>JAEQBH010000791.1:0-600000 GCA_016808115.1 Tetrastigma voinierianum
CACTATTCCAAATCTAAAAAAAATAAAGCAAAAGAGCCGACAATTAAGAATCATTAAATAAAGTACATGGAAGTAGAAATTCATAAAGAATTCAAAAGAAGAATCTTGATGGATTATGAGAATCGTGAAGGAACAGAAGAAAAAGGAATAGTGTTTGAGGAATACAGGTGAGACAAGATGGAAACTGTAATTTACACCTAAATTCTTCTATTTATCTACCCACTACCTAAGCCCATGATTGTGTTTGAGACCTCACCGATTTTAAAGGTTGGAATTTACCCATATTAGTGGATATCAATATGAAGAACAAGCATACGGGACTTTGATAAACAAAATAAGAAACTTCCGTAAGATTAACTAAGCTTCCACACATGAAGTTGAAAAGGATTGATGACTCCGCACACACACACAGACTTGTTAAATAAACTGCTTAAATACGGTTTATCAAGAAATTTTATGATAGAAGTACAATTTATCTTTTATTCTTGCATAAAACTAAATTTGAAATAATAGTCATATTCTAATTCCGTGATCAGAATAGCGGAATGAGAAAGGTTGCAAAGACAATACGAACCTTGTCTATGACAACATCTTTTCTTATACTGGGATATGTTTTAAGTTCGGGAGTTTGATTATTTAGTGGCCATCCAGCTCAACCCATTTTCCATTGACTTTATAGAAAACACTGGCGTTCTGTAATGTTGAAAAACACCAACTGTCCAGCAAGCAGAATCAATATATTATGAATTTGCAAAAAATAGATGCGCAGGTGAATATATTAATGACGTGATCGTCGGCGGAGTTATGTTATGTAGCACGCTGACCGGCGAACTCGATACCGGGGCCTGATACAACAAAACGCGATCAGCGTCGCACCGCCAAAACCACTAACACAAGATAATGAATGCGCATCGCGCCAACAGAAATCGCGCAATAAACAAGAACTGACAAAGAATGAGATCGTACCACACATCTTTGTCGCATAATCAAACCGTCACAGTGATAATTATAATCGACATCACTGGAATCACAAATAGATAACAATCGATCAATATTATGTTCGATATTCGGAAGAGTCGCGAAGACTCATCATGATCGGTTACCGTGGACATCAGAGAAGGTCAATTGTCGCGACATCGCCAGACCAAGAGAGGTCACAATCCTTAAACGGCTGCAACAATGTAAGGCGGAAGAAAGGCTCATGGACAACAATCACAAAGTCGCTGACATTATCGAATCCAAGATCGAGGTCGCGACATCGCCCGCCGTCGCGACATCGCCAAAGCGCGCGGCTGGTCACGATATCCACCGCACACCGTGGCGTCGCGACATCCGCCGCACAGACTCAAGGTCGCATAACAAGAAGTGGTCGCGACACCGTAGCTGTGAAAAGCAGGTCGAGACGCTATTCACTGCCGCGACATCAAACATGTAACGGTCGCTATTATCATTTAGTCAGCCGCTGGCTAAATGTTTTAAGAGATAATGACGATAAAGTCACTTAATTTCAAACAAAAGCCTCCCGCGACATAACCAAGAAAACAGGTCGCAACAAAGAATTGATGTCGCGACATCAACAACCAACTGGGCCAGTTAATTGAAGTCCAAAAAGAGGCGTGATCAAATTGGTGGCCCAACTTCTCGTAACCCTATAAATATGTAGTCGCGCATCAAGGAACGCAGCCTTTCGCGACTGAAGAGAGATCCGGTTGCCGAAGGCTCGTATTTTAATTCTTTCTTTGCTTTATTTTTATTTTTTTAGATTAGTTTCGTTTTTTATTTCAAATTGATCTCGAACGTTAGTCAGTAAAGTTTTAGCCGACGCAGAATTCTATTTTCCTTCAAATTATCGTTCGGGTTGTTTGAATTTCGTGATAAATTTTTGGAATTCGAATCACTAGCTTGCCTATTTACAAGCTTGCTTTCTTGATCAAGAAGCTTACCAGATGGTGTAATCCAGCTGATTTAGAAACCTACCATTTCTAATTGACGCTACCGTCGTGAAATTATCTTTCCGTAGAATTTTATTCATTAATGCCAACTAGCGCTTTGTAAATCTACTTGCCGGTCTTGTGTATTTTCTCAGAATTGATCCCAATGTTCTGTCTCATACCCATGTTCGATCGCCTCAAGCCTGATTTCCAGGAGGCCTCCGAAAGTGGGACATGTATAAGGCATTCCCGAGAGTGATGAACAATTTCTCAAAGGTATGCTAACTGATATCGATGATCTAATGTGGTTCAGATAGCTTAAATCGATAAATCCTCCTTCACTTGGAGACGAGATTGAGTTGAACGATTTATCAATTTAAAATGCAGAGCCCACTCGATTCGAATAGTTGAATTCCGATCCCGTGTTAGCAAGTGATCTAATCAAGGAAAGGATGAGCTTATTCTTAATTTTTGAGGAAGAGAAACCGTGATAGTGTAAACCTATGCAATGACTAACCCATGAGCTAAGGTTTATAGTCCATGTTACGGGTATGGAAGTATCGAAAGAAAAATACCTAGAACAAGGCAAATCCTGTATTAAAAGTAGTTATCTAACACTCGTCTTCGAGAGAAACAAAGGAAGCTTAGATAATGAAAGGTGGCCTGAGAGATCCAACCCATCTATCATATTCCTTGACTAGTTTTAAACTGTAGTTCATTGGCAAACGTATTAAGGTACTTCTTCACAGAATTGATGTTTCACAATAGTCGTATTTCAATGCTCCCTTTAAAAAAGATAAATCGGTTTCGCCTAAATTTGTAATTTTATTATTTCATTATTCAATTCATCATATTAATTCACCTTTAGTTTTCATATTATTTTAAGGCTTTCAAAGCTGATTCAAATTTTCATCATAGTCCAAATAGCATGTAGTTTGAAAGTAAATGGGCAGAATAGATCAAAATTCCTTTGCATTCCCGCGATCGATATCCGACTAAATCCACTTTACTGCTCGACCGTGCAATTGTGGTGAATCATGGATCGACATTAAGAAAGAAATGCATCGGTCTGTCAGAAACCATTTTATATTAGTATACTTGCAAGGAATAATAATCAACAAGTTTCATGACACTATTGTTTGGGATTGGGAGCACAGTCCTTGGTAATAGTGTCATAAATTTGCATATGCTCTTTGGTCCATCGAACACTAAACAAAGATCCGGTTTTGGCTTTGACTATATGTCATTTGCCCTAATGCGAGGAAATAACCCGAGGACACTTCAATAGCCCCATGTTATCAAGCTAGTGACCCAAGCCTTCAAGGTTACCATTTCACACTTCATTTTAAGCCATAACAGTTAACGAGTGAACAATCAACCTCCACTGTTTTCAACCAAATCCAAAAATCCAAACAAAAAGTCTCACCATTTTCAAGCATTGATGCAAATCATTCGTGGGATGAAAACCCATCCCCGTGTTCCCACCTTAGACCGCATCAAGTGAGAGTTTCACTACGTTAGTAGGAGGAACATAGGAAATAAATATTGTTATCTGAACACCCTACTCAGGCACGAATCACTTATACTTATTTTTACGGTAACTTTAACTTATTTTTACTGACACGAGTACCCGTGGGTACTACGTAACTTATACTTATGTTATCGATACAAGAGTACCCGTGGGTACTACAAACTTATACTATTTTATCGATGCAGAGTACTGGGTACTCATGTAACTTATCGGGATACGTGAGTACCCGTGAGGTACCATGTAACTTAATCGATACGCATTAACTTAATCAAATACGTGAGTACCTGTAGGTACTGGCGTAACTTAATCGATACAGGAGTACCCCAGAGGTACTACATCCTGACATCAGAGATGTGGAGTACCCGCTGTAGGTACTAAGGACAGCAATACACCTTGTTTACTCTTATTCATTATTCAAGTTATTATCATATAACTGCTAATTAGATTCAAGCTTCTAATAAAAGTGTAAGATACAAGATAATAAGTATCCAAGATACTATACAAGACTTTAAGTGTCGTAGCACAAAGCAAAGATTTCCAGAGTACTAAATGTAGGAGTGTCGTAAATTAATCGGACAGAGTGTCGTGAGCACTTAACAGACAGAGGGTCAGAAGATTTCAAACAGAGTACTGGCATTAATCATGAGTGCCGGAGATTCAATCAGAGTACCGGGCACTAATCGAAGTGTCTGAGCACTCAACAGAGTACCGGCATTAATCGGCGCCGAGCACTAATCAGAGTGCCGAGCACTAATCAGGAGTACCGAAGTACTAATCAGAATAGGAGTGCCGTGTCATTTAATAACCTGGTCTTAGGCATTTTTATAATTATATGAGTTCAAGAACTTACTATTTTATAATGTGTAGCATTCTTAGCCACATTACGTGTTCGCGATGCATCAGATTTCATATATTGGTAAAGTATGATGCGATGTAATCACACCTTATTCATGTATTCTTATTCTTCTATGAATCTACTTACCTGTGAAATGGAATCAATCCAATCAGATCATCCAAACTAAAGTTATGGCATTTTCATGCCAACTAGTCATTTTACCGATTTTACCCGAGGGACAGTTTAAAATACTCACTTTTCCAGGATCATAAATTCATAATTGGCACTATCTCTTTGTACTTATTTAAAGCTAAGGTTCTAAGGGTTTTATTCCAACTGGAATCACCCAATTCGGAGCACCAAAACTCAAGTTACGTCCGAAACAACCTGACTACTATGTTCAGACTTATGCAGAATTACTATACGGCCCCACTCTGAGTGAATTTCACACCTATAATCCGACTCACGATACCTATTTTTTTATGTTTGATTTTTCTGAAGTCTATTTTAATCGCCACTGAATCACTCAAATCGGATAAAATGAGCAAGTTATGGCCAAATACAAAACCGATGAGAATAGGAAAACAGAACAGTGGTGTACCCCAAGATAGCCTAACGTGTACCCTACACACATCGCCAAAATGACCAGAACTCAAAGTGTACCTATAGCTCAAGGTGTACCGATACTTCAATTCGAAAATGCCCGTAATGTGTATTTTCTCCTTTTCATACACTTTCTATCCATAGATCACTCCTAATGATCCTTCATCAAAAACTAACATAGTCCTCCCAACAACTCCACAAACACTTTTAATTTGCAAAAGAATCCTAGGATTCATACTCAAATTCACCCAATTTACAAATCCTTGAATTGTGAAGGATTCCATATCCACTCATTATCAACTAGGCTTTTCTAACCAAACTTCCCTTTAAATTTAGAGTTAGAATGTTTGCCTAGCAAAACCTTAGAGATGGGAATCAAATTAGTCGTCTGAATGGAAACCAGAATCCATACCAAGAAATTCTTGTGAATTCAACATGCTAAAATCCATACTTCCCATACTTAAATTCGCCTATACTGGATTTGCTTTTTACCTTCCTCCTTCTTCTTCCTCTTCCTCTCTCCTTCCCTTTTTGCTCCTTAATAATGTTGTAAATTTCTGTTTGGAGACCAAAAATAATCCATTTTTGGTCTCCCTCTTTTATTTATAAACAAACTTTATGTTATTTGCCTTATGGTCCTCCATCTTTCTAGGAATTACACCACAATTCCTATTATTTATACTTTGGCCTCAATTCTTGTTAACTTCTTATGACTTTAGTCCCTCTTTGACAAATTACAATTTTATCCTTACATCTTGTAAATTTCTGGGTCCTTCGTTTCCATGTTTCGCATTTAACTCACGAAACATTCCAATTATGCTTACAAAATACCCTAAACATGTCGAAAACTGCTAGGGTATATTTTGGGGCGTTACAGTGTTGGTGACCTTTTAACCCTTTTTGAATTTCGTTTGTTAGAATTTCAAGTTTTTTTTACTCGCCATCGCCGGGTCTTATTTTTACAACGCTTTTATTTACCTAAACCGATCCTTTTTTGGCAAGCCTTGTTTCAGGTTCTCGCTATTCCATTTTGTTTATTGTGTGTTTATGCAAGATCGGGATGGGAGGGATATCGTAGATTACAAAGAGGAGTGCACCACTTGAGCAAGGCCGTGAAATCACAGCACATGATCAAATGGATCCTTCTACCGAGAACAAAGAAAGTCAACAAGGCACCTGAACTAACAAAGATAGTTGCAGATCAATGAGGACTACATACACCCTCTAGAGCGAAGTGCCTTCCCGCATCATACCACCCGGCTGAGGATGCAGCGTTGAGACCTTATTTGCGCCCCTTCTTCCCACATTTCATGGTATGGAGAATGAAAATCCATATCACCACACATTCGATTTGGCAAGTATGCATAACTTTTAAGGAGGGTATAACCGATATGGAATTGTTGAAGTCAAGGCATTCACGTTAACCTCAAGGACAAAGCCAAAATATACCAATTCACCGAGGTCGAACGATTAGAAATTATTAGGCCGATCTTCAAGTCGAATTTTTGAAGAAATTCCTTCAAGACCACTCAAGACCAACAGCTTTGAAAAGGCATACCCACACTTCATCAAATTATGATACGAGAAATTTTATCAAAGACTGAGGTTCATGGAGACCATCAACGCACGCCCACACCATGGTTTTGATACATGGATGCTAGTGAATCATTTTTAAGGATGGTATGTCCCCGCCATGAAGGCGAATCGAAGCAGAAACCATGAGCGGAGGTGACTCTTTCTCGAAAGAAAATCTAGACGGGGCCACGACTTCTCAATTATGTGGTCGAACTTCCAAGGCTCGGGATGAACCGAATCCGAGGAAGCTGAAAGAATGGGGCCGCCGACCCACCAAAGGGGGAGTGCATTTATGCACTTTCCGAAGATATGGAGATGAAAGCAAAGATATCAACCTTTAACTAGGAAGATGGAAGAGCCAGAAGGAAAGGATATACGAGGTGTGCAATGACTCATAATCCGGTGACAGCCCCAACCCATGCATCAATTACCAATCCACCGCCACCCGTATGAACACCGCCAAATGTCTGTCGCTAAGAGATTTGATGTCGAGCATGCCAATGTCGTAATGGTAATACAAGCCACAACCTAATGCCCTATACTGCAGAATACATATAATTCCACTGGAAGAATCACCCCAATCTCTCCTCGAAACCAAATCCCCCGCTACGTGTTTCCCGGGTGCCAAACACCATTGGTTCATCTCAACCACGTACCCATCACCACCTCTTCTCCTCGTGAACAAGCCATTTTAAATTCGCAAGGTGGTGGGGCAATTTTCAGAGGAGCAATGTGGAAGGAATCAATGTCCAATTGGCCCAAAGAATTGATAATGTGGAAAGTACCCTGAACAAGAGAATAGATGGGCTTGAAAGCAACCTTAATCAGAAGATTGATAGCCTACGGTACTCCATCACGGAAGGATTAACAATTTCTTTGGAAGTCGGAAGGAAAGATTCCGCTTCCCCGAACGCCAAATCGAAAGGGTCGTGTAATAGGTTCTTCCAACATCTCAAGATTGGATGAAATAAAGGCCATCATCACTTTAAGGAGTGGAAAAGAAATTGAGCAACCAGTGCCCATTACTGCTGAAGAAACAGAGAAAGAGAAGGAAGTTGAGCCTGAGAGGATAATAATCAGTGAAGATTCAGTGAAGAAAAACATGCCCCCTCCGTTTCCTCGAGCACTAAGAAGCAAGAAAAAATCCCAAACCAAGTGAAATTTGGGAGGTGCTAAGGCAAGTGAGTAAATATCCTTTGCGACATGATTAAAGCGGAGTCCCGACATATGCAAAATTCTTGAAGGACTGTGCACGAGTCGAAAGGGTTAGCGTGAAAACAAAGCCTTCCTAACAGAGCAAGTCAGTGCAATTATTCAGAGCAAGACCCCGGTGAAATACAAGGATCCAGGATCCCCCACAATATCAGTCAACATTAGAGGGACTTGCATAGACAAAGCATTGTTGGACTTGGGGGCCAGTGTAAACCTACTGCCATATTCAGTGTATAAGCAATTAGGTTTAGGGCAACTTAAGCCTGGCATCCTCTTTCATTAATTTGATCGATTGATGCAAAAATTCCTAAGGAATAGTTGAGGATGTGTTGGTCAAGGTGTTAAAATTCACCCAATGGACTTCACTGGGCGCTTGATGCCCGACGATGTGAGTGGGCCCGATCATGTGCCAATACAGGAAGACATTTTGACCCACTTTGATACGATACGTCAATTCTCTTAGGAATGGAGTCATGCGGCTCATATTAGACAGCATGACATTGGAGCTGCATTTTCACTTGAGTAACAAGCACAGCTTCATGAATGACATTGGGATGAGTGCTCAGGTGGTCCAGTGTGGGGAACCAAAAGCTCACTTATTACGAGGCGGGTGGTGGAAGGAAATGAGCAATTAATTGGAGAAAGCTAGGCCCACATCAGTCCTCCTGCCAAGACCAATAATCAATGACATCACCGAGTGAAGAGAAGTGCAAAACAAAGGAGCTAAACATGAAGAATTTGCTGACACACATCCACTACGAGGGGTCAAGGAACTCCTCCCTCCTTGATCCTCATGAATAGACAGTGAAATTGAGCTGGTTTTGGTCTTCATAGAATGGCTAGGTTCAAAATTTTCATTTTGCTTAGATGATCATTTTCATTTTATGCTATTTTTAATAACTTTCCTTTTCCTATTTGTATTAGTATACTAAAATCTTAATTTTTAAGTAATTATTTTATATTCTCTTTTTATTTTATTTTATTTATATATATTTATATATATATATATATATATATATATATATATATATATATATATATATATTTACTTTTATTTTATTTTGAACTCTAATTTAGCTAAATCAAAATTTTGTTTTTATTATTGTGTACATCTTGAGATGGAGTTCGAGTTAGAGGCAAGAATTTAGCTATAATAAAACAAGTGGACATCTGGCGGCCCTTGGACTCGGGGACCTTTAGTTATCTTGCTTTACAAAATCTTCATTCCATTCCCATCGCGTCCCTCCGAGCCTCCCCCCGCTCGTGAGCCTCCCTAAATTCTCCTCCACGCCCAAAGATTCCGCCTCGCACTACGCCCGCGCCACCCGACTGGGCCTGCCCCATCGCGTCCCGAGCCCCTTCTTGCGTCTCTACACCGTGTTCGAGACCGCGCCGCGAGCCCCGCCGCAGCGCCAGGTGACCCGAGCCCAGCCGCCATCGCCGCCACTTCCGCGTCGCTGCCTTGTGCCCCGCATTACGAGCCCCGTCCACCATCGCCGTCCCTCGGGCGCACGCAGTCTAATGGCTGCCCTTAGCTGAGCCACTTCACCGAGCTCCCCTCAGCCGCTTCCTACCACGTGACTCACTTCACGCATGGTCCTGTAAATTGCAGGGAGTATTATCGCCACAAGCCCAAAGTGGTCGTCTGGGCACTTGTAGAAGAGGATAGCACCTCCTGGTCAAAGGAAGCGCCACATTCTTCCGACTCGCTTGCGTGAGACATTACCCTCGTGATTGGCCCCATTCGTTGCACCCGGTGAGCTTCAGCTTCCGAGCCCCCCGTCCCGGCTGATATTTCGACCGTGGATAACCAGGCCCCTTCTCCGGTGCCTCGAGACGACGCAAAGAGGGCCCTACTCTTCCTGCGTCCCATCGCCCTAGAGAGTCTTCAGATTCGACCGAGTCGTCACCTCCTCCAAATTCTCCGATGAGGGTTCACATCGCCCTGCTATCACCGACCTGAGGATCAGGCGCCCATCGCCACCCGCGGATCCGACCTGTGGAACGTGGGATTCGCGCCGTAGACATCCATGGGGAGCCATATTGCAGATATACTCTGCTTTCGACAAATGGACAAAATGTCGTAGACTCCTCGATGTACTGATCCCACAGTGATTCATCGCCGCCTTTATGACTCGAGGCAAGTCTACCACCCCGGCTTGCGGCTTCGGGCCTACCACACCATGACATCCCCGGGAGGCCGAAATCCACGGAGTCTTGGCTCGAAAGATTGACACCGCCTGTGAGAGAACCCCTAAGTCGTGACACATGCAAACGGCTTGCTCACAAATAAATACCGGCAAATTTATTGTGCCATAAAGTGAAGGACCCCGATCACAGAGAGAGACGGTCCTGGTCGCCGGATACTACAATGATTCCATACTCTTCCAGCAAAGCCACATAGATGTCTCTCGAGCGGACCAATGCGGCTCACTAGTTTATTCCCACTACAAAGATTAATGCATAAATGTAGGGAGCGATACCGAGGCTCTACGTGGATCCTCGTAGGACCCTGGCTTAGTCCCTCCTGAGCTGTCGTGACTTCCCCCACAGATTGCCAGGGAGAAGCAAGGCCCAGTTCCTACAGAGCTCACTCATGATGCCATGGCCACGAGCCAAACATCTGAGTGATCCCGGGGTTCCCCGAGGTTTGTTCATCTGTTCGAGGATCAGTTGCACTCAGGCACTCCACTGAGCGATCTCTTTACATGCCGATCCATCATCTCTGGCGCAGCCAGAGCAGTAGAGGTGGGCAACAAAGGTCAGTGGGTGAGTAACCCAACGGCATGAGAGGATCCCGTCTCCCGACTAGGTGGAGGAAGCAGGAGCTCTCCGCTCCGCATCCATCTCCTCCATCTCTACTTACTTCACCCAGCCCCATCGACACCGCTAGCTCCTTCCCGGCACAAATGCAGCCAGCCTCCGCAGCATCCATGCTCGGCTGACAGTGGAGCTAAAAGTCAGCAGGAGCATTCAGTGCACCGCCACGCACAAAGGCCGCCTGGACGAAAGCACGGTCTGAAATGAGGTCACTTTAGCCGGAGTCACACCATGCTTCTTCATCACAGCCACCCTGGCCTTCCACAATGAGATGCTCGCCCACGAGATCACCACACCGCAAATTCCTCGATGGCGTCGGGCAACCGGGCAGTTGTTGTAGCCTTTCCGATCCACCGACATCTCCAGACCACCACGAGTGAGGTGGTCATCACACTTTCCTCTCTAACTTTCCTATCCCTACCCAAAGGAGGCATGTTTATACTTTGAAGGTCGATAAGCCAGAGCAGGGAAAGGCCCTCCATCATGTTTTGTATCGCTTTTAGCTTCTTTATCAACCCATTTACTCATTCTCAGAGCAGGATACATGTAATACTCAGAAGTAGATAAATAGACATGCCTTATTTGTTTAGTTATATTTAAGCTTCTGCACTAGCCACTCTGGTTATATCAAAAGCTTTATAGCATTATTTACTTACTTTCTATACTTAAACCATATTTGTGACTATTATAGTATTTTCAGGTTTCTACTTCCCTGCCTGTTGAAAATTGAAGCCCCTGTATACCCGAATGTTAGAACAATTCCATTCATGATCGAGTTTTTGGCCTTCCATCAGTTCCAATGTATTCAACCCGGTACATCCTCTTTAGCTAATCTACACATTATCGCGACAACTACCAGACAATAGTCAGAAGCTATATACCTGTTCTTTTCACTTTGCAAAACCGTTTTGTGATCCGTTGATTCGCGCTGGGCGCAGTTGAGCTAAAATCAACAAAATTTATATACGAGCCTTACTACTCGCTGTGAGTCGCCTACCGCAGTGATAATGGTTCAGTGGTCAACACTTCCGGACAGGGGTTTTCATCCTAAAATGATTTGCATAAGTGCAATCGGTTGCAAGGCTTTCTATTTGGACTTTTGATTTGTTTCAAAACAAGGTAAGTAGTTTGAAAATTGAGGAATTGTAAAAATCTGAAAGTAAAGTGTGAAAAAGTTAACTTTGAAGATTTAGGTCACTAACTCTGGTAGCTAGGCAAACAAGGTCCTCGTTTTATCCTGCTATGACATGCAACCTATAGTCCAAGGCATAACCTATCTGCATGCTTTAATCTGAGCAAACCCTAACCCTAACAACAACTCCTATTTGACAACACAGTAACATGTACGAGCAGCCTCTTGCACAGCTGAAACCCTAGCATTAAATATCATCTCGTAGGCCTCAAAGACCATCTAGTCGAACCACAGCCAAGATCTAGCAACAAGTACACTCGTATCCCTCCTGAAGTGTTGGAGAGTATTAGCCAAACTGGCCAAATATCTAATGCTATTCAACCCTCGCTTGAAACCCTAACATTTAATATCATTTTCGAGGCTCAGAAGACCATCTAAAGAACCACGGGGGCAGCATCTAGCATTATATGCATCAGATTCAAAGCATGGAGAGTATTTGTCAAATCAATAACATTCAATGCTATTCAACCCTCATTTGAGAAGATGGGGGTCATAAACACAGTACCTATGGCTTTTAATACAAGAGGACAACATGCATATGCCCCACCACCAAGCTAGCTTCCTTCCTCTTCAAAGAAAGGAGGTTTAGCCAAGCATCTCTTGAGTTGTCATCCTCAAGAGGGGTGTTTGGCAGCCAAGAAAGTAAGAGAAAGAGGAGAGAGAGAAGAGAGAAAAGAAAACCACTTAAAATTAATACGAGACTTGAGTTTACAAAAATGAAAACTTACAAAAATTTCTTCTTTTCTCCCCCCACCTCGCTTCCCCAAAATTCATATATCTCTTATTACAAAAGAGAGGGGCTTATATAGGCCACCAATATATGAAGGGTCACCCAAAAGCTTCACACTCATAAGTTAAAGGACAATAGAGTAATACACCAAATTAAGTCTGGGCTTACATTAAATACAAAAACACGACGAGTATGTGTTGAATTTCATTAGATTGAAGAGAATCTGTGGTAGCGAAATCACCATGCATACAAATAGAAAATTTCCGCTGTGTCAGTACCCTCGCTTAGTTACGAAATTTCGCTACTTAGCTTAAATCCCATGTGAGAATGCGAAATCATGAATTCTCGTAAGAACAAGGCTCAGCTTAAATCAGTTCATCCATAAATTTGAGATTTCCTCATTTGTTAGAAATTTTTTCGTTGTTGTCATAAATTGCAATCCTAGCGGGAAAATTTTCGCAACACTACGTAAAATTCCGTGCTTTGTTGATCTCCACTGCATTTCATCCTGTCTTCAACTGCATCAATTTTTCTTCACTTTGCCTTCAATTTTCATTGATTCTCGGGTCAGGTCGATGTATCGCTGACTCAGTTCAAACTCATGATTCATCATACATCCATATTGAACCGCTAAAGTACAAACCCGCAAATCAGCCTAAAATAACCTAAACATGGCGATACTAAGAAGACTAACACTTCACTGGTATTAATTTATTTGATTAGCGCGCAAAAAGACTCAAACCTATTCTGATAATATAGTGGTTCAAATCACTTTCTTGGGCACTAATCATCTGTCGACTAATCTATAATAGGTTTGTGTTACTTCAACAAAAGAAATAACAGAATAAAGTCTCTGTAAATGAAAAAGAAAAGAAAAAGCAAAAAGAAAAATAAAGAAGAAAAAGAGCTATAACACACTTCTGCCTTGAAACCCTAACACCTACCCAAGCGAGGTATATGGCTTAAAGCCCCTTGAAGCCCTATGTCTCAAAAACCTTTATTGAAGCTTGGGAGTCAATTTATGTTCATTTATAACGTGACTGGTAGAGTTTGGCTTCTGAGCTGCCCTAAACCTTAATTGGTTGGGAGTCATCTATGGACTGCTACACCTGACTTCGTGAAGTCAAGTTTTTAGTATCAGACCTACCATACAACTGCATAGTTAAAATAAGAGTGTAACTGAGTTCATTTAGGTTGTTCAACAGCTTTTAAGGCCCTAAGGGGTAGCGCTTTGGTTTGGGTGAGGAATAGCTTTACAACCTATTGAATTGTAAACTAGTCACCTCGAGAAACACTTTAGATTTGGTGACAGTCGACTCTTCTGAACTGATGTTACCCTAAAAACTCGTTTGTATATAGATTTGTTCTCTCATGATGGTATCTGCAATAGGTCTAAATTGTCTATACCAATGTGTGTCCATTTGTACACACACTTTGACAACATACACTTTTGTAAAAGCACAAGATGCATGCCCTCGATTGTTTTTAGCATTGCTATGACCAGCAATGTCTGTCAGTGATTACACCCAAAAAGTGCTATTTTTGAGTCCCATTTAAGAAAGGTTTTGCTGTTTTAATACTTCAATTTGTATTAATTAGTTTCAACTGATGCTGCAGTCCCTTAGTACTCTTCAATTTATTTGAGCCTGAGGGTCGTTGATAGCTTTATATGTTTTGGGGAACCTCAACCTTCATTTCAAGTCAAGTCAGACGGCTGATTTATATAGTTCCTCACGATTTCATCAAGCCTGGATGGTAAATGTTTCGGGCGAAACTCCGAAGCAGCGGAGGAATGCAGGTGCGTGAGTAATGCGTGGATTTTCAGCCATGGATTGCGAAGCCTCACAACCACAGCGAAAAATTCTCGCAATCCTTGCACTTTGCTATGCACATTTTTTTGTTGTTAGCTAAATTTCATTATCATATTAAAATATCGTGCATAATAAAATTTGAATTATGCCTCACATTTTCGCTATTATAAATAAATTTCTTACATTATGATCCAAACGACTGCTTTGTGTATAATTCCATTTTCATTCCTAACAGAATCATATATTTTTGGTATTTTTGGTATTTCACACATCTGTAAAGTGGCTATATAAGCCACCCTTATGACATTTTGTAACCTGAACTTCATTCGTTATTCATTCAATGTGCAGCTTTCTTGTTCTTAGGTTGCGCTTCCTCCTTCTCTCTTTCTTTCTCTTCCTGCCTTCGCCGCCAAACACCACCTTTGAGATGACAACTCAAGGGATGTCGCTAAGCCTCAAAAACCTTGAAGAGAAGGTTGCTAGTTAGTTTTGGTGTGTGTGGTCCTAGCTTTAAAATGAAACATGTACCGTATTTATTGTTCCAACTTTTCAAACTAGGTTTAAAGCCATTTAATGTAGTTTCTTTTTGTCAATACTTCATGCTTGGGTTCAATGCATCTAATGGCGATGCAATCGACATCTTTGGGAGTGTCATTTACGAGCCACCGAAATGAGGTTAATGCTAGTTTCAAACCACTGAACATTAAATGCTCAGAAGTGATATGTTTAATCTCAAAAGGAGTATTTTATGGGTTAGTTTTTGAAGCCAAACAAGACCGATTCATATAATTAAGAGCCATTTAATCTAATGCGTAGGAAATGTCCCGAGACACCTTTATAACCCCCTCTATTTATCAAGCTAGGTAGCCTAAGCCTTCTAAGGTCACCATATTCACACTTTAATTTAAACTTATTTCAGCTACCCAAGGGAACAACCACCTCCCCCGTTTTTACCCAAATCCAAAAACTAAATGAAAGCCTCACCATTTTCAATCATGATACGACCACTTGTGGGCGAAAACCCATCCTCGTGTTCGACCCCGTGAGATCATGGTATGGTCGCAGTAGCTTGATCACTTCGGGCAAAGAGGGAGTGGAAAATAGAAACAAATTTTGTTGACTCTTAATCACCCACCGTGGCACTAATCATCGTCGCGGCTATGAAGGGCCTCGCTGAGCGCACGCCGTGCGAACCGAGCTACTGGGCTCGCGGGCTGGCGACCTGCTTTGAGTCGCCACGCCGCGAACCGGAGGTACCGGCTCCGTTACTAATCAGGCTACATGGCTTGTTCAGTGGCGCTCATGGCGAGCTACCGCTTCGTGGCTACTGGGCCTTTCTTCGAAGCCGGGTGCCACGCCAAACCAGCTTCTATGCCTCGAGCTACATGGCCGTGGCTGCTAGCGACCGCTTGAGTTGTTAGCTACGCCTACGAACTAGCTACTTGGCCTCCATGGCTACATGGCTCGCTTCAGCGCTAAGCTCAATCCGGAGCTACTGGCCCACGGTTAACGGTTCGTTGGGGCTGCAGACTGGCAACCCAGCTACTGATCCACGGCTACATAGCCTCGCTTATATGATGGCGCTCGTGAGTCGGTTACCGGCTCGAAGCTACGGCTCCGCTGGCAAATGGCTAAGCCACGCCGCGCGGCGCCATGAAGCCACTCAAATTCCCGAGCTACTCAGGCTCCCGCACATGGCATGTCTGAAAGGTACCCACGCCCACAACTGTTTCTGATCTGGCCCCCGAGCTACTGGGTTCTCGTGGGCCAGAAGGCTGATGGCCTGCTTGATCTGCTATCGACAGGGCCTAAAAAAGTGCTACTTGAGTCCCATTTTAAGATAGTTTTGAGCGCTTTTTTGCATACTAATCATATTAATTGCCGATTGGCGCAAAGTGTCCATTAGTACTACATCGATTTTGTTTCAGGTCGCTTTTATAGTTTCCATGTGTTTCTCGAACCATCACATCGCCGGGCATCAAAGAATTTGTGATGTTTTAGCTAAGTTCAGAGGAATTTTAACGATTCTCATCGCCTGGACGAAGAAATGTCAAGTCGGAAAGGAAGAAATGCAATCCTGATTGCGGCGGCAAAGCCAATGCAGAGGATCGAACTTTACACACGGCATAAGCCGTACTGCGAAGGATTGCGAAAATTTCGTTATGGCCAAATTTCGCCATCATAGCGAAAATTACCATGGCATACTGGCATATTTTGAACTTTCGCCATGATGTTAAATTCAACGCATACGAAAATGTCGCCTCTTGCGGATCCAAACGACCTCGCTTTTTGTGTAATTCCATTTTGCCTCAATGTAATCATATTATTTGCTATTTTGGTATTTCACATCTCTCTCAGAAGGCTATATGCTTCACTTTTATAACATTTTGTAACCCTAACTTTCAATCAACTTTTCAATCCACGCAACTTTTCCACCTTTTAGTTACGCTTTTCTCTTTCTCTCTTTTCCTTCTTTCTTCATTTTTCTCTATCACAAACACACCCTTTGAGAATAGACAAATCAAATGATAAGCTGGCCAAGCTCAAAACCTTGAAGACGTAGGGTTGCTAGGTCAAGTTAATGGTAGTCTACTGAGTGTCTCTCTCGTTTTTTGGCCACAGAAAGAGGGTACCTTCGCATTTTTGTGTTTCAAACTTTCAAACTAGGGTTTAATGCTATTTAATGTACTTTCGTCAATACTGGTATGCTTCAGGTTCAAGTATTCTTTAATGTAGATACAATGACATCCATTAGATGTCATTTAAGAGCCACTGAAAGTAGGTTAAATGCTTGGTTTTCAACTGCAAAAACATTAAATGTTTAGTAAATGCTATGGTTCAACTAGGAAAGTTTTTAAGGGTTGATTTTTAAAGTTAAACAAAGATCCGATTTTGGCTATGACTATATGTCATTTGCCCTAATGCGAAGAAATAACCCGAGGACGCCTCTATAACATCATTTTATCAAGCTAGTGACCCAAGACTTTAAGGTCTCCTCCACACCTTAATTCAAATTGCCCTCAGTTAACCTAGTGACAACAACACTCACACTTTTTAATGCAAATCCGAAAATCCAAATGAAAGCCTCACCATTTTAAAACACATGGATAGAGCAATCATTTGTAAGATGAAAACCCATCCCTGTGTTCAACCCTAGACCGCTATACTGCAGAAATGGACTACCGCAATAGAGGCAAATTAGGATATAAATTTTGTTTGATTCAGATCACCCTAACAGGCACGAATCAAATGGTGCCGCCGCGGATGGTGCCAAACTGGCGATGATGAGTTGATATGTACTTATAATCCCCACATATATTGCGACCTTTAACCCTTTTGAATTTCATTACTTAGAATTTCAAGTTTTTAATTTATCACCGCACTGCGCAATGCTTTTATTTTTGGCAGCCGCTTATTATTATTCGCTAACACTATCCCTTTGGCAAGTCTTGTTGTTCCTGTTTTGTCTCTTTTGTACCTCACGTGTGTTTATGCATCATCGGGATAGAGGGATATCGCAGGATCAGAAAGAGTTAGTGCCACCTGAGCAAAGTTGTGAAGTCATCATATAAAGTGAGCAAATGGATCCCCACCGATGGAACAACAAAAAGTCGCCAGCTAACCCAATGAATCCAACAACATATAGATCAATGAGGGACCACATACACCCCCCTAGAGTCGGTGCTCCTTCCTTCATCATACCACCTGCTGAGGATGTGGCAGTAAGACCCTATCTCGTGCCCTTACTTCCAACTTTTCATGCAGGTATGGAAATGAAAATCCATACACGCACATTCGTGATTTCGGCGGGGCATGCTGTAACTTTTGGCGAGTGGCAGAACTGATATGGATTTGTTGAAGCAGCGTATCCCTTAACCTCAAGGACAAAAGCTGTGCAAACAGGTTCAATTATCAGGCTGAGAACACCAGAGAAATTGGGCCGATCTTTCTTCGCTGAATTTTCAAAGAAACTCTTCGCATAACCAAGACCAAATTTTCTGTAAAGAGGCACCCATACACCAGTCTGGAGTATGGACAATGGGAGGAAGTTTTTACCGTTGTCGAGGTTCATGGAGACCATCAGTGCATGTCCACACCATGAAGCCTTTGATACATGGATGCTAGTGAATCATTTCTATGATGGCATGTCTCCAAAGAATGAAGCAACCGCCGGAAACCAGGCGTTAGTGACTCTCCGAGAAAAACCCGCATTTAAGCCATGACTTTTTGAATTATGTGGTATCAAACCCGCGACATTTGATGAACCGAATCCAAGGGAAGTCGAAGAGTTCAGAGGCTCGACACACCAAAGGAGGCATTTATGCACTTAAGAGATTCGAGATGAATGCAAAATCGACTAACACTTTTACCCGAAGGTCGAGGAGTTTGATATGAGAACAAGATTTAAATGCAAGTAAGAAATGAGTTTTCGTGATTCTTCAACCAACTTGTTGTAATTGTCAGCCAAATAGCCACCCTCGGGAGCACTGTCCAGTAGTTCTTTCAGTAAGGGAATTAATGCAAGAGCATGCCCATGTCTCTCGGGTCAAAATAAGCCACCTACAAAGGTTCATATGGAACAATCGGCGTAACCCCAATCGGGAGAAATCATCCCCAACCCTTTCATGGAAGCCAAACCCCTGCATATGTTTTCTGGGGGAGTACGTGAAGAAGCCAGTCTACACTTCAACATGCCAGAACCCTCCCCAGACCTTCTTTCTCCCAGCTGGAGCAAGCCATCTCTGGAATTTGTTAAGGTGGTGGGAAATTATGGAGGAGCGTAAAGCCATCAATGTCCAAACCAATCTGTGAAAATCGAAACAAAGCCTCACTCTCAACAAGTGTTGGGACAAGATGCATTTTGAGTTGCAAAGTTCCATTACCAGGTTGTCTAACTTCAAAGAATTATCCAAAAAGTGAACCCTTTTGCATTAATAAAGAAACCTACGAGAATACATAGGATAGCTCTGCCCAAGGATCCAAATGCAAGAATGTGATTGTGAAGTAAAAGCTATCATCACTCTCGAGGAGCGGAAAAGAAATCAGAAACCAGCCCAAGATCAATAAAGGAAACACAGCAGTAAGAAGCTGTTTCAGAGAGTTAATAATCGAGAAGATTCAACTAAAAACACGCCTCCATTTCCTCAAGCATTAAGAGGCAAGAAAAAAAATCACAAACCAGCCGAATTGAGGTGCTACTGGCAAAGGAAGGCAAATTATTCCACGTTTTTAATACATCAAGGTGTCCCAACATATGCAAAATTTTCAAGGACTCGTGGGCACGATCGCGAGAGGGCGTCGGGCATTGAAAATAAAGCCTTCCTAATAACAAGTCGCTATCATTCGCAGGTGAAGACCCCAGTGAAATACAGGATCCAGATCCCCCCACAATATCGATCAACATTGACGGGACTTGCATGTGACAAAGCACCGTTGGATTTGGGGGCCGCAACCTATCGCCATATTCCGTGATATAGCGCAGTTTAGGAGCTTAAACCTACCAACATCACTCTATCATTAGCTGATCGATCGATAAAAATTCCTAAGGAAATAGTTGAGGATGTGTTGGTAAAGGTGGACAAATTCTACTACCTAGTGAACTTTGTAGTGCTCGATACCGAACCGATCGCAAGTGGGCCTAATCATGTGCCAATTATCCTGGGAAGACCATTTTCACCTCACTTCCAATGTGATAATCAATTGCCGGAATGGAGTCATGCAGCTCACATTTGGCAACATGACAATAGAGCTCAATATTTTTCACCTGAGTAACAAGCACAAGCAAGCAGAATATGAGAAGCAAGAATTTGATGAAGTCTGCTCAATTGGTCCAGGTGCAGGGAACCCAAATGCTCATACCGCAGGTGGAATCAAGTTCGAAAAGCAGCAAATGGGATAGAGGATTGATCGTGATCTACACTTACGTAACCAATGTTCCTCCAAAGACCACCGAGTGAAAAGAAGCTCAAAACAAAGGAGTCGAAGGTCGCACAATATCACTGCAGGTAGCTGTGAGCCCTCCTCCTCGATCCTCCATGAATGCAACTAGTGTGAAATCTGTTTGCTCACCTATCAAGACCAAACTCCGCAGCTCAAAAATTTTGACTTTTAGCTTAATTTCTTGGTTAATTTTTTAAGTTTTATTCTATTTTTAGTAATTTTCCTTATCTTAATTTTAACTAAATATAAAAACTTTAATTTTTAGTAGTTTTATTTTAATTTTATCTTTATTTTTAGTTTTATTTTATTATTTTATCTAAATTAAATTAGGTGTTTTTCTGCAAGTTGGAAATTGAGCTGTGCATGAATTTCGTCATCATAACGGGGGCTCAATTGGCGGCCTTCACTACCCTGTGACCTTTCAATTGCCCAAGAACCTTTATAAAAAGGCATTCCCCCCCATTCCCTTCACACCATCCCCCGAGCTACCCTGAGCCTCCCCTGCTCCCGCCTCCTGACACCTGCCCCGCTCGCCAAGATTCCTGCCTCAGATCACACCCGCCAGCCGAGAGAGCCCCCGCCGGCGCCACCGTGCCCCCGAGCCCCTCCGGTTGCCCCTCCTCCATCAGCCGGGCCAGTTACGCTCGTGCCGCTCTTTGCTGATCCACCGTCGGCGCACTCAGCCGCTAAGCCACCCGTACTTCACCGAGCCCTTCATCCTCGCCGCGCAAGACCGACCAGCACGCCCATGGTTCGCACTGGGGCCATCGCTACAGCTCCAGGGCTGTGCCCGCGACCGGAGATCTGCGCGGTGCACTTCTGGGCGGTCAGCAGATGCTCACTCCCACCAGCCGAGACACCACCCATCACCCCCGCCGCTATATCGTAGGAGGCCAGCTTCGAGCTCCCATCCAAGCGATATCGCACCGTGTGTGTGGTTTCGCCCCATCTCCGCTAGTATCCAACCATCACGAGGGTCATGCCTAAGCTGCCCGAACATCGCACCCGTGAGTCTCGAGGTTCAAAGCCCGAGCCGCCGCCTCCTCCAATCGATGAGAGTTCGTCGCCCCGCTATCAATACCGAGGATCAAAACTGGTGTTCCACCGCTGATCCGGATCCTAGAATGCTCGACCAGGTGCTGACTTCATGGGGAGCCATACTACGACATACCCAGACGACCGCGACCGGGGCCGCTTCGTAGACTCGGCTGGTCGGGATCCGACAGATGCCCATCGCCCCATTCATGACACCTTAGGTGCGCCTTCTATCCCTGGTGGTGCTCGAGTTTTACCACACTATGACTTCCCGGGGAGTGCCTAATCATTGAGACTTGCAGCATTGACAAATTTACCGGGGGTACACCGAAATGCTGATATTACAACAAAGATAGCCCGCCAAGAGGTTCTCGCAAATTCCACATTATGGCGGTACCTCAGCCACTGGCAAAGAGAGATGGTTCACGCCCTCGCCGAGATACCATAGTCGGGCCTATACTCTTGTCGGCAGCCTTCCTCCACAGATGTTCCTCGTGGACCACGCGGTCTGATCACCTATCTTCGTCTCAAGACTAAGGTACAGTAGGGAGCCATACTCGAGGCTCTGTAGAGGATATCCGAGGGATTCTGCCCCACCTCAAAGCTCACATGACCTCATTGTTACATTTGACGAGAAGGTCCATTCGAGGAAGGACCTCGGTTCTTTAGGACC
Source organism: Tetrastigma voinierianum (assembly GCA_016808115.1). Classification (NCBI taxonomy): domain Eukaryota; kingdom Viridiplantae; phylum Streptophyta; class Magnoliopsida; order Vitales; family Vitaceae; genus Tetrastigma; species Tetrastigma voinierianum. Next base: position 21,889 of record JAEQBH010000791.1, read on the forward strand.
TCTTTCCATCATATACCAGGCTCACTGTTTTGATTCCAGCATCCGGGGTTCCAGAGCTGATGCGATACTGGACGCTGGTCCCTGTGTTTTAATTCACCGAGAGATCTCCTATACATGCCACTCTCCATTATCTCCTCCAAATAGCCAGAGCAAGGTGCGTACAAGACATGGATGTTGGGGGTGTGTGAGACCCACCGAGGGAGAGCATCCTGTCTGCAGGCGGGAGTCGAGGCAGAGGACCCCGCCTCCAGATTCATCTCTCCAGCCTCCACTCCTCCTACTACCCCAAACCCACCGACACTATCGGGCCCATCCTATACCTCACGCCAGCCCCTTGTTAGCATCCATGCTCGGGCCTAGGGAGCCTAGCTGCCGTTATGGATGTCGGTCCCCCAGGCACTTCACTACACAAAGGCCGTTGGGGACCAGCTGATGGCCCTAAATTGGTAGTCACCGCGTAATCCACGCCCATGCTCTCTACGTATTACAGAGCCACCTCAATCTCCCGCCAAATACCGCCATTCTCGTGATCACCCGTCAGCAACCTCGATATGTTTGCACAATAAGTAGCCGGGATCCACCATCTACACCACCACGATGAGTGGTCGTGACTCTCTCTACCTTTCCGATCCCTACCCAAAGGAGACATGTTTATACTTTGCCGGGGGAAAAAGTTAGAGTTGGAAGTGTCTTCTATCATATTTTGTCTGTTTTTAGCTTTATTAACCGGCCTACTTTATTTTGTATGGTCAGACAGATGCATGTATTAAATACCAAGGTAGTAAAGTATACTTTTGTCAGATGCCATGTTAAGCTTCATATTAGCCACTTTGGTTATATCAAAAGCTTTATAGCAATATTTACATTTTTCTACACTTTTGCATATCATTTTTGTGCCTATATTTTTATGTTCCCCTGCCTTGAGTTGAAAAATCGGGGCTAATCAGATGCCACCATAATGCAGAACAATAACAATCCCATGGCATTGGTGCCATCGTATTAAAGTTCCAACGTATTCAAAATTTATCAGATCCAGCTTTTAGCTAATCACACACAAGGTAATACGCTATCAATAGGTTGAGTAGTTACTGATTAGTACCCAAAAAAGTATTAGTCCTCATTTAAGATGTTTTAAGTGCTTTTGCGTACTCAATCATATTAATTGCCGATTGACATGTGCAAGTCCGACAGTACCTCAATGATTTTGTTTCGGTGCTGTTTTTCAGAGTTTTGCGTTTTGGGAACCTCCACCATCATATCGCTTGGCACTATAATTGTGATGTTTTATGCTGATTTCCTCGTATGAATTCTCAACGATTTCATCAAGCTCCAGATTACAAGAATGTCGTCGAAAGGAGGAAATGTTTCAATGGCGCAGATCAAAGAATTTCATTGCAGCATAGTTTAAAATTCTCTCACAAGGATTGCCAAAATCTCAAGTAATGGTAATAAAATTTCGGCATCTCTATGCGAAATTCGTTAGGTTAGTTCTTCACCATGATACAAAATTCGCCATCATAACTACCATCGCAGGCATAATAAATCAAACTCTTTACATGCCTCGCAATTTTCACTCAGGATATAAATTCTATATACCGAAATACTGTGCATAAAGGAATTCAAATTTCGCCATGCTCGTAATTTTCTATGATATGTAAATTTCACTATATAACGAACTTCACTATGTGCATAAAGAAAAATTGACGCCCCTCGCATCCAAACTAATTCCGCTTTAAAATTCCATTTTCGGGCTCTCAATGTAATCATATTATTTAAGTTAGTTTTCTGGGTATTTCACATTCCTTGTAAGGCTATATAAGCCACTTTTATAACAACTTGTAACCCTAACTTTGCTAACTTTCAATCCACGCAGCCTCTTTTCACTTTGTTCCAGCTTTTCTCTTCTCTTCTCCTATATTTTTATTTTTTCTGCTGTTGAACACAAACTCCTTGAGGATGAGCAACTCTAAAGTGATGTATGGCTGCTTCTCAAAACCTTGAAGAGGAGGGGTTGCTAGGTTGGTTAATGGTGGCTCATGTGTGTTCCTCTACTTAAAACACACAGTACTGCATTTATGTGTTTCAAACTTTCCAAACTAGGGGTTTAATGCTATTTAATATATTTTTCGTCAATACTGCAATGCTCTCAGTGGTTCATATGTTCTAATGTAGATACACGACATCCATTAGATGTTACGACAGCCACCGAAAGTAGGGTTAAATGCTTGGTTTTCTCAAATCAGAAACATTAAACGTTTCAAGAAATGCTTTGGTTCAAATAGGAAAGTTGGTGGTTGGTTTTTAAAGCTAAAAAAAGATCCGGCTTTTTGGTAATGTCTATATGTCATTTGCCCATGCACAGGAACAACCCGAGGACACCTTATAACCTCATTGTGCCACCCTAGTGACCTAAGCCTTCAAGGTCTCCATTCTAATCCACGCAACCGATTCCATGAATCCAGTGACAACAACACCCACACTTTTCAATGCTAATCCAAAACTAAACTGAAAGCCTCACCATTTTCTTTGAACTATAGATACAAATCATTTGTAAGATGAAAACCCATCCCGTGTTCGACCCTAGACCGCTATGTCGCAAGAGTTTGACTACTACAGAGGGAGGAAAATAGAAAACAAATTTTGTCGAGCCTCGATCACCCACTGCGGGCACTTAATCAAATGGTGTCAGCGTCTCGGATGGTGCCAAACTACAGATGATAATTGATATGTACTGTAACCCTAGCCATGTGTTGGTGACCTTTACCTTTTCCTTCTTGAATTTCATTGTTTAGAATATCAATTTTTTTACTCAAAGAACACGTACCGGGTCGTTTTCATTTTTACGCCATTTTATATTTCGCTAACATCGATCCTTTGCAAGCCTTTGAGTTGTTCTTTCGTTTATCTCATTTTGTGTTACTGTGTGTTGGTGCATCACTCGGGATAGGGATACATCGTGTAGACTGCAAAGAGTTAGTGCACCACTGGAAAGTAAAGTCAGCCAAGTAGGCATGAAATATAGCACGGATCCTCTACCCAGAGGAACAAAGTCGCAAGGCCCAAATGAATCAAACAAGATGAGGGGTCAATGAGAGGGAATCACACATACACCTTCCTAGATAGTGTTCTTCCCAGATCATACCACCCGGCTGAGGATGTGGCAAGAAGACCTCTATCTCAAGCCTCTACTTCCAACTTTTCATGCGAGTATGGAAATGGTAAAAATCCATACACACACATTCATGATTTTGATAAAGCATGAGTTCAATTTTAAGGAGGGTATAAACTGATATGGATTGGTTGAAGTTAGCTAATCCCTGTTAACTCTCAAGGACAAAGACAAAATATGGCCTCAATTCATCGAGGTCGAGAACAATTAGAAATCGGCCGATCTTCGTTTAATTTGAAGAAATTCTTCAAGACAACCAAGACCAGCTTGAAGATAATCTGGCACTTTGGTTTCCTACTTAAGTGACAATGAGAAGTTTTATCTTCTGTTTGGAGGTTCATGGAGACCATCAAAGGTACGTCCACACCATTTGTTTGATATGGATGCTATGAACATTTTCATGATGGTACGTCTCCAAATGAGAAGCAACCTGGCCGAAACCATGTGTGGGGGTGACTCGATGCACCCGCATGCGAAGCCATGGACTTTTAAATTATGTGGCTGAAACTTCCAAGGCAATGGATGAACTAACCAAGGGAAGTCAAAGAATGAGGCCTTCACCCACCGGGTATGGAGGGCACTTACTGGAGAGACCCTTCCAAGAGATCAAGATGAAAGCAAAGATATCGACCTGGGCCAGCTTAAGGGAAGAGTCGGGAAGTGGTGCGTTACATGTAGGTGCGCCAAGGATCAAAACCCCGTGACAAAGCCAACCCATGCATCAATCGCCAACTGACCGTCACTCAGAACATCGCCAAATGCTCCTCGCGAGAGATTACGTCGAGTATGCCAATGTCGTGGGGCCACACAAGCCACAACCCAATGCTCCATATGGTAATACACACACCAATCGAGAATTATCCAAATTTCTCGAAGCCTAAACTTCCCCCGCAGGCGCCCGTGCCAAACAACGCCGGGTTCCTCATCTCGCACCACAACCATCACCACCTCCTCTTCCCCGGGTTGAACAAGCTATTCTAAACTGAGCAATGTGGTGCAGTAATTGTTGAAATAGAAAAAGGATCACTGGAAACAATTATTCGTAAAGAATTGATACTATAGGAAAGTACCGCGGAACAAGAGAGAATAGATGGCTCTCGAATTTCAAATTCTTAATCGTAAAATTGGATAATATACAGTGATCTACCACCAGATCACTAACTGCTGGATGGTATGCAAGAAAGGAAGATTCCCTTCCCAAACACTCCTAAACTTAAGGGAGTCCATGAAATAGGTTCTTCCAAAGAACTCAAGGATGGACGGCAAAGGCTATCACTTGGAGGAAGGAAAAAGAAATTGAGCAACTAGTGCCCATGACTGCTGAAGAAACAGGAAAGGAAAAGGAAGTTGAGCTCCGAAAGCGATAATAATCGAGAAGATCTGAATTCGAAGAAAACATGCCCCTCCATTTCCTCAAGCACTTAGAGGCAAGAAAAATCACAAACTGTCGAAATTGGGAGGTACTAAGTGAAGATAAATATCCCACCGCTTGACATGATTAAGTGTCCCAACATATGCAAAATTCCTAAAAGACCCGCAGGCATAGGGCCGCAGAGGGTCAAAACAAAAGAAAGCCTTCCTAACAGTAACGTCGCTGCCATCATTCAGCAAAGCACCCAAGTGAAATACAGGATCCGTGGATCCCCACAATATCGCCAACATCGAGGGACTTCCACATAGACAAAAGCAACCACAGTTAGACTTGTGCCGTGTAAACCCATTGCCATATTCATAAGGCGCTGGCTTGTGGAGCTTAAGCCTACCAACATCACTCTTAACATTACCGATTGACTTTAAATTCTAAGGGAATAAGAGAGGATGTTGGCATGTGACAAATCACTACTCCAGTGGACTTTGTAGTGCTTGACGAACCGATCGTAGCGGCCAGCCATGTGCTAATTATCCTCAATAATCATTTTTGCTTACTTCCAATGCGAGAATCAATCATTCGAATGGAGTCATGCATCTCACATTTGAAACATGACATTGAGCTCAATATTTTCTCACTTGAGTAACACACAAGTTGAGTAAGACATATTTATGATCTCGAGGAAGTCCGGCCTCAATTGGTCCAAGCTGCCAGTGGGAAACCAAAAGCTCACTTACTGCAGGCGGAATTGGTGCCTAAAAATGAAGCAATTGGTGGAGAATGGATTGCAATCTCACCACCCTCGGCGTATTAAAGATCCGCCTCGCATCACCACGGTGTTAGCTTCAACACAAAGGAGCCGAAAGCATGGAGGCAGCGCCAAGACACATCACCCAGTGTTTTAAGGAAATTGTCCCGGATCCTCCATGAATGGAACCGCTGTAATTGAGTTGGCTCGTCTTCACTGAGATCAACCCATGTACCAAAAATTTTGATTCGCTAAATGTAATAATTTTCTACGCTATCTCTATTTTTAGTAATTTTTTCTTTTCCTTCTCTTTATCTATTTTTAACCAAATATAAAATTTAATTTTTAAGTATTTTTATTTTTACTTTTATTTTATTTTATTTTTAATTTACCTAAATTAAATTTTTATAGTTATTTGCAAATGGAAGTTTATGCAGTGTGCAAAAAATTTTACAGCTTATGTACTAAATTCTGACATCCAAAGGTTTCAAGCCTCCAGACCTTCAGCTACTCCAACCGCTTATAAAAGGGGGCCCCGCCATTTTCTATTCCACACCATCTGGCATACTGATCCGCCCTGCCGCCAGCCCCTCCAAGCAAGGCCCCGCACCCATGCCCCGAGCCCCGCCGGGCCGAGCACAGCCTTTGCGGACGCCGCTTTCCACTGCGGCTCGAAGCTAGACTCCGGAAGCCACCGGGCCCAGATCGCTACGGCCTTCTGCGGATCACGCCTCAGCCCCGCATCAAGCCGAGCCAAGTCATTTACTACCGGTAAGTTGCCAGGTTCTCGAGCTCGCTGTTGAGTTTCGTTCATCAAGGCTTGCGCCGCGCACAAAGAACCCCCACTGGTCGCTTGCCTTGTACCCCCACCCCGAGCCCCGCCCGCCCTCACCGCATGATCGGGACCACAACCATGGTTCAGACCGCGAGGTCATCGTATAGCCTGTGGTCCGGCTCAAGACTCGAGAGAGACGATGTGCACCCTCCGTGGTCAGCAGATGCTCACTCTCCGAGCGTAGCACGTACACCACCGCACGCCCCTACCGCTATATCGTGAGGAGGCTCGTTTAAATTTCATCCCAAGTGATACCGCATTCCGGGCGACCTCGGGCCCCTTCTCTAGTACATCCGAGACCACGCCGAAGGGCCCCGCCTTCCAAGCTGGCCCGGATATCAAGCCCGCGAAGTCTGAGGCTTCAGCCCGAGCCGTCGCTCTCCTCCAAACCTGATGAGAGTTCGCCGCCCCAGCCTATCGCCGGCCAGGATCGACCGACGCATCGCCCGTGATCCGATCCCGGGGAACGTAGATCTTCGTGCCCGGGATTTCGATATGGAGTCGTATTATGATATACCGCATCGACCGCGGGATCGATGAGACTCGACTGGTTGATCCCAAGCAAAGATTCACTTCTCCCGTTCATGACACCGAGGCAGTTTTTTTATCCCCGGGTGGTGCTTGAGTTCTATCACACAATGACATCCCGGGGAGTGCCTAGTCCATTAGAGATCCGGTTTGGCATCGAAGGCCGCCCAAGGGTACTTCGAAATGGGATATTACAAACGCCTGTACCGCTTAGCAGTTTTAGAGAATTCCACCGACATCGACAAATGCCTTCACCCATCACAAATGAGAGATGGTTCTTCGTCTCGCTGGGGTGGATACTACGCTTGGTCTTATACTATTCATCCCAAGCAAATTTCTCGACGTATTCCTCATGGACCACGCGGCTTCCCGACCAGCCTATTTCCGCTCAAAGACTATGTGCGCCGTAGGGAGCCATACTCGAGGCTTTATACAGATCTCCGAGGGATCTCCGGTCTAAATTCCTCCGAGCCTCGTCATGACTCTCTAGTACATCTTGGAGGGAGTAGGGGCCATCCACCGCAAGGACCTGGCTTGAGCGGAGACTTTCCATTGTTGATGCCGAGGTTGCTGAGCCAGGTCCTAGAGCATATGGGGTTCCCTGAGGAGCCACATATAGAGAGGCGGATCAGTTGTCCCCAGGTTCTATCTACCGAGCGATCTCTATACATGCCGATCTCCATTATTCTCCAACAACTGAAGGAGGCAGCAGATGATGTGGCAGAGGACCCACCGAGGGAGAGATCCGTCTAGAGGGAGAGGGAGACGGAGAGGGACCCCGCCCAGATTCATCTCCCTCCATCTCCACCTCCCACGCCCAACTCCCACCGACACCGGTCAGTCTTTCTTATACAACAGCTAGCCTTCTCGTATATTATCCATGCTTCACTTAGGGAGCTAGATGTCATGGTGGATGCCGCCCGCGCACTTGCCACGACACAGAGTCGCTGACGAAGCTGACGGCTTTCCCGCGAGCTTCGAGGTCACTATAATACAGGAATCTGAAAATGCTTCTTCTGAGATCACGAGGCCACCTTGGCCTCCCGTCACAACAAGTGGATTAAAGCCTACACTGTACCCCACTCGAGATCGCCCCCGTTGCACCACTCCTTGATATGTCGGCACAGTGTGCCTCGTGATCCACCGCGACACTCCACCAACACCACGAGGCGAGGCGGTCGCACCCTTCTTTAGCTCTCCCTCCGATCCCCACCCAGTGGAGACATGTTCCACTCAGTCAGAAAGTGCCGAGTCAGGGAGCGCCTTCAACATGATTTTATGTCTGTTTTTTAGCCATCAACTGCCTGCAATTATTTTATAGGATTCATGTATTAGCCGATAGTAAAAAGCAAGGATACTTGTTATGCTAGCTATGTTAAGTTTCTCAGATAGCCACTCTGATTATATCAAAAAGCTGAGAAAGTACTATTTACTTATTTTCTACACTTTTGAAAATCATCAAGCCAGCTCTATATTTTTGTGTTTCTACTCTTGCTCTTAGTTGGCGATCTTCAAAGCCCCGTATGCCACCATACAACAGCCCATGCATGATTAAGTTTGTCGATCAAGTCCCGGCCAGAGATTCAACCTTGTATTTCCACCTTTGGCTAATCACACACAGTGCACATCAGTATTTATCAATAGGTTGTGAAGCTTTATTCCTCCTTTCACTTTGCAAAACCGGCCTTAGATCTATTGACGACCTGTAATAGATTTATGTTACCCACAAAAGAAGACCAATGAAATCTTCCAAATGAAAAAGAAAAGAAAAAGCAAAAAGAAAAAGAATAGAAAAGAGAACAAAGCCGCGACGCTTTGTTTTGAAAAACCCGAACACCTAGCCCGAGGGGTATATGACATAAAGCCTTTAAAGCCCGGCACCAAACCATCAGTCGAGTCATCGACTTCAGGTTCAAGTACACGGGTGGACGGGTAGAGTTTAGCGAGTTGTAGGTGCTGGACCAAGTCATTCAAGTCCGGTGAAGCATATAGAGTTTGTGGTCGGTAGATCCTTTGGGCTTGATGCCCTAAAACCATACTTGGTCGAGTCACCTGGTGGACCTCCTCGTTACACCCGACTTTCGGTGAAGTCGAAGCCGCCACAGATCCTACAGTACATTCGGCAAGGAAATAAGAGTGAACTGAATCTATTTAGGTTGGTCATCGCTTTAAGGTCCTGGCGAGTTTCGTTAGGAGGGAATAGCTTTGCAACTTCTATTGGTTCAACCGGGCTACCTTAAAACACTTAGATTTTGGTGGAAGCTCAGTTGACTTCCTGGAATCATGTCATCTCGAAAACTCGTTCCTATATGACATTTGTTCTCTCATGATGGTTTTTGTAATGTAGTCTAAGTTTTTCATACTAAAGAGCCCCACTTGTAATAATACTTTTGTATAGCATACTCTTTTTTGCAAAAGCACAAATTTATACCTGATTTTAGCACAAGTAAGGGATCAGCAACGTGTCGGTCAGTGATTAGCACCCAAAAGTGCTATTTTGAGTCCTATTTAAGATAGGTTTTGAGTGCTTTTTGCGTACTAATCATATTAATTAAGCCGATTGACATGCAGGTCCGATTAGTACTACTGATTTTGTTTCGAGGTTACTAGTAGTTTTGCGTTTTGAGAACCTCCTATCATATCAAGCTTAGCATCGTAATCAGGATGTTTTTATGCTGATTTCAGATGAATTTACTTCCATTTCATCGTTTCGGATGAAGAAACACAAGTTAGAAAGGAGGAAATGCAATGATCGCAGAAGTTACTGTATAGACGTGTGAATTCTCGATATGGCATAAGTGAAATTTTTAAGGATTATAAAATGAATGGTAGCTTAAAATTTTCGCAATCCTAGCAAAATTTCGCTATGGCTAAATTTTTGCTAATTAGCGAAAATTTGCTATCATAGCGAAAATTACTGTGCATAGCGAAATTCAAATTTTCGCTATGCCTGCAATTTTCTCTATGATAACGAAATTTCGCTATCATAGCGAAATTTCGCATATGAAATCACTGCGTAGACACAAATAAAATTGTCGCCTCTCCTGCTTTTGATCCAAAACGACCTGCTTTTGTGTAATCTCTACTGGGCCTCAATGTAACCATATTACTTGCTATTCTGGTATTTCACATCCTCGTATGGGCCATATAAGCCACTTTATAACAACTTGTAACCCTAACTTTTGCTAACTTTCAATCCACGCAACTTTTCACTTTCCTTGCTCCGCTTTTCTTCTCCCTCTTTCTTCATTTTCTGGCCAATAAACACACCCCTTTCGAGATGACAACTCAAAAGGATGTTTCATAAGCCTCAAAACCTTGAATACAGGGTTTCTAGGTTGGTTAATGGTGGCTTGCAGTGTTCCTCTCGCTTTTAAATGGAGTTGTGTATCGTATTTATGTGTTTCAAACTTTCCAAACTAGGGTTTAATGTTATTTAATGTATTTTCTTTGTGGTCAATACTGGGTATGCTCAGTGGTTCGTATTCTTAATTTGTAGATACACCGACATCCATTAGATGTCATTTGACGAGCCACCCAAAGTGAGGTTAAATGCTCAGTTTTCAACCCGTAAACATTAAATGTTCAAGAAATGCTGTCTGAACTAGGAATGTTTTTAAGGGTTAGCCTTAAAGCTAAAACAAAGATCCAGCTTTGTACACTATAGCCATCGCTCTTTAATGCGGAAATAACCCGGGAGAGCACCTTTTATAACCTCATTAGCTAATCTAGTGACCCAAGCCTTCAAGGTCTCCATTCTACACCCCATTTTAAACTCGTTACAGCTTAACCTAGTGACAATAACACCACACTTTTCAATGCTAATCCAAAATCCAAAATGAAAGCCTCAATACTTCAACCATGATACAAATCATTTGTAAGATGAAAACCCATCCCCGTGTTCGACCCTAGACCGCTATGCTGCAGTAGCTTGACTGCCAAAGAATAGGAGGAAAATAGGAAACAAATTTTGTTGATTTCGATCACCCTACCGTGGCACGAATCACTATATACCCTTTCACTTTTGCAAACTGCGCCCTTAAGTCCGTTGACGACCCCATAATAGGTTTCATTCCACAATTGAAGACCAAATGAAGTCTCCCCTTAAAAAAAAAAAAAAAAGAAATGAAAAAGAAAGAAAGAAAGCAAAGAAAAGAGAATTGAAAGTAAAGGACACTTTGTTTGAAACCTAACATGGGCTCGAGGGCTATATGGCTAAAGCTCCTTAAAGCTCTGCAGGCCTAAACCTCACCGTCGGGAGTCACCGACTTCTACTGTTTCGCCACCTGCAGATGGGGCTGCCAGGCGGAGTTGTAGGTACCGGATTCCTCGAAATCATTCGTCCTGTGGTGATGCCCCGAAGAGTTAGTTGTCGGCATCCTTTTGGCTTGATGTCCTAAACCTTAATTGGTCGGGAGTCATCTGGACCCGCTACACCCGGGACTGTGAAGCCTAGATTTTAGCATCGCACCCTACAATACAATCGAAGTAAGAAATAGAGGAACCGATCCATTTAGGCTCATCATCGCCAAGGTCCTCGCGTAGTCGTCAAAGCTGGAATAGCTTTTGCAACTTATCGTCAACCGATTACCTAAAAAACTTAGATTTAGTGGAAGTTCAGTCGACTGAATCGATGTCACTCGAAACTCGTCTTCATATGGCATTTGTTCTCTCATGATGGTTTTTGTACGTAGTCTAAATTGTTATACCGATGCAAGCCCCACTGTATTACGCACTTTCAACAACATACTGTAAAAGCATACGTGATACCTTTATTGTTTGGGTGATTACAAGGGACTAGCAACGGTTCATTTGGTGCGTGATTAGTGCCCAAAAAGTGCTATTTCGAGTCCTATTCAAGATAGGGTTTCTGGTGCGCTTTGGCTTTACTAATCATATTAATTGCCGATTGACATGTGCGTACTAAATTAGTACCATCGATTTTAGAGCCGATGTTGCTTGATAGTTTGGCTGGGGTTTCGTGGAACCTCCGCCATCATATCAAGCTTCTCGGCATCGTAATTGTGATGTTTTATGCTGAGTTCGTATGAATTTCTACATTTCATCAACCGGACAATGAAATGTCACTTCGAAAGGAAGAAATGCAATCCGATTATGTAGAAGCAATGCAGAAAATCAGAATTCCTCACATGGCATATTTAAATTTTCGCGGCAACATAAATTTCGCAATGGTAGCTTAAAAATTTCGCTTATGGCCACCCTTTTCTATCATAGCTTAAATTACTTATCATAGCGAAAATTACTGTGATAGCGAAATTTTGAATTTTCATGCCTCGTGATTTTCGCTACGAAATTTCGGCATATGATAAATAACCAACGTGGGATTAAAATGCCGCCTCGTGATCCAAACTAACTCGCTTGTGTAATTCCCATTTTGCCCTCAATGTAATCATATTACTTTTGGTTATTTTGGTATTTCTGTAAGATTCTGTAAGGCTATATAAAGCCACTTTATAACATTTTGTAACCCTAACTTTGAGTCAACTTTTCAATCCACTTGTTCTTCACTTTCGCTGAAGTTTTCTCTTCTCTCTCTTATTTCTTCATTTTCTGCAATGTTAAAACATGACCTTTCGAGGATGATAACCCTGTAAAGAAGGTTCGGGCGTTCTAAAACATCAAGAGAGGCCATAGTTTGTTATACTTGCAACACAGTGTTCCTCGTTTTTAAATGGAGCTGTACGCATTTCTTTTGTGTCAAACTTTCCAAACTAGGTTTAATGCTATTTAATGTATTTCCTTTGGTCAATACTGCATGTTTCGTGGTTCATGTATTCTTAATAGATATGAGATTCAACATCCATTAGATAGCCTTACGAGCCACGAAAGTAGGTTAAATGTTTGTTTTCAACCGTTAAACAATAAATGTTCAAGAATGCTATGGTTCAACTAGGAAAGTTTTTCGTGGTCGGGTTTTTAAAGTTAACACCAAAGATCCTGCTTGGCTATGACTATATGTCATTTGCCCTAATGAGAGAACCTGAGTGAAACCTCTATAAATCTCATTTTATCAATCTAGTGACCTAAGACTTCGGTCTCCACACCTTAATTAAACTCGCCCCTCGCTAACCTAGTGATAACACCCACACTTTTTAATGCAAACTAAAACCAATAGAAAGCCTCACCATTAAACATGATACAAATCATTTGTAAGATGAAAACCCATCCCTGTGTTCAACCCTAGACCGCTATACTGTAGTAGCTTGACTACGGCAGTAGGAGGAAAATTAGGATATAAATTTTGTTGATTCCGCATCATCCCGCATCAGGGCACGACCAGTTATGCGCTCGCGAATCGAAGCCACGGGCCCCGGCTACTGCTTCTGCGGGTTTCAATGGCCGCTTACTGCGCCCGCGAACCGAGCTACTTGGCTCGATGGCTGCGATGGCCTGCTTGGAAACAGACGTCACCGAGATGAGCCACGCAGGCTCCCCGAGCTACCGGCTCCATGGCCATACGGCCGCCGTTTCGCTACGCCTATGCGCTTAAGCTACTTCGTCTCTCGCCATTTGGTCTGCGGCTACATGGTCCGCTTGAGCCATTACCGCGAACCGAAAGCACGGGCCCCGTGAGCTACTGGGCTCGCGGGCTACTCGCCTTTTAAACTGCTACGCCCACGTAACCGAGTTATTGGCTCGCTTACATGGCCTCGTTTTCGCTGAGCTGCTTTCGCTTCTCCGAACTGCTACCAAAAGGGGCTCATCTGTTTCGGGCTCTTTGCTGCGTTACGCTTTGGCGAATCGAGCTACGGGCCCGCGGGCTACATCGCTCGCTTCAGCGGTTACGCCGCGGACCGGCAACTTCGCCTGCGGGCTGACGGGTCGTTTGCGTTATTTTGCGACCTGAGCGCATTTCGGCCCGCGGCTACATGATCTCGCTTGAGCGGTTAAGCTCGCAACCGAAAGCATTTGGCCCGCGCGCGGCCTCGGGAGGAGCTGCTGGCCGCCCTACGAGCTAAGCCACTGGCTCCTAAGCTACTCGGGCTTCGTGGGCTACATGGCACAAGTCGGCTGAAGCACACCCATGGACCAAGCCACCGGCTCCGAGCTACCGGGCTTCTCTAAGCTACTTGGCTCCGTGGCTGCATGACCGGCTTGAGCCGCTGTGCTCGCGAACCTCATGGTACTAGGCTCCTCGCCTACATGGCCCGTGGCTACACGGGCTCATTTGGAGTGGTTACGCTTTGCGAATCGAGCACGCTGGCTCCCGTGGCTACTGGGGCCTTTCCGAGTCAAGCAAGCACTCTACAAAATCGAAGCCAACGCCCCGAGCTACATGGCCCGTGGCATGACCTCGTTTGAGCTGAGCGCTACGAACCGAGCTACTTGGCCCCATGGCTAGCACGGTCAAGCTTGAAACTAAGCTCGACGAACCGAGCTACTGGCCCAAGGTTATATAGCATGTCGAAGCCAGCACCCGTAGCTGCTATCGGGCTCCCCAGCCACGGCTCCGTGGCTTAGCGGCGCTTGAGCTACACAATACGGCCAGGTTACTAGGCTCTTACAACTTGGTTCGTGGCTGGCATGGCCTCGCTTGATCTGCTACGCCTCGCGACCAGCTATCGGGCCCCGAGCTACTCGCCTGCGGGCTACACGGGCATTTTCGGTTGTTGCTCGCGAACCGAGCTACTTGGTTCCCGAGCCATGACCTTTTTAGTCGCACGCTTGGCGAATCGAAGCATTGGCCTCTGAGCTACATGGGGGCCCCGGCTACTGGGCCTTGCCGTTACGCCCGGCGAACCGAGCTACCGGCTCATCGACTACATGGCCTCGCCGCTTGCGCCCGGGCGAACCAAGCCACCGGGCCCTAAGCTACCGCTCCCGCGCAATATGGCCTCGCTTGAGCGCCACGACCGCGAACTGATCTAATTGGGTTCCGTGGCTACATGGCCTGCTCAGCCGTTAAGCTCTACTCGAATCGAAGCATTACCCATGGCTACTAAAGACTGGCTTCAGCGTTAAGCTCGCGAATCCTGGTTACTTAGCTCCGCGGGCTACATGGGCCGCTGAGTCGTTATGCTCTTACGAACTGAAAGCCACCGGGCCTCTAGCTAGCCTGGCTCCGCGGGCGCGATGGTTGAGCCTGAGCGGATACGCCTACGACCGAGCTACCGGGCTCGAGCTACATGGCCCGCACACCGGCCTTTCTTTGAGCTATTACGCTATGCGACTGACATTGCCCGCGGGTTACATGGCCTGCTTGAGCCGGGCAGCGCCCGCAACCGAGCTACTCGGGCTCCTAAGCTACTTTTGGTCTGTGGCTACGGGCGGGCATATTTCTGAGGTTGCCACACGCGAACCGAGCAACCTCGTCTCGTGGCTACTGGGCTTTCGAAATGTTACGCCTACTAAACCGGTTTCTACGCCTCCCGAGCTACATGGCTCGCACTATATGACCTGCTTTCGAGTCGTTACGCTTACGAACCGAGCTACTTGGCTCTAAGGGCTACTTGGCCTCGCTTTGAGCTAAGTGCTCAACGAATCGACCTGACCGCTCCCCGGGCTACACAACGCCGGCTATCGACTCGTGCCGAGCTATCGCTCTGCAGCTAATCGCTCTGCACTACATTTCCGCCGAGCGGTTACGCTTGCGCGCTTGCCACTGGCTTTGAAGCAATCGCCTGCGCTACATGGCCTGCTTGCTTGCTGCGCCTCGCGAATCCAAGCCATTTGGTTCCCGAGCTACTGGCCTTTTGTGTCGCTACTCGCGACCGAGCTACTTAGCCACAGTTACATGGCCCGCGTGGCTACTGCCTGGGAGCCGTTACGCCGGGCAAACTCCACTACTGCCCGCGGCGATAGCGGGTCTGCGCTTTCAGTTGAGCTACGCTCCGCGAACCGAGGTACCGGGCTCCCTGAGCTACTCGCTCCATATTACTGCTTTTTTCAGTCGTTACTCTACAACCAGCTTCAGGCTCCCCGAGCCACAAGGCCCGTGGGCTCACATTAACCCAAGCTCGGTTGTTACGCCTACCTAACCAGCTACTGGGCTTCGCGCTACATGGTGTTATCGCGGCGGGATGGCGCAACCAGCTACCGCCCATGGCAGCGCTTGAGTCGCTAATGCGCCCACGATGAGCCACCGGGCTCTCGAGCTACTTGGCCCGCGGGCTACATGGCCGGGCCAGCTTGCACTCGCGAACTAAGCTTACTAGTTTCATCTACTGCCCGCGGGCTGGCATGGTTGCTTCGGCGATTACGCCACGAACCGGAAGCACGCTCGGCCATGGCCCGCGGGCCATGTTCTCAGCCGTTACGCCATGCGACCGATACTGGGCCCGCGGGCTGCATGGCCTATTCAGTCGCTACGCCCTCGCGAACCAGCCATCGCCCGCTACTGCCCGGCCGCACGGCCCGTTGGCGCTTAAGTACGCATCGCGAATCGGTGTTACCGCCCATGGCTACTTAGCCTTCGAAAGCCGTTACGCCTACAACCGAGCTCACGCCCCGGCGCTACATGGCTCGTGGGTACAAGACCTCGTTAGCCGTTACGCTCTACGGTAACCGAGCTACTTCGCTCCGCCACGACGGCCTGTTCAGGCTGCTAAGGTCTCGCGAACTAAGCTACTTCGCTCCATGGCTATATAGCCCGTTTGACCTTTACACTCGTGAGTCGGCTATCAGTTCCCGAAGCTACTTGGCTTCTCGTGCGGGCTGGCACGCCATTTTCAGCAAGATGCAATGCGCTTAAGTTACTAGGCTCTTAAGAATTTGGCCTGCGGGCTACATGGCCCGCTTGACGGCTACGCTCAGCGACCAGCTACTGGCCCCCGAAAGTACTTTGGCTCGCGGGCTAAGTACGGCTCGTTGAAGGCGGCGCTCGCGAACTGGGGCCGCTACTTCGGGTTCCCGAAAGCGCGGTCACTTTATGCCAGCCGTTACGTCATGAACCGGTGCCATTTGATCCCGAGCTACATGGCCTGCGGCTACTGCCTTTAAGCTCGCGACCGCTAACCGGAAGCATTCGCCCGGCGGGCTACATGGCCGCGCCAGCGCTGACGCAACCGGCGCTACTACGCCCGTTACTGGGCTCGTGGCTACATGGCCCGCTCAGCTGCTAAGCCTCAACAACTGCTACTCGCCCGTGGCTACATGACCTGCTTGAGCTGCTAAGCTCGAACCGAGCTACGGCACCGGGCTGCGCGGTTTGGCCGTTGCCACCACGAAATGAGCCATCGCCCTGGTTACTTGGCTCGCTAAATGGCCTATTCAGCAATTACGCCGCACTTAACCGAAAGCATTGGCCTCGAGCTACTTGGCTCAGAAGGTACGGCTGCTTCGAGCGCCGTTACGCTCAACGACCGGGCTACTGGCTCCGTGAGCTACATGTCTCCTCGCCAAGCATTTCAGATTTTCGAAATGCTACGCTTATGCAACCGAGCTACTTCGCTCCGCGGGCTACATGGCCTGCTTCAGCCGTTACGCTCGCTAACCGGAGGTACCAGCTCCTAAGCAACTCGCCTGCGGGCTACTGGGCCTTTCGAGCTGTTACGGGCTTACAACCGGAATAGGCTCTCGAGAGCTACAAAGCCCGCGGCTACATGAATCGTTGAATATACGCCTTCTACCAACCGAAGCATTTAGCTCCACGGCTACTTAGCATGGCGAGGTTAAGACTGCGAACCGGACTACTGGGCTCCATGGCTACATGGCCGTTCGGGTTACGCCACGAGTACCGAGCCATTTGGCCCGTGGCTACATGGCCAGCCTGGAAGCAAGCAGCCTTCCGACCCTGGGACGTACTCTGGGCCTCGTGGGCTACTGGGCCTTCCGAGCCGCTACGCCTACAAACCGAGCCTAGCCTCGAGAGCCACAAGGCCCGCGGCCTACACGAACCGGCTTGGAGCTGTTGCGCCACGAACCGAGCTACTTGGCTCCATGGCTACATGCTTGAGCCTGCAGCGCTACGCTCTACGAACCGGAAGCATGTGGCTCGAGTTACATGGCCCGTGGCTACTGGCCTTTGAGCCGTTACGCTATGCGACCGACACGGCCCGTGTATACATGGCCTCGTTTGGTCGCTAAGCTCGCACCAAGCTACCGGGCTCCTAAGCTACTGCCCGCGGGCTACATGGCATGTTTCGGTTTCGCCACGCGACCGCGAACCGAGCTACTTGGTTCCCGTGGGCGCCGCCTTCTCGAGCCGCTACGCGCCACAAACTAAGCTTCGCCCCGAGCTACATGGCCCGTGATACTTGGCCTGCTTCGGAGCTGCTACTGCCCGCAAACCGGAAGCACAGCTCCCGCCACATGGCCGCATGGCTACTCGCCTCAGCACATGCTGTAACCGAGCCACTCTAGCCCGAGCCACCTCCGGCCTCGCGGCTACCGGGCCCCAGGCCTATTATACCCAAGGCACTAAGCTCGAAAACCGAGCCGCGCAGGGCTCATGAGCTACACGGCCCCAACCTACCGTGGCCTTCCTCGAGCCGCTATGCTCTATAACTGGAAGCCAGACCGCTCTTGAGCTATGCCCCCAAGACCCTTTCGGTCGTTGGCCCGAAAAGTCGCGGTTGTCGGGCCCGGGGTCTCAAGACCTTTCTAAGTAGTTATGCTCTGAAAACTGAGCAACTATGCTCTTAGGCGCTGAGGCCTTCCATTTGCGGTTTTGCAAAACTCGAGCTACTAAATTCGGGCACCGAGGTCTCTCCCCTTAGCCGCAAACCTAAATCGAAAGAAACGCCCCGGGCCGGTGCCTTCGAGCTGCTGCTTCTACAAATCGAAGCACGAGGCCTGGGCACTCGAGGCCTTCTTGGGATTTTGCTTCCCCACAACCGAGCTCCTAGCCTCAAGTATCGAGGACTTTGCATCATAAGCCTCGCAACCAAGTGTGTAAAGTTCCCCGGGAACTGAGGCCTTCCTTAGCTTTTAAGCTCTACAACCGGCTACTGTGTGGTCCGGCACCGAGGCCTTCCCGAGTCGTTACGCCCGCAACCGAGCCGATGGCTCCCCGAGCTACATGGCCCGCGGCTACTTGCCTTTGAGTCGTTACGCCCGCAACCGAGCTACCGGCCCCAGCCACATGGCCTTCGGTTACAACGCCACGCTCGTAATCCGAGCTACCGGGCTCCAAGCTACACGGGCCTGGGCGGCCATTTTGCCTCAGCTATTCGCCTTTGAGCAAATTAAGCCCGAAAAATTGAGTCAGCTTAGGCTCCCCGAGCTACATAGCCGATCGCTACTTAAATTTTTGAACCTGTTACGCCCTCGCTGAACCGAGCTACTCGGGCTCGCGGGCTACATGGCCCCGTTGCTTATTACGCCTACGAGCCGGTTATCGTGGGCCTTGTTACCGCCCTCGCCATAGCGCTTAGCGTTACGCCGAACCGAAATACGCGGGCTCCCCGAGCTACTTCGCTCGTGGCTACATGGCTCGTCTCGAGCTTCTGCTACCCCCACGATCCAGGCCAACGGGCTCTTGAGCTATATACTCTCGTACACTCAAGCTCAGCCGTTACGCTATGCGAATCGAGATGACTGGCTCCTTTGGCCACACCTGCTTAAGTCGGGCATTTCTACGAATCGAAACGACATTTGCCCCGAAAGTATTTCTGGGCCCGTACATGGCCGATTTCCAGTGGTTACCCCCACAACCAGCTACTCGCCTCCGGAGGCTACTCGCCTTCTCGGAAGCGCGATCTCTGCACCGAGCTTCGGCTCCCGGAGCTACATGGTTCTGTACACTGGGCTTTTCGAGTCGTTACTCTACAAACCCAGCCACTGGCTCCCGCAAATTTACATGGTCTCAAACGTGCTTGCCTAGCCTCCGGCAGCCAGGCTCCTGTGAACCCGGTTTTCATCGGTCCCGAGACACCCCGGCTCCGTGGCTACTTCAGCCCTCTGTGGGGCCATTCTGCCTTCGGGGAGGCACTAATCCTCCCGGGCAACCCAGAGTTAAGCCAGCTCTCGAGCTACACACCCCAGTGGCTGCTCGGCCCTCCCCACGCATGCCCACAATCCTTGCGCCACCCGCCTCGAGGTACCGGCCTTCTTAGCTTTTAAGCCTGCAAACCAAGCCACTAGGGTCCCAGGCACCGAGGCCTTCCCGAGTCAAGTTAAGCTCCTCGCAACCCGAGTCGACGCTCCAGCCATCACACACCGTGGCTACTTTGCTCTTTGTCACGCCGCAACCGGTGGAGCTAATCGGGCCCCGAGCCACATGGCCCATGGCTACTGGGCCTCACTAGCAACAAGGCCTGTCACCGAGCTACTGGGCTCCTAAGCTACATGGCTCCCTGGCTACATGGCCTATATTTCGGAATCAACAATATTTGTATCCTATACTTCCTCCCATCATTGTAGTCAAGCTACCAAGATAAAGGGTTCAGTGGTCGAGCACTGGGATGGGTTTTATTCAGATAAATGATTTGAGTGAAGTCAAAACCTGGTACTCTAAATCTGGATTTTGGGGTTTTGGTCAAAAACAAAGAGGGATAATGTTTGAAAACTGGAAATTTAAATAAAATAAAATTAAAAGAAGTCTCCTCAAGTGTCTGCCGGATTCGGTTCAAAGTTCATCGAGGGGTCTCTGGTCACCCTCACTGGTCAGGAAGACAATCTGTCATTTCGAACCGGATCTTCATTTAGCTTTTAAAAACTAAAACCCTAAGATTTTTCCTTTGAAAGATGGCATTTCACTTAACATTCATAGTCCCAAACATATGATTAACACCCTAAAAATACCCAGTTTTCGACCTGTTTAGTGGTATATTATAAGCCAATAGAATTTCGAAATAAAACGATAGACCCTAAATTTCAAGAATTAAGGACAATTTTGTAATTGGTCCAAAAGGGGGCTTAAAAGTCATAAACTAAGAGATCTATGGGCAAAGAGAAGATATAATAGGAATTTGCTGTGTAATTCCTAGAAGATTAGAGGCCAAAATACAAATGGCGAAGACATGGAGGACCTTTTGCAAATAAAGGAGACTTAACCCAAAAAAATGGTTTTTGAGGGCCAAACAGCAAATAAGAGATTTGATTTAAAGACCAACAATTGGTCTCATTATGGAGGAGAAAAACCGGCAAAGAATGAAAGGAAGAAGAGGGAAAGAGAAGAAGAGGGAGGAGCCAAGTGATCAAGCAAAGCCAAGCTCCAAAAGGTATGGAACTACTAACCTCAAAACAAAACCAAATATGTGATTCTAAGGAGATTAGCGTATGAATTTCCACGCTTGGATGGTTATAATCTTGCCTAAATCTAGGTTTTTGCTAGGGCTCATCTTAACCCAAAATTTATGTCGGGCAAGGTGGGTAAACCCCACATGGCACAAAAACGTGGCATGGAATCCTTCCTTTCAGGATGGGGATTCGTGGTTTAATCATGAGTAGATGAGTTAGGGTTTGGAACAAACCATAACTAATCATCATAATTGGTTTGTGTATGGGTCTTAACCCATATTAGAGTTGTTTTGGAAGGAATCTTGATATGTTTTTGGAAGAAAGATATGAAATTGAAAGATGAATTGAATAGAAAAGAGATTCCAAGGTGAATTTGAAATGGTTTTGATGTGTGTTTGAAGTGTAGAGTTGATTGGGTATCAAAAATATGGAAAAAGGAGAGAAAAACACACATTCTGGGCAATTTTCGTGACATGTACCGGTACAACTTGTGTTCTGGTCGTTTTTGGCCAACTTGTACAGGTACATGTTAGACATGTACCGGTACAACCTGTTCTGCTTTCCCAGTTTCGACCAGTTTTTGTATTTTGGCCATAACTTGCTCATTGCTTATCTGATTTGAGTGATTCAAGTGGCTACGTAAAATAGACTTCAAGGAGAACAAAACTTTAAGAATAGGTATCGCCAAATTCTTACCCTAAGTGGCCTTAAAATTCACTCAAAGTGGGGCCATGTGCAAGCCAAATTCTGGTTCCAGCTTTGAACATAGAGTAGTCCGGGTTGTTTCGGACGTAACTAGAGTTTCGGTGTTCCGAATTGGGTGATTCCAGTTGGAATAGAACCCTTAGCACCTTATATTTAAAATAATACAATGAACTAGAGTCAAACATGAAGTTAGGATCCCGGAAAAATTAGTAATACGAACTGTTCTAGTGTAATCCGGGTAAACCGACTAGCTTTTGGTGGCGAAATGCCATAACTTTTTAGCTTGATGATCCGATTGGATTGATTCCAATTCCTAAGTAAAGTAGATTCATAGAGGAATAAGAATATATGAATGAGGTGTGATTTCATAGACAACATCATACTTCACTAGAATATGAACATATGTAATAGGTATGAAACAAGGAAATGTAGAAAATGAAAAATGTATAAGATGTGTTCATGAAACATGAAAATGATTATGGGAAATGAAAATGAAAAATGAAATGAAACATAATGTGAATATGAAAGGCAATATGTGATGAACACATAATGGTTAGGTGATGTTCATTATAATCACATATAAATCCGTAAATGATAACAAATGATAAGAATACGTGAATGAATAAGTGATTGAGTATTTATGAATGAGTATACATGAAGGAGTATACATGAATGAATTTATGAATGAGTATGCATGAAGGAGTATACATGAATGAATTTGTGAATGAATGTATGAATGAGTATACGTGAATAAGTATACGTAAATGAATTTATGAATGAGTATACGAATGAATATGTGAATGAGTGTATGAATGAGTATACGTGAATAAGTATACGTAAATGAATTTATGAATGAGCATATGAAATAAGTATATAGATTGAGTATATCTTGGGTGATACACAAAGTGAAATTGGAATCGAAATGTGATTGTGATCGGTTATGAATGCTATTTGTGAAATATATATAAGTTTATATATATAATGATTTGAATCATTGTTATTGGAAATGTTTGTCATAAATATGCATGCATGCGTGTATTTGAACAATAAGTGAAATAACTGCATAAAAGTAAAACATTAAATGATATTGATAATGACCAACATGACGGATTCACCAACCGAATCATTGGGTGAAGGTAACCGAAATTGTTAAATGGCGAAATCACATTGTTACCGAATGACAAACAGATGGATTCAGAACTAACTGGCCATGAATGTCAATTCTATAGTTAAAGTGAATCATATTGTAAAGTAAATCACATTGCTAATAATGGATAAACGTGACAGGATTCAGCAACTGAATCTGTCATGAATGTCAATTCTATAGTTAAAGTGAATCATAATGTAAATGCGAAATCACACGTTACCAATGACAAATGTATTGTGATTCAACAACTCAACCGCCGTGAATGCTCTAATTCTATAGCCATATGAGACGTGATATTGAAATTCCCGAGATCACATTGCTACCGAATGACAAATGCATGTGATTCAAGAACTGACCGTCATGAATGTCAATTCTATAGTTAAAGTGAATCCTGTATTGTATCGTAAATCACATTGCTAATTAATGACAACATATGTGATCTACCAACTCGACCGCCGCGGAATGCTCGAATTCTATAGCCATATGTGAGATGGTGATATTAAATGTGAGATCACATTGCTACTGAATGACATACGCATGTGATTCAACAACTCGACCTGTCATATATTCACCTTATAGCGAAATCACAACCGAAAAGTGAAATGATGGTATTGAAAAGTGTATTTGGTATGGCATTACATTACACTGGATATGGTGTAAAGGAATTGTTTTGTAAATGCATTTGTTAAAAGTGAATGTTGGCGGGTCTTTTTGAATTTGTAAATGGTCAGCGGGATTGCCCGGTAAGAAGCCACTTAATTAAAAGGTCTAAAATAATAAATATAAACAAATGTTTGGAAAGATAATTGAAAATGCTCTGAGGTAAACCGGCTCTAGCTTCGATCCGCCAACCGTCAAGTCGATTCGGTCGTGACACTTTGAAAATAAAATTTAATAAAATGAAACAAATGTTTTGATTGAAAACGTCGGAGTAAACCGGGCTCTAGCTTGGATCCGCTAACCGGGTCAAGTCGGGGATTCGGGTTGCGACACTTTTGAAAATAAAAATTTAATAAAATGAAACAAATGTTTTGATTGAAAACGTCGGAGTAAACCTGCTCTAGTTAATCCGCCAACCGAAGTCAAGTCGGAATTGGTCGCGACACTTTTGAAAAATAAAATTACAAATGAAACAAAATGTTTTGATTGAAAATGTCGGAGTAAACCGGCTCTCTAGCTTTCTGATCCGCCAACCGGGTCAAGCTCCGGGATATTCTGCCGCTGGCCATTCAAAATGAAAATTACAAACGACACCTAAAGGAATTAAACTGCATCCCGTAACATGAAATGTAATTGCAACAAGGATTAATTAAGGGCTTCGGCCATGATAGTAAAATGAGTCTAATATGTATTGGTATTCGTCTAATTTTGACCCTGTATGTATCTAATATGACTTGATATGGTCTGATTCACTTATCAGATATATAGGTTTATTGAATGTGATATGATATGCCATACATGTAGAAGATATGAATTGAAAAAAAATTGTAAAAGACATGACACATGGAGATAGTGATATGGAATCTGAAAAGGATAAAATATACATGTATAATATGATATGAGTTAGAAGTCACATAAGAATAGACTTCGTTATATGCATAAGTAATAGCAAATGTAAAAAGATAGTGACGGCGATTATTGTTATTGGTCGTTATTGTCTATATGTCTCACTAAGCTGCAAAGCTTAGCACTAGTGTTCAACTCGTGTAGGTACTCAAGAGGAGATAAAGAGGACAGACATTCCACATTAGCTGCTCCTGGCCATTCTGTGAGATAGGTGCTCACTCACATCAAGCTTCCGCAATCTCCGATGTTTGCATTAGATATGTACATGTATAAGTAATTGTATAAGCACTGGGACTTAGCATATGTGTAGAGATTTGAATGATACCACCGTGGTAGTTCCTTTGTATAAGTGAACATTCTTGCTGGTTACTGGCACTATTTATATACCACAGGTATAAGTTAAGCTCTAAAAAAAAAAAAAAAAAAAAAAAGAAAGGAATCCCAGTATATGGTTTTGCACCCCGAAACCGGTTCGGATTCTCCAATCGGGTTGGACCGGGAATCGGGGCGTGACAAGTGAAAACCTATCTCCCGAACTCATCTTACATTAACAAATAGGAGGCAACTAATGAATATAACTGGATCTAGTATTAAGCATCCAATGAACCCTAAAAGATTGCCAAATACCGGGGTCAATCAAGATGCACCTAAGAGATTTGAACCAGAGTGAAGGTTAGGAGCATAAATGCCCATAAATGTGTGCGTTAAGAAACGTATAATGTCACTTTCGTAGCCCGCCCAAGAGCCTTCTCGCCTGGGCTGGTGAAGAGGCCTATCAAATCACATCCTCGAGTCATCCTCTAGGAGTGTTTGGTAGCCGAGAGGAGAGAAATGAGAGTGGAAAACGGGAGAACTGACCCTAACTTTATTCACAAGAAAAACTGCCCCTCCAACAAGCAGATATACCAATGGCTTATGTAGCTTCAAAACCAAGTAAATACCATACAATCCAAATATAAGTGATTAGGGTAGAAAGGAGAAAAACCAAAAATTGTAACAAAAATGAAGCGTCAAAAGCAGGGAATAATAAACTCTTTGGAGAAACCAGTACGCTCATATGTGATGCCTGGTGCGCGGGGAAAAACAACGGTGGTGCAATTTCTTCTATTTTCTACTATTCTTTCCTGGTTTTTGATTTGCGATGCTAAGTTTGACTTAGCCGTGCTTGGATTGACTGACAATTTTGGCATAGTGGCTCCAGCGCAAATTTTGCACAAATGCATTCGATTAAGACAGGGACAGCAATGTGCAAATCGGGTTAATTAGAATGATTAGCATACAAAAGCACTCAAAACCTATAATAAGCCAGGGTTCAAAATAGCACTTTTGGTCTTAATCACACCCTAACCTACACATTGCTAGTCCTTATACTTGATCAAAGAAAGAAAGAAAGAGAGAACATACAAGATAACAAAATAACGTTCACAAAAATTATATTTCAAAAGGTTGTGGATGAGTAATGCCTAACCCCAAGTAAATCATCGCCGTGTCCAATAACTTTATCATGAAGGGAATAGATACCATACAAAATTGAGTATCAAAAGAGTCTCCTTCTTGGTGAATCAACCGAAACTTCCACCCAAATCTAAGTGTTTATTTGATCGCTCTCAACTGATAAAAATTTGCTAAACTACACTCTCCCCGACCTAGCTACTACCACGACCTAGCATGCTAGCTTGACCTAAATAGATCGGGACCCACCCTTATTCCATAATTCTTTTTTCGTTTGTAGGGTGGTGCAATGCTGAGGAATCAACCTCACCAAAAGTCCATATGGGGATCTCTGGGTGACTCTGACCAATTAAGGCTTGGGGCACGAGTCATTTCGACCACAAAACTCGCCGGGTTTCACCGGGACCGAATGATTTCGAGACTCTAGCACCTACAACTTGCTAAACTCCACCCGTCCACGGGTGTGGCGAACACTAAGTCGGTGACTCCCAACCAATGAAGAAGGTTTAGAGACCTTGGGACTTTAAAGGCTTCGCCATATACCCTAGAGGCCAGTCTTTCGGGTTTCAAGGTAAAGCGTTGATTTATTCTTTTTCTTTTTCTTTTCCTTTTCTTTTTTCTCTTTTTTTTTTTTTCGACGCATTGGCACTTCTTTCACTGAGGGTCCTCTGCTTTATTAATGGCGGTCAATGGAACTTGAGGCAGGTGTCACAGTAAAGAGAGGTTGCGTAGTTTGACCCTATCATTGAAAACTAATGTGCTCACAGTATTATTGGTTAGGCCCAAAGGTGGAAGAAAATAATAGAAATCAATAAGAATTCAACTAATCATTCACTCAACCAAGCATGGAACCAATCTAGCATCAATATAATTGGACAAAGTTTAAATTTTCCAACTTGCATGTTAGGCAAAACCATAAAAAAATTTTGATTGCAAAATGGGTCCAGATTTTGAAAAAGTAAGATGTATGGTATAACAGCTTTATAAAAAAGGGCCGACAAACGGCCCGAACATCACAAAATGGACACTTTTAAAATATAGTACAAAGAATAAATACAAAAAGCCACTTCCTTTGCTAACTCTCCCCGACCCGAACATCACCGATTGTCGAAATGGGGCTCGGATTGGGGAAAATTAGAGGAAGGAAGTGTTACACCTCCTTGATCTTGATCATTACTGGATAGGAAACTTCGCAAGCTTTCCATCAACACCTTATTCACTCCGTTTGGGCTTCAAATAAACAAGTTAGGAGAAGAAAATAGAGGAAAAAGGTGACCGGTTGGAGCATTTTGAAAATTACACATTCATAAAAATTTCAAAAGTGTTGCTTTCACAGCCTATTTGATTCTCTAAACTCTCTAAGCTTTCAGCAGTTTAAAGCCTTCATAGATTAGGAGAAAAAGTTATGAAGCGAAACAAAATTTGGAGGCAAAGTGGGGGGCCCCCATAGCAGAAAAATTTTATTTAAGCTAGCGAAAATCAACGAAAAATTTCTATTTTTGAATAATTTTTGAAAATCAGAAATAAATAATTCATAATAAAAATAATAATAATAAAATAATAAAAATAAAAATAAAAACATTTTTTTGTGAGAGACAAATTTTTTTTTATATATATGTAAAAAATAAAAATAATATATTATTAAATTTTTTTGAGAAATAAATATATTATATATAAAAATAAAACAAACTTTTTTTATATAAAATAAATAAAAAATAAAATAAAATCATTTTATTACCTTTGTTTGGCGTTTGGTTAAATTTTCACCAAATTTTTGGCTATAAGCGAAATTTTAGCATTTAAACTATGATTGCGAAATTTTGCTATGGTGCGAAAATTTCCGTCTTCATTGCGCATCTTGCAATTTCTTGTTCCAGACTTCAAAATTTCACTAAAGCAAGAAATTTATGCAAGAAAAATTAGGAAAAATTGAGAAAAGTAAAGGAGTAATCTAAAAGCAAAGAATTAACTAAAAATTAGATAAAATCACAAGGAGAAAAAGAAAATTATAGAAATCAAAATAAAATCGATAAAAATAAAATAAGACAAAGAAAAATTAAAACAAAAATTGGGGGAGCTTAGAAATGCCAAAGGTTAGAAGTGCTCCCGAGCGAGCGAGCACCGAGCCATCCGCATGCCATCGCGGTATGTGCATTTTTACCATCTTCTTTGTAGGGGCAGTGGCGCAGAGTACCTTTAATGGCCACTAATCCTCTTGGTTTTCGAGCATGGAAGCGTGTCGTTGGCCTTTTGGTGTTAGGTGCTTCGAGGGTTAATGGTTGTCTTTGCGACGGGAGTATATACCCAGTCGGGGAGAGTGTTCTTAGCGGTGGGGTGTGTTTATAGCTTGGGCAGTGGACTTTTGGGGCTTTTCCCCTGTTTCTATTCCCTTTGCCCTCCTGGGTTATCAAGGCGATTTTGTTCTTACCTACCTGCTTTTTCCAAGGCAGTAACACGATGTTTGAGGATTGAATAACCCTTGACAACTGAAATCCTCATCATCTCTTCTTGTAGTTCTTCATTCTTAATGCTTCTCTACCATGGTGTCACTTAGGCACTCCCTCTGGACCCTCTTCCGCCCGATGATCAAGGCTTGTTGGGCAAGCTTTGAGGAAATGAACATTGCGGGCTGTCAAATTCTTTAACCCACGCCAGCTGAAACCCATAAATTTTTGTTCCAGAGGGTTCTCCACAGTATGGATTTTTTGACTCAATTGGGCATTGAATTCCTTTTGTTCTTCCATAGCATCACCCACCGGTTTGTTTGGGTCTAGAATTGCTTGCTCGACTTGGGGTGTTTTGTGGTGGTTGAGGAGTGAGACAAAGGGTATACTGGATGTGGAGGAACATAAGTTGGGGATAACACTTGTAGGAGATGCACTCGTCCATTAGTCTCTATGTTCCTCATAGCCTAAATGAGTTTGGATTTCTCTCTCGGGTTCTTTGCCCTTGCCATGGTAGGTTCTGTGGTCAGTGTCATGTATGCACTAGGGTTGCCCTGCGCCAAGGTACTCTTATATTGTTCTCCTTTTCCATTAATCATGAATTCAGCCCCTGGGCATTTAATCTGATGCAAGCCAAGGCAACCTGAGCAAACAACAGTCTGCGGGAAATTTTTCTAACATTGACCTGGCGTGAAATATAAGAGGGCATGCCTGACTTTGATGAGATCACAAGTGTTTCCACAGCTTCGTCGGAAATGCACTTAGAAGGCACCATCCTGGCAGCAGCGTATTTGATTCTTGCCAGGTAGGGTGATAGAATCCTTGTCTTTGCTCTATATTCCTCTTCTTGCTGTCAATCCAGCTACTTGCCAGTATAATTGATCTAGGGTGCGGGGATGGGGTTTCCCCAAATGATTTGGTGAAATCAGCGGTAGAATTAAATTTGGGATTTGGGGTTTGGTAAATAGTGAGGTATGTTTGGCGAGGAGCTAAATAAATAAATTAAAGTCCCACTTGAAGTGTCGAGGCTGCGGATTAGTTTACAAAAGTTCATTGAGGGGTGAATTAATCTCCTGCGTTGGGGGAAGATGACCTATAGTGTTTCTGGCAGGATCTTCATTAGCTTTTAAAAACTAAACATGATTTTTCTTTTTGAAGATAATTCCCACAGAACATTCATGGTCAACGGAAGGTGAAAACCTATCGTTTCCTCTTACATTATGAAATAGGAAGCGCTAATGAATATCTATGGATCTAGTATTAAGCATCAGAACCCTAAAATATTGCCCAGATCACGGTGATCGAGATGCTTTGAAGATTTGAACCTAGAAGTGAGTTAGAGCCTCAGTGCCCATAATGTGTAGTTAAGCAGAGGACCATGATTCACCAGCCATTGACGTGACGATATGCAGCCCAGGGAGGGAAGAGGCCTAGCCAACCATCCTCTGAGTTTGTCATCCTGGGAGAAAGTGTTTGAATGTAGAAAGGGAAAATGAGAGAAAGGCAGAGAAGCTACTGGGACTTTATTCCCAACAAAAGTAGTCCCCCTCCAACCGGTGTATTACCCCGATGAGCATGTGGCCTTCCAAACCAGTGACCATACAATCAAACATAGAGTGATTACAACAAAGGGTAGAAAAGGAGAAAAACCAAAGTGCGCAAAAAGGCCGAATCGTCAGCGAGGGAATAAGGTACTAGAGGCAGTGCTGCGATGCAGTGCGCCTTGAGGAAAGCCTTCTGCGGTGGTGCGATTTCTTCTATTTCTACTATTCTTTCCTCTGGTCTTTGATTTGCAATGCTAAGTTTGACTTGAATTCTTCGTGCTTGGATTGATTCTTGGTGGCATAGTATTTCATGGCTAACGAAATTTGATCGATTAGAATATGGACAAATGTACAAATGGGTTCCATTGAATGATTAGTATACAAAGCACTCAAAGCTTTATAATACCTTAGGGTTCAAAATAGCACTTTTTGGTGCACTAATCACTTGGCTCTGGCTACATGGCTGTGTTGGCTGCCTCTGAGAGGCTGGCTGTGGGCTCAGGGAGCAACTTGGCTCCCGGGCACATGGCTTGGGTTTGAGCGGATGCAGCTTTGTGGCCAGAACTACCGGGGCTCGAGCTACTTTGGCTCCGTGGCTACATGGCTTGTTTGGAGTTCTTGATTAGTGCCCAAAGTGCTGAACCCTATTACATTATAGGTTTTGAGTGCTTTTTGTATACTAATCATTCTAATTAGAAAATCAAATTGCATTAAGAGTCTCTACTTATTTAATAGTCATTTGTGGAAGGGTGGAGTTTTACCACTACTAATTGTCTGCGAGAAGTGTTGAGTGGAATGAGAGGGAAAGGAAAGGAGAAACGCGAAGAATTATGAATCAAAGATCATAAAGAAAATGTGAAGAAAAACACCACTGTAGGAAAACATTCATCTTGTTTGACCTCCTTCTAGCGCCTTTGTTCTCCAGAGCACCACGTTTTCTGAGTTTTGCGGCTTTGTTCTTTGTTCTGATTTTACAGTTTTTCTCCTCCTAACTTATGTTTGGATTGCAGCATGGTATTTCACTTGGTTTGTAAGGCCTGTAAGCCATTTGTATACACTTTTGAAGGGCGGATTTTTTGTTGTAAATAAGGTAGAACTCCGGTTCTCCGTTTTTCCCTTTTCTCTCATTTTCTCCCCGCTTTCTCGGCTGAAACACTCCTACGAGGATGAAAACTGAGGATGGTTAATTTAAACCCCTCCTCAACAGAGGAGGGTTCTTGGCTAGGAGTTTGGAGGTAACGCCACGGTCCTGCGACACTAACATACGCATTTATGGTTGTTTAAGTTTTCACACTTCTCACTTAGGTTAAAATCTCTTAAGCATGCTCTCTTTAATGTGTTGTGGCTTTTGGAGTTCAAGAAATAGGATACTTTCACTAGATCCATTGAGGCTCGGATAGTTGTCTCCACGCTATTTATCGTGGATTAGGGTTTTTGAGATGTGTTTTCCTTTGTTAGGAACATTTATGCCCATTTAAATGCTATGTTTCAAAGGGGGGAAAATCATAGGGTTTAGTTTTAAACTAAATGAAGATCAGGTTCGAGGAGAAATGACTATGTCATGTTCCCCCAGCCTTGAAGAGAGAAAAGACCAGGAACATGTTGGTTACTTTATAAAACCTAACCTAGTGGCACGAGACTTGAGGTTATTTTCCTTATTTTTCTTCATTTTCTTTTACGAACCAGCAACCCACTGTTTTATCACCACCTTAAAATCAAATTTAATTCACCATTTTGCTTCACTCAAATCATTTGTATGAGCATCCCTGTGTTCGACCACAAGCGTACCTCTTTGCAGTAGCTTGACTATTAGTAGGAGAAGACTAGGATAATATAAATATTGTTGATTAGGATCCACCCACGTGCCTTGAATCAAATGGCGTAGATTCTTGGGGACCCAGTTGCCTTAGTGCATTTGACGAGTTGTGGAACACTTGTGATCCTCATCACAAGTCTTGGTGAATTTTCTTTTATCATTTTATAGTCATTTTTTCTTAGTTTTATTTCAATGTTAAAAAAAAAAAAAAAAACAAATTTCTGCGAATTTGTTTGTGGCACCTTGGCCCCTCTTGTGGGACTGAATGTTCGGTGGGTTTGAATTGGCAATGGAAGAGGGAAAACAATGTCTGATGAGTCGGTGGAAACTAACCACAGGGCATATGTGATGAGGGACTATAGGAACTGCATGGCAATCGACCACTGGAAATCGAGCCCACCCTAGATTGCGAGGTTTATGAGACCATTGGATAATTTTCCCCTCTTACGCATGGTGCCTCACATTTACCTCGACTCCTCATTACAACGACCACCAGGGAGTTAATTTTCCTGTTGACAAGCCATCTGGGAACTTGAAGCGAACAAGTGGATAATTTCATAGAGGACGAAAGAGGCGGGTTAATACTCGAGCGATAAGAGTGACACGGTGGAGATCTCCACGAATAGAGGATTGATGAACTAAAGTAAAAATGGAGCTTAAATTGGACCGCTCACGGTGTTCAATTTTAAAAGCTTGCCAATGACTTGATCATGCGAGGAAAAGTCAAGAGGATAGTACTTGAAGCGAAACAATTTTAGGTGACGAGGTTATTGCAACCTCGGGAGGTGAAAGTGGAATCGATGAAACTCCCGAGCTGCGGGATCTTGAAGGCCAGTGTTACTTTTTGGCCTTAAGAAAAAGAAACGGTGGATGCCTTGATAATTGAGGAGGAGCGTGCTATGGTATAAATAGGAAAAAACCCGCTTACCCTTGGCAATTCCTTGGCTGAACCCCACTATACTTGCCAAACCACTAAATGCCCCATTCTTTGGTAGCCCCCTCCTTGACAGTAGCCATATTCTACCTTCACACCTTCAATCCACGAAACACCATCTCCAAAAGCCACCCCATCAACGCCCGTGCTGAAAAACTTGAGATTAGTGGCCAGTAATGCAGGAATTTTGCCACTACTCCGAAACCGAATCAGCATTTGCACATCTGCATGGGCGTAGTGGATGGTTGAATCTGGCCGGGTTTAGACACTAGAACACTCGGCATTCTAAGCTCCTCCCTATTTTTGTTTGTTTTCTTGCTTTGTTTTATTTTATCGTATGTTATTTTGATTTCATTAATTTTTCTTATTAGATTTTTCCTAGTTTTTAGTTAATTCGTTTAAAATTAATTTTGCTCTACATAATTTTTCCTAATTTTTCTGCATTAATTTTTTGCGGAGTTTAATGAAATTTTGGCGATTGAAGTGGAAAGCATAAATGAAGGCGAGAATTTTTATGATAAGCGAGAATTTTCGCAAATTGTGAAATGAAAAATTTAATATATAGCGAAAATTTGAATGAATTTTTAAATACCAACTAGCGAAAAATATCTGTTCATCACTAAGACAAAACAGCCAGTTCCATTTTATTTTATTTTATTTATTATTTTTATTATTTTTATTTAAAAAAAACAGTTTGTTTATATATATATTTAAAAAAAATAGATATCCTTTAAAAAAAATAATAATGAAATAAGTTATTTTTATTTTATTATTATTTTTATTAATATAATTATTTTTTTAAATTAGGTATTTTATTTGAAAAAAAGAAAAGAAAAAAATTTCGCTAGCACGGTGATTTTCATTCAGCTAGCGAAATTTCATAACAAGCGAAAATTCATTGGTAGCAAAATTACTAAATAGACCAGCTTTTGCTCGAATTTTGTTTTATTTCGTAAGCTTTTGTCAGAACTGGTTTTTAGTAGTTCCTATTGGTACTGTTGGAAATCTTAGAGTGTAGAATCAAATATGGCCAAAAGAACACTTTTGAAATTTTTATCAATGTGCTTAATTTTAAATATCAATGATCGCTTTTCTCTTTCTTCTACTAACTTGTTTATTTGAGCTAAACGAATTGAATAAGGTGTCGATGGAAGCTTGCAAAGTTTCCTATCCAGCAATGATCCTCTCATCAAGAACACTTCCTTCTCTAATTTTTCCAATCAGAGCCCCATTTCGGACATGAGATGTTTGGGTTGAGGAGAGTTAACGAGGAAGTGGCTTTTATTGCTGTGTTTTGTTATTATTTTTGTGCAAGCCCATTTTGTGATGTTCAGTGGCTTCTTTGGGTTCCCCACATTCTATAAAGCGTTATACTAACGACACTTGTTAAAATTGTGAATAGTTTTACTGACGAAATTTTTGTGTGTTGATGCTAGCCCGTAGTTTGAAAAATTGAAAATTTGTCCAATTACCATTGATGTTAGATTGATTCCGGCATGCATAATTGAGTGGATGATTAGTTGAAGCTGCTGTTGATTCGACCTTTTTCTTCCACCTTTAGCTAACCACGACACGTGGGTTTCAATGTTGAAGTGAAAAGCGCATGACCTCCTTTACTTTGCATAACATAGTTTCATTGACCTTTAATAGGTTAAGGACCTATTGGAAAGAGATTGTCGTCTTGAAAAAAAAAAAAAAGAAAAGAAAAGAAAAGAAAAAAAAGATTGATGCACTGTGGCAGAGCCGCGATCAGAGTATATGGCGAAAGCCTTTAAAGCAGGTCTTACTAAACCTTTCTTGGTTGGGAGCGCAGACTTGGTGCTCTCTACATGTGGGTGGATGGGTGGAGTTTAACACCAGTTGTAGGTGATGGAGTCACCGAAATCATTCGGTCGAGGTGAAATACGAAGGATTTGTGGTGAAAGATCCTTATGACTTGATGCCCTAAGCCTTAATTGGTTGGGGTCATCGGTAGATCCGTTACATGGACTTTGGTGGTCGATTCCTCGACATTGCACCTCGCGCAAAAGAATTGTGTGAGAATAAGAGGTGGGTCTACGATCTGTTAGGTTGGTTAGCATGCTGGAATTAGGTGGTAGTAGCTGGGTTGGGGGAGAGTGCGGGTTGCTTAGGTTTATTATTGAGCTAATCAAATAAACGCTTAGATTTTGGTGGAAGTTTACGGTTGATTCACGAAGGAGGCTCATTTAATACTGGAATTTTGTATGGTATTCGTCTCTCATGATTATTGGACACGGCTTTTATGATTCTTACTTAGGGTTAGGCATTACTCATTCACAACCTTTTTGAAATATAATTTTTGTGAACGTTATTTTGTATCGTTTTGTATGTTCTCTCTTTCTTTCTTTCTTTCATTGCTAAGGGACTAGCAATGTGTAGGTTGGGGGTGGTCAGTTCCCAGAGTGCTATTTTGAACCTTATTTATTACTGGGTTTTGAGTGCTTTTTGTATACTAATCATTCTAATTAATTCAATTTACATTAAAGGTCCCTACTATTTTAATGATCACATTTTGTGGCAAATTTTGCAGTTTTGCTACCTGAGTATGCGAAATTGTTGAGTCGATCGAGCACGAAGAATTCTGGTCAAACTCCAGCATTTCAAATCAAAGATCGAAGAAGAAAGAGCAAAATGTGAAGAAAAACACAGCTGGGGAAAAACATTCATGCGACCTTGTTCCCAAACCCCTCCTTCACCACTGCTGTTCACCAGCCACCTGTTTTCTATGATTCACGCTTTGTTCTTTGTTACATTTTTTGTTTTCTCCTTTCTACCCTCGTTGTAATCACTTATGTTTTGGATTAGTATGGTATTTCACTTCCAGTTTGTAAGGCTATATAAGCCATTTGTATACACTTTTGAAGGGGCCAGTTTTTGTTGTAAATAAGATTGGGGCTCGAGTTCTCAGTTTTTCCTTTTCTCTAATTTTCTCCCACCTTTCTGTTTCTGAAACACTCCTACGGGGATCCTGACTGGAAGGATGGTTTATTAGACTCTCCTCCTTATGAAGAGAGGAGGGTTCTTGGCTAGGGTTGGAGAGTACTTGCCGCGGTCCTTTGTTTTTAACGCACGCATTTATGGTTGTTTAAGTTCACCTTTGCTTGCTTCTCACTTAGGTTAAAATCTCTTAAGCATGCTCTGCTTTAATGTGTGTTGGCAAGCTTTTGGAGTTCAGTGGATACTTTCACTAGATCCATTGAGGCTGGAGTCAGTTGTCTCCCTTTATTTATCGTGGATTAGGGTTTTGAGATGTGTTTCACTATTAGGAACATTTATGCCCATTTAAATGCTATGTTTCAAAGGGAAAAAATCATAGGGTTTTAGTTTTAAAGCTAAATGAATATCCGGTTGGAAATGACTATAATGTGTTCCTGACTTCGAAAAAGACCCGAGGACATGTTGGTTGTCCTATAAACCTAACGATGGCACGAGACTCGAGTTATTTCCTTATTTTCTTCATTTCTTTTCGGTTTGCAAACCCTGACCCACGTTTTATCACCACGCCCCGTCAATTTAATTCACCATTTTTGTGGCTTCACTCGAATCATTTGTACGAAGAAAGCCATCCACGTGTTCGACCCAAGTCATTATCTTCTGATAGCTTGACTCTGGCGATGGGAGAAAATTTAGAATATAAATATTGTTGATTAGGATCACCCCTCTTGTGGCGCAATCGGGTTACCCTCTACGGCGAGCTACGGCCGTGGCCACTTGGCCTTTTGAGTTATTCGTTATGAAATAAGCTACTTTGCTCATGGCTACATGGCTGTTTGAAGTGATACTCTGTGACTGGTATTGGGCTCCTAAGCTACTTGGCTCCGTGGCTACATGGCCTATTTGAGTGGCTAAGCTCTACAAACTGAGCTACTTGGCTCCAAGGCTACTTGGCTGCTGGCGGTTATCCTCGCAAGCTGGCTGCGGGCTCCTCGGCCTATGGCTCAGTGGCTATAGCCTTCTTGGCAGGACATGCTCTGTGTCCCAGGCCTCTTGGGCTCTTGAGATACAGCCTACCGTGGCCATAGGCCTTCCTAGGCTGATACGCGCTTTAGGAGCAATTAATCTCGGCTTGTGAGGTTGCTTGAAGCCGAGGTATATGGCTCTGTGGTATAGCCTTCCTTAGCGGTTATGCTCTATGTCTGACTGCGGGCTCACCCAGGCTACATGTCTCGTGGTCCCTTTCTTGAGTTGTTATGCTCTGAAAAGCTATGCTTTTGAGCTCCGGGGTTCCAAGACCGTTTCTAAGTAGTTATGCTCTAAAAGCGTGATGCTTAGGCTTCTAGGCACTAGGCCTTCTGGCGTTAAATTAAGCCCATTGCGCTCGCAGACGCGAGGCGCTACGGCCCGGATTAAACTACGCAAGTGAGGAGGCTGGGCTCTTGGGCCACGAGACCTACGGCGGTTGGCGCCTGAGTGAAGCTGGCAGGCTCACAGGCGCTGGGCATTCTGGTCTTATAAGCTCACCAAAGCGAGCTCTTGCCCCAGGCTCACAGGCGAGGACTTCTGGGCTGTTAAACTCATAAGCTAGCCCATTGGGTTCTGGCGTGAGACCTTCTTTAGCTTTTAAGCTCTGCAAACCTAGCTAGGGTCCTGGGCGGGGCCTTCTGAGATAAGCTCACTGGCCCGAGGCGATGGGCTCTGAGCTACATGGCTCAGTGTGGCCCACTGCCTTTTGGTACATTCGCGCTCTGCAAGGCGAAATCTTGGGCTCCTAAGCTACATGGCTCCATGGCTACTTGGCCTTCTTGAGCAGTTGCGCTCTGTAATTTGAGCTACTGGGCTCTTAAGCTACATGGCTCCATGGCTACTTGTTCTTAGAGGCTATTACGCCTTTTGCTTGGTCGCTCTGAAAAACTAAGGCTGCTTGGAAGCCGAGCTACATGGCTGATTGGCTGCCTTTGAGCTGTCGCTCTCTGAGGCGAGCTACCGCGGCATGAGGCTACATGGTCCTGTTTGAGCTATTACGCTCACGGTGAGCTATTGGGCTCCCGAGCCTTGTGGCTCTGTACATGTGAGCGGTTACACTGCGTGAGCCGAGGCTACGGGGCTCCCTAAGCTACTTGGCTCAGTGGCTACGGCTTGTTTAACGGTGGTTACCCTCTGAAGTGAGCTGCGGGCTCTTGAGCTACATGTGGCCATGGCCGCCAGCCTTTGGTGACTACGTATGCGGCTTGTCTTCAGTTGGCTCCCTTGGCTCATGGCCTGTTTGAGTTCTCTGCGGCGAGCTGTGGGCTCCCGAGCTACTTGGCTCGTGGCTCATGGCCCTATTTGAGTGGTTCACGCTCTGGCGAGTTACTTGGCTCAGGGCTACTTGGCCTTTCTAGGTGTTATCCTGGCGGGCTTAGGCTCACGAGCTGTTTCGTGGCTACTTGGCCTTTTGAGGTACATTGGCTCTTGAGGCCCGAACTCTTGGGCTCCTTAGCTGCATGGCTCTGTGGCTGCCCTTCTGGCAGTTGTGCTTTCACGTAATATGAGCTCTTGGGCTCGTTGCACGGCCGTGGGCACTTGGCCTTTAGGCTATTCTACCTTTTTAAGACAATTAATCTCCTAAAAAGCGAGTTGCTTAGGCTCCTGAGGCACCATGGCTTTGTGGCTGTAGCCTTCCTTAGCGAGTTATGCTCTATAATCTGAGCTACCCCAGGCTCTTGAGAATTACGTGTCCCGAGACCCTTTCTTGGTGTTGTGCTTTCACAGCCCATCTTTGTTGCGACTCCCAGGGTTCCAAGAGCGGTTTCCTGCTTGGGTCATGCTCTAAAAATTGTGACAGGCTCTGGGCGCGGGGCCTTCTGAGGCTGATGGATTACGCAGCGATTCTTGGCTCTGAAGCGCTGAGAGCATTCTGGCCGTTAAACTATGAAGTGAGGCCCGGGCTCTTGGGCCACGAGACTTCTTTGACCATTAGCTCACAAAGTGAAATCTGCCCGAGCTCACAGGCGCGCGAGGCATTCACAGTCTCGTTAAGCTCACGCAGCGGGCTCCCAGGCCTCTCTGCCGGCCAGGACTTGTAATTTGTGCTTCTGGCTGAGTATCTGGTTCTGGCGTTGGGACCACTTGGGCCCAGCTTTAAGCTCTGCTGGCCCGAGCCCCTGCGGGGTCTGAGGCCCCTTGCCAGGAGCTTTCGCTCATGGCCAGCCTGGGCTCCGAGCTACATGGCTCAGCTGGCTACTTGGCTTTTGGTGATGCAGCTATGCAAGCCCGACTATTGGGCTCCCGAGCTACATGGCTGCGTAATTTGCGGAGCTTCCCTAAACTATTCTACCTTTGAAACAGTGCTTTAGCTGTTTGCCCAGGCTAATGAGCTCTGAGGCTCATGGCTGCCAGACTTGTGGCTTGATTATGCTATAATATGAGCTATGGACTCACGACTACATGGCTCCAGACCCTTTTGTGTTTGTTCAGCTGAAAAATTTATGCGACCAGGCTCAGGGGTTCAAGGCCCTTTCTAGTGGTCTCTCTAGAAGTGAAGCGAAATCAAACACCCAGGCTCAGGCTTTGCATTACATTAAGTGCTGCTTAATGGGGAAACTCTCTTACATTGGGCCTTGAGACTGGCGGGCCGAGGCTCGCCAGTGGCGTTGGGCTCTGGCGAAGGGCCTTCCTCGCGGTTGACTCTACAAATTAAACCTACGAGAGGCTCTGTGCGGTGAGGGCCTTCACGGGCTCTTAAGCTGGCCAGCTCGCTTGAGGCTGTTTGTGAGGCCTTCTTGGTGTTAGCTCTGGCTGGCATTGACTCTGGGCGAGGCCTTCCTTGGCAGCTCCTTTAGCTGAGCCTCTCTTGGGGTCTGAGCCGATGAGGCCTTCTTGAGTTGTTAAGCTCATCTTCTGTTGTCAGGCTCCTGGCTTCCCAGCCCGCTCCCGCCTTTCTGCTTTGAGATGTTACGCTTTGCAAAGCCGAC
Source organism: Tetrastigma voinierianum (assembly GCA_016808115.1). Lineage (NCBI taxonomy): Eukaryota > Viridiplantae > Streptophyta > Magnoliopsida > Vitales > Vitaceae > Tetrastigma > Tetrastigma voinierianum. The sequence goes on from JAEQBH010000791.1 coordinate 61,202, forward strand.
CCACTAGATCACATTTATTGCTCAGTGGCTATGGCCTTTTGGAGTTTAATTACGCTCTGTGACCAAATCTCTTTGTCCCAGTGGCTACATAACAGTTTAGGTTGTTACGGCTCATGGTGAGCTACTGTCTGAAGGCTACTTGTTTCAAAGTGGCTGGTCTTTTATTTGTTACGCGCTCACAGAGGCGAAGGCTACTAAGCTCTTGAGATAAAATAGACTGCAAGCCTCTTGCATGAAGTTGTGCTCTGTAATCTGACTCTACGGGCTCCTAAAGCTGCAACTCAGTGGCTCACTTATCTTGAGGCTGTCCTTATTTTGAGCAGTTAGCTCGAAAAGTAGGACCTTAGGCTCTTGAGCTGTGGCTCCAAAACCAGCTCGCCCGCCTTCCTTAAGCACTTATGCTCTGTAATGAGCTGCTCGTGCGAGCTACACGGCTCAGGGCCCTTTCTTGATTTGTTATGCTCACGAAGGCGTACTTCAGGGCTTAGGCTTGATACCCTTTCTAAGTATGCTACTATAAAAGCTGAGCTACTAAACTACCGGCGTTGAGCCTTCTTAGAGTACCATTCATTTGACTCTACAAACTAGCAGTGGGCTCTGGTGACTTGGCCTTTTTAAGAACATTACGCTCACCCTCATTGAGGCTTCCTAGGCTCTTGAGCTACATTGCTCTATGGTGCCAGCCCTTTTTGAGCTGTGCATTTCTACAAGCTGGAAATATGTGGGCTCCTGAGTTACAAGGCTCCTTGGCTACTAGGCCTTTATGATTGTTCGCTCTGCGGAGTGAATTTGCCAGCTCGTGTGGCTACATGATTTGTTTATTTGTTACGCTCTACTTGGCGAAACTCTTGGGCTCTGAGGTACTGGCTCCTTGGGTACATATAGCATGTTGAGAGGATTCTACGCTCACGAATTGAGCTACGCAGCTACGGCTACATGGCTGTTTTAGTTGTACGCTGCTGAGATGAGCTCTTGGGCTCTGAGCTACTTGACTCAGTGGTATTTGGCGGTTTACGTTATGTGCTATTGGGCTCCTAAGGCTACTTGGCTCCGTGCCGTGGCTGTTTGGCGATTACGTTTGCGAACTAGGCTGCCAATTTGAGCTAGTTGGCTTCGATGGTGCGTGTGTTGGCGTGCGCTCTATGAGCCGAGCTACTTGGGTCGCAGGCTGCTTGGCTCCGTGGCTCGTGCTTTGTTTGAGATGTTGCGCTCTGCGAAGCCCAGGCTACTTGGCTCGTGGCTATGGCTGTTTGGCTGTATAGCTTTGCGAGATGAGCTACTAGTCTCTGAACCGCGGCTCAGGTGGTACATGGCTGTTTTTAGGTTCACCTTTCTATGACGAGCTCTTGGCTCCTGACTCGCAGCTCCATGGCTGCCTGGCCTTTTGGCCGGTTGCGCTCTGCGAGGTATTCTTGGGCTCGAGCTACATGGCTTCGTGGCTACTTGGCCTTTTTGAGCTGTTACGCTTTGCGAACATAGCTATTTGGCTCCTTTGCTACATGGCCTGTTTGAGTTGTTAAGCTCTGCGTGAGCCTCTTTGAAGCCCTCGGCTACTTAGCCGGCGCTCATGGCGGTTTGAGTGGTTCGCTCTATGACCCAGTGCCGGCTCATAGCAGCATGGCATGTTTGAATGGTTAGCTCTAGAGCGAGCTACTTGAATGTGGCTACATGACCTTCTCCGGCGGTTAAGCTCTGCGAAACAGAGCTACTTGGCTCACATGGCTACATGTGCTTTGTTTGGTACAAATCGCATCCTCTGGTGAGCTCTTGGACTCCTCGGCTTCACTTGGACGTGGCCCATGGCCGCTTTGAGATACGCTACGCAAGTAAGCTACGAACTCCACGACCTACCACTTGTCTCGTGGCTGCCAGCTTGTTTGGCGATTCGCCTACGGCCGAGCTCTTAGGCTCTGACTACATGGCTTCGTGGTTACTTGACCTTTTTGAGCTATTACGCTTTGCGAACTAAGCTACTTGGCTCGGCTGGCTTCTTTGTTTAATTGATACGCTCATGACCCGAGCAGCTGGGCTCTGGCTACTTGGCTCGTGTTTGCCAACCTCCATTTGTTATGCTCGTAAGCTGCGCTCCCGGGCTCTGAGCTACATGACTGTTAGGCGGTTACACTCTGCAATTGAGCTACTTGGATCAGGGCTACATGGCTGTTTGGCGATGCGCTCACGTTGAGCCTCTTTGGTCTCTGACTGCACCCAGTTTCCATGGCTACATGGCTGTTTCCTTGATTATACTCTGGCGTTATTGAATCTGAGCTGCCAGCTCCTTGGCTACATAGCCTGTTGGCCGGTTGTCTTCTGACCGAAGTTCACCCCGGGTTCCTGAAGCTGCGGCTGCGTGACTACTTTGTTTGGCTTGATTACGCTCTGAGGCCTTCTTGGGCTCCACTGAGCTACATGGCTGGGATTTGCCCAGCCTTTTGAACGGTTACGCTCTGCGAACTGAGCTACTTGGCTCCGTGGCTATATGGCCTGTTTGAGTGGTTACACTATGCGAAATGAGTTACTTGGCTCCGTGGTTACTTGGCCTTCCTTGAGCAATTATGCTCTATAATCTCGGCCCTCTTGGGCTCTGTTTACATGGCTCCAGACCCTTTCTTGAGGCATGCTCTCAGTTTGTCTTTGCGAGAATACGAGGCTCAGACCCTTTCCTAGCTCTTATGCTCCACAAGGCCCGAGCTACCTGGCTCTTGGGCGTTGAGGCCTTCTTGAGTTGTTAAGCTCTGCAAACTGAGTTGATGGGCTCCTGAGCTACTTGGCCTTTTGAGCAGTTGCGGCTCTGCTAAGCAAGCTTAGGCTCTTTGAGGCTATAAGGCTTTGTGGTACACATTTGAAGCACATTCACGGCTGCAGCGAGGACTGTAGCTCGGAAGTAGCTGGACCTTTTGAGTTTGTTATGCTCTACGCGAGCTACTTGGCTACGGCTAGCTACATAGCGGTTTGAAATTTGTTAGCTCTGAGCGGGATTACTAGGCTCATGAGCTACTTGGGTTGCATAGGCTTCTGTGCGTGGGTTTAGCGATTAAGCTCTATGACGAGCTACTACGGCTCCGTGGCTACGTAGTGCAATTTGAGCATGCGCTCTGCGGCTGAGCTCTTGGGCTCCCCAAGCTACTTGGCTGTAATTAAATGCTTTGTTGTTCGCCGATTACGCTCTACGAATTGAGCTACTGGGCTCCTGAGCAACTTGGCTTCATGGCTACATGGCCTATTTGAGCGGTTTCGCTTCTTGGCGTTTCTTGGGCTCCCCCGAGCTACATGGCTCAGTGGCTACTTGGTCTTTTTAAGCGACGCTCTGAGGCCAGAAGTACCCAGCTCTGTGGCTACATGTCGCTTTGTTTGAGTTCGCTCTGCTGAACTAAGCTGCTTGGCTCAGTGGCTACATAACTTTGTTTGAGTGGTTAGCTCTGATGAGTTACTTGGCTCCAGGTGGCTACATGGCTGTTTGAGTTACGCTCTGAGGGTGAGCTATTGGGCTCTGGGCTACTTGGCTCCATAGCAGCATGGCTATTTGAAGCGTCGCTCTGCGGCCAAACTCTTGAGCTCACAAACTCTGGTACGCGCGCTACTGCAGCTCGTGGCTCATGGCCTGCTGCTTGATTTGCGCTCTACGAACTCCATGGCCCAGGCTCGGGCCCACACATGGATGCAGCCCTTCTTGGCCTTTTTTTTTTGGCTATTACGCTCGCGAACTTAAGCTGCCTTTCAGTGGCTACATGGCCTATTTGGCTGATGCGAAGCGGCTAAGGCTCTTGAATGCATGGCTCGTGGCTACATGGCTGTTTAGTGGATTCACCTTCTGACCCCGAGCTGCCAGCTCGATGGCTGCCAGCGCTATGGCTGTTGCGCTCTGCAAACTTAACCACGGGCTCCTTAGCTACATGGCTCAAAGTGGCTACACATGACCTTTTGGCCCGGTTGCAGCTCTTGAACAACTACTTAGCTCGTGGCTACATAGCTATTTGGCTTGGTTAAGCTCTGGCCCGAGCTCGCGGCTCGTGTCAAATTACTGTTTAGTTGTTCGCTACGGCGACTCTTTGGGCTCTGAGCTGCCCAGCTCCATGGCTACATGCTTTGTTTGGCTTGATCGCTCTATGACCCAGCTTACGGGCTTCCTAAGCTAATTGGCTCAGGTGCTACATGGCTGTTTGAAGCGGTTCGCTCTCACGAACCCAGCTCCTGCGGGCTCTCTGACTACATGCCTCAGGTGTTCCTTGTCCTTTAGATTTGTTATGCTCTGTGACCCAGTGACTTCACTGCTCCCTAGTGGCTCATGTGCTTTGTTGGTGTTAAATACCATGACTGAGCCTCTTGGGCTCCTAAGCTACTTGGCTCCATGGCTACGTGGCCTTTTTTAATGGTTACGCTCTGCTGGTCAGCTATAACCATGTATAGTCTTTCTAAGTGTTCTGCTCTTCAATGATCTGGACCTCCTGGGTCACATATTCATGTTCCTTTGTTTAGTTTATTTATTCTGCAATAGTAATCTGTCTCATTAATAACTCTTGATATAGTGATTGTCATGTGTAATATGATCTCACGATACCAACACTGACTCTGTGTGCTACCAGTCTTACAGTCAACCACTACACACGTATTAATAGCTGTACGGCCTGTGTTCCATGAGCTCACGTGCCAGTACACCCTTGGCTTGATTATGCTCTATAATATGTGCTCTTGGGCTCTTGAGCTCTGGCTCCAAAGTCCCTTTCTTGTCTTTGATATGCTCACGAAAAGTTGTCTTTGTTGGGCTCACAGAGGTTGATACCCTTTCTAAGCGGAGTTAAGCTCCCCAAAGCTTAAAAACTAGGTTCTGGCGCGAGGCCTTCTGGCGATGAGTTCTGGCGTGGTATTGGCTCAGCGCAAGCGCCTTCCCGCAGTAAGATTAGCTTTTACAAATTGAGTGCTTGGCATGAAGTGGCGTTGGGCCTTCTTGGCGGTTAGCTGCAAGTAAGCTGCGGGCTCTCACAGCGGCGAGGCCTTCTGGCCTACCAATGGCTTCCCCAGGCTCTGGCGTTGAGGCCTTCCTTAGGCTGGTAAGCTCCTCTGGCCCGGAGTTCTTGGGCTCTTGGGGCGGCGAGGCCTTCCTTAGCTTTTTAAAGCTGAGCGGGGCTGCTCTGTAGGGTCCCTGCGGCATAAGGCTGCGAGGCTGTTAAGCTGCAAAGCGAGCTAATGGGCTCTGCCCCAGGCTACTTGGCTCAGAGTGGCTGCAAGCCCTTTTGGTGATCGCTACAAGGCGAGCCTCTTGGGCTCCTGAGCTACACTAGCTCCCGAGTAGGTACTTGGCATTTTTTAGCTGTTACGCTCTGTAATGAGTACACTCGGCCTGAGCTACATGGCTCCCGTGGCTTCTTGGCCCCTTTTGAGTGTTACGGCTGCGAAACGAGGCTACTTGGCTCCCCGTGGCAGCATGGCCTGTTTGGTATGACGCTTTGTGAGGCGAGCTGCTGGGCTCTGAGCTGCCGCGGCTCCTTGGTACATGGTGCAGGTGGAGGGGTTATCCTGCGGCGAGCTCTTTGGGCTCTTGGTACACTTGGCTCCTTGGCCACATTACTGTTGAGCCGGTTACCTCTGTGACTGAGCTGCTAGGCTCTGAGCTACTTGGCTCCGTGGCTACATGGTCTATTTGAGATGTTGTGCTGCTGTGACTGTGTTACTAGAAGCCACGAAGAGCTGCAGCTCTGGCTACATCTTTGTTATTTATTGCGCTATCTGACCATTCTGGGCTCCTGAGCTCTTTGGGCTACGATGATACATGGCTGTTGGCGGTCGATCTGACAGAGCTACTAGGCTCCCTTAGCTACTTGGTTCCATGGCTTCGCATAGCGTTTGGCTTGATTGCGGCTACGACGAGCTACTAGGCTCATGAGCTACATGACTCACGCCTCTTGGCCTTTTTGGTATTCACGCTCTCGGCCCGAGCTGCCAACAAGTGGCTACATGGCCCCTATTGTGTTTGATGCGCTCTCTGACGAGAGCTACTGGTCTCTTGAAGCTGCAACCCTGCTACATAGCCTGTTTGGCGGTTATGCTTTCTGAAACGAGCTGCGGCTCGTTAACATGGCTGTTGGCGGTTACGCTCTACGGCGAGCTACTTAGCTCCGTGGCTACATGGCACATTTGGCGGTTCACGCTCGGTGAGCTACTTAGTGTATGGCTACATAGCTGTTTAACTCATTACGCTTTGCAAGGTGGCTGCGGGCCAGTACTTTTGCTCCAGTAGCTACATAGCTGTTGGCCGATTAAGCTCTGCGACCCATTTGCAACCCCGTGGCTACATGACACATTTGAGCGGTTAAGCTCTCTGACCCAGCTGCCAGCTCCCCAACTACATAGCTATTTGGCGATTACGCTCTACTGACCCAATCTTGAGCCTCCCCGAGCTGCAGGCTCTGTCTTTGCACTGGCTCGTGGCTACATGGCACTCTGCGGTGCAGCTCCTAAGAACTGCGCAACTAGGCTGGGGTACATGGATGCATTCTTGGCCTTTTGAGTACATTGCGGCTCTCTGCGACGGCTTCTGCGGCTCGTGGCTACACGGCCCATTTGAGTTGTTATGCTCACTTGGCTGGCTCTTGGGCTCCTTGAGCACATGGCTCGTGTGTGGCTGTTTGAGTGGTTACGCTCTTCGAGACCTAAGCTACTTAAGCAGTGGCTGCCAGCCTTTAAGGCGTGCGCTGCGCAAATGAACCACGGGCTCTGAGCTACATGGCTCTGGCTACACTGACCTTTTTAGGCGGTTCACGGCTCTTCGAACTAAGCTTCTCCAGGCCTTCACGTGGCTACATGGCCTTTTGAGGCGATTAAGCTACAGGAATGAGCTACCCAGCTCGTGGCTACATTACTGTTGCATTACGCTCTATGAGATAGATGCCCAGGCTCTCACTGAGCTACTAGGCTCTTTGAGCTACTTGGCTCAGTGGCTACATGTGGCTTTGTTTGTGTGGTTACCTTTCTATGACCCCGAGCTTAAGGCTCTTTAATTTGCTTGGCTCTGTGTTTTATGGTTTGTTTGAAGCGATTCGCTCTACGAACTTAGCTACTAGGCTCTGACCCCCATGGCTCAGTGGCTCTACTTGTCTCATTTTGAGCTCTTATGCTCTGTGAGGCCCGAGCTACTTGGCTCGTGGCTACGCGTAAGTCTGTTTGGTACATTGCAGCTGCGTGGTAAAACTCTTTGGGCTCTGTTGCCCAGCCGTGGTACATGGCCTTTTGAGTGGTTCTGGCTTCTGTGACGAGCTCCTTGGCTGCATGGCTACTTGGACTTCGGTGCGGCTCTTCAAAGCGAGCTTACGGGCTCCTACTAGCTACGTGGCTCAGTGGCTATTTTACCTTTTGGTGTTACGCTCTATGGCCAAATTTCTTGGGCTCCTGAGCTCGATGGCTCAGTCAATTCCTGGCCTTCTTGAGCATTTGTGCTGTCCCGATCCTCTGGCACAGGCTACGTAGTGGCTGCCGGCCTCCCCAGGCTATTCTTCCTTTTTGAGTAATTAAACTCACGAAAAAATGGTACCTTAGGCTCCCAAAATTCGTGACTCGTGGCCACTTGACCTTCCTTGGCGGTTATGCTACACCGCAATATGAGCTCTTGGGCCGAGCTACTTAGCTCCAAGACCCTTTCTTGTCTTTATTATGCTCACGAAGGTGTGTTGTTGGGCTCGGCGGGGTTCGGGCTACCATTTCTGCGGTTAAACTCTGAAGCTAAGAAACTAGGCTCACAGGCGCGAGGCCTTCTTGGCTTTGTTAGTTCTATGGCGGTATTGGCTCCCAGGCAGGCCTTCACGAGGATTAAGCTTTGCAAATTGGCGGTGGGCTCCAGAGTGGCGAGGCCTTCTTGAGAGAGGTTAAGCTCACAAAGCCGGAGCTCTGCCCGAGTTCACGGGCGAGGCTCTACTGGGCATTTAGCTCACGCAAGCCCCGCGGAGCTCGAGGCTCTGGCCAGGCAGCTTCCTAAGGCTGATGCTACGCAAGGCGGCTGGCGGGCTCTTGGGCTGCGCCAGCTTTTAAGCTGCAAGCCCAGGCTACTAGGGTCGGCACTAAGGCTTTCCTGAGGTACATTAAGCTCTCCTGGCCCAGTTGTGGGCTCTGAGCTGCACAGCTCAGTGGCACCACTTGGCATTTTGAGGCTGTTGCGCTCTCGAGTGAGCCCCTCTTTGGGCTCGGGTGGCTACTTGGCCTTTTTGGTGTTATTTGCGCAAGCGAGCTACTAGGCTCTTGGGCTATGGCTTAGTGGCTTCTTGGCCTTTTGGTATTTGTCGGCTGCGAATAGGTTGCCGGCTCCCGTGGCTACATGGCACATTTGAGGTTGTGACGCTCGTGGTGAGCTGCGGGCTCCGTGGCTACATGGCTTGTTGAGGGGTTACCTCTACAGATTGACCTCACCCAGGCTCTTGAGCTACTTGGCTGTGGCTACGGTGCTGTTTGAGGCGGTTACACTGCGCTAAGCTATTCTTGGGCTCTGTTGCTTGGCTCGGGTGGTACATGGTGCAGTTTAATTTGTTGCGCTATCTTGACGAAGCTGCGGGCTCTGACTGCCAGCTCAACGTCCCGGCCATAGCTGTTTGAGCTGTTGCGCTATCGGCGAGCTCGCGGGCTCTGAGCTGACTCTGCAGTAACCACATGGCTGTTTGGCCCGTTCTGATATCCGGCAAGTGCCAGGCTCTTTGGCTGCAGTTCCCGAGTACATGACTGTTTGGCGGTGCGCTATGACGAGCTCACCCAGGCTCATGAGCTACATGGCTCCGTGGCTACTTGGCCTTTTTTAGGCTGTTCACAGCTTTCGAACTAATCTGCCCGACTCGGCCGGCTACATTCTGTTTGAGCTCATCGCTGCGGCGAGCCTCTTGGTCTCTGAGCTATGGCTCTTACATAACTGTTTGACGGTTGGAAGCTCTGGCCCGAGCTGCGCCAGCTCAGTGGCTACATAGCCTCTGTTTGAGCGGTGATGCTCTGCCCGGCGGCTTCACCCAGCTCAGTAATATGACTGTTTGGCTATTAAATTACGCGGTGAGCTATTGGGCTTTGGCTTCGCGCTCCTTGTGGCTTCATGGCTGTTTGACGATTACGCTCTGCCGAGGCGAGGCTCTTGGGCTCTCTGACCATGGCTCAGTGAATTACATGGCTGTTTGAGTGGTTGCAGCTCTGCGAAGCCCGGGCTACTAGGCTCCCTGTGCTGCCAGCTCAGTGGTACATGGCTGTTTGGTTATTACGCTGCGGCGAGCTGCGGACTCTGAGCTACTTGGTGGGCCACACACGATTCACGGGCCGGCGTGACTCACTTTTAAATGGAAGGAAAAATGTGGGTTGGTCTTTTTAAATTTTTAGAAAATAGAAACCGCCGAGGAGGGCAGTTTTTCTTTGTAGTCTACTTACTTTTTGTTGTTATTTTATATAAGGGGAAAACCAAGTAAGAACAAAAAACCCGATGACTTCCCAGGTATGTAAAAAGTGCGTGAAAACTAGTTTCTGGGTGGGGTCGATTACCCTATCCCGGAAAGTACCTCATATGAGGTGGCACCCTCAGGCAGGAACTCGGTCTACACTAGTGGTGGGTATGTAGGAGCATATGGGTCACGAGATCGGATAGTCGTAGAGGCTAGCGTCTGACTTAGATCGCCTGACCTAATTGGTATCTAGCATGCTTAAAACACTCAACCAAAAGGCGAAATAGCGTGTACGTGGTCACACAGCCACCTGCGTATAAAGGTTAACCCCTTGAAACATATGACATGCATGACACCCGAACACAAAACATCCAGAAATTCATTACCCGACATTAAAGCACATACGTGGTTCCTAGCAGCTGCATAGAGGTCGGTCAGGCTGAAATGCATCACATAAATGTCAAAATCGAAGGAAACACCGTGTATACGCATATGAACTACAAATACCAGCGCTAAGCATGTACAGAGAGGTCCACAGCCATGCAGCCGGGAATAGGTAGGGCAAATAATACATCATACATCATGCATTTAAACCAAATGTGGATCCCGTACCAAGAAAAGGAAGCCGAGGCTACGAAGGAGGTAAGTGGTTTGCTTACTTTAGCACACATTTCCTTTAAAATCCTGAAACCAAACCATACATACCAATCCCACATTGCCCACTACCCCACTTTGTTAAACGAGCTGAACTCAGACCTAAAGGCAGCCTACGGGTTCCTTGGGGCGACTAAAACACGCCATAATGAGATTCAGGATGGAATGTTTCAAATAAGGGGCTGCCCATGAGCTGTCTTGCACAACCGGTTGAACCGGTTCTCAAGCAAAGTCAAACGATTGAGAAAAAATTCTGAAACTTTGTCAGAGAAAAAATTCCTCCGCAGGAGAATCGAAAAACAAGCAGTGCAATTCGACTACGAATGAACAAGAACCAATGTAAACAAGCAAAGTACCCAAAGCGCCATTTACGAAAACCTAACCCAATGAACCGGCTGGTTGTTTCCCAACTTCCCTGTCAGACTAACTATTGAAAAAGATCTCAAACTTGTCAGAGCTTTTTTATCACGAGGAGTCGAGATCTAACAAGACAAGCGGTGCATTCCCTTCGAATGACGAGAACGACCTGAAGCAAGCAAACTACATAAGCCCAGTCGTTCAGGAAAAGCCTAAACCAATGAAGGCAGAGTACGGTTCAGTTCCCAACCGATTTGTAGATTTGAAAAGATATCTGAACTTTCCAAAACCTTTCTTACAAAGTTATGAATTCAACAAGACAAATGGAGTTCAATTCTGACTCCCAATGGCCAAGAACCAACACAAACAAAGCAAACTACCCAAAAGCGCTTTCTAAAAACCTTCGCATGAACCAAATGATCAGGTTCCTAACCGAGTTGATGGGTTGAACAATTCTAAATAATTCAGAACCTTCCTCAGGAGTCGGGAATCTGGCTTTCAAATGAGCGGTGATTGATTGCTGGCTTCGGATGAGTGAGAACCCGACCCAAGCAATCCGTTGTTTTCTAAAGCAGGGACTGCCCGGTAAGCCCCATTGGCAGGCTCTCACGTATGAGTATGAAAACCGGTTCAAATGGTTGAGGAAAAACATGGGTGGTCAGAATATCCCTTAAGAATAGGAAACCAAAAAAACAAGATTGCATGATTCTCAGCTCGGATGAGTGAGAACCAGCGAAACAAACCGTTGTTTTCTAAAGCAGGGACTGCCCGTGAAGCTATTTGAGCAGGTTCTCACGTATGAGCATGAGAACCGGTTCAAATGGTTGAGAAAACCTCAAATTTAGTCGAATGTCCCTTAAAGAATAGATTGGATCGGGGTCTATTTCTTACCTCTTCCATAAAGCGAAAAAGAAGCCAAGCTAAGCATCAGAAAACCATCAAATGTGCGTCAGGAGCACGGGAAAGTGCCCCTCGAAGGTCCCCTCACTTTGATCTTTCTCTCCTTTGTGCGATTCCCACCTCGACCTCACGAGCCTACATGGTTTTTCCACCTTCAGAAAGCTTTGGAAAGGCAAATCGATCTCGAGTCGACCCGTTAACTCTATCTCGTTTTTTCCATGCTGAAGAGGTACGAATGGCTTAAGTTTTCGACTTGCTTCACCACCGTATCCACATGGATTCATGGTGGGCTGCATGTAACAAGCCAAGGCCCCGAAATAGACCCAAAATGGACCCTAATGCCCATGGTCGAGCTAGAAGCTTATGGGCCCGAACCATAAGTTTGAATGAAATCCGCAACGGCGCTCCACACAAGGCGGCGGGCTAACCAGTTGAACGGATGCGGCCGATCCAGAGCAGTTGAGGAAAATATGAAATTTTATAAATTTTCCCTGAAGGAGAACCAACAAAAAACGTTTTCATTCAAGTCTAGATGAGGAGATATGATGAAACAAGGAGGAGTGCTTACCAAAGTCACCAACTTGGTGTTGTATACGTACGATCTGTGATGAGCAGTCAAACCTTCGATTGAGACGGTTGAAAAAATTATGAATTTTAAAAACCTCCTTGGATAATAGAATCGACAAAACAAACAGTGAATGATGCAGTTGGATAGGGAGATACAATCGAAACAAGCTCAAGTGCTCGAATTTGACATACTCTAATAAGCTGATTGAGCTAAGAAACCTCGAGAGGCCCCACTTGCTTCCTATAGCACGATGCAACAACTAAAAAATAAGCCATGATGACACTCTACAGTGAACCACATACGCAATGGATCACGCATACAAGCCCACAAGGCTCGAAGGTATTAAGCTTTAAGAGGGCCCAATGGTGTTATGAGCGATGGGTGAGTGTGACACCCATAGAATAAATGCAAGTGTTGAGGGGCAAAATTGAGGGTCTACACTTGGCTCCATGGCTACATAGCTGTTTGGCCCGTTGCTTGTTGTGCGGCTTGAGCTACTAGGCTCTGAATACTTAGCTCAGTGTGGCTACATGACCGTTTGAATTTGTTGCGCTCTATGACTGAGCCTCTTTGGGGCTCTGACTACTTGGCTCCAGCGGCACATGACTCTTTGATGTGCTGCGTGAGTGGGCTCACGAGATCTGGGCTTGCTTGACCGTAGCTGCATGGCTTTGACTCTTATGGGAAAGGCGCGTGTAGCTTTAATGCGGATTGTATGAAATTGGGCGTTGTGCTGACTTTCGAGGTGCCTCGGCTTCATATAAATAGCGACCCTACGTAAATGGTGCTCGCGGCCGAACCTCTTTCTTCCCTTTTAGGCGTGGTGAATCCGGCGCGCCATGATGGGCGTCAAAGGTTTGGTCATCATTCTTTGGAGAATTACACTTTGGAGATCGTGGCGGCGTTTGATTCAGATGGTCTTATGGTTGTAGGAGTGTTTTCCTAGTTTGCCCTTATGGTAGTTATATTGTTCCCTATGCTTCGTCGATCTGCGGCGTGCAGGCTTTACGAGAAGGGAAGTGCAGAACCCCGGCGGTGAATGGGGATTCGGTTTGTTGTACCGGGCGTCCGTAGGCCCCGGAGTTCGGCCTTTAAGCTACGCCGTGTGGTTGATTTCTTGCTGAGATGTCCACGAACCTTTGCTCCCCTGACCCTCTCCTCATTTGCGATCCTCGATTCGTGCCCTACAGTGAGCCGAGCTAAAATCAACAAAATTTATATACCTAAGTTCCTACTGCTGCATGTCAATCTTCTTAGTATAGTGGTCTAGGGTCGAACACGAGGATGGGTTTTCATCCTAAAAATGGTTTGCATAAGTGCCACGGTAGGCTTTCATTTGGATATCTTTGAATTGGGTTTCAAAAAACGTGGAAATGGTTTGGCTTGATAATTGCAGCGAAAGTAAAGGTGAAAAGTTAACTTTGAAAATTAGGTCACCTAACGCAGGGTGAATAAACAAATTAATCTCGGGTTTTATCCTCGGCGTTATGACATGACAGTCCACTGGCATACTTGGGATCTATAACTAACCACTCACCCATGAAGCAACTCTATTTGAGTCAATACGGGTAGCATGTAGTTATGGCCTGCTTTACTGTTTAAAACCTTAACATTTAATATCATCGGAAATACGTAGGAGTATCAGATCACGATCTAAGCATATATGTTCATAGAAGATCAATAGCATTAAATACATAATTATTCAAAACAACATATAAATATCATTAGATAAGAATATCTAAAAATCCTTTGAATCTTCTCTCTCTTTGAATATGCAGCGGATTCTAAAGCATGAGTAGCCAGTCAATGACATTCAATGTATCTTGACCATGTTTGAGAATATAAGGGCCATAATACCTGCAGCAGCTTTTAGTACAAGGACAACATGCATATGCCCCACCTGCTTCTTCCTTCTCTTCCAAGAAAGGAGGCTTCGCATCTCTTGAGTTGTCATCACGAGGGTGTTTGGCAATAGAAAGAAGAGAGAAGAGAGAAAAGCGATAAAAACAGCTAAATCAAGACTTTGTTTACAATCAGAAAACTTACAAAATAACTTCTCCCTCAAATTCTTGCTTAGGGTTACAAAACAAGAGGGGCTTATATGGTACCTCCTCAGGTATGAAAATACTAAAAAACCTATGAAATTGGCTAGGATTATAGGACAATTAAGTAATACCTTCAAGTTTGGGCGGTTTTGGCATTAATTACAAAGCATGAGGAGGGCATCAATTTTATTATAAGGCTGCGAAGGAATTTCGCTAGTGAGAATCAGCGAATCTGCAACAAATTTAAGCTAAGGGTGGGCAATTTGTTAGCTAGCGAAAGAGTTCAATAACAGCGAAATTTTTGTGAAGCCGAAATCAATTATTTTCAGCTAAGGAGCAGGTCGCTGAAATTTGGGTGGTCCTAGCGGTGGCATTTTTAAACCCAGGTTGCGAAATTTCGCTGGGTTATTTTTCGCAATCTTAGCGAAAATTTTAAATAACAACGAAATTGTTGATCCTTGTGCTTTTCATCACATGATGCATCGGATTTTCTTCTGTTTTCTCGTGATTCTTGGGCGGGTTGATGGCGAGACTTGAATTCCAACTTTATGATTCATCCTTTGTATTGAATTGAACTCAAGTGTCACCTTCTGAAACAACTTAATACCCTCCAAAAATGGCATAAGTGTTACTAAAGACTAGAACACTTGATTGGCATAAATAATGACATGATTAGTGCACAAAAAGCACTCAAAACCTATCTAATATAGGGTTCAAAATTGCACTTTTGGGCGTGACATCACCTAGGGGTTCGCGGTGAGGATCATGCTCCCGGGTGTGGCTAGTTTCCGCTTACATGAACTGCGAAATTAGGGTGTTGTTCTCTCGATAACAGGGTTTTGGTTTTGTCAGGCCTGTCGTGTCTCTTGGGGGCGTCGTATTTGCCTGGTGAGTTGTTCTAACTCTTTCAGCAAGTGTTGGTTGGTGACATGGAGAGCCTCCACCTCGTCCGTGTTGGCCCGCACAGTCTCTAACGCGCCTTTGGGAGGTCGGCTGTCCACATCGCCTGGCTGGTCTTGCATCCTTGGAGGATTAGCGTTGCTCTTGCTTATGTTCCGAGTTGATACCACCAGTCGCTGAGAGGTTAGCTTTATTTGTAAAGGCGTCGTTTCCCACGAACGACGAAGCTGATGATGCTTTCTGTCGGGCAGGAAGCAGCGTCTTGAATTGATTGGCGGTCGGCCCTGACTCCGTCGTTGGACTCCTCTGCGAAAACTAGAAAGCAAGATCGGCGAGGGGCTGGCTCGTTCTGCAGCTCAGGTGATGCCTAAGTCAGTTCTTTTCGGGGGAAGAGAAGATCAATTGCTTAGGGAATGAACTTTCTGTGCGTAAGTCTGCGTACCTTTCACTTGTGGGGTGGCCTGGTATTTATAATGGATGATCATGACCACTTTCCTAATTGGATTATGATACTGAATAATATTTTTCCTAGTTGGATGGTGACACTGAATAGTATGTTTCCTAGTTGGAGGATGATACAATATTTCTCTCACTGGGTAAGAGATTTTCTTTCCTTATCGTAAACCAATTAATAAGGGATAATTGATGGGCAATAATTAGGAAATGTGTGACACCTAATTGATGGAAGTGGGTATTTTCCTTTAATACGAATTCTTTGGGTTGTCAACCTTTTAAAGGGTGAATTGGGCCTTGTTTTGGGCCTATATTTGGGGGATGTCATCAAGGACTATTCTTGAGTCTTGGGCAGTTTTAATCTCGTTTTGGGCTTGCGTCTTGGGCCTGCGCACCTATTATTTCAAATACAAACTTTAAAATCTTTATTTGTTTATTTTTTGTTCCTATTAAAGAATTCGGTGAATGATTCACTTGTATGCTATGTAGCCTTTTTTTTTTAAAACATCAGCGCAAATCCTTAACTTGAAATATATATATTTTTTTTGGTACTCTTTCTCTAGAACATAGAAATCTGGTTAACCTTCTGGAACCCCCTTTTTAAAAAAAAAAAAAAAAAAAAATCTTCAATGCAGGTCCTTAAGGATTTGAAGAACTGAACTGACATGTAAAATAATCCTCTATTCATTTTTAAACTTTAATGTCTTTTTTTATTTTCTGAATTTCTCATATCCATTAATTGGCATGGACTTTTTAACTTTTTCCCTTAGAGAGCTAAGAAATGCATTGATCATTGGAAGTGTTCCATCTATAGGAATTCCAAATGTTGGAAAGACTGATTCTACTTTTATAGGGATTTGAGTTTCAACAACTTAACAGGTGGAATTCTCAATGCTTTGTTTGACTTGTAAGATTCAGATATCTTTTCTTTGAGATCTTGGTTATGTCATTATTCCCCTTGTATCGCATTCGATCGCATATCTTTTCTTTGAGATCTTGGTTAATTATTCAATTTTATCCTACATTTTCAGTTGTGGAATGTGTATAGGGTTTTACTAATGTTTGACTTCTAAAAATGTTTGTGCACTTCTCCAAAAGGAAAAAAATAACAAGCTACATCAAATGAATCCCATTGAGCTTTAGATTAGAAAATATGATAATTATTGTGTAATTTTTTTTGAAATAAAAGAGCATTGATGAAAGATAACTATTATTAGTATTCAATGTAAATTGTTTTATTGAAGATTCTTTTGTTGTATTATTTTTTTTAATATGAGGTGTATGTGTAAAATTTCAATAGTAAGGTCTCTTGATAATCGAATTAAAAAATGGTACATAAATTTTAAATTAAAATAATGAAGCTTTCACGGTATAGATGATTCCAAAAAATATGGAGGTTTACATATTAATGCTTCTATAATACCTGCAGCTTTTGTCTTGTTCAATCTTTATACAATGGATTTCTCCTTTTAGCATGATGAATATTTCATAGAATACCAGGAAAATTGACTTACAGGTTTCAAGGTTTCAACTTTGCGGAAGCGGATTAGATGATCGGTTAACTGCGTTCTTGCAGAGGTCGATGAGACAATCCTGCTATGAAAGCCTTCTTTGTTTTCCTGACCCACAAATCCACCACTTGTTACAAAAAAGTCTTTTCTTACATTTTCTTTTCTCTGTTTTTTTTTCTTTCTTCAAAGCATAAAGAGAAACCTTTTTCATTTATAGGAAGTTTTACCACTTTTAGCTTCCTACCTTCTATATGGGTTTATCTTATATATGGAAAATGGGTTGGGCTCCATTATGGGGACCCATGATCAAACTCTCTAACATCTCCTACTCGCACATTAATGGGATGCTTGATAAACTCAAGAGAATACATTCTCCATTCTTTGTAAAAATTCATACTTGGATAATAGGTCGTGCGACCAACATACTTTAAGAGGTCATTGTTATACATATGTTCGGAATATATAACATCTTAAGATGACTTGGAGTAGATTATAGTATGCAGTACCCTAGATCATTTTTATCACATTTATCAACTCTCAAGATCTCATTATTATTATATTTGTATTCACAATTATATTTAGTAAAGCTTAAGAGCGAATAATAATTGATTAACAATGATCTGAATTAATGTAATGCTTCAATGATCTTCCTTTTCTCATGATTCTCTTAACCTTAATTTAACTCACTTTTCTAGGAATGTCCTGTTAGATTGAATCATTCATGATCCTTTGGTAACATCCTAAGATAGCAAACATTAGATTAAGTCTTGAGTAACTTATAGGAGTCATGAGGGTACATTTGTAAAGTTTGTATTACCTTAGGGTCTCACATAATAACAAGTTGAGATCATTACTTATATTACCCTTGTAGGTTGAAATTTTGCACACATGGTATGAATTCATGTGTTGCAGCATTGTTCTCCTTTCCCATGGAGCGTATGTCTTCCTTGATTAACTGAATGTTGCACAAATGATAGTTTAGACACACCCAGTATCTGACTTGAGTTCACTAATCTACTTTTTTTTTTATTGCACTAGAACTCGCATCTGGCATTATAGACAGATATGGTAAAGTGTATACATACCAAAAAAAAAACAATTATAATGACCTTCAATCATTTAGTAAGATGACATTATGAATTTTAAGTCTAAGCTTTTTTATTATCACTTGAATATGACTTAAAATTTGTCTTGTACTTTCATACATCACTAAGATGATGAGGCGATTACCCATGTGAGAGGGTCAATCTCTTATCTTCCTGACATACTTCTCAAAAACGATGTATCTTAAGAACATTCACATGCATGTATGCTAAAAAAAATATTCATACAAGTACATTAGGATCTAAGCAATCCCTGAGACCTTATATGTTCAATAAATACATCTCTTGGGATAGGCTTCTTTAATGGATCTGCAAATATAACTCAAGTAAAAATGTACTTCATGTTTACTCTTTTATGTGGCGCCATGTCTTTTCTGAGATTATATTTGAGCATCTATGTGTTTGGTCTTCGCGCAGAACTTTGGGTCTTTGATATTTAAATCTGATAGCCGCTGGCCCATTACAATTGACTAACAGGGATCAGTCAAAAGTAGTGAACATTTTGAATGATCTAAGAACCTCTCTTATGCCATACGACTTATACATGAACAAAATACCCGCAAATTCAACTTGCATTGTTGATAAGGCTATAAAGGGTTGTTTCTTACTACTCCAAGATATAGAGCCATTACTAAGTAAAAAGACGAACCCATAGGTGGATTTTCGCTCATCTAAGTCTCCTTCCCAGTCGGCATCAGTATAACCTCTTAAATGAAGATCATAGCCTTGATAGCATAACGAGTAATCAACAGTTCCTTTTAGATACCTCATAATTCTTTTTGCAACTTTCCAATGTGTTAGGCATGGGTTGGATTGATATCTGCTAACCATACCAACAACAAAGCAGATATTGGGTCTTGTGCACATCATTGCAATCATTAGACTACCAACAACACTATCATAAGGAACTGTGCTCATTTGTTCTTTTTCCATTTGAGTCTTGGGACACAATCTTCAGCTCAACCCTTCACCTTTAGCAATAGGAGTATCAATGGGTTTGCAATCTTGCATTCTGAATCATTCAAGTATTTTCTAATATCATCTCTTGTGAAAAGAGACAATATTTCTTTTATGGGCGATCTCTTGAAATCTTAACTCCAATAATATATGAAACCTCACCCATGTCTTTCATTTCAAAGTTAGATGACTACCATGCTTTTATGTCATTAACATACTCCTTATTGTTTCCAGCTATAAGTATATCATTGACATATAATGATAAAATCACAAATTTATCCTTAGACCTTTTAGTATATACACAATGATCTTAATCAATCATCGTGAAATCATTTGAAATGATCACATTATGAAAGCGAATATACCATTGTCTCGAGGACTGCTTTAGGCCATAGATAGATTTCAAAGTCTACAAACTTTATGTTCATAGCCTTCCTTAATAAAACCTATAGGTTGTTCCATATAGATTTCTTCCTCTAATTCTCAATTAAGAAATGCAGTCTTTACATCCATTTGATGTAATTCAAGGTCTAGGCTTACAATTATAGCCAAAATTAAGCGAATTGAGGTGAAACGCACAACAGGTGAAAAAGTTTCTTCATAATCAATTCCTTCCTGTTGTGTATACCCCTTCTCAACTAGGCAAGCTTTGTACCTCTGAACGGTATCATCAGCCTTGCGTTTGATTTTGAGAACCCATTTGTTCCTAAAAGCCTTGCGTCCTTTTGGGAGATCTACCAATTCCCAAACTTGGTTGGTTCTCATAGATTCCATTTCTTTTTCCATTGCCTTAATCCATTTCTCTTTATCAGGGCAAGAGATAGCCTCCTTGAAATTCTTAGGCTCATCTTCGTCTTGTGGAAGAATCATAAAAGCTTCACCGCCTTTAATCTCAAATCGATGGCGAGGAATTCTTTTACGATTACTTCGTCGTAATTGAGATTCATTAATCCTCAAAAAACTCCCATTTGGACTAGGATCATGTTTGCATGAATGATGGGTGGTGCATGTAAATGTGAAACTAATTCATCATCTTCTAAATTCCACCCACTCGAATGAGATGATGCTAGTAAGTGTTGATCTATCGTCTCAAACAGTGATAAGTCCTGACTTATCTCACCTTTTTTAGGAAATTCATTCTCTAAGAATGTGACATCACATGATTCAAACTGGTTGCTTTACTTAGGTTTCTTCTTGACTTATGAACCGTATCCTTTTTGGGACAGCCAGTACCTCATAAGATACTTTTCTTTCCTCTTAGACTGGCACATTTCATATTTATGGAAGATCATGAAGATAGCGGCCACATCCCAAGGTTTCGAACACATAGGTTAGGCTTTCTACCGGAGTCCATAGTTCATACTAGGTCGATCTGGTGTTCGTAGGCACTTGATTAAGTATAAATGTGGCAGTCAATAATGCATCACCCCAAAAAGTGATTACCAAATGAGCTTGTGACATCATAGACCTAACCATTTCAAGAAGTGTTCTATTTCTTTGTTCTGCAACACCATTTTGTTGTGGAGTTCTAGGAATACTCAAGCGTGATTGTATTCACTACTCATTGCACAATTTTACAGGCGATCGGACAAATATTTGATTCGTGCCACGGTAGGGTGATACGAGATCAACAAATTGTATCCTAAACTTCCTCCTCTGCTAGGTAGTCGACCTCTGAGTATAGTGGTCTAGGGTCGAACACGGGGATGGGTTTTCTTCGTCTGAATGATTTGGTGAAGTCAAATGGTGAATTAAATTTGGATTTTAAAGTTTAGGTAAAAGCAGGGTTGGTTGTTCCACGAGAGTGAAAATAAAATAAGAAAAAACAAAAAATGAAAAATGAACCCCGCCGAAGTGTCGGGCCCTTTGGTTTAGGGTTTTAAGGCAACCAACATGTCCTCGGGTATTTTTCCTCGCGTTGGGGAGGATGACATATAGTCATTTCTTGAACCGGATCTTCATTTAGCTTTAAAAACTAAACCCTATGATTTTCCCTTTTTGAAACATAGCATTTAACTGGGCATAAATGTTCTAGCGGTGAAAACACATCTAAAACCACTCCACGATAACTAGCGACGACTAGCGGGCCTCGATGGATGCGGTGAAAGTATCCATTGAACGAAAACTTGCAGTACACATTAAAGAGAGCATGCTTAAGAGATTTTAACCTAAGTGAGAAGCGAGGAGCGTAAGCAACCATAAATCGTGCGTTAAAAGCGGGGCAGTCGGTTTACCTTAAATCCTAGCGGCAGGCCCTCCTCTTCCAAGGAGGGAAGAGGTCCTGGTCGAACATCCTACGAGTTGTCATCCTGAGAGGTGTTTTGCTTGTTGAGAGAAAATGGAAAAGAAAGGAAAGAAAATGAAGCGGCGGAAGCAGGAGGCGAAAGCTTCTCCAAAATTTATTATAGTGATTGATTGTCATTTGTTCTGAGGCCCAGGAGCTTATATATGCTCGAAAAGGAAATTACAAAACAATATGAAACAACAAATTACAGTGAGGGTAGAAAGGAGAAAAAACCAAACGGTCGTTTTGGAACAAAAAGCAGACAGCAATTTTCGCTATGCACCGGTGATTTTTCGCTATCATAGCGGGGGCCAGCTATGATGACGAAAATTCGCTATCACTGCTTGAAAATACGAGGCATAAGCTAAAATTGAAATTTTCGTTAATACGCGATTACTTTCTCTATGATGTGAAGCCGCTATCTAAGCGAAAATCTTGTGCATAGCAAAAATTGAAATTTTCTCTATGCGGTAATTTTATGATGGCGAAAAATTCAGCGTAAGCGGTACCCTTCAACAGCATTCATCCTTTATTCTGTGGTTCTGCTTCGGCCTGCATCTAAATGCTCTTCTTTTTCTTATTTCTTTTCTTTTCTGCTCTTCTTTCCTCTTGGTCTCTGATCTATGATGTTGAGTTTGACTCGAGTTCTTCATGTTTGGATCGACTCAACAATGTTGTTGGCATGATCTTCCCTTAGCGCAAAATTTGCCACAAAATCGATCGGTAGAATATTAGGGACCTTAATGTGTAAATGGTTAATTAGAATGATTAGTATAAAAAGCACTCAAAACCTATAATAAATAGGGTTCAAAATATCACTTTTGGAGCGCTAATCACACCCCAAACCTACACCTTGCTAGTCCCATAGCAATGAGAAAGAAAAGAAAAGAAAGAAGAGTATACAAAAATGATAACAAAATAAATATTCTAGTATATTTCAAAAGGTTGTGAATGAGTAATGCCTAACTACTAGTAAAATCATCAAAGCCTTGTCCAATATTATCATGAAGAATAGAATGCCATCTGAAATTGAGTATCAAGAGCTTCCTTCGATGACTCAGCGAAACTTCCACCCCGAAATATAGAAGTGTTTGTTTGATCGGTTCTCAGCGATAAGCGCTATTTGCACTCTCACTGACCTAGCTACTACCGGCCTAGCATGCTAACCAGCCTAAATGGATCGAGTTCCCACCTCTTATTCCCTGATTCTTTTTGTGTTGTGGGTGAAATCTTGAGGAATCGACCTCACGAAAGTCCATGTAGCGAGGATCTCGATGACTCCCGACCAATTAAGGCTTAGGGCACGAAGTCATAAGGATCTTTCGACTACAAACTCTTGGGTTTCACCGGACTTGAATGATTTGAGACTCCAGCCCCTACAGCTTGCTAAGCTCCACCATCACCCATGTAGCGAACACTAAGTTGGTGACTCCCCTGACCGAGTGAAGGTTTAGGGCCACCAGGCTTTAAAGGCTTTACTTCATATACCCCTGAGGTAAGTGCTTTCACGGGTTTCAAGTGAGCGTTGCAATTTTATTCTTTTCTTTCTCTTTTCTTTTTTTCATTTCTTTTCTTTTCTTTATTTCTTTTTTTTTTTGGAATCGCATTGGCCTTCTTTCCACGGGGGTCCTTAACACATTAAAGGTGGTCAGTGAACTAGGTAGGTTAATGCAAAGTAAAGGAGGTTCTTGTGGAGTTTTATTTATCATTGAAACCTAATGTGCTCGGTGTGGTTAGCTAAAGGTGGAAGAAAAGGTCAGAAATCAATAAGATTCAACTAATCATTTGTCACTCGGCTAAGCATGGAACCAATCTAACATCAATAGAATTGGACAAAGTTTCAATTATCCAACTTGCAGGTAAGGCAAAACCACAAAAAATTTTGGTTGCAAAATGGGTCAATTAAGTAAGCTGTATAGTATAACAACTTTATAGAAAGGGAACTCAGCAAGCCACTAAACATCACAAAATGGGCTTGCTCAAAATAATAACAAAAACATAAATACAAAAGCCACCTCCTTCGCTAACTCTCCCGACCCAGGCATCTCGATTAATAGAAATGGGGCTCGGATTGGAAAGTTAGGGAAGAGTGTTACTATGATGAGATGTGATCGTTGTTGGATAGGAGACTTCTCAAGCTTTCCATCGACACCTTATTCACTCCGTTTGGGCTTCAAATAAACAAGTTAGGAGAAGAAAAGAGAGGAAAAAAGTGACCAGTTGGAGTATTTTCAAAATTACACATTCATAAAAATTTCAAAAGTGTTCTTTCTGGCCATATTTGGATTCTACACTCTCTAAGCTTTCCAACGGTACCAAGAACGCCTAAAACAAAGTTCGGATGAAAACGTTATGAACGAAACAAAATTTGGAGGCAAAATAGTGGGGATTTTCGCAACAATAGCGAAAATTTCGCAACAATAGCGACAATTTCGCTATTGTATAGCGAAATTTCGCAACCAATGATTGATTTTGATTTATTTTTTATTTTATTTTTTATTTTCAAAAACAAAATAAAATAATTAATAAATAAAAATAAAATAAAAATAATAAAATAATAAAAATAAAATAAAACTTTTTTTTGAGACAAAATTATTATTATTTTTTAAATATATAAAAAAACGAGTTTTTTCAAAAACAAAATAAATAATAATAATAATAAAAAACACAGTAATTTGTTTTTCAGTTTCTTATTGATTGTTTTTCATCATTTGGTGGGCATTTATAATTTTGTGTTTTATAGCGAGATTTATTATGTTGGCAGATAGTTTGCTGTGGTTTAGCTAGTGCGAAAAATTCCTACTCCTCCCTCGCCTAGCTGGCACATGGCGATCTTCAATCAGGCTTCAAGAATTTACTTTATTGCAAAAATTAAAAAAGAAAAATTGCGAGAAAAGTAAATTAATCTAAAAACAATAATTAACTAAAAATTAGAGAAAATCTAAGAAGAAAAATTAATGAAATCAAAATAGAAATACAATAAAATAAAATGAAAGCAGAAAAATAAAAACAAAAGTGGGAGGAGCTTAGAAATGCAGGGTTCGGGTGCTCCGTCAGAATCGACACCGAACCAACCCAGTTGTGCCATCTGATGTGGGCGATTTGCCTTGTCTTTGATGTAATTAATTGAGAGGCTCTAACGGTGGGCCCACTTCTTCCTAATGTTTTACAGCACAAGCAGTGATGGGGTGGCCTTTGTGGTGGGTGCTTTAGGGGTTTTGTGTTGGGATTGGGCTGCAGGCAGAATATACACTTGGTCAATGGAGGGGGCTACTGGCAGTGGGCTTTTGGTGGCTTGGGTAGTGGCAGTGGGATCCAAATTTATGGGGTTTAGGTGAAGGATAAGCTTTTGGGGTTCCTCCCCTTTTTCCTTTCCACTGCCCTCCTCAGTCAACAAGGTAGTGATTTCTTCTTCTTTCTCCCATCAGACCAACCGGCGGCATAAAGTATGTGGGGATTGGATAACCCCTGCTGTTGACAACATCCTCCGCCATGGTCTTGGGTCGACACACTTTCTCTAGATTCTCTTCCCCTTTTTGATCAAGCTGCTGGGCAAGCTTTGAAATTGGACATTGCAGGCTGTCAAATTGCTGACCCACTTCACTTTGAAACCCATCTAATTTTTGTTCCAAGGGGTTCTCCACATCATGGATTTTTTGGCTCAATTGGGCATTGAATTTCTTTTGTTCTACCACAACATCACCCACTAGTTTGGTAAGGTCCAGAATGACCTACTCAACTGGAGAAATTAATTGTGGTGGTTGGCAATTGTTTGAGGAGTTGAGGTATACTGTGGAGGTACCATGTAGGAGGGTGCACTCATCCATTGGTCTGCAATTCCCTCATGGTTCTAGGTGGAGTTTGGATTTCTCTCGGGGTTGTTGATTACGCCATGTTGGTTTATGTAATCCCTCGTGGACATATATGCACTAAGTTTTCCCCACATACATCTTGACCATATTGTCTTTGTTGTTCCATTGGTTTCAAATTCAGCATGGTGAGAAACTCTTGGCTGGAACACGAACCCCTACAGCAAACAAGCAGGCACAAGC
The DNA here is from genome assembly GCA_016808115.1 of Tetrastigma voinierianum. NCBI lineage: Eukaryota > Viridiplantae > Streptophyta > Magnoliopsida > Vitales > Vitaceae > Tetrastigma > Tetrastigma voinierianum. The sequence continues at coordinate 86,381 of JAEQBH010000791.1, forward strand.
AAGAGAAAAAAACAACTACACCAAAAGGGGTAAGGAATTAGATAAAAACAAAAAATTAAACAAATTAAACACACAGAAAACACTAAAAGATATATATCTGAAAAATTCACGGAACTTATGATGAGGATCACAAGTGTTCCATTTCGTCAAATGCATAGGCACCATCCCAGACAGCAGCGCCATTTGGTCGTGCCACGGTAGGGTGTCTAGGAATCAACAAAGTTGCTGTCTAAACTTCCTCCTACGCCGTGGTTAAACTCTTCTTGTTATAGTGGTCTAGGGTCGAACACGGGGATGGGTTTTCTTCGTACAAATGATTTAAGTGAAGTAAATAATGGTGAATTAAATTTGGATTTTATGGTTTGGGTAAAAACAGGGGATTGGTTGTTCACAGGCTGAAAATAAAATAAGAAAAAAACAAAAAATGAAAAATAGAACCCCTTGAAGTGTCGGGCCACTGATTTAGGGTTTTAAGGTAACCAACATGTCGTAGAGATTATTTTTCCTCGGGTGGGAGAGGATGACATATAGTCATTTCCCGAGCCGGATCTTCATTTAGCTTTAAAAGCTAAACCATGATTTCCCTTTTGAAACATAGCATTTAAATGGGCATAAATGTTCCTAGCGGGTGAAAACACATCTGAAAACCACCTCCCGCGATAGCATGGGACAATGCGCGAGCCTCAATGGATCTAGTGAAAGTATCCATTGAACCCAAAGCTTGCAGTACACATTAAAGAGAGCATGCTTAAGAGATTTTAACCTAAGTGAGAAGCAGAGCGTAAACAGCCATAAATACGTGCGTTAAAAGCAGAACCATCGGTTTACCTTAAATCCCAGCCGATGACCCTCCTGCTTCAAGGAGGAAGGAATTCTAGCCAGAACATCCTCGGGTTGTCATCCTCGAGGAGAATTGTTTAGCGGTAGAAAATGGAAAAGAAAGGAAGAAAATAGACGGCGGGGAAGCGGGAGAGTTGAGCTTCTCAAAAAATTTATTATGAGTGATTGATTGTCATTTATTCTGGTGGGGCTTATATATGCTCAAGGGGAAATTACAAAACAATATGAAACAACAAAATTCACAGGTGAGGAATTTAGAAGGAGAAAAACCAAAATGGAAGTCGTTTGGAACAAAAAAGCGGGGCAGCAATTTTTCGCTATGCAGTGATTTTAAGCTATCATAGAGAATTCGCTATGATAAACGAAATTCACGGCATGCTTGAATTTTGGCTTCCTTTGTTGTTCTTGTTCATTAGTTCCCCCGATTCGATATTTGCATCCTGCATCCTCTTTTTTCTTATTTCTTCTCTTTTACACTCTTCTTTCCTTTTGGTCTCGATCCTATGATGTTGAGTTTGACTCGAGTTCTTCATGTTTGGATCGGCTGACAATGTTGGCATGATTAGCTTTCATAGCGCAAATTTTGCCACAAAATCACGTTGATGGGAATAGTAGGGACCTTAATGTGTAAATCGGGTTAATTAGAATGATTAGTATACAAAAAGCACTCAAAACCTATAATAAATAGGGTTCAAAATATCACTTTTTGGGCACTAATCAATATTCTAGACCTCAATCCGTTCTTAATGCTTTTATTTTTCTATCTAGTTAATTTTTAACAAAAATCCTATACGTGTTGAAGCAACTTAATGCTTTAGACTTATGGGATATCAAATAGATAAAACCAAATCAAGTGTAATCATCAATAAATTTGATGAAATATAACGCTCCATGTCTAGCTCTTTGATTTATTGGACCACAAATGTCAAAATGAACTAATTGCATTGGAAATTCAGCTCTAGTTCCTTTTCCAAATGGTTTTCTTACAGTTTTTCCAGCTAGACAAAATTCACAAGTTGACAAAATTACATTGTAAATATTAGCCAATAAGCCTTCTTTGGCTAATCTATTCATTCTACGTTGACCCAGTATGTCCCGAGTCTAGCATGAACATTCCACATCATTCTCGAATCCACGAAGTAGATAACATAGTTCTGACTACTCAAGTTATAATCCAAATCCATAATGAAAAGATCTAGAACATAACTAGAACCAAAATAAATTGTTCCCAAAGACAAATTAACCTTTTGAGCTATCTTGAAATTGCCCTTCATCAGAGCTTAAGTAATTCCAATACATAAATTAAATTCCGACAAATCTAAGGAGCAAATAACACATCATGCAGGAATAAGGTTCGACCACTTTGCATGACTAACTTGCATGTGCCGATCCCTTAGACTTCTACTTTCATTATTTCCAACAAAAACCCACTTTGCTCCAGACGGAACTCGTCGGAAGTCCACAAAGGCTTCTCGATCCTTCGCTATGTGGTATGTGGCCCTTGTGTCTTTTTGGGCTCGGTGCAATCTCGAGTGATGTGACCACGTTTGTTACAATTATAGCATCTCACTTTTGCTATATTTTTCTTCTTATTATTCTTGAATTTGCCATGTTGGTTTTGCTTAGACTTCTTGCTTGGATGTACTTCTTCACCTTATTGAGCCGGTGATCCACCTTTGTACTTGGCTTTCGTTACAGACCCATGAATAGGTCCGGCCCGTATACACATGATACTTGACAACTTCAAGGTGATCCTCTTTTGATTAGTGCCCCGAGTCTATTTTGAACTATTTATTATAGGTTTGGGTGCTTTTGTGTACTAATCATTCTAGTCTTTCCGATTGCACATTAAGGTCCCTGTTATTCTACTGATCGCATTTTGTGGCAAATTTTGAAGTTTTTGCGAGCTAATCGTGCCAAAATTATTGAGTCGATCCGAGCACGAAGAATTCGAGTCAAACTCAGCATTACATATTAGATACCAGAAGGAAAGAAGAGCAGAAAATGCAAGAAAAGTGGAGCTACAAAGGAATTAGGAGCACACAGGAAATTTCCTCACACCCGCCACTATTCCTGCTTGCCCGATTGATTTCTTGCTTTGCCGTTTTTGTTTTGCTTTTTGGTCTCCTTTGGTTTCTTCCTTTTTTTGCCCCGATTGTGGGGCATATTTATGAGGTTATTTTTGTAATTTTGTAAAGGGCTTGACTACAAAATCCCAAAACCAAGCTTGGTAAAAAAAACACTTAATCGATAAATCGCGGGGGGAGGGGAGAAGCTTTCGGCTCCCCGTTTCTTGCCATTTCCACTTTTCCTCCTTTTCTTGCATTTTCTTTCATTTTTTCTCGGCACTTTCTAGGCAGCCGAGCACCCTCAGGGATGACAACTCGGAGGATGGTAACTAAAACCCTTCTTCTTGGGGTCGGCTGACCAGGCGTACGAGGATCGAAAGCTGACTGAGTTTCCATGTTTTAACGGAGAATTTATTTCTACCATTTATGGTTTCGGTCAAACGTAGGCTTTAATCCGCTGGTTGCTTTGAATGATTAGTATTTGATAAAAGCTTTTGGGTTCATTGGATGTATTAGTGATCTATTAGCGTCAGATTGTAGTTATCATCCCATAAGGTTATTGTAAGGCGATTCAAGGATATTTTTATTTTCCCCAAATTTTAGGTTTGATCCCTTCGGTTCATTGTAAATAGCCAATACTTGGTAAGCTTTTAGGGTTCATTGTATGCTTATTGTTAGATACAGTGACATTCATTAGTTATCATTTATTAGCTGTGGGAAAGTGAATCAAGGTGATGTTATTCCTTTAATGAGATATGGTGGGAATGAATGCCAATTTTTCAAAGTTAATTATTTAGGGTTGCTTTTCTGGACAAATGAAGAGCAGGTTTGGGAGACCAGAAGCTATAGGTCATCCTCCCGAAGCTACGAAAAGACACAGCGAACCTCTGGCCCTTTCAGGACCCCTAACCCACCTTGACGACCACTGCAAGAATTCTATTTTCTTTTACTTATTTTATTTTTAATCGCAAATCACCAACTCCCCTGTTTTTACAAAACCTTAAAATCCAAATTAAATTCATCATTTGAACTCCATTGCAAATCATTTGTACAAAGAAAACCCGTCCGTGTTGACCTAAATGGCTATCTTTACTTGATGGTTGCTTTCATTGTGGAGTAATTTAGTATATAAATATTGTTGATCCGGAACCCTACTATGGCACAAATCAAATGGCGTCGTTGCCGAGGATGGTGCCTAAGTGCATTTGACAAGCTGTGGAACACTTGTGATCATCATCACAAGTTTTGGTGAATTTCTTTTATATTACTGGCAATTTTTTATTATTATTTCAATTTACTGTGAAAAAAAAAGTTGCTGCTTGAAGTTATTTTGTGTTATCTTGTGTTACTTTGTTTTTTGCTTTCTTGGGAATCCATATTCCGGTGGGCTTGAACTAGAATCAAATGGAACTACCTAAGGGAGCAGTATAGTGAGTACCTTGTGGAAACCTATAGCATACACATGTCCATGAGGATGAGAGCATGTTGTGATTAAACACCGCGGAAATCCAAACCCGAATAGATACATGAGGTATAGAGACCCGATGGATGAGTACACGAGATCTATAGTGTTCCCTCAACTTATGCACCCCCTGCTCCTCCACAGTATACCTCAACTCCTCAACCACCACAACCACCACAATTAATTTCTCCAGTTGAGCAGGCCATTCTGGACCTTACCAAGCTAGTGGGTAACTTTGGCCAGGAAACCTGAGGAGGACCCAATCAATGCTCAATTAAGTCGGAAAATTGACACTATGGAAGCTTGATGTAAGCAAGAGGTGATGGACTTCAAAGAGGAAATGGAGCAGAAATTGGACATCTGGAATCCATCTCAAGCTCACCCGGTCGGCTTGTTCCATCAACGGGAGAATCCAGAGGAAGTGTGCTTGAGTGACAATATGGTGGAGCGCGGTGTCTACGGCGACTCTGAGAGGCACAGTAGAAGAATTTTGAATCCTCGGACATTGGTGTTCTTTGTCTGCTTATGGGAGAAGAAAAGGCGATCCCCTTGTTGTTAAGCGAGGAAGTAGTGGAAGAACCTGAACATTTGCCTATTAGTTCGAATTACATATAAGCCTTCGCACAAGTACAGTCTGACACAAAACCCCTGAGCACTTGACACAAAGCTTTTTATCATTGCCTATACTGAAAACCTGAGATTAGTGGCCCTTTGCTCTGAGAATTTTGCCACTACATGGCTTTAGGGTTGCTTATGTTGCATGGCATAGTGGATGGTTCGAGTGCGGGTTCGGGTTTGGAGCACCCGAACCTCGGCATTCCTGCAAGCTTTCAGCCGGTTCAACGGCCCCTGAGCTTAAGGGGTGGTTTGGGGGAGCAGTCTACACACATTTTGTTTTAATTTTTCTTGTTTTATTTTATTTTATTTGGATTTCCATAATTTTTCTTCTTAGATTTTATCTAATTTTTAAGTTAATCTTTGTTCTAGCTTGTTTTTCACTTTTCTGCAATTTTTCTTAAATTGTATTGTATTAATTTTTGCAGTGAATTTTGAAGTAGGGTGAAGATCAGTAGAGACGCGAAGGAGGAACGAGAGAAAATTTGCCAGCTTCTGTTGAAATTTTGCAATCTTTCATGAAAATCACGAGTAGAAATTTTGTTTCCATGGCAGAACTGCTATCTGGCAAATCTGTCTGTTTGTCCCAACAGACAAAAGTGCGATAACGTTCATTTTAAAAAAAAATAAAAAATTCATCTCTCACACAAAATTTTTTATTTTAAAAAAAAAATTTATTTTATTTTTCATTTTATCAAAAAAAAAATTGTCTCTAAAAAAAAATTTGTTTTTATTTTTATTTTTATTATTTTTTTATTAATTATTTTATTTTATTTTCAAAAAAATAAAATAAAATTCGCTATTGCACATAGCAAAAATTTCGCACACATAGCGAAATTTTCGCTATGGTAGAGAAAATTTTCGCTACCACCCACAATTTTGCCTCCTGATTTTGTTTATTTCGTAGCTTTTCATCAGAACTCAGTTTAGGCGTTTTTGAATGCAGATTGGAAATATTAGAGAGTGTAGAATCTAAATATAACCATAAAGAACACTTTTGAAATTCTTATAAAGGTTAAATTTTCAAAATGCTCCAACTTGTCACTTTTTTTCTCTCTTTTCTTCTTCTAACTTATTTATTTGAAGCCCAAACGGAGTGAATAAGGTGTCGATGGAAAGCTTGCAGTCTCCTATCCAAGCAGTCACATCTCATCAAGGAGGTAACACTTCCTTCCCCTAACTCCCTATCAGGAGCCCCATTAGGGACAATGAGATATTTGGTTGGGAGAGTTAGTGAAGGAAGTAAGCTACAATTATATTTTTGTTACTTTTTGAGCAATCCCATTTTGTTATGTTCGGTGGCTTCTTGGTTTCCTTTTTGTGGTGTTATCTTATCTGACATTTTGTTCAAAAAATGCACCCTTTTTTTTTTTTTTTTTGTGTTTTGCCTAACCTGTGGTTTGAAAAATTGAAACTCTATCCAATTCTATTGATGTTAGATTGGTTCCATGCCTAGTTGAGTGGATGATCAGTTGAAATTTTGTTGCTTTTGACCCTTTTTCTTCCACCTTTATTCTTACACACTGTGCACATCGGGTTTCTTAAAATAACTTCCGAAAAAGCACTTTACCAACCTCTAAGCCTTGAAATAACCTACCCTAGTTTCGTGACCACCGCTAATAGTTAAGGACCCCGTGAATAAGAAATGTGTCTTTAAAATAAAAGAAAAGAAAGAGAAAAGAAGAAAAATCGCAACGCTTTGCCTTGAGAGCAGAGCACGGTCAGGGGTATATGGTAACCATACTAAAGCACAGTGCCCTAAACCTTCATTTAGTTGGGGTCGTCGAAGCTTAGTGTTCGCTACACGGGTTAGTGGGTGGAGTTTGTAGTTGTAGGTAACGGAGTTTGAAATCATTTGGTCAGGAACACAGAGTTTATGTTGAAATCGAAAGATCTCACTTCGCGGCCTAAGCCTTAATTGTCAGAGTCATCTAGATCCCCATGGACTTTGGTGAGGTCGATTCTCGCATTGCACCTACAACGCAGAAAATTAATTGTGGAATAAGAGGTGGGTCCTGATCCATTTAGGCTGGTTAGCATGCTAGGTCATGGTAGTAGCTAGCCGGGGGAGAGCAGGGGCTTAGCGCTATCGTTGAGAGCCGATCAAACAAACACTTAGATTTTCGTGGAGTTTCAAGCCATCCACCGAGATGAAGGCTCTTTCGATAATTCTAATTCTTTGTATTGCATCTATTCTCTCAAAGATAGTTATCGGACAAGGCTTTGATGATTCTTACTTGTGGTTAGGCATTACTCAATTCACAACCTTTTGAACTCGCAACCTTTCAGAACATAATTCTGTTATTTGCTTTGTATGTTCCTCTTTCTTTTCTTTCTATCATTGCTAAGGGACTAGCAATGTAGGCCTGGGGTGTACTAATGCCCAAAAGTGCTATTTGAACCTTATTTATTATAAGTTTTGAGTGCTTGTAGTACCAATCTCATTCTAATTAATCCAATTTGCACATTAAGGTCCCCATATTCTAATCGATCGTATTTTATGGCAAATTTTGAAGTTTTGCGAAGCTAATCGTGCCAAAATCCCATGAGTCGATCCTAGCATGAAGAATTCGAGTCAAACCCTTGTAATGATTACGCATCGTGATACCATGAGCAATGAGCGTAAAATGCAAGAAAGTGGAGCTACAAGGAAATTTGAGCACCCGGGAAATTTCTCTCGTCTCGCTATTCCTCCCGCTCTAGTTGATTTCGCACCCGCTTTTGTTTTGCTTTTGGTCTCGTTTTCTTCCTTGCCCTGATTGTAAGAATATTTGTGAGGTTATTTTTGTAATTTTGTAAAGGGGTTATTTTTGGTTTTCTTCCTTTTCTTGCATTTTTCTTTCATTTTACGCATTGGCATAAACACCCTCCCTGAGGATGACAACTCTGGGAGGATGAGCTACTAAAACCCTTTCTTCTGGTGGTCGACAACCATCGGGCAGGGATCAAGGCAATCGAGGGTTTTTCCAGTGTTTTAACGGAGGTATTTTCTACCATTTATGGTTTCACTAAACGTAGGTTTTAACTCTTTCGTTGCTTTAATGATTAGGTATTTGATAGCTTTTCTTGGGTTCATTGGATGCTTATCGGTAGATCTATCGATTGACCGCTAGTTATCATCTATGGGTTATTGTAAGGCTTAATCAAGGATATTTTTATTTTCCCCAAATTTTAGGTTTGATCCCTTTGTCTTACCGCAAATAGCTAATACTTGGTAAGCTTTTTAGGGTTCATTGTATGCTTATTGAGCTGGGATATGTTTTAATATCTATTAGTTATCATTTATTACCGTGGGAAAGTGAATCAAGGTGATGTTGTCTGCCCAAGGAGACCATCAAGTGGGAAGAAAATGCCAATTTTTCAAAGTTAATTATTTAGGTTAGATTCTACGTATAAATGAAGAACCGGCTTAGGAGATGACTATAGTCATCCTCCCCAAGACGAAGAAAAGACCCCGTAACCCTCTCTGCTGCCTCAGACTCCAGCCCTAATGACCTCGACATCGCAAGGGAATTTATTTTACATTTTCTTTTTACTTATTTTATTTTTAATCAAGAAATCACCAACTCTGCTTACAAAACCTTAAAATCCAAATTAAATTCATCATTTTGAACTCCATTGCAAATCATTTGTACAAAGAAAACCCATCCCTGTGTTCGACCCTAGAGTCGCTATACTGCAGTAGTTTGCTACGGCAGTAGGAGTAGTTTAGGTATAAATATTGTTGATCCGGAACCCTACTGTGGCCCGAATCATCTTCCAGCTTAAGGTGACGCATAGCATCTTCCAAAGTTTTTATGTTTTCATTGTGGGTCAGGTGTATTTTCATATGCTCCCAACTATGGGGTAGGGAATGGATGATAGCTTGAACTTGTTGCTCATTTGTCAAGGTATGACCAGCATCTTTCAGCTCAGTTATCATGTTTGACATATGCGTTAAATGTTTTTTCATTATATGTTCAGGATGCTTCTTGTATGTATCAAACTTGATAGTCAACGATTTGAGTTTGGATATCGACGCACTCCAAATCCGCTTCAACGCACTATGTCTTCAGATTGATATACCTTCGGAACTAGCACATGGAATCATCATCCATGTTGGTCAGCAATGTAATGTGAGCGAGTGAGTTTTTCCTCTTCCAAGTTTCATAAGTCTCATGGTCCCTCCTATGTTGGGTCGTGTTGCCTTCTTCAAGTTCATTCATGATAAAATTCAGAACCCGCTATTTCCTCGTCTTCCAACACATATTGGATTTTCATACTCCAAATCTCATAATCGTCACCATTCAACTTTTCACCCCTGTTTAGTTCGGCAACAATATTCTTAGAAGCTAAAGCCATTTTGTTGTAGAACACATAATCCTACACAAGACATACACGTTTATTAATGTCTAGCAATACATACATATACTTTGTTAATAATTAATTAGATTAATAAATAACTCATTAGATTTTAGAGTTGAAAAGGTCACTAGGGTTCGCCATCGCCTAATATTCTACTATAGTCCAAATATTAATCTAATTAATTGAAATATTCTCTCGATTGCACCAAAAAAAAAAAAACTTTCTCAAACAATTAATCAAAGGCATACATAATTAATTGAATTGAAACAATCAAAACAAATTAATTGATAATATAATAATGTTGTCATATTTCTATATCAATGCTAATATCCAATGTCAAACAATAAAAAAATTCTCTAGTAACATAATTACATTAGAAACAAGTTCTAATTAATAAACTAGAAATTTAACAGGAATGGAACGAACAAGCTTAAAATAAAGTTCCACTGAAATACCAAGAAAAACTGTAGAGACCTCAGATGGACTAGAACCAGACTTAACCAATGCAATAGTCCTCACATAATCCCTGACAAAAAATTTCTCAAGTCTTTCATAAGACTTATTAATTTTCTCATTTGTCCATAATAAATCGAGGGTGTCCCTATACTGTGGAAATAAGGCAGATTTTAAAGCCTTATATTTTCTAGCATCAATGAGCAAACCACCTTCCCAAACTATATTTTGAATCTTTTTGTTAACATTGACGATATGATCCACCATACAAGTCACAACATTGCCCGAAGTAATGGTCACAAGGTTTTCAAGATTTTTAATCATCCAAAAAACTTTATTTCTTTGTTTTGCAATCCAAATAACCATAGGAGTCTTCACCATGATTGGCAATATTTTATGTAACACAAACAGAAAATAAATATGATAAATATGCAATCATACACATAAATCACAATGATTAAAAATAAAATTTCAATCAAATTATGTGTGAAATAGACTCATTGGACTTTCCAATTTGTTATTATTATTAGAAGAGAAAAAAAAAAATAGGTCAACAGTCAAAGTTAACGATCAACAAATGTCAGATATGGTCGATCAACCCTCAAAATGGGTCGGTCAAACGGGTCGATCAACTCTCAAAATTGGTTGGTCAAATGGATCAATCAACTATCAAAATGGGTTGGTCAAACGGATCGATCAACCCTCAAAATGGGTTGGTCAAACGGGTTGATCAACCCTCAAATTGGTTGGTCAAACCCACTTTCCCACTTTTGTCATCTCTCCCAAAAACAAGGCTCATTTAAAAGACAAACCCACTTGCAGGAATTTGAAAAAAAAACTAAACAAAAAAACCCAGATTTGAAGTTTAAAAAATGCAACTTTAAAGGTCCATAACTTTTCCAATTATGAACGGAAAAAAGCATACCATATCTCATTTTAAAGCTTGAAACTTGAATTTTAATGTCATGTTATGATCTCTCTGAGATGCCTCCAAAAAACACATAAAATTTCACCGAAAGAGGGCTGCCCAAAACAGTTCTCATTTGTTGAAAACTACATAAATTTTTTTTGATGACTTAATAAACGAGGGCTCATATCTTACTCATTTCTCAACCAAAAATAGTAAATAAGATATTGATTTAAAGCCCTAAACGTCATCTATACACTCATTTGACTATTTTATATAAAGGCATAATCTTTAGATAGAAAACAACATGCAAAAGGAACCCTCTGTAAGGGTTCAAGATCAATAAATAATAATAAAAAAATGGCAAAAACCGTAATACCCTCTATACTTGTTTTTATTTTATTTAAAAAATAAAGAAATAAACAACTAGAACACAAGTCAAAATAGCTCGGATACCAATGATGAATAATTCATAGAATACCAGGAAAATTGACTTACAGTGCTCGCTCAACTTTCATATGGGATTGGATGATTAGTCGACTAAGGCATCGGTCGATGTGAGACAATCACAGTGCGAAATGCTTCCTTTTTTTTCATAGCCTAAAATCCACCACTTGTTACAGACTAGCCTTTTCTTACGTTTTCTTTTCTCTATTTTTTTTCCTTCTTTCTTCAAAATCATAAGAAAATCTTTTTCCTTTAATATGGGAAGTTTTACTACTTCCCATAACTGCTTTTAGCAGTTATCTCATATGGAAAATGGGTTGGTCTCCCATTATGGGCAAACCCATGACCCAAACTCTAACAAATTGTAATTTTTTTTAAAGATTTTTACAAAAATATATTTTATCATCGGACACATATGAGGAGAGAAACCTGCATTGATGGATTCCTTAGTTAGGACGCTAAATCCAAGCTCATAATCATGGTCATTATATTCAACAAAGTTTCATGGTATATTCCATGTATGATTGTGGGTTTCTACTATCCTCTACTGAAAAGGAAAATACTAGAAAGGATTTTTATTCAGATATATAGCTATTAGTTTCTTCCACAAGGTTGGAACAAGGATTTTAACATACAAAAGACTATACCTTGGAATTAGCAACACATACTTGGACGAAGGATTTTAACATACAAACGACCATAACCTAGGAATTCGCAACACATATGTAACACATACATGTTCAGATTCTTATTGACGTAGAGCCCAGGAAAGGAAATATTTATTTATTACTAGCACATTTGTTGGGTCCTTCAACGAAATCCATGCACCACCTACCACAGCTCCACCACCACTACCCACCAAGAACGCAGAGCTCCACCGAACAAGTAATACTATCCCCGTCACTATTCACATTATCATTTCCATTTCCATTTCCTCTATTTTCATTTCCATTTCCATTTCCATTTCCCGTATTTTCATTTCCATTTCCATTTCCCGTATTTTCATTTCCATTTCCATTTCCTGTATTTCCATTTCCATTTCCATTTCCATTTCCATTTCTATTTCCATTCCATTCCCATTTCTTCCACCTCCTTGAGCATCACCAATCATGCTAGCGAATTCACTTCTACCTGCAATACTACCACCAGTCCGTCTAACAACGTTAGCTCCATTTTCAGTAGCAACACTAGCCCCGCCATCATTCCCATTTCCACCTTGACCACCTAGCCCTCTCTTAGGAATGAACGTTTTCTCATCTTCAAAAGGACACTTTTGGCTTAAAAGCCTCTTACTTGCTGTGGAATTGCAAACCAGAGCACTGAGAAGCATAAAAAGAAGAAACTTGGAAGTCATCTTTTCAAGATGGTGATAATTGAGATGGACCTCAATTTGATAAGAAGTGGGGCTAAAAGAAAGAATATATTGAGATGAGAAGATGATGACAAGTTGAAAAGGGCTTAAGGCTCCGTTTGGAACCCATAAATTACTAAAGAATGACAATATAGAGGAAAATGGAAGGAATGAAAATGAGAAAAAAATAAAAAAAAGATTTAATTAAACATAATAAATTAATTTTGAGACTAAGAAATTTTAAAAGAAGTAAAATTTTGAGGAATCTTGATTATGTTTGATTTATTTTTTTTCACAACGAAACCAAACATAAGAAAATCATTTTTTGAAAAAAATTTACACCACTATCTTTAGGGTTTAGTGATCTTTAATGGTATTCACTAAAAAAATCCGACCAACATCTTTTTAGGTTTTAGTGATTCTTAATGGTCTTCAAAATTTTTTTGACGAAGCGTCTATTGGGTTTTATTGATCTTAATGGTCCCTCATAGAAAATTTTGACCAACATCTTTTTGAGTTTAAGTCTTTAATGATCTTCAACCTTAAATCTTTCTCACTAGTACATCTCATACTGAGATAGATGACTATCAGTAGCACTCATGAGAAGAAGTTCAAGATTGTCCATTATTGCATATGCAAACGATGACTTTCATTTTTTGCATACGCAAGCAAATGTATAAATCTTGATCAAAGGCATAATAAATTTCAATATAATATCCATTCATTAATTTATCAGAAAAGCATGGAATATTTTGAAATATTACAAAGCCAAATGGAAAATGTCATCATACCATATGCATTATTTTCTCGGTTTGATTACCTCTTACTCTTCAAGTAAAATTAAGAAAATGATTAGAAAGGAATGTACACAGTAGAAGCTCATTGGTTGGTGGGCGGGAGCGAGTTTAATTGTAGGGAGATTTTACAAGTTATGCCATGTGATCATTCTATTTTCTTGTTTTCCCACCTTAAAGAAATGTAGCATTTATAAGAAATTTGTCAATTGAAAAATAAAATTTGTTTGTTTTGTCATAAATAAAAACAAGATTAGTAACAAACATGCCTGAAACCACGAGAGATTGGTCGCGATTAGGCTAAGCTTACATCTGGGGCTATTTAAGCCCCCATATGCAAGGATTCCATATCACATTGAGTTGCATTTATTCTTACATGAAGACAGACTCACTTTTTTCCAACGCCTTCTTTCATGTTCTCTCATGGTGACATAGAGCAGATCCCTCATTCCCAATGACATCCCAGACTCCTGAGCCAGGGAACATCGTTCAACTAGATGGATAAAACCTCCCCAACATTGAGGTATTAGAACAGTACGCAATAGGTATTCAATCCCCCCAGAACAAGTCACATTTCTTGCCCCCTCTTTCTTGTGGTGTACTTTCTTAAGTATGTCTATTTAATATCCTCGGATCATGAGTCAATAATGCATCATCTTTCTCATAGAAATTTCACAAAATATGATCCAATCTTTATGATGGATTCTGATATCACCTTCTAGTCTTCCTCAAGTCCATCTAGAAGAATATCAACTTTTGATATGCGGGGCATTATAGAATATTGGCAAAAATCCGTGTTCACCAAATATGGTAAGTAGTGTCAATAGTTATAGCATCAAGATTTGCTGTTGTAAAACATGCGATATATTTTTACTTAAGATTATGACAAGGAAATATCTCCAACAAAGTTGTCAATCATTGGCCTCATAAACCTTTGTCATTCTTGCTCATGTTGATATTCTCGATAATTATATTTGTTATCTTATTTTATGTTCTTTGTGTTACAATATGAAGGTTCTTTCTTTTTCATGGATATCACGTATGTTAATACTTGAATTACCATATATTCAAGCTGTATATCTCTCTCTTACATGGATTTTTATCATTTGTTCATGTGATTGTTCTTTAACATTAAAGCTTCATAAATATATATATATATATATATATATATATATATATATTGTAAACCGGGAAAAATATAATTTTTTTTTATGAAAAGATAAGCGTAATTTCGAGTTGAAAACACGGAATTTCTAGATCTGCGGATAGAAGCAGGAGACTTCATCATTGGAATCGTCAATCACGAAATCCTAGTTACCCGTCGAATTTCGTCGGTCCAGGGGATGGTGGAAGATTCACGTTTTTGAGGCACACAGTGTAGTAGCAAGTGACACATGGCACTTGGTTGAATGACTCTATTAGAGCCATGTGTCAAATGGAGAGGTTAGTCAAACAAAGAGAAAAAGTCTAAGGGATGGCCATGTGTTGACCCTTGAGGAAAAATCCATGTTTTGGATGGGAGACAGGAAGAAAGCCCGATGAAAAGGGACATGTGGCAAGGGGTGGGGAGGAGAGTCTCCCACTTGAGCAAGTGAGATCATTTCGGTGGGGAGAGGAAAGTGGAGGGAAAAGAGAAAAGAAGAAGAAAAGAAAAGAGAGTGGAAGAAAATGAGGAGTGAGAAGCTCCGACTATACTAGATTCTACGGAGAGATCGGACCAGTAGATTTTCGTCGGCGAAGACAAGAAAGACCGTCTGTGATGAGGCTTAGCGTGGTCACGAGAATCCGGTTTTAAGCCAAACTCAGAGAGGTAGGGGTTTTCTCATACTCGGTTTAATTCCTGCTTAAGATCCATTTAAATGGCATGAGGTTTAGGCGAATGGTACATGTGATTCGGTCACCAAAAAGTTTTAGGGCCCGAAACTATTTAGAATTTTTAAGACTATTTGGACCGATTCGGGGTTGGATTTGGAGCTTGTTTTTCGTATGATGCAGGCCAAAATTCTGGGCCTGGTACGGGTTCGAATTTGGTTGTGGATTGTTTTGGGTGATGCGGCTGAATTCTGGGACTATTTTTGGGTAGTCCAGAGACTAATTTTAATTTGTGTTGGTCGATGTGTGTTGTTTTTATGTGTTCTTTGCTAAAAAAATTGAATAACATGTTGATTTGTGTGAATTATGTTGATATATGCTTATTTGATATATTAGCATAAAAATTTATGATGGATGTAAATTATATGTAGAAAATATAATTATTCATGAAATGACATCCGCATTTCATACGCGGGGACGTGCATGAAGCAGAGGGTGCGGAGTGCATGACATGGTTTTGAATAAATTAAGAAATCGGAGGGTTTATGACAAAATATTTGTTAGAGTATGTTCACTAAATTTAATCGGAGGGTTGTCCAACAAAATTATTTGTTGGAGTATGTCCACTAAATTATATCGGAGGGTTGTCCATAAAAATATTTGTCGGAGTATGTCCATAAATAATTTCAGAGGGTTGACCAATAAATTTTGATATCGGAGATTGACCAATGATTTTTCTGAAACAAAAATCTTTTGTTTTGAAAAATAGTTTTTCATACATGGCAAGTGCATGTGTGAGGGAGTCGATGATGACTCAAGGCATGGGGTATGGCATGTAGACATTTGAGTAGGAATGTGCATAATATTACTTGGATGTGTGTGTTTGTCATTGCATGTGCACTTAGGTGGGGAGTAGCCCTTGATGGAGATTCATCTCTTTGGGAGTGCTCGCCAGTCATGGGGAAATATATTTTTGGAATGCTTGGAGATTTGGGGGATGAAACACATCAAGACCTTAGTTGTGGAAAGACCAGTTGGCTTTGTTTTGTATTTTGTAATTTTGGGTGAAAACCTAGTTTGTTTATGTAAAAGAACGAGTTGTAATTAACTCAATTTGTATGATTAATGCAGTTTTGGCTTGGGATTTTCCAGTTTCATGTTGCCTTTGTAATAAAAGGTTGTGCATGTTGAAATTAGGGTGTTTAGAAAAAAAAAAAGAGGAGCTGGAGGTGCGAGAAGGCGGTAGACTCGCCCCATTTTCGGTTTCTGTTGCGATAGAGATTCGGGTTCTTGTGCGTGACGGTGAGTGTAGTGCATAGCGAGGAGTTAGTGCAGGTAAGGCATTTTGGGTGGCGACAAGGAGTGCAGGTCGCGGTGAGCCTTACGGCTCTATGTCGCGACACGATCCTCTGTGTTGGGACATGGTCCACAGGCTGCAGGTGGCTCCTAGGTCGTGACAGGGTTCGATGTCGTGACACAGTTCGATGTAGTGACACAGTTTGGCCTGGGTGGGGGAGAATCTCTGTCGAGACAAGGGATTTTTGGGTGTGACCGAGTTATTTACGACGGGGAGGACAGCGCCGCGGTAGGTGGGCGCAGCAGCCTTGACCTTGATGCGTGTGATGCTTGAACACGGCGGCGCCCGAGGGGCGGCGCGACACACCTGATAGGCGCGACGGGGGGGAACTCTGTCGAAGACAATATCCATTAGCAAAAAAAAAAAAAAATGACCCTCGGGGATTTGGAGCGTCACATATATACTTCCTGGTTGTAAAATCCACAATATTACTTCTTGTGTTTAATACCGGAGCAATCTTCAAAAATAATAACTTGAAGGAAGACAAACCAGATGATTAAAAGCTAGTGTTTGGTTAAATACAATTCAGATTTTTGATCCTGGGAGACAACGATTTCCATCTTTCTCCCTTTCGGTGAAACTGATGAGTTCGAAGGCAAGTTGAAGGAGTGAGAATTAGTGAGAAATGGATTAATGGGCTTAATGCTCCACTGAGAAGGTTCACGGAGCTTAGAGGGGATTGGATAAGAACCACCCCACTAATCCGTGTAAAACCCATCAGAATTTATCGTTGAATTTAGATGCTAGCTGCGATATTGCTCCCCACTCGTAACTTGATATCATTACGATGTCATAAATAAAAACCTCAGTATTTTTGGTGATTCGATTAAAAGAACTTTTAGTGATCAATTTTAGAAATTTGACTCTTCATTGATTTTTGGCTTAATTTTGATAAAAATATCCTTCTTGTTTTTTTTTACAAAAATAACCCTTCTTTAAAGAGATAATGTAAATATATGAAATGAACAAAGACATTTATGTTTAAAATGAGTTATTTTTAAATAAAAAATATATGAAAAATTAGATTCACAAATTTAAGGTTGTTAGATGTCTTTTAACCAATCATTCGTTTCTTTTTTTGTATTTTTATATTTTGAAGAAGTTGTTAGAGTTCCATGACAAGCAGATTTGGAGAATGTGGAGGCGTATAGAGGGATGATGCATGGCTAAAGCCTTGTGGAATTAATGCCCTAATAAAAAACCTCGTAAAAAATTTCATCCTCTTGCCCTTTGGTTTTGTATTTGTAGTTTTTTTTTTCTATTCTTTGTGTTACAATAGGAAAGGTTGATTAAATAATGAAGTGCATATATTCATGCTTATATATCTCTTTATACCGCATGGATTATTTTTATCATGTTGTTCATGTGGTTGTACGTTCACATTAAAGAAACTTTCATATATATATATATATAACATATATATATATATATATATATATATATATATATATATATATATATATATATATAATAAAAGTTGATCAAGAGCCAAAATTAATAATGAACCATTGATCATGAAACAAGTTAATTAGTGACCAAAGCCTATTAATTAATTGTTTAAGAATGAAACATAAAGCAAGAGTTTGGTTACTTGATAGGCAATAAACCATGTAAGGCTTGGATTGGTTACTTGTCCAACAAGTGACCCTATAAGGTTGGGATTTTTAGTCTAGAAATAGACCCCTCTCCCTAATAACCTTCACATACATTCTCCCGAGGGTCTTTACAGCCATGCTGGCAGTTGTTCTTCCTGCGGTCCTTGGCAGTTAAGCACATCCATGCATATCCCCATTTGCTTTAGGAATAACTTGGAAGGTCCTGCACCAAGAGATTAGTAAACCCTAAGAATGTGACATTAGTTTATCACGCATCTTGTTCATGTCAGATTAATTATTAATTATGGACTAAGCATAATCATATTACAATTTTAATTGTATAACTATGCATGTTAATTATGAGTAATTTATGGGATGGTTTAATATTAACTAGTTATGGGCCCATGGTTCCATCTTCTCTATTGTTTTTGTAAGCCCATTGGACCAAAGCTCAATTGTCCCCTTGTGCTCTATATATATATAAGTAAATAGAGTCCTAGAATTTCACAAGGTTTGGTGAACCTTTATTAAGAAACACAGGGAAAATTCTAATTTTTGAAAAAGGGTAAAATCGTAATTTCGAGTCAATCCAGAATTTTCTAGATCTCGGATGATAAAGCGGACTTCATGGGTTGGAAT
The DNA here is from genome assembly GCA_016808115.1 of Tetrastigma voinierianum. Classification (NCBI taxonomy): domain Eukaryota; kingdom Viridiplantae; phylum Streptophyta; class Magnoliopsida; order Vitales; family Vitaceae; genus Tetrastigma; species Tetrastigma voinierianum. The sequence goes on from JAEQBH010000791.1 coordinate 105,066, forward strand.
CGTCTCATGAAATCTAGCTCTCCGCGTCGAATTTCGTCGGAATTCAAGGCAGTCGAATTTCATGTTTAATTGAGCCTGAGTTGTTGAGTGCGAGTAAAGCGACATAATGAGAGACATGTGATGTGACAAAGTCACCGCATGTACCATGTGACCTGTTGCATGATTAGTGAGATGATGGAGATGAATGGCTTAGATTAAGCCATGTGTCAAATAGTGAAATGAAGGGACATAGATGGAATTTTGAAAAGTTTAAATGAGTATAAGACAAAAAAGGGAATAGTTTTCTTCTCCAAAAGAAAACAAAAACGTGCAGTAGGGTGGGATTTCAGATTATAGAGAGATAAATTGTGACTTATCTCTAGATTTCCCGCCGTTCGGATTTAGTCGAGTTCTTGACGAAGCGGCTCAAAAGTCGATCTGTGGCTTGAGGGCTACGCGTGGGCATAGATTTGGTGAGTCGAGCAACTCCAGGTATGGTCTTTTCCTACTTGGTTTTATTCTTTAGCTAAGGGCATTTTATGGATGGGGATTTGTTGAGGCGAAAGTGTTTTGGTCTCAAAATCTTTAGGCAGAGTGGAGGAAATCCCTATTGTGTGGTAAGTGAGCCGGTCTTAGGCCAGGGTTTCATTGTTCGCGTGATTGGATAATGTGATTTTGTGTTGTTAAGTGATTCAAAATGAATTGCTTGTATTTGTTAATTAGCCCATGTGAGCTAATTTTGGTGTTATTGATGTGAATTTAATAGCATGAATCGTGTGAATTAATTATGTTAATATATACATGTTTTATATATTAGCATGAGTTGTTGGAGGATTAGCATAATGCGTTATATCTTTGTGGGCGCAGAATATTAGGAGTGAGTGCATGACATGAAGAAAATAAAGGAAATATTGTGAAAGGAATTTCGATGGAAAGATTTTTCAGAATTGTGTTGTGAGATTGTCCAGAATTCACGTCGGGCATATGGTGTTGGTTATCAGCCAGTCGCCTAGGAGGGTTGTCGATAAATTATCTTAAAAACTATTAGTAAGTTTTAGAAACAAAAACTTTTGTTTAAAAAGCGTATTTTACTCGCATTTGGCTTAGGCATGTGTGAAGTCGAGCGAGGACTCGAGACATGGGATTAGACAATAATAGATATTGAGTAGGATCATGTGTTTACTTGAGTGTGATTGTTTATGACATGCGCTTAGGTGGGGAGTAACCCATGTAGGATATTATCTCTCTTGGGCATTTGCTCACCACAATCGAGGATCACTATTTTGAGTACGGGGTGTACGAGGGAGGACGACCGCTCACTTAGAGTAGCATTTTAGAAGAAAACCGGAGGTTGTGGCTTTTGGTATTCATTTTGTAGAACATGTATTAAAATTGTAAATTTTGATATTTGTTTTAGTTAAGAGTAATGTAATAACTCTTGAACTATGTTATATAGTTGATATGTATTTAGTGAGTATTGATGTACGGGCCCACGTGGCCATTTTTACTCATTTTAATTATATATGGACCCGATGTGGTCATGGTTGATTGTTGGGACAGGTTGTGGACCTTGGGTAGAGTTCAGTATCAGGGAGACTGCCGTTGCACCATGAAGTGGTGTCGAGTTGCCCAGGCTTCAAGAGTCTTTCGCAGGTTGACGGGTTGTCAACGGACCCCCCGGGATTTGGGGCGTCACAAACACACTTTGGAGAGAAGGAAAGAACTATATTCAACCCTAGCCTTTTTTTTCATCCCTTGAAGATTTAGGAGACTAATGGTAGTCAACAATTCTAGATCCATGCTAGGTATGTTTTTTACCCTGTACGAATTGATATTTTTCATTGTTTTAATAAAGTTATTATTTTGTAGTATATTTATTAGGTCTTTTAATTTTTGATCAATTGTTTTTTGGATCAATAAATACTCTTGATTTTACAAAATATTATAGCAATTGGTATCAAAGCCATTTTCATTGACATTGAAGCTATCAAATTTTGATTTTCTACATTTATGGAATTTTTGCTTTTCCTACATTTTATGGGTTTTTATTTTCTTCATTCATCAACATAATCTCGTTTTCATTTTATGAACGCTTGGGTTTTTTATTTTCTTGGTGGAAAGTTTCAATGTTTGGTGATATAAAGAATCACCTTTTCATTAAGTTGAATCTCGAGTAAATCCTCGAATCACGGCATGAAAGTCTCCATATGTTCTAGTATAACATTCTCCCATTGGTGTGATGAAAGAGAAAAGTTAACATCCATTGTCAATCATCCATTGATGATTAGAGGATGATTGATTTGACAATCATCCATTGTCAATAATAATAATAATAATGAATTTTTATTATTATTTTATATGATTGATAACGATATCTTCAGACTTTTTAATAGAAATAATCTTTTTATGATTCATTCATTTAATTCTCATGTATGGGAACCGTCTTTTATGACAAATTGAATTTTATTTTTTTTAATTCTTTTCTTCCATTGATTGTTAGGAGGTTTCCAAGAAGGAAATATAATGAAATATTCTCTGATTTTGATTATTGTTTTCATTTTTTGGATTTCTTATGCGGAGTATTTTTAAGTTTTTGCCTAAATTTTTGTTTTCTAACCCATTAAACATTAAATTTGGTTGCTGGAACAAAAATCAAAATTTACCAATTTACAAATCTTTTTCACTAGTTGTTTACATATTGTTTTTGCAATTTATGTTTATGCTATTTGGGATTATTTATAGCATAATGTTGTGAATAAAATTATTTTCTTGTATTTAGGTAAAATTGAGAAATATTGAATGCTTAAAGAACTTACCTCGTGATGCAGCGTATTGAAGATTTCCGGGAATTGATCTTTTGCAAGCTTTGTAATTTCTCCCGTCTTGTGCATCAATTTTGCTAAGATTCATACGAATAGTGAAGTTTTCCTATCGATTACTTGATTATTTGGTAGGATGCTTAGTTTGGTGAAGAGATTTCCTTAAGTGTCTGAATCACACAATTTTACTACCCTATCAGTGCGAAATTGACACATTTGGTTATGACGGCGGTGTTGCTCTTACCTATGTATGAGGTTTTTGTATTTCATAAACTCTAGCATTTGGTGACCACTTTAAGTGGGTCATTTGGTAGTAGAAAGAATGGAGCAATTTGCATGCTTTGTTTTTCGTGTATTTTTGACATTGCTCTTGTTTATTCTCGGCTTTGAGCTTTCTCGAGTTCTCTTCCATCACGAAACTTAATGGGACTAATTACAATGATAGGTTAAATCTCTCATGATGAATTTGACAATTTTGGCGGAACTTGACCTTGAAAGTTGAGCTCCTCCAAAACCCATTCTTGAAGTTACGCAAATGAAAAAAGTTCTATGAGGACTAGGAGTATTCTAATTGTTGTCATTTGATGATCATGGAGGAATCATATGGAGGAACTTGTTATGCGAGCATTCTCGAGATTGAGAATGCGAAAAGTTCTTGAATCTTTATTAGCGAGAAATATCTGAGTTTTCAAAGAATGAGAAAAATGAGTCATCTGATAATCATTAGGTGAATGTTTGTTTTGGATCCAATGTCATTGATGTGTCATCTTATACTTGGTGGTTAGATAGCGGTGCTACCATTCACACTTTCAATTCTATGCAGGTGATGATAAGTAGAAGAAATCCAACTAGTTTAGAGCAGTACGTGTACATGGGAGATGATACAAGAGTCCAAGTTGAATTTTTGGGAGTTGTTAGATTGCAGCTTAGTAAAGATTTTTTTTTTTTGGAATTGCAAGATGTGGCATACATACCCTCGATTAGGAGAATTTTGATATCAGTACCTATTTTGGATAGACTTGGATATAGTTTTCTTTTTGGATCTGGAAAAGTTAAATTGTACCAAGATTCACTATTGATTGGCACTTGAGTACTTTGTGGAAATCTTTATATATTAGAGTTGTTTGCTTTGCCTTATGTTTCTACTACCCTTGCTGTTAATACTTCTGGTAGCTCCAAACATTTTAGATTGAATGAAAAGTCTTCTATTCTTTGGCTCAAACGTCTGGATCATATTTCCAGACAAGGAATTGAGAGATTAATTAAGGATGAGATTCTTTCAGATCTTGATTTCTCAAATTTTTATACTTGTTTAGATTACATCAAGGATAAATTAACCACAAAGGTTGATAGATGCACCGAGTTGCTTGGGGTTATTCATACAGATATTGTGGGTCATTCACTCATCTTTCTATGGGTGGCCACAAATATTTCATCACATTCATTGATGTTTATTCCCGTTATGGTTTTTTCAAGCTCATTCGTGAGAAGTCTGACTCTTTGGAGGCTTTCAAAGAAAAATTTGAGCTCCAACAAGGGAAGAAGATCAAAGTGGTTCATTCTAACAAAGGCGGTGAGTATTATGGTAGATATGATGAGATGAGACACAACCTTGGACCATTTGCGAAGTACCTTCAGGAATGTGTCATTGATGCTCAGCATACAATGTCTGGTACTCCTCAACATAATTGGATTACAGAGAGGAGGAATCACACGCTTCTTGATATGGTGCGATGTATGCTTATTAATTCCTCAGTACTTGATTTCTTATAGGGTGAAGCTTTGAAACTACAACTTATATTTTGAACCAAGTGCCTAGTAAGTATGTTCCTAAGACTCTGTATGAGCTATGGTCACAGAAGAAGCCTAGTCTTTGTCACTTCCATGTTTGGGGCTGCAAGGTGGAATTGAGATTGTACAACCCCCAATCTAAGAAACTTGATCCAAAGACCATCAGTGGGTACTTTATTGGTTATTGTGTGGGATTAAGAGGTTCTAGGTTTTATTGCCCGTCGCACACCACTAGGGTGATTGAATTAGATTGAGCTATTTATTTTGAGGATGATACTGGTACAAGCCAAGGGCCAAGAGAAATTATGTTTAAAGAACACCCAGTTTTTATTCCTGTGCCTATTGCTTCCTCTCCTATGTCTATACATTTGTTGACTATGTCACGAGCCCTGCGATGATGAACCAGTGAGGATGTAGATCTGAAAGTAGCTGAGAGATGTAGTCATGGATATACCTTTGAGGGGGTTAGAGAGGGCGAGTAGACCCGCAATTTCAGATGACTACATTGTTTACTTGTAGGAGCATGAGTATGATGTGGGTGATGTATCAGATCCAACTACCTACAAAGAAGCCATTGTTAGTCCTCAATCAAACTTCTAGATCGATGCAATGAAAGATGAGATGACTCCAAGTCATAGAATAAAGTGTGGAGCTTGGTAGATTTTCCAAATGGATGCAAACCTATTAGGTGCAAATGGGTATTGAAGACCAAGTGTGATGCCAAGGGATAGGTAGAGAGATATAAAGCAATATTAGTGGCTAAGGGTTACAGTCAATGATAAGGTATTGATTTTGAGGAAACCTTCTCTCCCATGTCCCACTAATGACTCTCTACGCATTATTATGGCTATAGTGGCTCATTTTGATTCGGAGCTGAATCATATGGATGTGAGGACAGATTTCTTGAATGGAAACTTAGTTGAGGATGTTTACATGTCTCAACCTATTAGCTTTGAGGAAGTTGGTAAGGAACACATGGTTTGTAAGCTCCCGCCATCCATTTTATGGTTTAAAGCAAGGTTCTAGGCAGTGGTATCTCAAGTTTGATGAAGTTGTCATTGCTAAGGGTTTTAAGGAGAACATCGTCGATCAATGAATATATATGAAGGTCAGTGGGAGAAAATACATATTCTTGGTTTTATATGTTGACGATATTTTGCTAACAGCTAATGATACTGACCTATTGGTTAAGACAAAGCAGTTATTGTTTAGCCATTTTGATATAAAAGATCTTGGGGAAGTATCTTATGTCTTGGGCATATGGATACTTCACGATAGACCTATTAGCATTCTAATATTGACTTGACAAAAGTATATTGAATGCATTATGAAAAGGTTCAATATGCAATCATATTCTTTTGATAAAGCACTAATTGTAAAGGGTGATAGATTTTCAAATGGTCAATGTCCTCATAATGATATTGAGAGAGATCGAATGAAAGCAATCCCTTATTCTTCAATTGTGGTCCACCTGATGTATTCTCAAGTATGCATAGGCCCTGATATTACTTTTGTTGTCGGTGTGTTGGGTAGGCATTTGAGTGATCCTAGTCAAAGCCACTAGAAAGCGGCTAAGAAAGTTTTGAGGTATCTTCAAGGTACCAAGAATTTCATGCTGACATATCGGCGTATCGGCACTCTTGAGGTGGTTGGTTTTAGTGATTCCGGTTACGCAGGATGTGTGGATGATAAAAAGTCCACTGCTAGTTATTTCTTTATGATGGCTGAAGGAGTTGTTTAGTGGAAAAGTGTCAAGTAAACACTTACAACTTCTTCTACTATGGAGGCAAAGTATGTGGAATGTTATGAGGCTACTTGTCATGCAATATGGTTACGAAACTTCATTTTAGCTTTGGAGGTTGTTCACTCCATTTCTATACTACTTGTCATGCAATACACTCCATTTCGGCTACTGTATATTTCTCTATGAACACTAGGAACACTTCTCGCTCCAAGAACATTGATATGAAGTTCTTTTTTGTTAAAGAGAAAGTTGTATAGTCCCTCATTTCAATTGAGCACACGCCTACGACTAGCATGTTGGCAGACTCACTAACCAAAGGCTTACCTATTTGTGTGTTTCAAGAATAAGTCACCCGCATGGGATTGTTAGGAGCCTAGAATCTTTGTTTTAGTGGAAGTTTGTCATTTCATGTATTTTGTAAGGAAAGCTCGTGTTTTTTAATTATCACATGCACATTTTGACATTTGCCATTATCTTATGATTTTGTGTCATTTTGACCAGATGAATGACGAAATTATGTTTTTTCTTTCTATTGAATCAATACTATGGTCATTGAAATGCTTTTAGATTAGTAGTGCATGATTATGTACGATTTATGCATCCTCTCGGTGTATTAATTGTGCATTATTGGTTATGGCTATGTAAGTCTTTTGTGGAAGCCTTTGAGTTTTGATTTTGATTAGTAGCGTCTAATTATGTACAATTTATATATCCTCTTGGTATGTTAATTGTATATAATTGGTTATGGCTATGTAAATCTATTGAGAAAAAATCGAAAGGGCGATTATGCCGCTTGCCGGAAAATGTTAGATTAATTTATTATCAGGACTAAGCATATCATATTGCCAATTTTAATCAGATAATTGTGGATGTTATAATTACGGGCCATTTATGGAATGGTTTAATATTAGCTTACGCACATGGTTCTATCTTCCACGCTTTTGTAGCCCATCGACCAGTCTAATCATGCCTCAGGCTCTATATAGGCAAATGTGAGCTCTAGAATTTTACAAGGGTTTAGTAGAACATGCTTTGGGGAGAAGGAAAGAACCATCTTCAACCCTATCATTTTTTTCCATCTCTTCCGTATTTGAACATCAATGTGCTCAACAATTCCGATCCTCGCTGTGTTTTCTACCCAGACGTAATTGATATGCTTCATTGTTTTAATAAAGTTATTATTCTGTAATGTATTTATTGATCAATTGTTTTTTGGATCAATAAATACTCTTGATTTTAAAAAATATTCTAGAAGTTCAATCATGATCCAAGCTTCCTCTTTACATTGATCCCTTCAATTGGTATTAGAGCCTTGATTGAATAGTGTGTGGTAAACCAAATCCTTTTATTTTTGCCTGTATATTTGATGCAATTAGATATATGACACCTAGGTTCTATGTTTCATGTTATTTATATTTTTGTATGAATAAATGGTTTTGTTTTGGCCTTAATCCCTGGTAGAGTTTGATTGTATTTTTTTTTTTTTGATGTAACTTGGAGGCTAATCATAAGATTATGTATTCTTCCTTGATTTATTTATTTATTTATTTGGATAATTTTATGTAAATTCGGATTTATTGATAAGTATGTAATACACTCAAAGAAGAACCTGTTGCATTTTATTGTTCATCATTTTTCATGCGACATTGAATCTCTATTGACAAACTAAGACCATAATCAAGGGTAGCAGGACATAAGAGGGTTACTGAGGAAGAGGGTCGTCAAAAGACCCGACATGCGCCCACACGCACCGCCCAAATTGGTCGATACTATGACTCATGAGCCTGGCTTCCTAGACCGCATGGGGGAGTGTTCCTGCTTAGATTGGGGCCAAATTTGGCAAACTGGTCCCTCTCTTGGTGATCTATTTGTGGCAATCCAAGTTCTCGTATAAAGGTTCGAGATAATTTTAGTTTTTGATTCACTGCTATCTCGAGGGCATGTAAAATTTCTGATTTACCAAATTTGACTAGTTAGTTCCTTATTTGGTGTTCTACCCCTCTACAAAATTTGATGATGATTCAAACCTGACGATAATTTAGTTTTATGTCTTCAGACAATGCATTAGGGCACGTGCCACATTAGATTTTGACAAACTTTGACTAGTTGGTTCATTATGTGATGATCTACCTTCTCAGAACTGATGATCTGCTGTGTACGAAGTTTGACGGCGATTTTGGTGCTTAGCTTATGAAGGGGACAAGTTATTGTGTATTTGGACTTAAAAACCCTAGAAACCAATTCTAACTTGACCACACTTCAAAGATTTTCAAGACTTAATGGAAATATGGATTACAAAGCCGACATCAAGTCATTTCTGTACTCTATCGCTTGTAATTTTCTTTTTCTATGAAATAAGGGCCCTTTATTTATTCTTTGCCTACATTTATTTTACATAGATATAACATGTGATGTATGTTTTCTATATTTAGAATAGTATATTATATAATTTCACCATTTGATATATACATGTGCATAATGATTTTTTTTTTGTTTGGATAATATTGTTATGGAAAATCTAGTTGAATTAATGTATGTCACATCCCACATCAGATATGAGAGACACTTCTTGACACTATATAAGTGTGGGCTCCTCTCAACCAAGGTTAGAAATATCGGTTTCGACGAATATATCGGTACTTGGATTTTACGGATATATTGGATATATTGGAGATATATTGGTAGATATTTTTACATGAATATCGATATATCGGAAATTAACAAAATTACTTTGAAATTCATGGAAATACTTTCTAAAAGTGTAAAAATGTCATTAATAATCAAATATATACATTGAAATTACATTGCAATGAGCTTTTAAAATGAAAATGAAGATTGATATGGCTCCATTGCAACATTTGATGGAGGATCCCATCTTGGTAAAGACAATACTCATACCAAGACATGGTGTTATGATAATATTGATTATATGATCGAACATGCCATGCATAAATGTCTTTACTTGTATCCACAACTTCCATGATAGAAATTCGATACCATCCACATGCTCGCTTCAAATATTAACTAACATGAAAACTTAATTTATTAACATATCATTAATAAATTAAACTAATTTAAAACATGAAAACTTCATATAATATGCATACACAATATTAACTAATATATAACTTGATTTCAAATATTAACTGGTCGATGAAATGTTAATTTATTAATATCTTATTACTAAATTAACTAATTTAAAATATGAAAGTATCATATAAACTATCACAAAGCAATGTCACAAAAAAAAAAAAAAAGGAGTGAAATGAAAATTGGATATGGGTAGAGAGAATTTGTGATTAAATGGAATGATTTTAGAGGTATTTATAGATTATTTTTTTTAGGTCAAAGCAGTTGCTCGATGGTAAAAAAATATTTGTAATTTAATTATAGCCGCTGATTTAATTTGCCGCAAATCACTCATTAAATCTTCTTTAACCGCTGTGGATCAACTTACAAATCGCATCAAGTCAGGATTTCAAATTTGATTGTTTGGATACATCTCCGATATATCCTGATATATCTCTGATATTTTACCAAAAATTTAACTAATACGTGTGTGCGCCACAAACCCGATATTTTCCATGATATATCGGTCTAATACCGATATATCGACAATATTACCGATTTTTTCTCGATTTTTCTCTCAACCGATTATGGATGGCCGATATCATTTCAAACCTTACCGATATCCGAGAGAGAAGATGAAACCTCGTTTCCTACAACCTAGTAGACAAGTTTTAAAGTCGTGAGTGCCCCTTGGGCCTAAAGCGGACAATATCTACATGATTGGGCCAAGTCATTATAAATGGTAACAAGCCGATCCGACCCCGACATGTGGGAGGTCCGTCTGCTTAGCCTCATGTGTTTGTCCGCTTGGTTCGTATTCATGGACACAACGAGGGACATTGTGTCTCGTGATAGAGGGTGTTTTTCTATATCCCATTATTTGGATGTGCGAAAAACTTCCTAGCACTATATAAGTATGGGTTTTTCTCAACCTAGTATACGCGTTTTAAAGTCGTGAGGGCCCCTTGGGTCCAAAGCCTACAATATGTACATGGTTGGGCCGGGTCGTTACACATTGAATAGGGGTAGGTTAAAATTAATTTAATTAATTTGAAACCTATGGACTCCATTAAGGATCCAATAATAAAATGATTATGTGATGCCCTGACGGATAAACATGATCGGATTTTATGGGATTGGATATAAAATAATTTCAAATTTTTAATGAGATTGTATGGCCCAACATCGACAATATCCAACTATTAAAGATAATTTTAAAATTAAATTATTGGTTATCACATTCAATTTTAGTAACGTAAATGTCTATATAATATTATTATGGAAAACCCACAAATCAATGTAAAATATCAACGTGGTGTGATGATTAAAATTAATTCACTAATTTTTGAAACCCATGGTGCTCATTATGGTCCAATAATAAATGGTTATGTGATGTCCCAACTGATAAACATGACCCAATTTTATCAGATCGATCTAAAATAATTTCAAATTTTTAATGAGGTTGTACGGTCCAATGTCGACAACACTTGGATATTAAAGATAATTTTGGAATTAAATTAATTGTTATTACATTCAATTTTAGTAACATTAATAATCCTCCCAACAAGACTCTGTTAGTGTTATTGACAGCCCAAAGTTGATTGAAACAAAGTTTTAATTTATTCATGTCTATGTTATTTAAGAAAGTTTAAGATCCAATTTTCCATGGGTAGTGACTTGTTGGTACATGTCTAGGAAAGTCCTGTAACGAGGGCAATAAGAGCCTAAGGTAAGGAGTTTTTTTAGAGGAACCACTGTTATAAATATCTTGCCTAACGTAAGTGTTTATAATGAAAACTAGGATATTGTTGCAATAAATAAACCTACCCATTATTATATTACAAGATTACGTGCTTTTATTTATTTTAGAAAATGACATCCTTTAATCCTCTAGTTACAATTTTGAGTCAAAAACCAGTGGTTGAAAGTAATTACGACCTATGGAAAACTAATCTTTACATTGTCCTTGTTTTTGAGAGAATCAAATTTATTACAACAACCTTAGAAACCCTAGGAGACCATTGCTAATGCTTTGAAGGAAAATAAGAAGCAATTTGTAGATTGGTAAGAGGAAAATATGACACTTCGCTACTATATTCTTGTCAGCATTGCAGAACATTTGCGGAAGTAAATAAATGATCTGGAGCATGTGTCGGACATGGTTCAAACTCTAGATTGTTAAGAGTAGCAGTACTACCATACAAGCAGCCATAAGGGCACTAATGAACACTTGCATAATGGGAGGAAATGTGTGATATCATTGTCTAAAGATGATGGGGCACATCAGTACTACGGAAGTGATGGATAGTCTAAATGTTGCTAAGGTTTGTTTAGTGGAGAAATACAATGATAAATGGATAATTGATTCAAGAGCCACTAACCACGTTTGCTACTCCTTTGAATGGTTCAAACAAAGTAGACCATTCAATAAAGGACAAAAAATGCTTGAAATTGGGAAACGGGGAATATGTCTCTATAACGGCAGTAGGACTAGTGGAGTTATGTTCTTAAAACTTTACATTTATCATACCGTTTATTTATTCCAGATTTCAAGAGGAATTTGATTTTTGTTAGTTATTTAGTTGTTTAGTTTAATTCCTCAATTTTGATAAAGAGTAATAATTCTTTTATTCTCTCCGAATTATTGATGAATGGTCTAGATTTTTAAATCCTTTGTCCTATAGTATTAATGTCATTGAATATACTGATGATGAGCAGCTCACCTTATCTAAGAAAAGGAAAATTTTCAAATGATACCTATTTATGGCACTTGCGATTGGGTCATATTAATCCTAACATAATTCAAAGTTTGGTTAAAAGTGGAATTTTAAATTCCTTGATCTTTGAACCTATACCAATATATGAATCATGTTTGGAAGGTAAAATGGCAAAGAGGCCCTTCACGGCCAAAGGAAATCGTGTTACTAAGTATTAGGATTGGTACACACTGATGTGTGTGGACCAATAAGCGTTCAAGCCAGAAGTGTGTATGAGTATTTCATCACCTTTACTGATGGCTACTCAAGATATGGATATGTTTACCTAAATGCGCCACAAGTCTGAAGCTTTTGAAAAGTTTCGAGAAAATAAGGCTAATGTGGAAAAGGAACTGGGTGTCTATATCAAGCAGCTTCGGCCTAACCAAGATGGTGAATACCTATCTGGGGAGTTCAAGTCTTACTTGGATAAAGAGGGGATAATTTCTCAATTATCATCTCCTATAACACCCCAGCAAAATGGAGTCTCTAAAAGGAGAAACATAACCCTTTAGAGATAGTGTGAAGTCGATGCTTTGTTACTTTCCATCATTACTCTAAATCGCTTTGGGGATATGCCTTAGGAAATAATTGTTTACATACTAAATTTGGTTCCATCTAAATCGTTTTAGGGATATGCCTTAGAAATAATTGTTTACATACTAAACTTGGTTCCATCTAAATCTATTTCAAAGACACCCACATAGTTATGGAAAGGGCGCAAACCCAATTTTAATCATATTCAGATTTAGGGTACCTCGACATATGTCTTAACACATAAATCACAAGAATTGGAATCTCGTACAAAAATGTGTATGTTTATTAGCTATCCTAAGAGAACAAGAGGTTGAATATTTTATAATCCAAAGGAAAAGAAGGTAATAGTGAGCACTCACACCACTTTCTTAGAAGAGGATTATATGACCAATTTTAAACTTCGGAGCACTATGGTTCTTGAAGAGCTTGACTCTGTTCAAGATCCACAAGAAACTCTTAGTTTTCCACCCTCGTTTCCTGTTGCTGTTCAATATGCACAACATGTTCTCGAAGGTGAACAGACACAAGAAACAACTTAAGACCAAATTCAAGAAACTCAAGAATAAGAAAATAATGAAGAGATTTGAAATCTACCCAACCACAAAATCAATCCTTCAGGCATGTACAACAACCAATGCAAGAAACTTATACAAGATAATACATAAACCTACAAGGCATGCCTTGTTAGGAAAGATGTATCAAGTCACCACATACGAATAAGCATTAAAGGATGTTGATGTGCAAGAGTGGAAAAGGGAAATGGACCGTGAGATGGAATCTATGGGTTCAAACTTAGTATGGTCTCTTGTAGAGGCTCCTAGAGGGTATAACCCATTTGAAGCAAGTTGATTTATAAGATAAAGAGCCTTTAGTAAAACCATGTGTGGATGATGTGCAAGAGCGGGAAAGGCCAATGGATTGTGAGATGGAATCAAGGGTTCAAACTTAGTATGGTCTCTTTATAGAAGCCTGCGTAGGTAAAACCCATCGAAGCAAAGTCGGGACATACAAGAAAAAGAGCCCTGGTAAACCATGTGTGAATAAAAGATTCAAGGTATATGATAATCTTCCCTATTCTTTAATAAACGACATCATGAGCACTGAAATAAGTAGAAAATGTTGTTAGACATAAGAGGTCGCTTGAAATAGCGCATTTGATATGAGAGACTTGGGTGAAGCTAACTATATTCCTAGGAATCAAACTTTTATGAGAGATCAAGAATAAGGTAAATATTTTGGCCCCAAGATTCGTGAGTGGCTAGTTTTAGCATAGAGAATTTAATAGGGGATTTACCCTTCAAACGTGGAATTCATCTTTCTAAGGGACAATCACATAAAAATCTTGAAGATAAAGAACTCATGAATGAGAAAACTTTATGCTTCGACTGTAGGTAGTCTCGTGCATGCCATGTTATACATTGGGGAAGAAATTTTCTATTCAGTGGGAATAGTAAGTCGATACAAATCAAATCCCGAAGAAGATTACTAGACCGCAATGAAAACATATACTCAAGTATCTAAAGAGAATGAGGAATCATATATTGGTGTATTCCAATGGGAGTCTTGGAATACTTGGTTATACGAACTCTAATTTCCAAGGGGATATTGACTCTAGTAAAATTGCTTATAAGGAGAACCTTGCAGACATTTTTACTAAGACTATTTTCGAGTGTGTGTTTGAGAAGCGTGTAAATTGTATGGGTCTTAGGAGTGTCCATGCTTACTTTAGAGTAAGTGAGATTTTGCTACATTTATGCTCTAGGAGCAAGACTAAATGTAATTTCATTTTTTGATGGTATAAATTTCTTAAAATCTTATACACACGTTGTTTTATGTATAAGGTCTAGATTAATTATGTAGTATATGATCATATGGATACGTCCATAGAAAACATGGTCATAGGTTCTCATAATTAATGAATTATCTCATAGTTGATAAATAAAGCTGGGCACTTTATTTAGACTGTAATATTCTATAAAATAATCTGTCTTGGTTATTGTAGAATAGAGTGAGTTAGTTGTACGCACTTTGAGAGGGTCAAGAGCGATTTAATTAAAGGTAATATTCTATGAAAATGAATCAAATCTCAGACAATATTAGTTATGCTATCTTTCTTAATCCTAAGTATATTATAAACAAGTAGTTAAGTAATTATCATTATTTGATTTATCAATAAGTGAGGTATCCTTTTAAAGACCAATACCTTGATGATTTGGGAATAATAATCATTTGACTACTAGAGTTTATGAGATATGCAAAATGGAATTTGTATGAAATATCCTCTTAATATGCTCGGTAATTTCCGATCCGCTTTAAGAAAAATGATAAGTTAAGAGAATAAATAATTAATCGATTGAAAAAAAGTCTTGCTATTAATTATCGATATTTTACAAAGGAAATATACATTTAATATGTACATTATTAATCTTGGAGTTCACATCTAGGCTTTTAGTGGAATAGCACCGAATAAGAACATAGTTCCAAACTTGCTTTTGAGCAAGTGGGAGATTGTTGGATTTATACTCAAGAAACAATATGAGCCATTGATCAAGAGCCAAAATTAATAATGGGGCGTTGGATCCCCAAACTAGCTAATTAGTGACAGAACCCATTAATTAATTGCTTAAGAGGTAAGAAACTCAATAAGGCAGGAGTTTAAGCATTTTGATAGGCAAGAAACCTTAAGATATAAGGCAGGGATTGGTTTCTTGTCAAAAAAGTAACCCTATAAGGTTAGGATTTTGAGTCTATAAATAAACCCATCTCCCTAGGACCTTTACACACATTCTCCCGAGGGTCTTTACACACACATACATAAAAAGTTCTCCGTTTCTAGCTAGGTGCACCCACATGTAGATCTCTTGCTACTAGAATAACTTCTAAGGTCCCGTGTCAAAAGGTTAGTAAACCCTAAAAATAATGAGATTAATTTATCACACATCTTGTTCAATCATGATCCAAGCTTATATATATATATATATATATATATATATATATATATATATATATATATATATAAGGTGTTTGACTAAACATTCCGAAATAAGTAAGATCTTAAAAGAGTAGTGTGGGTACCATGGTTTTTTAGGCCTGCATCTAATTGCTCATCAGCCCGCATCCATCTATCCAATAGCCCGACGCCCACGCAGCTCCGCTCCACCGCCGCCCGCCATGATGCGCCCAAGGCCCAATCGTATTAAAACCACACGGGAACCCACCAACCGGCCATCTCACCACATATGGGAAATTTGTTGTGGGAAAATACGCAAAGTAGATATTTATCCCTGAATTTCCTAATTTCTAAATCATTTATTTGGAAGAATAATCCTTAATAAGGAAAAAGTATATTATCCCTTAAAAGGATAATCCTTGATAAGGAAAAATAGATCTTATCCCATAAAAGGATAATCCTTAATAAGGAAAAACATATATTATTCCTAAAATAAGAACAGAGATTTGGGAACCGAACCCTATAAATTGGGAAGATCCCCATAGAAAAAGGTATGCAATTCCAACTATCTCAATCTCCTTCTTCTTCCTCTCCATATTGCTGACTTAATCATCGAAGAGGCAGTTGGCCCACCATCGCCGGATCGCCCTTTTTGAAGGTTCACATTACGCAGTCGATGCCTCGGAGATCAGATTTAACAAAATTCCGTTTACATTGGCACCAGATCTTATGGAAACTAATAAAAAGTTTCACCGACGACAGAAGAGCTTCGCTCCAACCGCTCGTCCAAGAGTCTCTTCATCACCTGGAGCTCCTACTGATCCCCACCTGCCATCCGATTCGGTCCGGTAGTCGCGAATGTCATGGCAACCCAACCGCCGAAAATCAATTTCTTCCATTACGCCGACATGGAGAAAGCAAAGAGGAACAAGCAAGAAAGCATTTAAGGAGCCGCAGTTCATGTTGAAGGCTCAAAGTTAACAATGACCAGCTATGGACCTTATTGGAGAGCCGTGAACCTGAAAAGGTATTATCAATAAAGCTTTTAAAGCATTCTATCAATCTTGCAATAGCCCACTTAAGTTCGGATGGGCGAGGTAAATGACTCCGTCTAAATTTCTAAGAAAGCATTGAATCAGCCATTAACTTAAAAGTCGACGGTAAAGAAATGACCTGGGTCTCTACCTTGCAGAAGATAAACTTTAGCCGATCAACTTAAAAGTCCGTATAAAGAATGACCTGTCGACCTCGGGTAAAGATAACTTCTAACCACAACTCGAAAAGTCCGATGGCACAAGCTCGACCTTATCCTACCCGGTAAAGATAACTTATAGTCGGTCAACTTAAAAGTCTAGATGGCGCAGTAAAATGACCTGTTCGGCTCGGTAAAGACAACTTCTAGCCGGTCAATCCAGCAAATCCTGGACGACGCAGTGAAATGACCGTCTCTACCGATGTGAGATAACTTATAAATTTTATCAACTTAAAAGCTCCTGACGGAGCAAAAGAAAATGACATGTCCGGCCCGGTATAAAAAACATCTAACCGGTCCACTTAAAAGCTCGGATGACAGAGTAAAATGACCTGTTCGGCCCAGTATAGACCACATCTAACCGATCCACTTAAAAGCCTGGATGGCGTAGTAAAATGACATGTCTGGCCCGGTATAGACAATATCTAGCCGGTCCACTTAAAAGCCCGAATGGCGTAGTAAAATGACATATCCGGCTCGGTATAGACAACATCTAACCGGTCCACTTAAAAGCCCGCATGGCTAAAGATAATGATTCGTCCTACTGCATATAGACAACATCTAACCTAGCTTCACTTAAAAGCCTGATTCACGCA
This sequence comes from Tetrastigma voinierianum, assembly GCA_016808115.1. Taxonomy (NCBI): domain Eukaryota; kingdom Viridiplantae; phylum Streptophyta; class Magnoliopsida; order Vitales; family Vitaceae; genus Tetrastigma; species Tetrastigma voinierianum. The sequence continues at coordinate 122,559 of JAEQBH010000791.1, forward strand.
AAGAAATGACATGTCTGACCCGATATAGACAACATATAACCGGTCCACTTAAAAGCCCAAATGGCACAAAGAAATTACTGTCCGCCCAATATAGATAACATGGCAACGTCGCGATTAAAAGCCCTGGATGACGCAAAGAATGACGATCCCACAAGATAGATAACATCTAACTGGTCAACATTAAAAGTTCGGAAGGCGCAGTAAATGCCCTATTCGGCCTGACATGGCTAATGCCCAACTGACCCAGTACAAAGTCTGGATAGCACTATTGCCCCGTCCGACCTAGCATGGTGGATGCCTAGCTGGTTCATTACTAAGCCCGGGAAAAGTCGATGTCTTATCCGACCCAGTATGATTGATGTTCAACTGGTTCATTTAATTCCAAACTTTTGGCTCTAAGTCGTCTGACACTTTCACAAGACCAGACTTCTGGCTCTGAGCCTTCTGGCACTTCCTTAATGCCAAAGTTCTGGCTCTAAGTTGTCTAGCACTTTTGAAAGACCAGACTTCTGGCTCTAAGCCGTCTGACACTCTCTTAATGACAGACTTGTGGCTCTAAGCCGTCTTGTAATTTCTAAAAGTCATATGGCACTTCCTTAATGCCAGACTTGTGGCTCTAAGCCGTCTGACAATTTCTAAAAGCCATATGGTGCTTTCTTAATCCCAGACTTGTGGTTCTAAGCCATTTGGAAATTTCTAAAAGCCATATGGTGCTTTCTTAATGCCACACTTGTGGCTCTAAGCCGTCTCGCACCTTTTTAATGTAAGACTTTTGTCTCTAAGCCGTCTGGAATTTCCTTAATGCCAGACTTCCGACTCTAAGCCGTCTGACACTTTCAAAAGACCAGACTTGTGACTCTAAGCCGTATAGCACTTTCTTAATGCCAGACTTTTGGCTCCAAGCCATCTGGCACTTTCTTAATGTCGACTTCGTCTATGCCGTCTCACTGAACTTCCTTAACGCCGACTTTCACTCTGTCAGCCCCGCACCCGCTTTGGCACATTCTAATGATGCACTCCGCTCTAAGCCATCCGACACTTTCCTTAATGCCGACTCGCCCAAGTCGTGATAACACTTTCTAATGCCGTGACTCTCCGCTCTAAGTCAGCTTCGTACGCCGCACTTCGTCGGCGTCATATAGAACTTCCTTAATGCCGCATCGCCTAAGCCGCTGGCACTCCTTAATGCCAAACTTGGCTCTATGCCATTTGGCATCCTCGCCGACTTCTCGCCCGGCCGCCAGCACCTCGAAAAGACCGTGACTTCCGCCCTGCCGCTTGACACTTCTTTAATGCTAGGACTCGCTCTGGGGTCACCGACACTTTCTAATGCCGACTTCCACGGCCGTCCGCAATTTCTAAAAGTCAGATGACACTTCTTAATGCCACACTTCTACTTAAGCCGCCCGCACTTTCTTAATGCAAGACTTCCAGCTCTAAGTCGTATGGCACTTTCTTAATGGCGTGACTTCGCTGCAGTTTCGTTCCGGCACTTTCAAAAGACCGTGATCGTGGCTCTAAGCCTCGTTGGCACTTTTAAAAGACCGTACTTTAGACTCTAGAGACAAGGCGCATGTTTAAATTAATAAAGAATGGCTCTCAAATTGTGCATTCTTTCTCTTTACCACTCAGGCAGCCTCGTGAGTCTGCTCCTCAAAGGTGACTAATTAGGCCGGACAAAGCTAACTAAGGCCCCTTCGATTCGTTGAGGCTCTGAAATGACCCCGCTTAAAGAGCTACCCGAGATTCGACTTTCAAAAGATCATCAAGAACAAATGTTCACCCCCAAACGACCTCCTAGAAACGACCTGCATGACTGGGCTATGTATGAGTGGGTCAGAGCCTAACTCCTGTGGTTCTTCACGCATTAAAAAGGAGCTCATTGCTCTCCTCAAGATCCAGCCATCTACCATGTTGAGAAACATGGTCACAGTAAAGCTGAGATCCCCAACACACGTCAATGCACTGATTACCTCCCGCCCCTTCCTAATCTCTTCCCACCATGTTTGGTATGATCTCCATATTTTCTCACCAAGAAGTACTAACCTTCAGTCGGGAAAAAGGGGGCATTGTGGGTACCATGGCTTTTTAGGCCCATACCCATTGTTCAATATGCCTGCACTCCACTGCTCATCAGTTCGCATACCACAGCTCCACCGCCTCGGCCCGCCCATGAAGCGCTCAAGGCGACCCACTGTATTAAAACCACACGGGAACCCACCAGACGATGCAGTCCTAGAACCCATCTTGGGTCCCAAGACCCCCAACCGGCCATCTCACCACATATGGGAAATTTGTTATGGGAAAATACACAAAGTAGATATTTATCCCTAAATTTCCTAATTTCCAAATCATTTATTTGGAAGAATAATCCTTAATAAGGAAAAACAAATATTATCCCTTAAAAGGATAATCCTTGATAAGGAAAAAACATATCTTATCCCATAAAAGGATAATCCTTAATAAGGAAAAACATATATTATTCCTAAAATAAGAACGGATTTTTGGGAACCGAACCCTATAAATTGGGAAAATCCCCCACAGAAAAATGTATGCAATTCCAACTATCTCAACCTTCTTATTCTTCTTCTCCAAATTGCTGACTTAATCATTGGAGAGGCGGTCAGCCCACCATCGCCGGATCGCCCGCAGGTTCATCACAAGCAAATTCTATGGCCTCGAAGATCGAGACGAACAAAATTGGTTCTACAACTAGGGTCAATTTCGCCTACCTCGTTTCCCCATTTTTCAAGTACTCTTTTGATTCCCATTAATCTTTCTATAAGCCTCATGATTATTATAGTAGCAAAAATGCATCCACGCTACGTAGCCAATATGATACTACTTTTCCAATTTTGATGCTAAAAAATGCATGAAAAAAAAGAAGATGAAGATTCTAAAAAATGTTGATCAGGCACTAATAAGTGAATATTTTGTGTTCCTTATTGTCTGAAGTTGACGCAGAGTGTAACGCGCGAAGATCATCAAATGACAAATCTTCAAGCAAAGTCTCAATTAAGAAACCTTAATTACAATCTCAAAGAGATTTAGCAATAATTGCTAGGTTTTGACTATTGAATAAAATAATCATTTCTTACAAAGATAGAATGACTAAATATTTATAGAGGCTCAAAGGAATCCTTACTAAACAAGAATCTTGCCTAAACAAGGAAACTAGAATACCTTGTGGATAAGAAAAAGTAATTAATCATAATTATTGAAATAAAACTATTAAAAGATAAATACTCTTAATTAACATAATTAATAGGAGTCCTCATCATTAAAGACTCTTAATTAATTAAAATAATTAATAGGGGTCATCATCATTAAAGACTCTTAATTAATTAAAATAATTAATATGAATCCTCATCATTAAAGACTCTTAATTAATTAAAATAATTAATAGGTGCCCTCATCATTCACCTCCACTTCCAAAGAACTCGACCTCGAGTTATTTCTGGATACCCAAGACTCATATATGGTTGGAACATGGTAAGATCAACAACATTGAAGGTATTTGAAATCTCTATCCATTTTGGTGAGTCAGTCACATAAACATTGTTGTTGATCTTCTTAACTATTCTGTATGGTCAATACTTTCTTTGTTGAAGCTTGATATGATCACCTCTTATCTTGAATGTTGTTTTCCACCCATCACCTAAATAGGTTCTGATATGATGATAGCCACCCCTCAAGTCAATCTTGCTAAACACAATTGCTCCACTTAACTCCCCTAAAATCTCATTCTCTTTAGGACTCATCCTGTAGTGGGGAAGATTAGGAAGGCTAGCACCAGGACTCAAATCAATGTGATGTTGAATATCATGCAAAGGAGCAATTCATTTGGCGTATCATCAGCCAAAACATCATGAAATTCGGTTAACAGTTCTTACACCTCCATTGAAATTTTATTCACTTTGATTGGATCACTCATATTTTCCCCCTTTACAATCATTACATGAATCTCTAGGGTATCTTTACATTCTTTGAAAAAATCATTAAATCTATGCGTTTTAGTGAGAAAATTCTTCCCATCCACTTTAGCAGCTTTGGTTTGGTTCGTTTCCATAGGCAATAAAGTATAACGTACACCCTCTTTCACAAGTTGATATGTATTCTTCCTACCCGAATGTGTAGCATCAACATCAAATTGCCAAGGCCTCCCAAATAAAAGATTACATGTATCCATATCAACAATATCATAATAAACCTCATCAGAATATTTGTCAATAGAGAAAGGTACCTTACAACTCCTTCCACTTGAATGTCATCTACTTCTTTTATCCAACCAATTGTATAAGGATGCAGGCGCTTTTCTTAGGTCAGCTGTGATTTCTTAACTACATTACGCCCAATAATGTTCTCTTAACTGCCACTATTAATGATCAATTCAAGTTTCATTCCCTTCATAGTACATTTGGTATGAAAAAACTAGTGGCATTGTGTATCATCTCCATGCTTTTATAACAACATAAGTTTCCTTACAGCACATGTGTACACCTCATGTCCAAAATCATTCCCATCGTCCTCATCGTCAGGTCCACAAAGCACCTCATTGTCACATGTTTCTTCTTCCTCCCTTTCCACAACATTAACTGACTTTCTCTTGGAACAGTCATTAGATCGATGCCCAGGTTCATTACATCGAAAACACTTGGAAGGACTAGGCTTTGCATAAGGATTATTATTTTATTTTTTTAGGAGGATATGTATTGTTATCTCGATCGTTGCCTCCAACTAGAGCTTTAATCGATCCATTGTTTGTGGACGATTGATTAGCGAGTTGGGCACCTTATGGCTACTTGCCTCTTTCAATCGTTATTTGTTTGTTGTCACCCCCACCATATCGCCTCTAATTTTTAGTTTGAGTCTTTTCTTGATACATCAATTCAGCCTTCAAAGCTAAGTTTCTCGCCTCTTGCACACTCAAAACCACATGCACCCCAATTTTATCATGGATATTAGCCTGCAAGCCACCTAAATAACAGGATGCCTATTGATTATCACTTTATGACATTGATTACGAGCTACCAATCTCATAAAATCAGAGGTGTACTCATTCACAACTTCGCCTCGCGAACATCATTGATAAGGATTAGAACAAGTATTATTCACAGTCTGTGAGGTAAAAATCTACCCCTTAAATATTGTTTCATGCGTCTCCATGACTGGACAACACCTCTTCCTTCCCTAATTCGAGTTTCTCGTAATCGTTCCCACCAAATGGAAGCTCCTCCCTTCAATCTAAAAGCAACCAACTTTACTTTCCTTTATTCAGGGATTTCCATATACTCAAAGAACCGATCCACCTCAGTAATCCAATTAAGAAATCCCTCTATGTCAAGATCTCCACTAAAAGTAGGGATATCTACCTTAAGCTTAAACTCATCATCATGCCTATTGTTATTAAAGTCTTGATTCCTTTCAAATCTACACATACCTGGATTAATTGGATCAACACCAAAGTTTATCTCATCATCACTATCATCATCAACAATAAGTCATCTACGTATTTGAGGAATTGGGTCAACTATTGGCTTACTAAGGCTACCTCCTTCGGCTTGATTCAATAAGTGGTTCATGTTCCCTTGAAAACCTCCTCGCAACAATTCACACCTATTGTCCAACTATTCTTATCAATCATTGTTCCAAGATCGCAGTCGACGTTTCTCTACATTTGAATTCCTTCCAAACAACTGTTAATCCCTGATCTTCGTCTTGGGATTGGTTGTCATCACCAACACCAGTATTAGCCATCGATTTAAAGAAACTCGCTCATATACCACTTGACGCAACGTGTAACTCGAGAAGATCGTCAAATGACAAATCTCCAAGCAAAGTCTCAATTAAGAAACCATAAATACAATCTCAAAGAGAGTTAGCAAAAATTGCTAGGTTTTGACTATTGAATAAAATAATAATTACTTACAAAGATAGAATGACTAAGTATTTATAGAGGCTTAAAGGAATCCTTACTAAACAAGAATCTTGCCTAAACAAGAAAACTAGAATACATGATCAATAAGAAAAAGTAATTAATCCTAATTAATCAAATAAACAATTAAAATATAAATACTCTTAATTTCTAAAATAATTAATAAGAGTCCTCATCATTAAAGACTCTTAATTAATTAAAATAATTAATATGAGTCATCATCATTAAAGACTCTTAATTAATTAAAATAATTAATAGGTGCCCCTAATGTGTCGGAGGACCTCTCGCCTTATTGCTTGTGATTTCTTTTCTTTAGAAATTTTTCGTAGGTGCGGAGGTGTATTCCTTTGAAAGGTTAGCTCGTATGTATAGGTTGCCAAATGCTTTGTTGATTTTTGAGCACATGTAGATAGAAGCTATTATATTAGTTTTTTTAGGTGCAAGTAAGTTGGTTAGATCAACTTGTTAGTTTGACGATTGTCACTTCTCATAGTCCTTATTTTGAGGTAATTAAAGTGAAATTGTGCACCATGGATCTTTTAATTTAAATGGACCATTCTCTCGATCGTTAAAAAGTATGATATTCATATTAAAAATAAATCTTATAAACTTGAACTTTTAGGAGTTTAATGTTATATTAGACCAAGGTTTGACAAAAGATCATGAGTTGAGTTATAAAATGAACTTCATTAAAAAGCATGTGTTTGATCTATTCAAGCATGTGAAATTTAATCAAGCATGATGTTACAAGCATGATAAGATGATTTTGCAATGAAAAATCTTCAAGAAAATGAGTGATTATTGACATATATCATACATTACAAGAAAAATGGTGATTGTTGACATATATTATCTTGACTTACATAAAAGTATGACGATATTGTTCATTTAAGTGAACAATTATAACATATAAAACTCTTTTACACCAATAATAACATATATAAAATTTACTAAATTCTTCTTGTGAAAACCCGAGTAATGCGAAACGATAGGTTACCATTACAATACAAGCCGTAAGTCCGGAAAATTCTTCGACCTCGTATAACGACGCCGGATCATGTCAGTTGAAGACCTCATGAAATCTAGTATTATGTCGACTTCGTTGAATTCCAAAATAGTCGGAATTTCACGTATTTCGAGACTAATGGGCAAATCGTAGAGTGACACTTGGCATGAGGGTGTGGTGCCATGTGGCACTAGAGGAGAGGACACTTGGAACATGGGAAGCCAAGTGTCATGCTCTTGTCATGCATGGGAGGATAGTGGTGGACAAGTGGGCATGGGTGACACTTGGTATGGAAGAGATGCTAGGTGTCAAATGATTTAGAGGGAATTCTCCACCAAGACCGTGATCACGGTGGAATAAGGAGAAGGGAAAGAACAAGAGGAGAAAGAGAAAGGAAGAGATAAAGAAGAAGAAAAAGGGAAGGGAAAAGGAGGGAAAAATAGAAAGGAAAGGAGAAAGAAAAGAAAGGAAAGGAGAAGAGGAGGGGAAGTCCAGTTTTCTACTGGTTTTTCCAACAGTCTAGCAAGGATAGTCCACGTCAAGAAGGGGTCTGGTTTGCACTCCAAGGTAGGGTTCTTTTCCTACTATGGTTACTCTTGTCTAAGGGCCATCTAATGGCCATGGGGTCTAGCTTTAACAGTGGGGCTGTTTCATGACAGTTTGAACTAAACTGTGATGCGTTTTTGGCTTGTATTCTGGTTTCGGAGCTGCAGTTTTGGGACAGATTGAGTATACTAGTATTTTGGGATCTGAACATGAAGAATCTAGAATGTAGTTGTTTTTCTGTTGGAAACCCGAAAAATTCCAGCTTGCATGTTGGTTGCTTGGTTTGAATAATACGCGCCAGGAAAATGATGTTGCAATATGCTATCGTTTTTTTTTTTCTCGAGCTAGAAAATATGAACTGAAAATAGGTTGTGTTGCGAAAATATGAACTAGAAAATAGGTTGTGTTACTGGAAAATATGAACTGAGAATAGGCTGTGTCAAGCGGAAAATACTGGCGTGAACTGAAAATAGGTTACTGGAAAATATAGCTGGAAAATAGGTTGTGTTGTCGTGGAAAATAAAGTTGTATTGTCGAAAATATGGGCTGGTGGGTTGTGTATGCGCTTTTTCAAGTTGAGACTGAAAATCTAATTGCATGTTGATTGCTTGATTAATAACATGTTGATGTTTGTGTGTTTGAAATATGAATATGGATTATGTATGGGTAGGAATTAAGGCGTATGTAGTTTCCTATGATGATTGGTATGAAGCATGATTTTTAAATATTCCATGGTAGCTCCTTTGTATGCATGTAATATGTAACCTATGCAAGAATATTTGCATTGCATGTGCAATGACACTCGAATCGGGTGTGAGCGCATGAAATGGCTTTTTAACAAGCAGATTTATCTAAGAGTCATTCAACAATAGTCTTTGAGCATGTCCACTAAATTATCGATAGTTATCCAACAATATATCTCGTAGCATGCTCCATTAACTATGTTCTGAGAGTTGTCCAATATATATTTGATATCGGAGTATGTCCAATGAGTTTAAAAAAAACAATCTTTTGTTTTGAAAAAAAATAGATTTCATACATGGTAAATGCATGTGTGAGGGAGCTCATGAGGACTCGGCATATGGGCATGACATGTAGACATTCATGTAGAAACATGCATATTTTTACCGAATGCGCGCGGATGTGTGAATGATATAATGCATGTGCACTTAGATGGAGAGTAGCCTTGTAGGGAGATTTTCTCTATTGGGCATTGCTCACCATGTCGTGGGACCACCCGTAGTACACGTAGAAGATGGCACACCTTCTCGAGGCCATGAGTACGAAGAAGGCCTGCCAGGCTTGAGTAGTATTTTTGTAAAATATATTAGAACAATCTAGTTTTAATATATTTTCTGCAATGCAAAGCGCAAAGAGTCAGACATCAAACTCTTGTAAAATATTATAAGATTTGCAGATTTAAAGAAAATATACAAGGTTTCATATGCCCTTGTAATAAAAGGTTGTTTTATACCGACCTGAGGCGCATGGAAAAAAATGAACCTCGATTCTCGGGGCGCTCACAACTTTGCATCGTTCGTGGTCACTGGACCCCATGTCTACATCGCTTAACGTTCCCTCGTTTGTTTAGTAATCCGATTGACCAATCGGTTACCGCACAGCGACAATTGATCGTTCGATGCATCGATTATTTATGTTGCGATATGTTTGATTTGACGCAGAACATGAACGATGTAACGACACGAGCTGCAACATAATCTAGGGTCCGGTCGTCTGTCTGATGTCCAGAATATTTATCGATTAAAGTGTTTTGGTATTACACGGAATGCGGATAAGGCGAGACAATCAACACGATCTTAACCTTAAGGATGGAAAGTCGAGGGCCTGGACACAGAGGTATTTCCATGAGGCAATAGTCGACCACCACCTACCGATCAATGCATTTGTGAGGGCCATGGCACCGGTGATTTACCACCATTGCACAAAGCAGTGCAAATTCGGTAATCGTGGAGTGGTCGAGTGACCTCTAGAGATTTAGAGCGCATCATCCTCCTACATTCAGAGGAGGAGAGGACCCGGTAGTGGCTGACCATTAGTTCCAGCAGGTAAAGAGAGTTTTGGAGGCTATGGAGATTACCTCTGATGTGACACGGATCCGTCTGGCGACATTTCTCAAGCAGTAGGAGGGTGAATCCTGTATGGTGGGATTCCGGGTGAAACCTCCGCAGATTGGGAGGCCGTGGCATGCGGGTGTAGATTTTTGAGAGATCTTTATGGCTGGGAAAGCTCAAGATCTCGCAAGTAAAAGCCCGGGAGTTCCTTGAGTTGAAACAAGAAAATATGACTGTACTCAAATACGTAGCCAAGCTCATCGAATTAGCATATTTCAAGGATGACATGTGGCCACAGACATGGCCACGGTGAGGAAGTTTGAGGATGGTATAAAGTTGTCCATCCGGGGTAAGATCGTAGGATTCCTCCTACATGATATGGACTCTATGGTCAGGACAGCTATGACCATAGAGAGAGAGATAGAGGATTCACGGAGTATCCGAGATGCGGCGCCACGCAAGAGGAAGTGATAATAACCTTCTTCAGTCTCAGCAGCAGTCGAAGGCTTCCTGCTCCGGCGGTTTCAGTGACGTGGCCGCTGCTATAAGGGCCAAGGCCATATCAGGGATCCTAGCCAGTCAGAGCCAATGACATGTTTTCATTACCATCAGCCTGGACATATGAGACTAGATTGCCTACAGAGGCAGGATAATTAAGACTATGACACCTCAACCGCGATTAGTGGACGGTACGCACGTAGTATGCTCCTCCCATAGCATAGGCCAGGAACATGTATCAAGCTCTGAGTACTGCATAAGCACTTGCGGCTTCACAAGCAGGGCAGAGAGGCTAGAGCATGGGTCGAGGCAGAGGTCAGGGGCCACATGCCAACATTTCAGGGACCTAGGGGCATGTCTACTCCATAGCACCGCTAACTGAGCCTGCAGATCAGTTAGTTATCTAGGGTATGTTTTTTTTATCTCACCTATGGGCAAGGATATTATTTTACTCTGGTGCATCGCATTCATTCATTGTTGCATCATGTGTGGAAGAGTTGGGCTTAGAGGTTGAGACATTGGAAAAGTCATTGTATGTGAGTTCTCCTCTCGGGACAAGGGTTAGTGTGCAGCTGATATGTCGGAATTGTGAGTTAGAGATCTTTGAGAATCTACTCAAGGACCTTAAGGGTCGCGGATATGTCCGAAGTTTGATGTTATTCTCGTATGGATCGGGTTGGATGGTACACGAAATGGCCATCGATCAAGGATCGTAGACGAAGCACGCTCTACACACCGGACGGAGTATGTTGTGTTTTATGGGGATAAGCATGGTGGTTTTACCCAAGACCGCAGCGACTCCAAGATGTCAGCTGAGCGCTATGGGTTGCCTAGCAAGCCTTACCCCGGGAGGACGTAGTGAGACAGATGAGTCTACCGTAGTCCGCGAGTTCAGGCATGTTTTCCCGGATGAGCTACCGGGATTACCTCCACTAAGGGATGTAGACTTTTGCATTGAGTTACACCCTAGTAAGTCGCCCATTTCTATGACTCCACATAGGATGGCGCCGGTTGAGTTACAGGAACTCAAGGTCCATATACATGAATTATTGGACAAGGGTTTCATTAGACCGAGCACTGATTCGCATCAATTTGAGGTATTCCGAATCAACAAAATTTATACCCCAATACCTCTCATCGCTGTAGCATGGCTATTGGCAAGATAAAGGGCTCTGTGGTCGCTCTTCACTGGATTGGGTTTTCTTCGTGGAAATGGATCGATATGAGGCTCAAATCGGTGATTTCGATTTCAGTTTTCATAAAACAGTGGGCTATAATGGTTGAAACTGAAAATAAAATAAATTAAAATGTAAAATAGAATTCCTTTTGAAGTACAAGTCACAGTGCTACTAACTTCCTAGAGCAAATGAGGGTTTATTGGGGTCATTTCTCGCTACTGTGAGACTGACTGATATATCGTACTTATGTATTTATTTATTTATGAATGATCCCTCATTAAATATCTTTGAAAATGGCATTCACTCGCCACTAATGCTCTCAGTCGTTAAACACAAGTCTCTTTGACTCACCTTCCAATGGCTCATAGATGGTAACTAATGAATCTCAAGGATCGGTAATAAGCATCCAATGAACTCCTAAAGCTTACTCAGAATAATGTTCATCTAAGAATCAAGGGATCAAAACCTAAAGTTAGAAAGGAGAACAAGTATCGTGAATACTCCTGAAAACCATAGAAAAACCCTCAACTCGTCTTTAGATCCTTTGCCTAGTGACCTTCTTCTTCAAAGAGAAGGGTTTCAGCCACTCATCCTTGAGTCATTATCCTGTGTGGGTGTCACAGGAAAAATGAGAGAAAGTGAGGGAAAGTGAGGGAAAATGAGAAAGTGCGAACCGCAAAAGCTTCCCTCCAAAAAATCAATAAAAATGAAGACTTTTACAATGTTCATTCTCGGCTTTTATAGCCAAACCCCATTACAAATTACCAAAATAACAAACCAAACACTATTACAAAAGGGGACAAATTGGGAAGAAATCCAAAAGGTAACAAAAACAATCAAAAAGTCAAAAGCAGCAGGAAAAGTCTACATAGCTGGCTGAAACTTCCGTTGTGTCGCACAACCCTTGCACCAAGCTAAGGGCCATCAAGAACCCTCACAGGTTGGTTCAAGATTTTCTCGATCCGATTCCAATTGATTTCTTCATGCCTTGACTTGAATCTCTGTCCTCAAGATATATAGCCCCTAAAACAACCAAACTTGCCACAAAATTTGATTAGTAGCCTTGCTAGATCCTTAGCATGCCAATTGGGGTTAATTAGGGGGATTACTACACAATAAGTGCTTAAAACATAGAGTGCTAAAGGTATAAAACAACACTTTTTGGGTAGTAATACTTCCCCCAACTGACACATTGCTAGTCCCTTGGCAATGAAAGAAGAAGAAAGCAAATAAAGTCAAGATGAGCTATAAGTATATTTGCAAAAAAATGGTTTTCAAAATCAATGAAGTGATAAAACCTAACCTGCAGTGCAAGTTATCAAAGGCCTGTCCAATAACCATCTCAGGAAGAGTGTGTGCGATGCTAAATCAAGTATCAAAATAGTGTCAACTCCTATAGAACCAACTTGACACCTTCCACAAAAACCTAATTGTTTGATTTGATTAGGTTTCAAAATTAAACTGTCAAACTGTTCTCTCCCCCCAACCTAGCTCTTATCTAAACCTAGCAACCTAACCAACCTTAATAAATCAGGGCCCAACTTTATTCTATAATCTCTCTTTTTTTTAGCGCAATGCTAAGGGCATCGAACTCAATGTCCATGTAACGGGGTCCACCAATTACTCCCAACCAGCCATGCTTTATAGTGGCATCACGTCATAAAAGATATTCTCGAATTAATTAACTCTTCTTCGTGTTTCACTCCAGAATCTTAATGAGTTCAAAATTCCAATACCTACAATTTGCTAAACTCTACCTATTCACCCATGTAATGAAAGACAAAGCTCTTATTCCTAACTGTACTTTTGGTTTAGTGGCATCACTTCAAAGATTCGCCATATACCCTCGCATCGTGCCTCTAGTTTCAAGGCAAAGTGTCACAATTTCTTTCTTTTCTTTTTCTTTTATCTTTTTCTTTTCTTTCTTTGCTTGAAAGACTCATTGGTCTTTTATTCAAGGGTCCCAACCTATTAAAGGTGGTCAAAAGTACTAGGCCAGACTTTCGCGAGACTTAGGAGGCAAGGCAGTTTTTCAGCCTATAAATGAAATCTAATGTGCACAATGTGTGGTTAGTTCAATGTGGAAGAAAAAAGGTTGAATACAATAAGAATTTCAACAGGTCATCAACTCAACTAAGCATAACACCATTCTAACATCAACAATTATTGGAACAAAATTTCAATTTCTCATATTCCAAGCTGGGCATTACAAAAATAAAAATAAAATTTCTGAAAATGAGAAATTGAAAGCAAGAACTAGAAACTAAAAACATGAATTATAATGTAACAAAAACAAACTAACTTGCAAGCCATTCAGCTAAACAAAACAAAACTACTCAAAACATAAATCAACACTTCCTTCCTTAACTACTCCCCCCAATCAAACTCTACATTGTCCTCAACGTGGTTATGGAATGGAAATTTAAGGGAGGAAGTGATACCTCCTTGGAGAAATGCAGCCAGTTGCGAAGAGGAGGAACTACATGAAACAAGAAAAAAAAAAAAAGAGGTAAAGTGTTAAACCAAAATATTAACAGTGCAAAATATGATCATGCAACAAGAATGGAAATCAAAAAGATAAAATATGCTTCCTAAAGAGGCCTTATTCACTCAATTTGGGATTCAAATGATTAAGTTGGAAGAAGAAAAGAGAGGTTAAAAATGACCAATTTGATAATATTGAAAATTACACCTTTATCATAATTTCTAAAGTGTTATTTCTGTCTATATTTAGATTCTACACTCTCTAAGCTTTCCAACGATACCAAGATTACCCAAAACGGAGTTTGGATGAAAAAGTTATGGTCAAAAGAAACTAGGAGTGCAAAATTCGGGGAAGTCTAAAATTCTACCTAAAATTCACACAAGTCACATTGATAGCCTCATAAAATTGCAGGCCGCGATTTTTTTTTTTTCGAGATATATATATATATATATATATATATATATATATATATATATATATATATATATATATATATATATATATATATATATATATATATATATCAAAATAAAACTTTTTTTTTCCCCCTACATTATGCTACAGTGTCTGCCTGTTATAGTGATGCGAAATTTGGCTTTTACCTGCGAAAATGGCTGCGAAATTTCGTATGCCATACAAGTGCTACAAAGATCCTACGAAATTTCACAAGCTTTGCGAAAATTTTGGCCCTGTGAAATTTTGCAACCCTTGCGAAATTTTCTAGGTTTTGCTCTGGACCTCCCCTGTTGTAGAATCTAAGCACAAACCTGCAAAAATAAGCAAGGTAAAATAAAAAAAATGTAGGAAAATAAAAGATGAGCTAAAAACAAAGATTAAATTAAAATTAGAGAAAATCTAAAGAGAAAAAAAAGTGAGTAAAGCAGATGTGAAATAAGACTAAAAACAAAAAAGGAGTGGACTCCTCATGTACCTCGGGCCTCTGGGAGACTAAGTCCACTAAACCCATCTTAAGCCTTGTCTCGGTGGGTGTTGCGGAATCTTTAGTGGTGCCGGAGGAGGATCAGGGCAAATATTTTTTCATCAAACTCCCCTATACTCTCCATCAGCTCCTCTTGCGCTTCGAAAGCATAGTCTTCCCTCACTTGTGCTAACTGTGCAAACTTTACGGTTCTCGATCCTCCAATGGTTCTGTCACATGGCGAAAAACATTGAGCTCCAGTGTCATGTTGCCAAACGTAAGCTGCATGACTCCATTCCGGCAGTTAATGATGGCATTTGATGTGGCAAAAAATGGTCTCCCAAGTATAATGGGCATATAATTAGCCCCCGTTGCCACTGGCTCGATATCAAGAACCAAAAAGTCTACCGGATAGTAGAACTTATCCACCTTCACCAAAACATCTTCAACTATGCCTTTAGGAATTTTCACCGATCTATCTGCCAAAGATAAGGTGATGGTGGTAGGCTTTAATCCTCCCAGCCCTAACTATTTATAGACTGAATATGGTAATAGGTTTACATTGGCTCCCAAATCAAATAGTGCTTTTTCTACACAAGTTCCCCCAATGTTCACTGAAATGGTAGGGGACCTTGGATCCTTGTATTTCACTGGGGTCTTACACTTGATGATGGAGCTCACCTGTTTTATCAAGAAAGCTATCTTATCCACATTTCGCCCTCTCTTTACAAAGGTACAAGTCTTTAGAATTCGGGCATATGTCGGGACTCCGTTAATCATGTCTAGAAGAGGGATATTGACTTCACTCGCTCTCAAGACTCAAAAATTTCACTGGGTTGTTCACCTTCTTTTGCCCCAAAGTGTCAGAGGAAACGCGCTGAGGCATGCTCTTCTTCATCATGTCTCTGATCACTATCCGGCTCCAGCCTTCATCTTTGTTGTTCCCTTGGTCGTATCTAGTGGCTCGGGTATCGGGTCGATCAACTTTATCACTACGCAGTGATAATGGCTTTAACCTCATCCATCTTGGGAGTGTACTTTCCACCGCACTAGCTACCCGTAGATTACTGGGATTCTACCGGCTCTGGTGGAAGGAATTTGCCTGCTCCTCGCACTTGCTGTCGACAGAGCTCTTGGAAATGCAGTACGCAGTGTTGTCTATTTTATGAGTTAATATCATTTTCGGGAGCCTCCATCTATTCTCGTTGTTCAGATGCTCTACAAGATTTCAATTCTTCCGAAATAATCGCACATTGATTTCCTTCTACTCTTCCACAAAGTTACCTACCACCTTGCTCAAATTTAGAATGGCTTGCTCTAATGGAGATGTTGATTGTGGTGGTTGTGCCTGAGATGAAGAACCATACTGTGGTTGTGCAGCAGGGGGTGCATATTATGGAGGCTTTGGTTTCCAAGAGAGATTTGGATGGTTCCTCCAAATAGGGTTATAGTTGTTTCCATAAGATGCATTAGTTAGGAGCTTGTATTGACCAACAAAATTGGCTTGATCAACAAACATCTCTCTTACTGCTGGAATGGTAGGACACTGCTCTCCCACATGCTCAGTTGACTGATAGATGAAGCATAGCTTGGCTTGTACAGGGACCTCAGTCACTGTCTACACCTCATGTAATCTTCTCCCTTCTAATTCTTCCAACCTTCTAGCTAAGGTTGAAACTTTAGCCTTCATTCGCCGATAGAACCTCCTAAGGAATACATGCCACCCTTCAGGCCGCTTTCGAGGCAGCATTCGGCTCCATCTCAGTGGTTAAGCCTATCCTAACATTTTGAAGCTTCAGCTACATACCCCAGAAAATCCAAAGCTTTCTCTAGATTTTTGCTCAAGAAGTCTCCTCCACACATAGTCTCCAACAATTGCTTCATGGAAGGAGAAATCCCATCATAAAAGTAGTTGACTAGCAGCCATGTGTCAAAACCATGGTGAGAACAAGCATTCAGTGCTTCCATATACCTTTCCTAACAGGCATAAAATTTTTCATATTCATTGGCTGAGAAGGTGGGAGATTTTCCAAGCCCTTCTCGTACTATTTGCTCGTGTAAGTGGAGAAGAATTTCTTTAAGAATTTAGCCTGCATTCGCCCGCTTTTGTATGCTCCTGCCTCGTGGAGTTGAGCCAAATCTTGGCTTTATCCTTCAATGTCAAAGGAAAAAGCTTCAGCCTCATTAAGTCCAAAGTGGTAATTTCCTCATTGAAGGTGTTGCAAACCTCTTCAAATTCCCTGATGTGTGTATAGGGGTTCTCACTCTCCATACCATGGAAGGTGGGCAGCAGTGGCACAAGATAAGGTCTAACAACCATGTCCTCAGTTGGAGGCACAATGCATGATGGTGCACTCATTCGTGGAGGGTGTATGTGGTCCCTCATGGACTTAAATGCATTGAGGTTCCTCCACTCCCTGTTGACTCTGCTACTTTCATGTGGAGGTTGCTCTTCATGTGGAGGTTCCATTGGATCAAAATTCAGGTTCACTGCACAATCTGATTCCTGTGGAACACTGGTTTTCACTAATTTTCCTTTTGTATTCCTAGTCCACTGGAACATAAACTTCTACATGGAAAACAGAACAGCACCAACAAGAAACAAAAACAACTCTACCAAAAGGGGTTAATGTTAGTAAAAATAAAAAAGACAGCAATATGAAATTAATCAACCTAGCTGTAAACTACTATAAAGAAGGATAAAAGAAAAGAAATTCACCAGTGCTTGTGATGTGGATCATAAGTGTTCTTGCGTTATCATTTGCATTGAGGCACCATCCCCAGCAATGACGCCATTTCATTCGCGTCAGTTTGAGGTATCCTGAATCAACAAAATTTATACCTAATACCTCCTACTGCTGTAGCATGGCTACTGTAGTATAGTGGCTCTAGAATCGTTCACTGGGATGGGTTTTCTTCACGGAAATGACTGACAGTGAGGCTCAAACTGGTAATTTCCTTTTGGATTTTGGGTTTTCATAAAAATAGTGGGTTATAATGGTTGAAAACTGAAAATAAAATAAATTAAAAGAGAATTCCTTGAAGTGTCATATCACTAGGGTTAAATTCCTAGAGAAAATGAGGGTTTCTTAGGGTCATTTCCTCGCGTTGGGGAGGATGACCTATAGTCATCTCCCAAACCGGATCTTCATTTAGCTATAAAAACTACCCCTCATTAAATATCTTTGAAAATGGCATTCATTGGCCATTAATGCTCTCAGTCGTTAAAACACAAGTCTCCTTGACTCACCTTCCAATGGCTCATAGATGGTAACTAATGAATCTCAGTGGATCTAGCAATAAGCATCCACTGAACCCTAAAAGCTTACCAAATAATAACCATTCAAGGTGACTCAAAGGGATCAAAACCTAAAGTTAGAAAGGGAGAACAATAATAAGGTGAATACCTGCGTGGCGCCATAAAACCCCTCTAACATGATCCTTTGCCCAGTGACCTCCTTCAAGGAGGAAGGGTTTCTAGCCACTCATCCTCTGAGTTGTCATCCTCATAGGGTGTTTGGCTAGTGAGAAAAAGAGAGAAAGTGAGGGAAAATGAGAGAAAATGAGAAATTGCGGGAACTGCTAAAAGCTTCCCTCCAAAAAATAAATAAAAATGAAGACTTTTTACAATGTCTTGTCTCAAGGCTTTTATAGCCAAACCCCATTACAAATTTCCAAAATAACAAACCAAACACTATTACAAAAGGGGACAAATTGGGAAGAAACCCAAAAGGGGACAAATTGGGAAGAAATCCAAAAGGTAACAAAAAAAATCAAAAAGTCAAAAGCAGTAGGAAAAGTCTATAGTGGCAGGAAACTTCCGCAGGCTATTTCGCAGGCTGAGAAAGTTCGCAGCCCTGCGAAAATTTGCTGGGGCTGCGAACCTATGAAAATTCACAGCCTTGCGAAATTTTGTAGGGGTTGCAAAGTTTCGCAACCTTTGCGAAATTGCCAAGGGCTATTGCAACTCTCTATTGTGCTTCTGGTTCTGCCTTTTTCTGCTCTGATTCCAATTGATTTCTTCTTGCCCTCACTTGAATCCCTGTCCTCAAGATATATATCCCCTAAAACAACCAAACTTTCCACAAAATTTGATTAGCAACCTTACTAGGTCCTTAGCATGCCAATTGGGTTAATTAGAGCGATTACTACACAAAAAGTGCTTAAAACATAGAGTGCTAAAGGTATAAAATAACACTTTTTGGGTAGTAATCAAGCACTTCACCTTAGGGTGCTCCGGTTCTATTTGCAAAAAAGAAGGATAAGACCCTTCGACTATGTACTGACTACCGACAGTTGAACAGGGTTACGATCAAGAATTGGTATCCCTTACCAAGGATTGATGATCTGTTTGATCAATTGAGAGGGGCGCGAGTCTACTCTAAGATAGACCTTTGCACCGGTTATCATCAGTTGAGAGTTAGAGAGGCAGACATCCCTAAAAGAGCTTTCAGGACGAGGTATGGGCACTTCGAGTTCATAGTGATGCCTTTTAGGTTGACGAATGTGCCAGCGGCATTCATAGATCTCATGCATAGGGGGTATTCTAGCCCTATCTAGATTAGTTTGTGGTGGTCTTTGTTGATGACATCTTGATCTACTCCTAATCGGAGGAGGAGCATGAGGATCACTTGAGGATTGTTCTTCAGGCCCTCAGAGAACATCAATTATTTGAAAAGTTCAGTAAATGCAAGTTTTGGCTCACTGAGGCGAGATTTTTGGGACATGAGTATCAGCTTCAGGTGTCTCAGTGGACCCGGAGAAGGTTGATCCAGTTATGAGTTGGGAGAGAGTGAAGTTAGTCTTCAAGATACGTAGTTTCTTAGGATTGGCAGGGTATTGCAAGAGGTTCATTGAGGACTTCTCTCGACTAGCTGCACCTATGACGAGGTTGACCGAAAGGGGTCAAGTTTGAGTGGGATGACTTGTGTGAGCAAGCATTATAGGAATTGAAAGGGTTTTGACTTGGCTCTATTACGATAGTCCGGAAGGGACCGATGTACACAATGTCTTGTGACGCTTGGGATAATGGATTGGGTGTAACATAACATCAGTGGTTCTGACATGGTTCTAAACCAATTGAAGAAGAACCACGAGCGAAATTACCCCACGCATGATATGGATTTGGCAACCATAGTCTTTGCCTTAAAATTTTGGTGCCTTTATCTATACGGTGAGTAGTTTGAGGTGCTTTCTAACCATAAAAGTCTTAAATACATCTTCACACAGAGGGTCCTCAATATGAGGCAGCGCAGATGGATGGACTATCTAGAGGATTATGACTTCACTTTGCATTACCATCCGAGTAAGGAAAATGTGGTGGCTGATGCACTCAGTCGGAAGTCACGGGGAGTACTAGCCAGTATAGCTTCCCGGGAGTGGCAGATGCTTGAGACTATAAATTGATTTGGGCTCTGATCGTGAGCATGCTCCAGGAGATATAGAGTTTAGTGAGGAGCAGTTGTGTTTAGGTAGCCACTTGCTTTTCATTTTTATTTATTACGGGAAAAATCAAATGAAACGAAAAAAACCCTCATTATGACTCGATGAAAAAGCGGTCCACGAAAACTAGATTTCTGGGTTTGGGGATCAGGTTACCTATCGGGAAGGTACCTCATATGAGGAAGCACCCCTCTAGGCTCGGAACTCGGTCCCTACTAGTGCATTGGGTATGTGGGAGCATATGGGTCAAAGATCAGATAACCTCTAAGGCTAAACATACAACTTGGATCACACCCACCTAATTGGTATCTAGCATGCTTAAGAACACTCAACCAAAAGAGCAAATGGCGCGTATCTGTGGTCCCTGGCCACGCGCTACATCAAAGTTTAGCTAACAAACATAAACGAAACATGCATGACACTTTCGAACCTGACATCATGTGATTCAATACCCAACATTAAAGCACATACCTGTGGTCCCTAGCTAAGCACTATAGGAGAAGGCTAGTTGCACATTTCAGGCATACAACAATCTCTCAAAATTAAATATCAAAAGCAAAGGAAGCCAGGAGAAACCATACATTACATCTCAGCCACTCATTGATGCTACAACACTTGTGTAGCTATACAAACACATCTATTCATCTCAAAGAATTGGGCTCGACAAAACACTAGATTATTAGTGCTTAACTAACCACCCTTTGACCTTCATGGACCCTAATTCTTACGAATCCAAAATGGAACCACATTAATCTGGACTAAATCCCATTTCAAACCCTAAACATAGCCTATTTGATGCGGGTGAATGGGCTACTCCTGAGTCATGGGCTCCCGATTAAAGCGAAAATCAAACTACCCCTACAAAAATGTCGACATTGGTTGATCAATTCCCCAACCAGTCGAGCCGGTTGAGAAAAA
Organism: Tetrastigma voinierianum; assembly: GCA_016808115.1. Lineage (NCBI taxonomy): Eukaryota > Viridiplantae > Streptophyta > Magnoliopsida > Vitales > Vitaceae > Tetrastigma > Tetrastigma voinierianum. The sequence continues at coordinate 143,558 of JAEQBH010000791.1, forward strand.
TTCTGAAAATTTTTCAGAACATTCCTTATAGAGTAAGGAAACCAGAAAAACAAACGGTGTACAATTCCGACACTGAATGAGTGATAACTAATCCAAACAATGCAAAGCACCCTAACTGTTGTTTCTAAAAATAGAACCTAATGAACCGACTGATCTGGTTTCCCAACTGGTTTAGTAGGTTAAAAACAGTTCTCAAAATTAGTCAGAACTTTACTCACATAGTAAGGAATCCCAAAAAACAAAGGTTGTGCAGTTCTGACTCCGAACGAGTGAGAACTGACGCAAACGATGCCAAGTGCCCTAAATGTTGTTCCGGAAAACATAACTTAATGTGTGTTATTATATAGTGGACAGTCTCCGAGAATCATTTGCATTCTTGATGTACCATCAAACCCCAAACACAGGGTCGATCATTTTCATTCACTTACACCCATGTCATGCGATACCCCGTGCATAAATGCAATGCACGTGTCATTGCATGTCATTTCATGCTACATGTACGCTATGTGTCACATGCAACATATAAATCACACATTACATGTCAAGTGTCATGGATAAATTATGTTTGATGCATATAATTATTTTCATTTTGATCCCACATATATCACATAATTTCACACATTAACATATTATTCAATTTACAATAATAACACACGCACACACACACACGCGCACACACACACACACACACACACACACACACACACACACACACACACACACACACATATATATATATATATATATATATATATCAGTCTGAATCCACTACTTCGTAGAAAAATTAGTTTCGGGTGTGCACAGTACTTCTCGGAGTGACCAAAGTGCAGTATTAAGTTATCACACAATACTTCTCGGAGGTGACCAAAGTGCGATGGAGGCTGTCTCACACTATATTTCAGGCGTCGATAAAAATAAAACAAAAAGATTTTGTTTTGGAAAAAGGGTCATGGACGGAACGCTCATGACGGTTTTTCACACTTGGCATATGCATGTGTGAGGGAATTAGTGAGGACTTGAGAGTGGGTCATGATTGGTCGCATCTTATTCATGACATACATGTATTCAGGTGTGTGATTGTGTCACTGGCATTGCATGTGTAATTAGGTGGGGAGTAGCCCTTATAGGAGATATATCTAATGGGCTTTGCTCACCCCGTCGTGGGATCACCCTTTTAGGTACACGAGAGGACGACGCTCCTTCAAGGTCATGAGTATAAAGAGGGCCGGGTTGTGGCCTTGAACACTATGTTTGTAAAATATATTGGGACAATCTGTTTTGATATATTTTGGCTTGTAAAAGAGTTGTATATCAAACTCTTGTATAATAATATGGGAAGTTGTATACATTTGTAAGAAATATATAGAGAAATGAGTCCCTGTGAATGAGATTGACCAACGTGGACATCGGATCATCCGATGCCCACAAATATTCCGCGGGTTGATGGGTTGTCAACCGGACCCCCGGGTTAGGGCGTCACAAATACTTCATTAATTTTGCATTACAACATTGTCTAAAGAAAAGTGTCATTCCTTGTCCTTGTAGAGATGTAGAGACATTTCATCATACACCTACTAAGGTTCGAGAACACTTGTTTTTCAATGGTATTGACCAAAGTTATTGTACATGGTATTTGCATGGAGAAGACGTTCCTACTAGTACACTGATGAGTGCAAACTCATCTATGTTTTGAGTTCATTTCACATGCTATTTTATGCATTTTATATCCATATTCATGTAAAACTCATAAAATTTCCTCTAAACTTGGTTTTGTAGGATTATTGATGAAAAGCAAGTGATTTGGCAAGATATAGATAATATATTTCCAAAGAAGAGTCAGCAGAGTCTTCTGACGTGCCCTTGGGAAGATAAATTTTTATGTACCATATGGAACATCAAATGGTTCAAATTCCCTCGTGGCACCATTCCCCATTCAAGAGCTTTCCAACGAGTACTCACACGCCCAAATCGAGTTCAAATGAAGAGTTATGACCGAGCAAGTTGGAGAAGAAAAACAGGATTCTTTGTCGAGAAACTTGAGTCGCGACCCGAGGGTGTGTGCGGCGAAGCAGTCGCGACCGAGAGAAAACTTGGTCGCGACTAGAAACTTGGTCGCGACCTAAAAAAAATTGTGGCGACCTGTTTGCTGTTTTGTGACCAAAAACGCTGCAGAAACCTAAAAAAGGCCGAAAAGTGATATTTGGACCTATTTTCAAGCCCATTTCACCATAGGACCATATATATACTCGTTTTCTACGTAAATAGGGCAGGGGGAACATTGGAGAACCTCTCTCATGGGGTTTCTCTCTCTAAACCGCCCATTTTTCCAGTTTTTCTACAGATTTTGATTCTTTTTAGATCTAAGAGTAATTTTTTAGCAGATTTTATTTCTATTGAAGATATTTCGGTGCTGTACATCAGAGATTCAGATTTCACTAATGTTCAGACAAAGATTGAAGCTAAAATTTGGATTTTTTTTCTCTCTCATGGGTTTTCTCTCTCTAAACTGCCCATTTTCTAGTTTTTCTTTGTGATTTTTATTTTTAATTGATCTTAGAGTAGTTTTAGAGCAGATTTTTATTTCCATTTAAGAGATTTCGGTGATGTACTTAGATATTCAATTTATTTACTGTTGAGGAGAAGATTTAAGCTCAAATCTGGGTTTTTCTCTTCTTTCTCTTGATTTCTTTCTTCATTTTCTTACTTTTTGTTTGATTAGTGATGATTGAAATCCAGTAATAGAACATTAAACACCCTCACAGGGTTGGGGTTTAATTGTTGAACATTCGGATTACGAGTTTTGGTTATTTTGTGGGTTTTGGCGGATTTATATAGTGGTGCTTGTTCGCATAATGAAGCGTTTTGGAATAGTAGCTTATACCCAAAAGAGTATCTTTGCTCGATTTCGGAGGCCCTCTGGTGACACGGAGATGGAGATTCACGGATGAAGCGGTAACTTAGGGTATGTTAGACTAATATCTTGTTAATGAACTCTGAAAAATTACTTTGATCACTAATTTACTCATGGTGTGAGGATTGAGTGGAATGATGTCAATTTAGTTGATTAAGTTTCTTCTTGAGTCTAATGAAAGGATCTTGATCCGTGTTAGCAAGATCTAATCAAGGAGATAGAAAATTTTATTATATTTGAAGACGAGATACGATTACATTGGAGAAGGCTTGCATTATCACGTCTATGGGGGCAAGAATTCTTGATCTGAAAATAGTTTGTAGTGAAAAAAGAAAAATATCAAATCTTAAAGAGTGCCAAATTTTACAAGTAGCTATTTAGACCCATTTGTCACGAAAGGAATATGGTGTGTTAGATAGTGAAATGTATGGTGTATGGAGAAATCGAGCTATCTTGCATTGCTCTTGGGCCAAAATCCGGCATTCAACTCACAAATGTTGCACTTTCAAGGAAATGCAAAGCTGTTTTGTAAATAATTATCCCCATCATGGCGATATCTTCATACCTTTTAGAATTAAGTAGTTGTTTATTTGGTAGATTTTTAGGATTAGTTTTAAATCAGTTTTTATTTCAATTAAATTGATTTTATTCCACATCCTATTTGATCGCCTAAATAATGAAGAGCCCTGTAATCGGGGTGATCAAATTCCAATTAGAGAGAATCTCCAATCCTCATGGGTACGATATTCGGACTCCTAGAGTCCACTTTATTACTTGTATGACCCGTTCACTTGCGGAAAGGGGTTGAGTGTTGGTAATACTTTTCATTTCAGTTTTTGAGTACAATTACTTTTGTTTCAAATCAGTTTTTGAGTATTTACCACATTCACTCCCTTGGCCATATTTTCACATATACATCATTTGGTCTTCTTTACATACACAATCAAGTGAAATGGCCCAATGTCATGATACGATGAATTATAGTGATGTTGGCAATACAATAGAAATGATTCATGCTATGAAAGATGAGTTCATGGAAGAGCCAATTTCATTCAAAAAATTGCTCGATGACGTTGAAAAGCCTTTGTATCCTAGTTGTGCAAAATTCACAAAGCTTTCTGCATTAGTTAAATTGTACAATGTGAAGGCACGATATGGGTGGTCAGATAAAAGCTTTTCAGATTTGCTCCAAATATTAGGGGATATGCTCCCGATGAACAATGAGATGCCATTATCAATGTATGAGGTTAAGAAAACACTGAATGCATTTGGAATGGAATATGAAAAGATACATGCATGCCCTAATGCTTGCATACTTTATAGGTATAAGTTTCAGAATGCATCTTCATGTCCTACTTATGGAATGTCAAGGTGGAAGGCAAACAAGGCAAGGGTGAGAAATACCAAGAGGAATCCTGCAAAGGTGTTGTGGTATTTTCCGCCCATCCCTAGGTTTAAAAGGATGTTTCCCGATCTCCACAAGCTGTAAAGACTTAAAATGGCATGCACATGGAAGAAAATAATGGTAAACTTCATTGATTGATACTCCAACATGGCAACTAGTGAACCAATTGTGGCCTGAATTTGCTTCAAATTGTAGAAACCTTAGACTTGCCTTTTCAACAGATTGTATCAATCCTCACAACAACATGACCAATAAGCATAGTTGTTGGCACATCCTCATTAACTTATAAATCTTCACCTTTGGCTATGTGAGAGGAGATTTATGATGTTGTCTTGCTAATGTGGGACCTCGACAACTGGTAGTGATATTGATGTATACTTGTCGATTACTTAAAAGTTCTATTTTGAACCTTATTTATTATAGGTTTGGGTATTTGTGCTAAATCATTCCACAATTAACCCGATTTGCACATTAAGGTCCCTACTATTCTGCGATGCGTTTTGCAGATTTTCACGGAGTTTTGCGAGCTAATTATGCCGTGTTGGAGTCAATCCAAGCACGAGTCGAGTCAAAACTCATCGTTGCGGATCGGATCGAAGGAAAGAAAGCGAAAAGTGAAGAATAATGCACCGTTGCGGGAATGCTTTTCTGCGAGCATTCTGCCTCATTTGCCATTGTTCTTCACCTTTGCCGTTTCCTTTGCTTTTCACGCTATGCCACTGTTTGCATTTGTTTTGGTTTTTCTCCATTTTACCTGTGTATACGATTTTGGTTTTTGTAACCCTTGCGAGCATCTATAAGCCTCGGTCTGTAAAAACACTGTCAATCAACTTGATCAATAAAGTGACGGGAAGCTTCATTTCTGTAGCTTCTCTCTCCTCGCCGCTTTCTTTCATTTTCTTTGCCATTTTCTCGGCTGCCAAACATCCTTTGATGATGACAAATCAAAGGATGTTCGGCTAAACCTCCCCCATCCTTGAAGGGGAAGGCCACTGGGTGCCAGTTTTAAGGTAAACCAACTGTTCTCTTGCTTTTCATGTGAGCATTTACGGTTGTTTACGTTCACCTCTAGGTTAAAATATCTTAGCATCACTATCTTTAATGTATTTGGCAGCTTTTGAGTTGATGGATACTTTCACTAGATCACGAGGGCTGATTAATTGTCTCCTATTAGTTATCGTGGGGTAGTGTTTTTAAAGATGTGTTTTCAACATTGGAACATTTTATGCCTAATGATGCCATCTCAAAGGAAAACTCTAAAGTGCAGGTTTTAAACTAAATGAAGATCCGGTTCGGAAATGACTATATGTCATGCTCCCCAATGCGAGGATAAAGACCCGAGCACATGTCGATTGCCCTAAAAACCCTAACCCAGTGGCTTGAGACTTCAAGGAGTTATTTTCTTATTTTTCCTTCATTTTAATTTTAGTTTACAAACCATCAACTCCCCTGTTTTTATCCAAACCTAAAAATCCAAATTTAATTCACCATTTTTGAATCACTGCGAATCATTTGTACAAAAAAAACCCATCCCTAAGTTCGACCCTAGAGTCGTTATCTTCTTGATAGCTTGACTATCTTGGTAGGAGGAAATTTAGGATATAAATATTGTTGATTCGGATCACCCTACGGCACGAATCAAATGAAATCGTTCTTAGGGATATGTACCTAAGTGCGAATGATGACTGTTGGTGGTGTGATCCTCATCACAAGTTCTGGTGAATTTTCTTATATATATATCTTTTAGTGTTTTCGGTGTATTTAATTTTGTTTCATTTTATTTGTTTTTAGCTAACTACCCTTTTTTGATAGAAATTGTTTGTTTTCCTTGTTTGGTGTTTGCTTGGTTCTTCTTCATGGGGTCGAGTTCAGGTGGGTTAGAGATTGCAAATCAAGTTGAATTTGAACCCAATGGAAGAAGCCATCTTGAACCTCACCCAGCTAATTGTTTCTTTGTGGAAACTGAAGACAATCAATGCTCAACTAAGTCAGAAAATTGACACTATGGAAAACAATGTAAACAAGAGAATTGATGGATTTCAAAGTGAAATGGAGCATAAATTTGACAACCTGCAGTACTCCATTTCAAGGCTCACCATTCAGCAGCATGTTCACCAAGAGGAAGTGAATCTAGAAGAAGAGTGTCTGATTGACACCACGGTGGAGGAGCAATGTAAGCTGACAAAGAAGAAACCTCCCCAATGTTGGCCGAAGAGGTAATGGAAGGAAGAGTGGGAACCCAGAGTGATGCGGAAGCCACATAAACACACGAACATTGGGAATTCATTTTTAATTGAAGAATTGGATTGGGAGGTCGAGCGCATTGAATGCATGTGGCTCCTTTTTGGACCTCATTTGGGCCTTGGAAGGCAAAAACACGTGATCAGACTTGGACAAACCCCTGATGTGGAGCTGCCATATTGATTTTAGAAAGATTTGCTATGGGATTTGCTCCAAGATTTTATTTTATCCCTTTTAGGAAGATTTGCTTTATTTATTTTAGAAAGTTTGCTTTATTTATTTTAGGAAGATTTGCTTTATTTATTTTAGAAAGTTTTCTTTTAGGAGTTGCTTTTTGTATTTTAGAAAGTTTCTTTTCCTAATTAAAGTAGGAGTTTCTTTATTTGATTTAAATGGGGCTATATATACCCCGTAATGTAGTCTTTTGACAATCGGTTCAAGTTTAATAATATTTTGATTTCTCTTTCAGAGTTCTCTCTTGTTCTCTTATCTCTTGGGTGGATTCCCTGGGGGCGAGTTTGTGGCTTCTTATACCTAGGTGGATTGGTGGCGAAGTCTTTGTCCGACTTATCAAGCAACCCGTCCATAGTTGATTGTGGCGCCTTCACTCCATCATCTATCTTGTGTGGATCTTTTCAGTAACCCAGTAAGTAACTACTCTTGTGCAAACACTACTCTCCTCACCATCTCATATTTTCTTTAAACTTTCCATGACCAAATTTTCAACCTCATCCCGAAACTTTCCAAATCTTGTTCCATATCACTAAAGCCTTCCTAAATACCTTTTTTTCTCCTTATATCACGGTAAATACTGCGAGTCCTTAACTTAGAAAATCTCAAAATTAGTCCATAACGCCTATTTTGGCCTTGAAAACACCCAAAACCCATATTTTGACTTACTTAAACCCGGATCATCCATCCACGGTCCCAACCTTGCATCAAAGTGGTATCAGAGCTCAAGGATTGATGGCTGATCATAAGCTAAAGAGTATTCTTGGTTCCAGAGACAAGAGTCTTAATCATGGTTCAAGTGGTTCTCAATCTCCATTGCAAAAACGCATTGCTGATCTTGAATTTATGGTTCAGCGTCTACAAAAGCATATGGCTATCAATGATGATCCTATGGCGACAAAGACCTTCCTGGAAGGTGAAGGTGATGAAAGTTTTGACGAGGGAACTGTGCCTCCTAGCCAAGTTCGGAATTACTTGAGGTCACGGCCTAAGGCAAGCATTCAAGAGAATATTGTTATGGAGGAAGGTGATATGAAGATCGATACGCGATGATGATTACTATGAGAAAGCGTAATAATGATAGAAAGTTCTAGATTCAATCCAAAGTTTGATATTCGATTTGAAGGAAGAATGCATGCGTGACTTCTTAGATTAACTATCTAGTCGAGCGTGTCTTTGAATATTATGATCCCCGTGACAAAGGTGATTGGTGACTATCAAGATGCGTAAAAATGCTTCTTTTGGTGGGAGGAAAATTTAAAGAGGCAACTTGTCGGAGAGATGACAAGAAGGTGAAACTTGGGAAAGATGAAGAAAGAACTAAAAAGTATCTTCCTTTCCACTATCGCAGATATCTTCCTCAAAATTCATAATTTGAGACGACGAGAATTTATTGTGGAGGTATTAGGTGAGTTGGTGATGATCAAAGGAGACTTGCAAGAGGCTGAGGAGCAGTCCATAACCCGCTACCTTCTTTGGTTTGAGGTTCGAGAAATTTCTAAAGCTTGTTGATTCTGACCATATAACACTCTTCAAGATGTGATAAAGCTTGCCTTAAAAGTTGAGGCTCTAAACAAGTATGGGGGTTTTACTACAAATCGGATTAAAGAAGGATTTATCAAGAATTCGACTTCAAAGGGTCCTAGTAGTGCTAAAACCACCCTTAAACCTCAAGTAAAAGGTGAAGTGCACAAGCCACGACAGAAGTCCACCTCACAAGTCAAGCGTGCTTTAAATGCCACGGTTGGGCATATAGCTTCACGAATGTCCTAGCAGACAAGTGGTTGCCCTAGTTGAAGAATATGGAAGTGAGGAGAGAAGGCGTCGAAGAGGCAATTGAATCGACCATGAAGATAAGGATGAGCTTACTATGTCGGAGCCATGGGACTTCCTTAGTTGTTGAGAGTCTTAAGATGAGGCGGTTGCTGATGAGGAGGAATTGGTTGCGGTCCAATATCTTTCACCTGAAAGTGCACATCTAAGGACGAGTTTGTTTGAGTTGTATTATTGATAGTAGGAGCTTCGGGAATTGTGTTTCCTTAGAGATGGTGCAAAAGCTTGATTTGAAGATGGATCCACATCCAAAACCCTATAAACTTAGTTGGCTTCAAGAGGGTAGTGATATCAAGGTAAAGCATAGGTGCCTTGTCTCTTTTACAATTGGAAAGCACTCACGGAATTGAAGATGGTGTGATGTTGTTCCAATGGATGTTTGTCACCTGCTTGGGAGACCACAGCAATATGATAAAGTCATTATAGTGGCAGAGAACACCCACATTCGCAGGATGAGCCTGAAGTGTCTTAGCACCATTAGGCAGAATTGCTCCGACCTCCAAACCGACGAGAGCGGGAATTCTGCATTGTCAAAATCCGGAGTTGGAGAAAGAAATCATAAAGTGGTTCAGATGTGATGGCCTTGGTTGCTATTGAAGAAACCCGAAAGTGAAGGGAGATCCCAAAAGAAGTAGAACCAATTTTAGCGGGAATTTGTTGATGTAATGCGAGAGATTCACATGGGTTGCCCCACTATAGAGATATTCAACTTCAAATAGACCTCTACCAGGTTCTGTTTTTCCCAATAAATCGGCCTATAGGATGAGTCACAGAACATGAAAGAGCTTACAAGGCAAGTTGATTTGCTCGACAAAGGGCTTATTCGAGAGAGTAAGAGCCGCAATGCGGTTCTCTTTCTAGTACCAAGAAGGATGGATCATGGAGGATGTGTGTTGATAGTAGGACGAGTCGACAAGATTACTATTGAATATCGATTTCCCATTCCAAGACTTGATGATTTCTTTGGATCCAACTCTATGGTGCATCCATCTTTTAGAAGATTGATTTGAGTGGATACCATCAGGTCGTATGAGGAAGGAGGATGAATGGAAGCGGCCTTTAAAACTCGAGATGGACTCTATGAGTGGATGGTGATGCCATTTGGACTATCAATGCCCTAGCACTTTTATGAGGTTTATGAATCATATCAGCCAACCCATGCATTGGAAATTTGTGGTGTTATACTTTGATGATATTTTGATCTATAGCAAAAATTCGATGGAGCACTTGGAGCATTTGAGGCAATTGTTCTCTATTCTAAAGGGGCTTGCGATTGTTGTCGACTTGAAGAAGTGTGACTTCCTATCTTATTTATAATCATATTTCTTGGTTATGTAGTTCACCCAAAGATGGAATTGAGATGGGCCAAGACGAAGATAGGCGATTCTGGTGGCAGGCTCTGGCTGATCACAGTGAGGTTTCATAAGGCTAGTCTCTTTTTATAGGAGATTTATTAGTGTTTAGCTGCATAATGGCTCCTGTGTTTAGATGCTTAAAGGGAGACGAATTCAAGGTGGACCTGATGTGTAGAAAAGCAGGTTGATTAAGAAGAAAATGGCGAAGCCCCGTGTTTGGTTTACGATTTCAACAAAGTCTTAAATGCATTGTGATGCGTCTCGATTGGGTTAATTGTTGTGTCCAGTCGAAGGAAGACCCATTAGCTTTCTTTAGTGAAGTTAAATGAAGCGAGGAAGTACTCCACTATGACAAGGAGTTATGCTATCGCATAGAGCTTTTATTTCGTGGAGTCAATACTTGCTTTACAAGCCATTTTGGCGCTTTGCGGATCATGAGCACTAAATTCATCGACCACCCGGCCTGAGTTGGTCCGAAGACATACGACATGGGTGAAATTTTGGCGTCTGACTTCGCAATCGAAGCATAGCGGGTGTTCATAGCGTTGTGGATGCCTTGAGTAGGAGACATGCCTAGTGACTTCCGTGCAGTCCAGTAGTTGGATTTGATGTGTTGAAAAGAACTATACGAGGAGGATGCTGATTTTGGTGTCTACGGAAGGTATCTTGTAAATGAGCCTTTGCGAGGGTTTTGTAGGGATGGACGGTTTTTTTCTCTTTAAAGAAACCTCTATGCATCTCGTCTTGTTCCTTGAGATTAAAGTATTAGATGAGTTGTGATTGGAACATTAGGAGGACACTTTGGTGAAGCAAAACCTTAGCTCTAGTGAGGCAAACTTCTTTTGGCCTAAGCTAAGAAAGACATTGCCTTCGATTTGTCGAAGTGTGTTGTGTGCATGATGGCTAAAACTTCATGGAAGCAATCTACACAGTGTCTGTGTGATTGAAATATTGTGGGGAGGGAGGTAACGGATTTTGTTTTGGGAATTATGAGACCACAAGCAAGTTAGTTACAATTGGTGGGTTGACAGGTTTTCAAAAAGATGGCTGGCTTCTTTGTAAACCAGTCGTGGTCTTATGCGTATTGACATGCCCAAAAAGTTGCGTGTAGTAATTCACAAGACTATGGTTTGGATCGAGACTACAAGTTTCTTAGTCACTTTTGGAGAGCTCTATGGAGGCTTGGGACTTGTTAATTACCTCTTATGCCTGTGATGAGTTGGCAGAGTTACTAATGAAGCAAGGAGATTTGCTAAAAGAATTTATGTGGGAAGAACTTGAAACAATGGGATTTGATTCTACCCCCAGGTGGGTTTGCACATGTAGGTCCATGCATAGGCTGATGGGAAAGCCAGCTTGAGGTAGTCGCATGAGCTACAATGGGAGGTGGACCCATGGGATCTTACCTGATCAGGCTATTATTCTGACAATTTAGTGGAGATCATGAAGTTAGAGCCAAAGGGTCGAAGTTGCATGAAGAAGTTCGCTTGAAGAGATTGAGAAGAAGAATGCGAATATATGGAACAAGCAAATAGGCCTTGTAGTATGTTGATTTGAGGTTGTGAATTGGTTTGGGTACATCTTCCCCTTGATGATAGGTTTCCCTTTAGGAAAGTTTAGAGCTCGAACGAGGGTAGATGGCCACTAGATTATAGAGAAAATTGGAGAGGGAATCTCTGAGTTCTTTGTTGCCAGACGAATATAAATTTCTCAAATATTGATGTCTCAAGACTTGAGGCTTATCATGGTGTTGAAGACTTGAGCGAGTCTTTTTCCCGACTATGGGGGGATTGATCACGAGGGCTTCATAGCCAGTAAATTGGAACCCAGTCGCGGGGAGCTTACATAAACACAGGAACATTGAGATTCAGCCTAATTGTTGAAGGAATTGGATTAGAGGTGAGAGCGCGTGAATACATGTAGAAACTCCTTTTTTGGACTGTTTACATTTTGGAGGCAAATACGTGATCAGGACTTGGAATGAGCCCTGATGTGGAGCTACATGTGTGATTTTAGAAAGTTGCCTGGGATTTGCTCAATTTTTATTTATCCCTTTTAGGAACATTTGTTTTATTTATTTTAGAAAGTTTGCTTTATTTATTTTAGGAAGATTTGCTTTATTTATTTTAGAAAGTTTCTTTTCCTAATTAAAGTAGGAGTTTCTTTATTTGATTTAGAAAGTAAGGGGCTATATATACCCCCATAATGTAGTATTTTGACAAATCGGTTCAAGTTTAATAATATTTTGAGATTCTCACTGAGTTCTCTCTTGATCTCTTATCTCTTGGGTGGATTCCCTTGGAGACAAGTTGGTGAACTGTACAGGTGATTCTTGGTATGAAGTCTTTGTCAGAAGCTTATCAATCAGATCCATAGTTATTGTAAGCCTTGGCTCATCATCTATCTTGCTTATTTGAATCTTTTCGGTAACCCAAATAAGTAACTACTCTTGTCACGAAACAACTACTCTCCTCACCATCTCATATTTTCTTTAAACTTTCCATGACCCAATTTTCAACCTTATATTAAAACAAAATCTTGTTCCATATCACTAAAACCTTCCTAAATACCTTTTTTCTCCTTATATCGTAAATATAGCTCATAGCAGAAAAATCAAAATTAGTCACCAACATATTTGGCCTTAAGCTAAAAACCCATATTTTTGACTTCTTAAACTTGGATCATCCGGCTGAGTCCCGACTTAAGTGAAGTCCCTTGCCCGACCGCGACAAGCCCGAAACACTCAAAGCACTTACCATGCAGGCCACCACATGCAGTAAAAACATCGAGTAATTGTGCTGTAAGTGCGCCATCGAAATGATAGCGACCTCATGCGCGGCGCGTTGAACCGGATGATGTTGGTCGGATTCGACACGAACACCCGGCATTTCTAGGTTCAACAATTCCAGCGACCTCCGAGCGAGGTGGTTTAGAGAGAACCTCAAATCTCCATTTTTGAATACTATCTTTCTTTTATCTTGTTTTATTTTATTTTATGTTGATTTCTTTAATTTTTCTTCTTAGATTTTTCGTTAATTTTAGTTAATCTTTGTTTTTTAGCTTAATTTTCATTATTCGCAATTTTCTTAATTTTCTTTTTGTTTTTTGCGAGGTTTTACTTAATTTTTTAGACATAAGGCAAAGACCAAATTTCGCAACTTCTGAAATTTCTGAGATTGAATTTTCATGGTTGCTAATTTTAAGCAACTATGAAATTAACTCTTATAATAGTCTTTACCCTTCACAATTCGCTATTTCGTCTTTTAGTGATATATATTATTATTGTGTGTATTTATTATTAACTTTTATATATATATATATATATATATATATATATATATATATATATATATATATATATATATATATATATAATTTATTTGTCTCATGTTTTAAAAAAAGTAAAATTAAACTTAGCAGTTAAATTTTACTATTATGAATTTTAATGCTCTTCTTGCACCTTATTTTGTTTTCCTCATCTTTTCTCGCCAAACTTCGTTTAGAAAATTCATTTCAAAGTATAGTTGGAAATCTTAGAGTGTAGAATCTAAATGTCGTTTTAAAAATAACACTTTTGTAATTATTATGAATGTGTAATTTTAAAAATGCTCCAGCCCAGTCACCACCTCTCTTTTCTTCTCTAACTTGTTTAATTTGAAGCCCAACGGAATTGAATAAGGTGTCGATAGAAATATTGTGAAGTCTCATCAGCGATCACATCTCATGTGGAGGTAGCACTACTTCTAACCGGATAAGGCCCGTTGGGGATGTGTGACATTTGGTTGGGGGGAAAGTTAGCGAAGGAAGATGGCGACTATTTTGTTTTGTTTGGTGAAGCCCATTTTGTGATGTTCGTTGAAACTATTTGGTTGTTTTTTTTAATGTTTGTTATACTATCTGACTTACCTTTTAAAATAAACACATTTTGTGATTTACTAACACACCAAAGTTAGAAAATTGAAACTGTTTAAGTGGTTGATGTTAGATTGATGTCATGCCGTTGAAGTACATGATTAGTTGAATTCTTGTTGTATTTAACCTTTTTCTTCCGCGCCCAGCTAACCACACCTGATACACATAGGTTTCCATTAGTAAATTTAGCTTCATAACCTCCTTTTGCAATAACCTAGCTACCACTAGTTTCGTTGACCATATAGTTAAGGACCCCAGCCTATAGAGGCGATGTGTCTTCGAAAGAAAAGAAAGAAAAGAAAAAAGAAGAGAAAAATTAAGCTTTGCCTTGAAACCAATCTGATGAGGGGTATATCTTGAAAGCCTTTAAGCCGTGCCACTAAGCCCGTGGTTGGGAGCCAGGCTTAGTGCTCGCTACATGGGTGGATAGGTGGAGTTTATGATTGTAGGTGCTGGAGTTTCGAAATCATTCGAGTCCGAGGGTGAAACACGAAGAAGTTAGTGGTCGAAAGATCCTCATGACTTGGTGCCACAAGCCTTGAGTGGTTGGGGTCATCGGTGAGTCTGGGTTACATGGACTTTGGTGAAGTTGATTCCTCAGCATTGCACCCACAACCGCAAGAGTTGTGAGGAATAAGAGTGGGTCTGATGTCTATTTTGGTTGAGTTGGCATCTTTGAAGTTATGCTTGAATGCTTGGTTGGGAGGGAGTGCCCCAGTTGCATTTATTGTTGAGGAAGCCAGTCAACAACCTTGGGTTTTGGTGGAAGTCTTTGGTTGAGTCCTGAAGGAGGCTCTTACGTGCTCAGAATTTTATGTGTATTTATTCTCTGGGATGATTACAATGGGCTAAGTTTTATGATTCTTACTTAGAGTTAAGGCATTATAAACACGACCCTTTTGAATTGCAACCTTTGTAACACTAATTTATTTATCATTTTGCTGTATGCTCTCTCTTTCTTCTTTCTTTCATTACTAAGTTATAATGTATAGTTTTAGAAGTGATTCGTTGCCAAAGATTATTAAACACCATTTATTATGGGTTTTGAGTGCTTTTGTATCTTAATCAATCTAATTAACGATTTGCACATTAATGTCTACTATTCTCTTGATCGCATTTGTGGCAAATTTGGTTTTGAAACTGTTATTTTAAAATTAATTGGTGATCTATTAGAAGAATTAGGTCAATATCATTGTAGGTCGAAATCCAATGAAGGAAATAAGAGCAAAAAGTGAAATTTCTTCTTGAGATACAGCATCTGTGACAGTTCTGCCTCCTTGTATTGTTCCTTCACTGTTTATATATTATGTTGCTGCTGTTCTGCTTTTTAATATCTGTGTTTGCATTTGTTTTTGGTTTTTCCATTTACCTATGTGCTTGCAATTTTGGTTTTGTATGCTTCCTTGAGCATCATATAAGCCTCGATGCGCTTAAAAACTTTAATAGCCGATGGCTTGTTGATAGTGGCGGGAAGCTTCCATTCTCAAAGCGCTCTCCTCCTCTACTTCACTTTCTTTCTTTCTTTTATTTTACCCGGTGCGAGCATCTTTGATGATGACTGAAATCAAAGATGTTAATTCTAATATAATCATAGAAGAGACACGCTTTAAGGTACCAGTTTAAAATTAACCAAGCATTCTCTTACTTTCATTCTCAACATTCCATTTGTTTAGTTCTGTCTCTCTTATAGTTGGCTCTCCTTAACATCACACTCTTGTTAACATGTTGATGACATTTGGGTTCAGTGGGTGCTGCTGATCATTGAGGGCTGAGTTAGTTGTCTCCCCATTAGTTATGTTAGGGTGAGTATTTTGAGATGTGTTTCCTTTACATTTAGGAACATTTATGCCCTATTAAAGTATAATTTGAGAAAGCTAAAGAATTAGTTTTAAATGCAAATGAGTCAGTTTGGGAATGAAACTATATCTCAAGTGCTCACAGTGAGATAAAGACCTTAAAAATATGTTAAGGTTTTACTAAAAATACTAACTTGGTGGTTGGGACTTAAGTTCTTTTCTTGTTTTATCATTTTTAATTTTGGTTTACCAATATCCCGACTCAGCATTTTTTATGAGCAAAATCTAAATTTAATTCACCATTATTGAGTCCTTTACCCGAATCATTTGTCTGAAGAAAGCCATTAAGTTATTTTAAGTATTATCTTTACTTGTTAGCTTGACTGGCGGTAGGGAGAAAGTGGGATATAAATATTGTTGATTCAGGATCACCTAACGACACGAATCAATGCCAGCATCATTAGTAGATGGATTTGAAAACAATATGGGGTGAGGTGAGAACCTATGATGCCCGTAGAGCGAGAGTTCTTTTTAAAGGCTATTTTGTTATGGACATTTAATGATTTTCTTACATATGACATGCAGTTTGTGCCACTAAGGGATATTATGCACTAATAAGTATGTGGTGAAGAAACAAATTCACATTATTTAAAACATGGGAATAAGAACTCATATACGGGTCATGGCAGTTTTATTCATGACCATCCACTGGAAAGCCAAAGAAGGCAATTGTGGTGAATATGAGTTTAGGGCTGCCTTGAAGACTTTATGGATGAAGTATTTGAAATGGTTGATGCATTCAGCCTCGTGGGGAAAGAAAAGGTTAAAATATGTGGATCCTTTCCTACTCATTCAAGTTGTTGGAAGAAGAGGTCTATATTCTTCGATCTTGAATACTGAAAGTTTTTATATATTCGACACAACTTGGATGTCATGCACATTGAGAAAAATGTTTGTGAAAGCATCATTGGAACTTTGTTTAATGTTCCCGATAAAACAAATGATGGTAAAATCAAATGGGCCCTTAAAATGGGATTAAGGTATGGAAGTTAACAAGTTTGAGTTAGAAGAGAATTTATCTTCCCCATGTTATACTCTAAGGAAAGAAAATAAATTGTAGACTTTAGTGATTTGAAGGGGTTCTTGAAGGTTATTGTTCAAAAATTTAGGAAACCTTGTGTCAGTGGAAAAGTTAAAATTTCGATGGTCTTAAGTCCACGATTATCATGCACTTATCTTTAATGACTATTGCGATGTCAAATAAGATGTGTGTTGCTGGCATGTTAGATATGGCATTCTGGTGTGTTTTTCTTCGTGCTTTAATTCAAGGTCTTTGGATGTGTCAAGATTGAATGATCTACAACAAGACATAGTGGTCATTTTGTGCTTGTTGGAGAAATATTTCCCACCTTTCATCTTTCACATTATGCTTTATGTAACAGTGCATTTGGTAAGGGAGGTTAGATTATGTGGATCGGTGTACATGAGATGGATGTATCTATTTGAAAGATACATGAGAGTCTGAGGTATAATTTGAATCGTACTCATCAGGAAAGGGTACATTGTTAGTGCTATATTTCGAGAGGAAATTTGTAGAGTTTAGTTGAGTACTTCTCGAGACGTTGATGAATTGAGTTCTGTACAACATGAAAAGTGGATCAGAAATATGGAAAACCTTTACACGGTGGTCGTCTGATAAATATCCATGACTTTAAATTGGTGGATCAGCACATCATGTTCTAAAACTCATACGCCATTGTCCGACCTTATATTGAGTAAGTGTCATGTATATATGAAATTTACTACCTTTTTTTATTCATGTCTTTATACAAGCGTAATTTACTTGTCTTTACTTGATAGTGAACATATAAAATATTTGAAAGCGAAATATCCTCGTCGATTCCCAAAGAGATGGTAATTGAAGGATAAACGTAATGCGTACATTAATTCTTGGCTTAAAGAAAAGAGTATGAAGCAGATATACATACTCTCTTGAAATTTAATGCTGCCAATTTGAATTCAGCTGGCTTACATATTAAGTGAACCATATGGGTTTTGAGGATGAAAGAAGTAAGAACCTACTTATGAAGGGAACTTAGAACAACACCACAGACAGTAGCATGTTTTGACATATCCAGGTTATATCATGGGCAGAAAATTCTCATAAAGCCCGGAGTAAATTAGTCATTTACCAATTAGGGACATAAATATCATCAGTAGTTGATACAATTATGGAAGTGTGAAAAAGATGGGATCACAGTAATTTAATAAGTTAGAGTCTGAATGGAAGAGAAATGGGGACGAAATGCAAAAATGAAAGTTAAAAGCAAAAATGGTTTCTTATTGCCCAGCTGACAGCCTGTAACATGGTTAGAGTAATTGGTCTCATTTGGAGGACAGCCAGTGAGAAGAGAGGGGAGAGGAAAGAGAGAAGAAGAAGAAAGAGAGAAGAAGAAGAGAAGAGAGAGGAGAAGAAGAAACAAAGCGAATGTATGGAACTTTGATTTTGTATGGAACTTAGTATAGAATTGTATGGATACATGTTTGTGGTTGTGGGTTGTGAGAAACCTAACCACTAAGAAATAAGAGTTCTTATGTGATCATCTAACAGTCTTCTTTCTACAGGTTTTATTTTCTTGAGAAAGATCAGAGGTCCCATTCCCACTGTGTTTGGGTTTAAGTGTTATATAAAGCTTATGGACGTATTAGAAGCGTTCTTAATTCTAGGTTTTGATAAGAACCTAGATTTTTTGAAGATGGGTTGGAGTAAAACCTAGGCCTTGTATAAGAGATGAATAAGCATGTTTGATTTATTGAGTTAAGATATGTATTGAATGATAATTTGGTAGAAAGGTATAAGATGAATTTGGAGTGGTCTGACGTGTTTATGAGTATTAAGGTTGATTTGGGTATCAACATGGAAAAATGGGAGAAAACACACAATGCAGGCATTTGGTCCACATGTACGGTACATTAGCATGTACCAGTCTTACCCTTCAAGGCTGAACATGCAACGATGCAGCATGGAACATCTTGGCTACCTAACTATCTTTGACAGTTTTAGTATTTTAGCATAACTTTGTTTCACATCAGGAGTTGAGTGATTCAAGTTGTTGGTTAAAATAGACTTGGGGAGAACGAAACATCGAAATAGGTACCTTAATCGGTCTATGTGGCCCAAAATTCACTCGAAGTGGGGCGATGTTCGAAACCAATTAAGTTACATTTTGGAGATAGAGTAATTGGGACCAGTTTAGGACATAACTCAGGTTTCGATTGCTCCAGTTTGGGTGATTCAAATTAGGAAGACCTTGAGACCTTAGCTTTAAATGAGTCTGAGCAAGTGTCAAATGAGTCAAGACACTGGAAGTATTCTTCAAACATTCCTCGTAAAAGTGGTAAAATGACAAGTTGGCATGAAAATGCCATAACTTTATTTTGGATGATCCAATTGGATTGATTCTAATTCCTAAGTAAAATAGATTCTTAGAGAAATAAGAATATATTAATGAGGTGTGATTTCATAGACATTATACTTTACAAGTATATGAAGTGCCTTATGTAATAGGCATGAAACAAGGAAAATATAGAAAATGCAATATGTATAAATGTGTTCATGAAACATGAATGTGATATGGAAAAATGAAAACTAAGCCACATTTTAGAATATGAATATGATGGGAAATATGTCGCGAACACGCTGATGTGGTTAAGTTATATATGATTATTATCACATATAACCAGAAAAAGATAACAAATGATAGGAAATATATGAATGAGTATATGAGCAGAGTATAATAATGGAGTATATGAATGAATTTTATGAATGAGTATAGGAATGAGTATCGTGAATGAATATGAATAATTATACATGAATGTGTATACGTGAATGAGTATATGAGCAGTATACGTAAATGAGTATATGAATGAGTATCGTGAATGAGTATATGAAATATAAATTACGTAGATTGAGTATATCTTTGAAAGATATCTGAGAAAGTGAAATTGGAATTGAAATGTGATTATGATGTCGATTATGAATGCCTGTTGGCAAATATATATAATATATATATTGATTTGAATTATATGGTTATTAAAATGTTTTGTCACACACTGCATGTGTGTTTGAACTATAAGCGAGAATGCGCATAAAAATGGTGATTTGAAATGTATCATTGAATGATCGACATGGCGGGATTCACAGCGGAATTAAATGCGTGAAGGTGTCGCAAATATGGAATGTGAAATCCACATTTTTATTAATGACCAACATGGCCAGGATTCACCATTGAATTCATCATGAGGGAATGGCAAGTAGTGTTAAATGGAAATCACATTGCTCTTGGGCCGTGGGCGGTGGGGATTCCCCAGTGAATGCTGTATTGAATGTCGGTCCCTATAGTGTCATATGTGAGGCGATAATAATAATTGAATGCGAAATCCCATTCTTCTTTATAATAGCCAAACGGGGCAGTTCTGGCGAATGCGTAGTGAATATATCGAGTCCCTATAGCCATATGTGAAATGGTAATTGTTAAATGGAAACCACATAGCTCTTGAATGACAAACGGGGACGAGTTACTATTTGAATGCATCGTGAATGTCGAATTCTATAACCATCATGTGAAATAGTATTATTAAATGGAAACCACATTCTTCTTGAATGACAAACAGGGGCCAGTTCACAGCTGAATATGTGTTGATGTCAATTCTATAGCCATGTGAAATGGTAATTGTTGAATGAACCATATTGCTACCGAATGACAACATGAAAGGATTCAACAACTAACTGGTCAGGAATGTCGAATTCTATGTAGTCATATGTAAATGGTAATATTGAGTGTGAAACCACATCGCTATCGAATGACAAACAGACAGATTCACCAACTGAATTGCCAGGATGTCGAATTCTATAGCCATATGTGAAATCACAAACCGAAAAGAGAAACAACGGTATTGAAAATTGTATTTGTTTAAGTATCTTTCACATTACAGATATATAGTAAAAAGGTATTATTTTGTAAATGCTTATTGGATTGCCCGAAAAGAAGTGTTTTCGCTTAATTAAAATGTTTAAAATGGAATACCAAACAAAAATGTTTCTCGAAGATAATTGAAAATGCTCTGAGTAAACCGAGTCTAACTTGGATCCGCCAATCTGGGTCAAGTCGGGATTCAAGCATGATACACTTTTGAAAATAAAAATTTAATAAAACGAAACAAAATGTTTTGATTGAAAATGTTCCAGTAAACCTGCTCCAAATTTTTGATCCGCCAACCGTCAAGTCGTGACTGGTCGCGACACTTTTGAAAATGAAAATTTAATATAACGAAACAAATGTTTTAAACGGGCATCCCGGATCATGAAACGTAATTGCTAAAGGGAGTTGATTAATGGCTTCGGTCGTGATAGTGATAAAGAGTCTAATATGTATTGGTATATCCTATTCGACCTCGTGATGAAATTGATATGACTTGACTGCTCCTATTTGCCATTGTATGGTATAAGTTGTTTTGAATATGATTCACATGCCATACATGTAGAAGATATGAATTGAAACTTGTAAAAGACATGACACATGGATGTGATACTTGACCGTGAAATGATATGGAATCTAAAAAGGATAAAATCTACATGTATATGATATGAGTTAGAAGTCACATAACAATAGGCTTCGCACTGTATATGAAAAGTAAATGTAAAAAGATAGTGATGGCGATTATTGTTATTGGTCGTTATCGCCTATGTTCCCACTAAGCGCAGTTTAGCACGTGTTCAATCCGTGCAGGTACCGAAGAGGAGATAAAGAGGACAGACATTCCACACCAAAGAAGACGGGCCATCTCAAAGATGTGTGCTCACTGTAAAGACTGCTCCACGATCTCCGATGTTTGTATTAGATATGTACATGTATATGTATTTATAAGAAAATGGGACTTAGCATATGTGTATAGATTTTAATGGATACCATCCGATGGTAGTCCTTTTCAGATATGTGTAAATGATTTTTGGTTAATACAAAATTGTTTGTATACCCACAGTATAAGCAGCTCAAAATAAAAACCAAAAATAAAAATAAAAAATAAAAAATAAAATAAAAAGTAAAGAGTCCAAGATGGTTTCAGCACTCGAAACCGGTTCTGATTATCCAATCAGCTCCGACCGGGGAATCTGTGGGCGTGACGTTATATGTTCAATAAATACATTCTTAGGATGCTTCTAATGGATCTCGCAATCATAACTCAAGTAGAAATGTGCTTCATGTTTACTCTTTACGCGTCACTACGCCTTTACAAAATTGTATTTAGTATCTATGTGTTTGGTCTTACTGTGGAACTTTGGGTCTTTAGTAAATGCAATGGCCGCCTGACTGTTACGGTTGACTAACACTAGATCAATTGAAGTAGAGGTGACCCCCAAATGATCTAAGAACCTCTTATGCCATACGACTATTATCAGATCACAAGAAAATGCCACAAATTCAACTCTCAGACAGTTGAGAAGGCTATACAGGTCAAGTTTACTACTCCAATATATAGAGCCATTACTGAGTAAAGAAATGAACCCAAAGGTGGATTTTCGCTCATCTAAGTCTCCTTCCCAGTCGGCATCAGTATAACCTCTTAAATGAAGATCATAGCCTTGATAGCATAACGAGTAATCAACATTTCCTTTTAGATACCTCATAATTCTTTTTGCAACTTTCCAATGTGTTAGGCATGGGTTGGATTGATATCTACTAACCATACCAATAGCAAAGCAGATATCGGGTCTTGTGCACATCATTGCAAACACTAGACTACCAACAGCACTAGCATAAGGAACTGTGCTCATTTGTTCCTTTCCCATTTGAGTCTTGGGACACAATCTTCAGCTTAACCCTTCACCTTTAGCAATAGGAGTATCAATGGTTTGCAATCTTGCATTCTGAATCATTCAATTATTTTTCTAATATACGTCTCTTGTGAAAGATACAATACTTTCCTTGGACGATCTCTTGAAATCTTAACTCCAAGAATATATGAAACCTCATCCATGTCTTTCATTTCAAAGTTATATGACAACCATGCTTTTATGTCATTAACATACTCCTTATCGTTTCCAGCTATAAGTATATCATTGACATATAATGCTAAAATCACAAATTTATCTCAGACCTTTAAGATATACGCAATGATCTTAATCAATCACCGTGAAATCATTTGAAATGATCACATTATGAAAGCGAATATACCATTGTCTCGAGGACTGCTTTAGGCCATAGATAGATTTCAAAAGTCTACTAACTTTATGTTCATGGCCTTCCTTAATAAACCCTATAGGTTGTTCCATATACATTTCTTCCTCTAATTCTCAATTAAGAAATGCAGTCTTTACATCCATTTGATGTAATTCAAGGTATAGGCTTGCAACTATAGCCAAAATTAAGCGAATTGAGGTGAAACGCATAACAGGTGAAAAATTTTCTTCATAATCAATTCTTCCACTGGTATTCTTCACTAGTAAGCTTTATACCTCTCAACGGTATCATCAGCCTTGCGTTTGATTTTGAGAACCCATTTATTCTTAAAAGCCTTACGTCCTTTTGGGAGATCTACCAATTCCCAAACTTGGTTGGTTCTCATAGATTCCATTTCTTTTCCATCGCTCTTTAATCCATTTCTTTATCAAAGGCAAGAGATAATTCCTTGAAATTCTTAGGCTCATCTTCGTCTTGTGGAAGAATCATAAAAGCTTCACCACCTTTAATCTCAAATCGATGGCGAGAAATGCTTGTACGATTATTACTTCATCGTCATAATTGAGATTCATTAATCCTCAAAACTTCATTTGGATTCAGATCACTTCATTCACATGAGATGATGGAATTGGTGCATGTAAATGTGAAACTAATTCATCATCTTCTAAATTCCACCCACTTGAATGAGATGATGCTAGTAAGTGTTGATCTATTGTCTCAAACAGTGATAAGTCCTGACTTATCTCACATTTTTTAGGAAATTCATTCTCTAAGAATGTGACATCATGTGATCCAAAACCCGCTACACCGCGCTCTCTGCCGACTTATGAACACGTATCCTTTTGAGACATCAGAGTACCTCATAAAGATATTTTTCTTTCCTCTTGGGCCTAACTTTCCATATTTATGAGGAATCATGAACATAAGAAAGACATCCCTGCTCTTAACATATAGGTTAGGCTTACCAGTCCATGGGCTCATATGGAGTGGATGCAATTGATTTCGTAGGCACTTGATTAAGTATAAATGTGGCAGTAAATAATGCATCACCCCAAAAAGTGATTGGCAAATGAGCTTGTGCCATCATAGACATAACCATTTCAAGAAGCGTTCTATTTCTTTTGTTCTAATAACACCATTTGTTGTGGAGTTCTAGAATATCAACTAATGTTGTATTCCTTTCTCATCGCACAATTTTCAAACTCGATCGACAAATATTCTCGAATTCGAATCGCCTTCTAATGCTTTATTTTTCTATATAGTTCATTTTTAACAAAAATCCTATACGTGTTGAAGCAACTTAATGCTTTAGACTTATGGGATAACAAATAGACAAAACCAAATCGAGTGTTATCATAAATAAATTTGATGAAATATAACGCTCCATGCCTAGATTTTTGATTAATTGGACCACAAATGTCAGAATGAACTAATTGCATTGAAATTCAGCTCTAGTTCCTTTTCCAAATGGTTTTCTTACAGTTTTTCCAACTAATCAAAATTCACAAGTGGACAAAATTACATTGTCAATATTAGCCAATAAGCCTCACACCTATTCATTCTTTGTCGACTAATATGTCCAAGTCTAAAGATGCCATACATTCACATCATTCTCGTGAATCACTGGCAGAGAACATGGAAAACTCACAAAGATAACCACTCAAGTTATAATCCAAATCCATAATGAAAAAAAGATCTAGAACATAACTAGAACCAAAATAAATTGTTCCCAATGACAAATTAACCCGACTATCATGAAAGTGCCAACTAAATCACAGCTTAAGCAATTCCAATACATAAATTAAATTTTGACAAATCTAAGGAGCAAATAACACATCATGCAGGAATAAGGTTCGACCACTTTGCATGACTAACTTGCATGTGTCTAACCTTAGACTTCTTACTCATGTTATTCAAGAAACCCACTTTCTCCACTAACTCGTTTAAGTCCACA
This sequence comes from Tetrastigma voinierianum, assembly GCA_016808115.1. Lineage (NCBI taxonomy): Eukaryota > Viridiplantae > Streptophyta > Magnoliopsida > Vitales > Vitaceae > Tetrastigma > Tetrastigma voinierianum. The sequence continues at coordinate 168,437 of JAEQBH010000791.1, forward strand.
AAGGCTTCTCGATCCTTCGCTATGTGGTACGCGGGCCCTTTATATTTTTGGCCGGTGCGCACCAGCGATGTGACCACGTTTACAATTATAGCATCTCACTTTTGCTATATTTTTTCTTCAGATACTTTGAATTCTGCGAATGTTGGTTTTGCTTAGACTTGCTTGGATGCACTTCTTTCTTTCCCCTTATTAGACTGCAGGATCTCACCTTTGTACTTGCGCTGCTCCAACCCCATGTGAGCTAGGTCTAGCCATGTACACATCAATACTTGGCTTAGCAGCTTCAAGGTGATCCTCTTCCAGCTCAAGGTGACACATAGCATCTTCCAAAGTTTTTATGTTTTCATTATGGGCCATGTATTTCATGTCTCTAACTATGGGGGTAGGGAACTGGGACGACAAATAACTTGTTGCTCATCCGTCAAGGTATGACCAAAGATTCTTCAAATTTCGCTTATCATGTTTGACATATGCCTTAAATGTTTTTTCATTATATGTTCAGGATGCTTGTTGTATGTGTCAAACTTGATAGTCAACGATTTGAGTTTGGATATAGACGTACCTCCAAACTTCGCTTTCATTGCAGACCATATGTCTTTTGCATTGATATACCTTTGGAACTCGTGCATGGCATCATCATCCATGCTGGTTAGCAATGTAATGTGAGCGAGTGAGTTTTTCCTCTTCCAAGTTTCATAAGTCTCATGGTCCCTCCTATGTTGGGTCGTTTTGCCTTCTTCAAGTTCATTCATGATAAAATTCAGAACTTCAAGAGCCTCTTTCTCTTCCAACACATATTGATTTTCTCATATCTAAATCCTTCATAATCACACCATTCAACTTTTCACCCTCGGTTAGTTCAAGAACAATATTCTAGCTAAAGCCATTTTATCAGGAACACATAACTCGCACAAGACAGCACGCGTTATTAATGTCTACCAAAACATACATATACTTTGTTAATAACTAATTAGATTAATAAATAACACATTAGATTTTAGAGTTGAAAGGTCACTAGGTTTCCAGTCATCGCCTAATATTCTAATATAGTCCAAATATTAATCTAATTACTTGAAATATTCTCTCGATTGCACCAAAAAAAAAAAACTTTCTCAAACAATTAATCAAAGGCATACATAATTAATTGAATTGAAACAATCAAAACAAATTAATTGATAATATAATAATAAGTTGGGTCATAATTTATACATTAATATCCAATGTCAAACAATAAAACACTTAGTAACATAATTACATTAGAAACAAGTTCTAATTAATAAACTAGAAATTTAATCAGAATGGAAATGAACAGCTTAAAATAAAGTTCCACCGAAATACAAAGAAAAACTCAGAGACCCTGGGATGGGACTAGGAACCAAACTTAACCAATGCAATAGTCCCTACATAATCCTCACAAAAATTTCACAAGTCTTTCATAAGACTTATTAATTTTCTATTCAGTCTACAATAAATCGAGGGTGTCCCTATACTATGGAAATAAGGCAGATTTTTAAAGCTTTATATTTTTAGCATCGAAGAGCAAACCACCTTCCTAAACTATATTTGAATCTTTGTTAACATTGACGATATGATCCACCATACAAGTCACAACATTGTCTAAGTAGTGGTCACAAGGTTTTCAAGATTTTTAATCATCCAAAAAACTTTATTTCTTTGTTTTGCAATCCAAATAACCTTAGGAGCCTTCACTGTGATTGGCAATATTTTATGTAACTCAAACAGAAAATAAATATGATAAATATGCAATCATACACATAAATCACAATGATTAAAAATAAATTTTCAATCAAATTATGTGTGAAATGATCATCGACTTCCAATTTGTTATTATTAGAAAGAGAAAGAAAAAAAGTCAACAAATAAAGTTAACGATCAATGATGTCGATTTGGTCGATCAACTCCTCAAATGGTCGGTCAAACGAAATGATCAATCAAAATTGGTTGGTCAAATGGATCAATCAACTCTCAATATGGGTTGGTCAAATGGATCAATCAACCCTCAAAATGGGTCAGTCAAACGGGTTGATCAACCCTCAAATTGGTTGGTCAAACCCACTTTCCCACTTTTGTCATCTCTCCCAAAAACAAGGCTCATTTAAAAGACAAAAACCCACTGGGTGTGAATTTAAAAAAACTAAACAAAAAAACCCAGATTTGAAGTTTAAAAAGCGCAACTTTAAAGGTCCATAACTTTTCTAATTATGAATAGAAAAAAGCATACCATATCTCATTTTAAAGCTTGAAACTTGAATTTTAATGTCATGTTATGATCTCTTTGAGATGCCTCCAAAAAACACAGAAAAGTTCACCGAAAGAGGGCTGCCCAAAACAGTTCTCATTTGTTGAAAACTACATAAATTTTTTTTTGATGACTTAAAAAACGAGGGCTCATATCTTACTCATTTGTCAACCAAAAATAGTAAATAAGATTTCGATTTAAAGCCCTAAAAGTCATCTATACACTCATTTGACTATTTTATATAAAGGCATAATCTTTAGATAGAAAACAACATGCAAAAGGGACCCTCTATAAGGGTTCAAGGTAAATAAATAATAATAAAAAAATTTCAAAAACCGTAATGCCCTCTATACTTGTTTTTATTTTATTTAAAAAATAAAGAAATAAACAACTAGAACACAAGTCGAAATAGCTCTGATACCAATGATGAATAATTCATAGGTTTCAAGGCTTTAACTTTGCGAAAACGGATTAGATGATTAGTTGACTTGCGTTACTGGTTGATACAGACAATCACAGTGCGAAATGTCTCCTTTGTTTTCATAGCCTAAAATCCACCACTTGTTACAGAAAAGCCTTTTCTTACGTTTTCTTTTCTCTGTTTTTCTTCCTTCTTTCTTTAAAAACATAAGAAAACCTTTTTCCTTTTATATGGGAAGTTTTACTATTTCCCCTAACCAAGTGAGCGCGCTATCTCATATGGAAATGGGTTAGTTCTATTATGGGTGTAATTCCATGAACCAAACTCTAACAAATCGTAATTCTTTTTAAATATTTTTACAAAAATATATTTTATCATCTGACACATATGAGGAGAGAAACCTGCATTGATGGATTCCTTAGTTAGGACGCTAAACGGTTCATAATCATGGTCATGCATATGCCCAACAAAAGCTTTCATGGTTTACTCCATGTATGATTGTGGGTTTCTACTATCCTCTACCGAAAAGGAAAATACTAGAAAGGATTTTTATTCAGATATATAGCTATTGGTTTCTTCCACAAGGTTGGACCAAGGATTTTAACATACAAAAGACTATACCTTGGAATTTGCAACACATACTTGGATGAAGGATTTTAACATACAAACGACCATAACCTAGGAATTCGCAACACATATGTAACACATACATGTTCAGATTCTTACTGACGTAGAGCCTAGGAAAGGAAATATTTATTTATTACTAGCACATTTGTTGGGTCCTTCAACGAAATCCATGCACCAACTAGCATAGCTCCACCACCACCAACCCCACGAGCAACGCTATAGCTCCACCTCGAACAGTAATACTATCCCCGTCACTATTCACATTACCATTTCCATTTCCATTTCCATTTCCCGTATTTTCATTTCCATTTCCATTTCCCGTATTTTCATTTCCATTTCCATTTCCTGTATTTCCATTTCCATTTCCATTTCCATTTCCATTTCCCGTATTTCCATTTCCATTTTCATTTCCATTTCCATTTCTATTTCCATTTCCATTCCCATTTCTTCCACCTCCTTGAGCATCACCAATCATGCTAGCAAATTCACCTCCACCTGCAATACTACCACCATTCCGTCTAACAACGTTAGCTCCATTTTCAGTAGCAACACTCTCCCCGCCATCATTCCCATTTCCACCTTGACCACCTAGCCCTCTCTTAGGAATGAATGTTTTCTCATCTTCAAAAGGACCCTTTTGGCTCAAAAGCCTCTTACTTGCTGTGGAATTGCAAACCAGAGCACTGAGAAGCATAAGAAGAAGAAACTTGGAAGTTATCTTTTCAAGATGGTGATAATTGAGATGGACCTCAATTTGATAAGAAGTGAGGGGCTAAAAGAAAGAATATATTGAGATGAGAAGATGATGACAAGTTGAAAAGGGCTTAAGGCTCCGTTTGGAACCCAGAAATTACTAAAGAATGACAATATAGAGGAAAATGGAAGGAAAGAAAATGAGAAAATAAAAAAAAATAGGTTTAATTAAACATAATAAATTAATTCCTATGAGGGACTAAGCAAATTAAAAAGAAGTAAAATTTTTGAGGATTTCATTATGTTTGATTTTCTTTTATATTTTTCACAATGAAACCAAACATAAGAAAATCATTTTTTGAAAAAAATTTACACCACTATCTTTAGGGTTTAGTGATCTTTAATGGTATTCACTAAAAAAATTCGACCAACATCTTTAGGTTTTAGTGATTCTTAATGGTCTTAAAATTTTCGACCAACGTCTATTGGGTTTAGTGATCTTTAATGGTCCTCATAAAAATTTTGACTAACATCTTTTGAGTTTAGAGATCTTTAATGATCTTCAACCTTAAATCTTTCTCACTAAATGCATCTCCCTTTGAGATAGATGACTATCAAGAGCACCTGGCGAGAAGAAGTTCAAGATTGTCCATTATTGCATATGCAAACAAATGACTTTCCGTTTTTGCATACGCAAAGAAATGTATGTATAAATCTTGATCAAAGGCATAATAAAGACTTCAATATATCCATTCATTAATTTATCTCAAAGAAGGCATGGAATATTTTCAGAAATATTACAAACCTAATGAAAAATGTCATCCTCTACCCTTCTTGTTATTTGTCTCAGTTTGATTACCCTCTTCTTTTGCAAGTAAAATTAAGAAAATGATTCGAGAAAGGAATGTACCTGGTAGAAAGCTCTCATTTGCTAGCGGGCAGAGCCCACTAATTTGTGGTGGAAATTTTACAAGTTGCCATGTGATCATTCTATTTTCTTGTTTTCCCACATAAAGAAATGTAACATTTATAAATTTTTCAAGTTTGAAAAATAAAATTTGTTTGTTTTGTCATAAATAAAAACACAAGATTAACCCAGCAAACATGCACAAACACAAGAGATTGGTCACGCGATTTGGCTAAGCTTACATCTGTGGGTCTAAGCCCATATGCTAAGGATTCCACTTATCTCAATCAGGTTACATTTGGTCTTATATGAGACAAGACTCCCCCTTTTTTCCAACTCCTTCTTTCACTTAATTCTTTCATAGTGAAACATAGAACAAGATCCTCACTTCAACAACACATACACTTCACAAACCCAAGAACATCATTCAACAAGATGGATAAAACCTCCCCAACATTGAGATATTCGGGCAATACCTGCAATAGGTATTCAATCCCCCAAGAACAACTTCTTGTTCTCCTACATCTTTCTTATGGTGTAATTTCTTCAAAATCTTGTCTCCTATTTAATATCCTCCAAGGGATCCTTAGTCAATATTCCAGATCTTTCACATGTAAATTCCCACCAACATGATCCAATCTTTATATTTGATTCACCCAATATCACCTTCCGCTTCTTCGCCCATCCTAGAGAATATCAACTTTTGATATGCATTGATTCACCTAAATTTACGTAATATCGCTCAAAATCCGTGTTCACCAAATATGATAAGTAGTGTCAATAGTTGTGGCATCAAGATTTGCTGTTGTAAAACATGCGATATATTTTTACTTAAGATTATGACAAGGAAATATCTCCAATAAAGTTGTCAATCATTGGCCTCATAAACCTCAGGTTACCGTCATGTCTTGACATTCTCGCAATTATATGTATTTCTTATTTTACGTTCTTGTTACAATATGAAGGTTCTTTCTTTTTCATGGATGTAGGTATGATTAAATAATGAGTTGCATATATTCAAGCTTGTATATCTCTCTCTATACATGGATTTTTTTTTTCATTTTGTTCATGTGGTTGTACTTTAACATTAAAGCTTCATAAATATATATATAAATAAATAAATATACATACATATATATATATATATATATATATATATATATATATATATATATATATATATATATATATATATATATATAATTTCGCTTGAAAACTCAATTTCTGTATCTCTATCGATGAAACGACTTCATCGTTGGAATAGTAAGCCACGGGACTGTTACTCCAATCGACTTCGTCTGATTCCGAGATGGCCTAATTTCACGCTGAGGCACTGGTGTAGCAAGTGACACATGACACTTGGTTGAATGGCTCTATTAGAGCCATATGTCAAATGGATAGGTTAGTCAAACAAAGAGAGAAAGTCTAAGGGATGGCCATGTGTCAAGCCCTTAGAGGAAAGAAATCCATATTTTGGATAAGATAAGAAAAGGCCAATGAAAAAGGGACATGTGGCAAGGGTATTTAGGAGGAGGTCTCCCACTTGAGCAAATTGGATCATTTCGGTGGAGAGAGGAAAATTGGAGGGAAAAAGAGAAAAAGAGAAAGAAAAGGAAAGAGAGAGGAAGAAAATAAGGAGTGAGAAGCTCTAACTTCTCTCTAGATTCTACTAAGATCGGACCGTCGGTTTTTGTCGGCTAAAGAGACAAAAACTGTCACGCGACGAGAGCTAGCGGTACGAGAATCCTGGTTTTCGCCAAACTCCGAGAGAGGTGGTGGTTGCTTCTCCCACTTCGCTAATTCTTGCTTAAGATCCATTTAAATGGCATGAGGTTTGGGGCTGTGAATGGTCGTGCGGTTCAGTCCTAAAGTTTTAAGATTGAACACTATAATTTTTTAAGACTGTTTCGGATAGTCCGGGGCTGGATTTTTGGACTGTTTTCAAACAGTCCAGAACTGAATTTCCGAGACTGTTTTCGGACAGTCCGAGACTAAATTTGTGGATTGTTTTCGGGTAGTCTAAAACTGAATTTACAGGACTGTTTTGGGTAGTCCCGAGACTAATTTTTGGACTGTTATTGGTCAATGTGTGTTGTTTTTATGTGTTGTTGCTAAAAAAATTGAATAACATGTTGGTTGTGTGAATTTATGTTGATATATGCTTATTTGATATATTAGCATGAAATTTATGATGGATGTAAATTATATGTAGAAAATATAATTATTCATTAAATGACATCCCGCATTTCATGCACGAGGACATTGCTTGAAACATGTGTGAGTGCATAACATGGTTTTTAGAATAAATTAAATCAGAGGGTTGCCTAACAAAATATTTGTCAGAGTTTGTCCACTAAATTTAATCGAAGGGTTGTCCAACAAAATTATTTGTTGGAGTATGTCCACTAAATTATATCGGAGGGTTGTCCACAAAAATATTTGTCGGAGTATGTCCATAAATTATTTCAGAGGGTTGACCAATAAATTTTGATATCGGAGATTGACCAATGAGTTTTCTGAAACAAAAATCTTTTATTTTGAAAACAGTTTTTCATAAATGGCAAGTGCGTGTGTGAGGGAGTCGGTGAGGACTCGAGGCATGGGGTATGACATGTAGACATTTGAGTAGGAATGTGCATAATTTTACTTGGATGTGTGTGTGTTCTGCTATCGATGTGCACTTGGCTGTGAGTAGCCTCGCTTAATTCATCTACTGGGAATTGCTCACCCCGTCACGGGAAAATATTTTTAGGTACTGGAGGTACATAGGGGAATGAAACACATCCAAGACCTTAGTTGTGAAGAAAAGGCCGACGCTTTTGTTTTTATTTGTAAATTTTTATAGAAAAGCCTGGGGCTGTTTATGGTAAAGAACAGAGGTAATTAAACTCACTATGATTAATGCGCTTGGCAAGTTTCTGTGTTTCATGTTGCCTTTGTAATAAAAAGGTTATTGTATGTTGAAATTAGGGTGTTTAGAAGGAAAAAAAAAAAAAAGGAACTGGAGGTGCAGAAAGGCCAAAGTGGGCTACTGCCCATTTTCAATTTTCTATTGCAACAGGAGTTGGTCCGGGCAAGGCATTTTAGGTTGTGACAAGGAAGTCTCGTCACAAAGCTTCGCCTGCGGTCGCGACATGGTCTTCAAAGCTGCGTGGCTCCTGTGTCGTGATTGTGGTTCGATGTCGCGACTACGTCGTTCGGGCGGAGGAATTTGGCCGCGATAGGATTTTTAGGTCGCGACAGAGTTGGCCACGACGAGGGAGGATAGAGCGCACAACCGGCGCCGAGCTCACGCCAAAGCGCTCACGGTCGACGCCTACCGAGCGAGAAGGCCGCGGGTCGCACGCACGACAAGCGACGGTGGAACTCGTCGCACAAACTCACAATTAGCAAAAATGACCCTCGGGGATTTGAGGCGTCACATATATACTTCCTGGTTATAAAATCCACAATATTACTTCTTGTGTTTAATACTGGAGCAATCTTCAAAAATAATAACTTGAAGGAAGACAAACCCGATGGGTCCGCTAGTGGGCTGGTTAAAAACAATTCAGATTTCTGATCATGGGAGATAACCTGATTTCCATCTTTCCCCTTTGGCTGAAAATGAGTTCGAAGGCAAGTTGAAGGAGTGAGAATTAGTGAGAAATGGATTAATGGGCTTAATGCTCCAACTGAGAAGGTTCACGGAGCTTAGAGGGGATTGGATAAGAACCACCCCACTAATCCGTGTAAAAACCCACCAGAATTTATCTTTGAATTTGGAGTACTGCTGCGATATTGCTCCCCCGCTCCTTGACAATATCATTATTTGTCATAAATAAAATATATTATTTTGAGTGATTCGATTAAAAGAACTTTTGGCAATCCAATTTTAGAAATTTGACTCTTCATTGATTTTTGGCTTAATTTTGATAAAAATATCCTTCTTGTTTCTTTACAAAAATAACCCTTCTTTAAAGAGATAATGTAAATATATGAAATGAACAAAGACATTTTTATTTAAAATGAGTTATTTTTAAATAAAAAATATATGAAAAATTAGATTCATAAATTTAAGGTTGTTAGGATGTCTTAACCAATCATTCGTTTCTTTTTTCGTATTTTTATATTCTGAAGAAGTGGTTAGAGGGTTCAACAACCAAACAAGATTTGGAGAATGTGGAGCGTATGGGGATGATGCATGGCTAAAGCCTTGTGGAATTAATGCCTAATAAAAAACCTGATAAAAAAAATTTCATCCTCTACCCTTTGGTTATTTGTATTTATTTCTCTTAATTTTCTGTTCTTTGTGTTACAATATGAAAGGTCGATTAAATAATGAATTGCATATATTCATGCTTATATATCTCTTTATACATGGATTATTTTATCATGTTGTTCATGTGGTTGTACATTCACATTAAAGCTTTCATATATATATATATATATAAAAGTTTATCAAGAGCCAAAATTCATAATGAACCATTGATCCCCAAGCAAGTTAATTAGTGACAGAGTCTATTAATTAATTGTTTAAGAGGCAAGAAACCCACTAAAGCAAGAGTTTGGTTACTTGATAGGCAAGAAGCCATGTGGTGCAGCTTGACGTTACTGTCCAACAAGTAACCCTATAAGGTTAGGATTTTTAGTCTATAAATAGACCCCTCTCCCTAATAACCTTCACATACATTCTCCCGAGGGTCTTTACATACATACACGGGTGTTCTTTCCTCTGGTCTCTGGCAATTAAGCGCATCCACATGAAAATCTATTGCTTTTAGAATAACTTTGAAGGTCCTGCACCAAGAGATTAGTAAACCCTAAGGATGTGACATTAGTTTATCAAGCATCTGTCCACGCCGACACTTATTAATTGGTGGACTACATAATCATATTACAATTTTAATTGTATAATTGCGGCATGTTAATTGTGAGTCATTTATGGGATGGTTTACTATTGAATCAGTTATGGCTCATGGTTCATCTTTCTTGTTTTGCAAGCCCATCGACCAAAAGCTCACCGTCTCCTCTATGTCATATATATGTAAGTAAATAAAGTCCTAGAATTTCACAAGGGTTTGGTAGAATACACTTTGGAGAGAAGGAAAGAACTATATTCAACCCTAGCCTTTTTTTTCATCCCTTGAAGATTTAGGAGACTAATGGTAGTCAACAATTCTAGATCCATGCCAAAGATGCTTTCACCCCGTATGAATTGATATGTTTCATCGTTTCACAAAGTATATTATTTTATAGCATATTTATTGTGTCTTTTAATTTTTGATCAATTGTTTTTGGATCAATAAATACTCTTTTTGATTTTACAAAATATTCTACCAATTGGTATCAGAGCCATTTTCATTGACATTGAAGCTATCAAATTTTGATTTTCTATATTTATGGAATTTTTGCTTATCCTACGTTTTCTGGGTTTTTTTTTTCTGCATTCATCAACATAATCTCGTTTTCATTTTATGAACGCTTGGGTTTTTTATTTTCTTGGTGGAAAGTTTCCAATGTTTGGGGATATAAAAGACAAAATCACCATTTCATTCGATTGAATCTCGGTAAATCCTCAAGAATCTGGCATGAAAGTCTCCATATGTTATAGTATAACATTCTCCCATTGGTGTGATGAAAGAGAAAAGTTAACATCCATTGTCAATCATCCATTGATGATTAGAGGACGCATTGACGGACAATCATCCATTGTCAATAATAATAATAATAATGAAATTTTTTTTTTGGCAATCAATGCCACTTTATCTCTTGTCATATAATAATTTTTATTATTATTTTATATGATTGATAACGATATCTTCAGACTTTTTAATAGAAATAATCTTTTTATGATTCATTCATTTAATTCTCATGTATGGGAACCGTCTTTTATGACAAATTGAAATTTTTTTTTTAATTCTTTTATTTCATTGATTGTTAGGAGGTTTCCAAGAAGCAAATATAATGAAATATTCTTTGATTTTGATTATTGTTTTCATGTTTTTGGGGATTTCTTATGCAGGTATTTTTTAAGCCAAATTTATGTTTTTTGCCCACATTTTTTGTTTTCTAACCCATTAAACATTAATTTTGGTTATGGAACAAAAATCAAAATTTTACCCAATTTTTCAATCTTTTCACTAGTTGTTTACATATTGTTTTTGCAATTTATGTTTATGCTATTTGGGATTATTTATAGCATAATGTCAGAATAAAATTATTTTCTTGTACTTAGGTAAAATTGAGAAATATTGAATGCTTAAAGAACTTACCTCTCGTGAGTCTGAGCATGTCGAAGATTTTTTGGAATTGATGCTGCAACTGTAATTTCTCCCGTCTTGTGCATCAATTTCGCTAAGGTTCATACTGATAGTGAAGTTTTCCTATCGATAACTTGATTATTTGCTAGGATGCTTAGTTTGGTGAAGAGATTTCACTAAGTGTCATGAACCACACAATTTTACTACCATATCGGTGGGAAATTGACACATTTGGTTATGACGACTGGTGAATTGCTTTTACCTGTGTATGAGTCTTTTTGCTCATATAAACACTAGCATTTGGTGACCACTTTTGTAATACTGTAGCCAAATAATGGAAGCAATTTGCATGTCTTGTTTCATGTATTTTTACACGCTTTTGTTTATTCTTCAGCTTTGAGCTTTCCTCGGTTCTCTGCCATCACAAAACTTAATGGGACTAATTACAAGCAATGGGTTAAATCTCTCATGATGAATTTGACAATTTTGAAACTGAACTTGACCTAAAAGTTAGCAAGCTCTCCAAACCCATCAATAAGTTCGCAAATGAAAAAAAAGTCTTTAATGAGGACTCATATTCTAATTGTCACATTTGATGATCATGGAGAATCATATGGAGGAACCTATTTATGCAAGCATTCTCAAGATTGAGAATGCAAAAGAGTTCTTGAATGCTATTAGCAAGAAATATACAAAGTTTTCAAAGAATGAGAAAAATGAGTTATCTGATAATCATTAGGTGAATGTTTGTTTGATCCAAATGTCATTGATGTGTCATCTATACTGTGGTTGATTCGTACAATAGGTGTACCAGAACAACATTTATATCCTAAAATTCCTCCTACTAACAGAGCAAAAGCTAGCGCAAGATAGCTAGCTTCTAGGGTTGAACTCGTGTGGATGGGTTTTCTCGCACACAAATGATTTGATAAAGGGAAGGCCAAATGGTGAATTTATTTTGATTATGGATTTTTTGGTAAAAACAAGGAGTCGATAGTTATGTGCCGAAAATAAAATTAAGAAAATAAGAAAATAACTCCTTGAAGCATAGGGCTACTGGTTTGAGGTCCTAAGGCGACTGAGAGGTCCTGCCCATTTACTCTGGTTGGGAGGACGACTTATAGTCATTTCCCAATCCCATCTCTTCATTTACTATAAAAACCTAACTCCAATAATCGTCTTTGAAAGATGGTATTTAATAATCATTTACGGTCCTCATGAAAAAATCTTTCCCCGATCTACCCTACAAAGGACTCATAAGAGACAACTAACCAAATATCGGGATCTGGAAGAATAAGCCCATCGGACCCAAAAAGATTGCCGGGCACTGTCAATCGTACATATACAAGGATTTAAACCCAAATGGAGAAGGTGGACATAAATAACAACAAATGCATGAGTTAAAAACAGAGGACCAACAGCTTTACCTTAAATCCAAAGCCCAAAGAGCCCTCCTCTTCAAAGATGAAGGGGTTTGTTTCGCCTCATCCTCCGTTGTCATCCTGGAGGCCATAAACCAAGAAAGGGAGAGAAAATGAGAGAAAGTGGAGGAAAATGAAAATAAGCGGGAACTACTGAAAGGTTCCCGTCTATTTTATTAATAAGAAAAAGTTTTTTTTGATTACAAGGTAGAGCTTATACGCCTCAAATGCTAAGCAAAATTACAAAAAGAACCAAAATCAAAAGTCAAGCATAAGGGATAAATGGGAAGAAACAAAATTGTAACAAAAGGCAAAAGCATGAAACATCGAGAGGCGACAAGGCAGTGACATGAACAAAGGTCGCATGATGAACAGCAGAACCTCTAAATTTTCTGAGGTCGCAAATTTTCCGCAGATCTCCAATTCTTGACATTTTCGCTCTTCTTCCTTCTCGGTCTTTGATCTCGCAATGCCGAAGCTTGACTTGAATTCTTCGTGGTCGATCGACCAACAATTTTGGCATAAATAGCTTGTAAGAACCATGCAACAAAGTACGCAGCATACCGACCTTAATGTGCCAATCTGTTAAATATTGATTATACAGTACTAAAACCTCGCAATAAATGTGGTTCAATATAGCACTTTTGAGCATTAATCACACTCCCCAACTCACACATTGCTAGTCCCTTTACAACAGCAATAAATAGGAAGAAAGAAAGAGAGATAGAGCATACAAATCAAAACAAAATTATGTTCACAAAAATTATATTTCAAAAGGCTGTGAATGAGTAATGCCTAACCTCAATGAGAATCAAAACCCTGCCTAATAACTATCTTGAGATAATGAATTCCTTACAAAATTGAGTATCAAAAGAGCCTCCTTCTTGATGAATCAACCAGAGACTTCTACCAAAACCTAAGTGTTTGTTTGATCAGTTCTTAACAATAAACTGCCGAACGACACTCTCCCCCCAACCAAGCTACTGCCTACACTTAGGACACTAACCAACCTAAATAGATCAAGACCCACTCTTATTCGACAACTTTTTTTGTGTTGTAGGGTGCAATGCCAAGTAATCGACCTCACCAAAATCCATGTAACGAGGATCTACTTATGACTCCCAACCAATTAAGGCTTAGGGCACCAAGTCATAAGGATCTTTCGACCACTAACTCTTTCTGTGTTTCACCCTGACTTCGAATGATTTCAAACTCCAGCACCTACAATCCGCTAAACCTCACCCACCACCCATGTAGTGAGCACTGTCAAGACTCAAATCCGGGCCGTTTAGGGCACCGGATTTAAAGGCCGCCATATACCCCTCTGACCGTGCCTCTGTTTCAAGGCAAAGCTCGACTCTTTCTATTCTCTTTCTCCTTTTCTTTTTCTTTTTTTCTTGGAAGACACATTGGCCTTCTATTTAGGGTCCTTAACCACAGCTGGTCAACGAAAGAGGATAGGCTTTGGTAAAGTTTAGGCAGTTTTTCAGCCTATTGTTGAAACCTGATGTGCACCGTGTGTGGTTAGTTAACGTTGGAAGAAAAAGGGTCGAAAGCAACAAGAGTTCAACTGATCATCCACTCAACCAGGCATGGAACCAATCTAACATCAATAGAATTGGATGAATGTTTCACTTTTCAAACCGCAGTTAAAACAAAAAAAATGGGTGCAATTTTTTAATTGAAAAAGTAAGTTGTATAGTATAACAACTTTACAAAAAGAAAAACCAGTAAGCCACTGAACATCAAAAAATGGGCTTGCTTAAAATAGTAACAAAAACATAAATAAATGCCACTTCCTTCTCTAACTCTCCCCCTAACCAAATGTCACATTGTCCGCATTGGGGCTTGGATTGGAAATTTAGAGAAGGGCAAGCACTACTTGATGAAATGTACTACTTGATAGGATACTTCGCGAAGCTTCCATCGATTAATCTTATTCACTCGCTAGCTTCAAATAAACAAGTTAGGAGAAAAAGGGAGGTGTAAAGTGACTAGTTGGAGGAATTGACAATTACACCTTCAATAATTTCAAAGTGTTCTTTATATTATATTTGATTCTAAACTTTCTAAGCTTTCCAACGGTACCAAAAACACCTAAAATGGACTTTGAATGAGAGGTTATGAGCAAACAAAATCACGCTTAAAATTGGGAGGCGGGTCAAGGAAAATTTACACTCGCAAATTTTTTTTTTTATATTTTTATTTTTTAAAGATAACCATATATATATATATATATATATATATATATATATATATATATATATATATATGAACAAAGGTAATATAGATGAATAAGGTAACTCGAGGTTTTCAGAGGCATTTTCACTACGTTAAAAATTCTGAAATTTGTATTTTGTGCAAAAACCTACAAAAATAAACACAAGAAAAATTTGTAAAAAAATTGCAAAATAAAATTTGCAATTAAGCTAAAAAGGCATTAACTAAAAATTAAAGAAAATATAAAGAGAAAAATTAAAGAAATCAAAATAAAATAAAATAAAATAACATAAAGTGAAAAGAATGAAAACAAAAAGTGGGGGAGATTGTGCTCCCCCTAAACTAGTCTCTCAAGCTCGGGAGACCGCTAGAACTCGGTGGAGCTATGGTGAATGCCAGGTCCAGGGTTCATGTCTGAACCAAAGACTGAATCCATCCACTATGCCATGCAAGCAAGAGTAAATGTAGTTGTTCTTGATGGAGTGGCAAATATTTGCACAAGGGCCACTAATTTGAAATATTGCACAGCAAGCAAGGTGATAAGAATCTTTTTGTGGTATGTTTCAGTAGTTCGAGTGTGTCATGGTGTGTGGGCAAGATATACAACGAGTAAAGAGGGCAGGGTAAATTGTGCCTAATAGTCTTCACCATTCTTTCCTCAACAACAACAAGGGAAGGATTTCTCTTCTCTCCATGGCCCATAGGACAACACATGATTTAGGAGCTCGTTGGTTCCTCTTTCTCACTCCTCCCGGTTAGTTGAGCCTGCTCACCCAAAATAGTTTCGCCAAGCACTTCTTCCTCCGCATTCTCCTCCTCGGCGCGAGACGGATTGTTTAGATGTCAAATTCCCATCATTTTCGTGCTATAGAACACATCCAATTCTTTGTCTGTGTGGAGCTCTCTATCGTGTCGCTTCCATTGTTCAGACACCACGCCTCTGCCTCTATGTAAAATTATCCACTATTTGCTCAAGTTTAGTATTGCCTGCTCAACTGAAGATGTCAACTATGGTGGTCGGTAATGAGGAGCTGGAGGCATAATATGGAGAAGGTGAGGTGCATAAGCCAGGAACACCGTAGAAGGGTGCACTATCCATTGGTCTCTATGCACTTCAGTCGGGACCCATATGGGCTTACCTCTCCACGTGTCACGATTCTACTCACGTGAAGGTTTTTGTAATCCCTCATCGACATGTACGCCTAGGGTTTCTCTCCACCGAATACTCACCGTATTAAGCCTCCGCCTTCCATTTGCTCAAGATTCAAATTCGGGCCCAAATCTCAGGTACCACTTGATCAACTCCGCCCTCTAGATTTCTAATCCGCTGGAAATTCCTGCAGTAAAAACAGGGCAAACACCCAATGACCAAGAAACAATCCTACCTAAAAGGTTAAGGTTACCTAAAAAAAATAAACTGTGAACTAAAACTAAGAAGACTAACAGTAAAGTATATACATGAAATCACCAGGACTTGTGATGAGGATCACAAGTGTTCATCAGGTCATCATTTGCACTTAGGCACCATCCCCGGCAACGACGCCATTTGATTCGTGCCACAATAGGTGTACCGAATCAACAATATTTATATCCTAAAATTCCTCCTACTCAATATACAGCAAAGCCATCAGTGATAAAGGCTCTAAGGTCGAACTCGTGGATGGGCTTGCTTTGCACAAATGATTTACGTTGAAGGCCAAAATGATGAATTTATTTTTGGATTATGGATTTTGGGTAAAAGTCATGATGATAGTTGCCGACACACCCCCACCACCTACCATCGATAAGCCTACCACTCCACGTAAATCCCCAAATTTCAAGCAATTTAACGCACTAGAAAATCCCGTGAAGCCTAAGTCAGATGCTTGCTTCCAACCGTGATAAATTTTTTTCTTTTCTAATCTTATGATTTTATAAAATTCTCGACAAAGATATCAAAATTCGCATATGTGACATGTCCCAAACTCGTATACACAATTTACACTACTTCAAATATGGCAACCAAAAACATTCTTTCAAAAGAGCCCCAAGCTCCACACATTTTCACAAAACCACCTTATGTACATACATATATTCCTTTATACAAATTCAAAAGTACTACACAAATAGTATTAATACGCCAAAGACAAATACAGGTCAGGATAATCTTAACCGTCCAATGCCCCAGTGCTCAGACTTGAAAATAGTTTTTAAAACAAGAAAATAATGAGCTAAACAAGCTCAGTGAGTGTATGCTTTATAAAAGGATTTCTTTTCTGAAAATATCTCAAAACGGTAAAACTCTCTTTACAATATATTTTCCAAAAATCTTGCTTGCTTTGCTTAAAAAGTTTCTAAAATTTTTCATACTTGCTTGCTTGCTTCACTTTTCTTTTCTTTAAAAGTTTCCAAAACTTTTGATATTTGTCATGAAAGTTTACAAAACTTTCAAAATCTCTTGCTTGCTTTCTTTACCTTTCTTTAAAAGTTTCCAAAACTTTTCATATAAACTCCTCGCGAAAAGTTTATAAAACCTTTCATAATTTCTGTTTGCTTTAAAAGTTTCTAAACTTTCATAATTCTTGCTTGTTTGTGCTCTAAAACTTTTCATAATCTCTGCTTGCCTTAAAAGTTTAGGAAAACTTTCATACTTGCTCGCTTGCTTTGCTTTTCTTTTCTTTTTTAAAGGTTATAAACTTTCTCAAATCTCTTGCTTTAAAAGTTACTTCAAACTTTCTCAAATTTCTTTGCTTTAAAAAGTTTCCAAAACTTTATAAACATCGGAGCTCGGGCTCAACCGCTTGCTTTAAAAATCAAAACTGAGTCCGCTCAACCGCTTCTTAAAACAAACACGGGAGCCTGGGCTCAACCGTGCACCAGTGGTTGATTTTTTTCAAATCTGTATAAACATGCTGATAAATCATCAACCACTAGAGGTCTTACTTGCTTGTTAAAATTCTAGTGAAAACGGAGCCTGGCATCGACTGCGTTTGGCCGGACCTGGTTCCGCCACCAGGTGGAAGGCCTCGCACACTTCACTCCACCTTTTCCGGTAAATATGGTGGAATTGACCTGGGTCGCCGTCACCATAATTTAGTTAGAGCTCTAACCCTATATACTCCAGTACGTGCTACGGTCTCCTTTAAATGCATGATGCATGATCTAAGTTTGCCAACCAGGCAAATCTAAAATGCATGTATGATATCCTAACACCATCACAAGACGCATTTCCAACAATTCTCCCGACCGGTATGTTTGCTTAAGACTAGGATTTTTTGTTAGGCCTCTTATTTTACAAAAATAGACTTTTGTTTGCTTGCTTGCTTTATAAAAGTATGGTTGATTACATCAAAACCATTACTTGTTTGCTTTTCACAAATGGTTTAAATCAAAACCATTTTTTTTGTTTGCTGTAAAACTCATTGCTTGCTTTAAACATGGTTTACAATAAAAAACATTAAATACCAATGTAAAACAGTTTATAATAATAATACTCTAGTATTTGAAAAATAGGTTTGGAACACTCACCTCTTTGTTTCCCGACACTTGAGCACAACTCCACTACTTTCCCGCCTTTTGCTTTTAGCCTACACACTCAATGAATACGGCAACATATTAATCTTCTGCGTATAGCGTAAAACATAACTTACTTCACACGCAAGTCACTTTAGGGTCACACAACATTCATATAAATCCAAATTAACAATTTACCCTTGAGCACTAAAAAACCCCTAACAAAAAAAACCACTCATTTGGTAGACCTTTTTCCAACAATACTCCGACTTTATTACCCAAAAATTATTCAAAAGGTCTTCAAAAATTATGAAACTCTTCAGATCAGTCCTTTATATATCCAATGACATCTCTTTAAATTTTCAATTTAAAATTTCTTCTCTAAGGCCCTCAACCACATAACACAAGTTACAACAATTTTTTTGATGCCAATTTGGTTAACTCACTTAATCACCTACTGTTATCCTTGATTTATGGGGTCTTAACTCAATAAATTGGAAATTTTTTCTTCACTCATTTGAATCTATGGCTCTAAGGTTTCTTCTCCAATTGGAATCACCCAATTTGGATCACCAAAACTCAAGTTATTGTATTTTATATCTAGATTACTCAAATT
The DNA here is from genome assembly GCA_016808115.1 of Tetrastigma voinierianum. Classification (NCBI taxonomy): domain Eukaryota; kingdom Viridiplantae; phylum Streptophyta; class Magnoliopsida; order Vitales; family Vitaceae; genus Tetrastigma; species Tetrastigma voinierianum. The sequence goes on from JAEQBH010000791.1 coordinate 187,336, forward strand.
GGCAGAACAAAATCTGCACATAGCTCCATTTGGAAAAATTTCTGGGAACTTTGGGGTTGTAATTCGCCTGCACTTCCTTCAGTTAAATTATTCCTATAGAAGTATATTTTACCCAGAATTTTGAATCACTCAATTTGGATGAGTGAAACTCCACTTATGGCCAAAACACTACAACCATACTCAAAACAGAGCATAATCAGTGAGCTACACGAGCTCACCTTTCAGTCCGTATTTGGGAGCCTTAGAGCTACAATTTGCTCTTGGTCCCTTATATAAATTTGTATACCTATCTCTTATGGTTCTTTACCAATTGGAATCAATTCATTTAGATGATTCTAACTTAATCTATAGCCAAACAAAACAGGGGTTTTTACAAAAATTTTGACAGCAATTCTTTAAAAACCCAACATTCCTCCTTTGTTTTTACAACCAGTCCTCAAAACCGTAATACCGATAATCAACACGAAATTCATTCAAAACTGCTCCACACACTTGTATTGGTGGTTGGAACCCATACAACAAAGTCCTAGGTAAAATCCTAAAAATTCAACCCAAGGTCCACCAATTCTTCCAAAACCGTAGAATACATGGCCTATAAGCTTATTCTTTACCAATTAGGATTTTACCCACAAACTTCAACAAATCAAGGGTTTGTGTGATCTTTCCACAAAACCCTAGACAAAGGAGCAACTTGGCCTTCAAACCAAAACCTTAGGAATTCAAAATACCCATGATTTCAAGACAAAACATACCTGTTTCGTCTTCTTTCCTTTTCTTCCTCTTCTTCCTCTTTCTTTTTCTCCTTCTCTCTCCTTCTCTCCCTACGGCTTGTCTAGCTAAATGAAATGAGACCAAATGAATTTGTTTTGTCTCATATCTCCTTTATCATCCCATTTTTCACTCAATTGCAAAGAGGTCCTGATCACTTGAATATTGCAAGACAACTCTTTATTTCATACGGCCCATCTCTACTTTTGATTATGACCTTCATGTTCCAGCCACCACTACTATTTTACCTCTGGTTCTTTTACAACAATTCGGTTCATAATTTATCATTTTTACATTTTCATCCTAAAAACAACTTCCCAAAATATTACAATTTCACTTTCAGGTTTTATACGCCTTACAGCTTACATGTACTGCACACTATCTCGGATGTATGCTATAAAAATCTCCCTTCCCTTCCTTTAGAACATTTCGTCCTCGAAATGAATAAACTAAACTCCAAAATAAAGGAAAGGAAAATACCTCATTAGGAAAATAATTGAGGGTACTGACGGCGCATCTGAGCCTCCGCCCGGTGTTCGCCTCTTATGATTCTTCCATAGACTTTAACTAAAGGATCACCCATTCCTCAACACTGTCTCGATCTACAATCCGCATGTGTGTTTCCTCATAAGTCAGATTCTCCTTTAGTTGTACCGGTTGCTCTCTCAACACATGTGAAGGATCTGTGATATATTTCCTTAACATTGACACATGAATGTATCATGAATCCTTGATAACTCTGGGGGTAACTTCAATCTGTAAGCTACTACTCCCACCTTGCTCACAATCTCATAAGGTCCTATATATCTTGGACTAAGCTTGCCTCACTTCCCGAATCTCAAAACACCTTTCCAAGGGGAAATTTCCAAAAAGACTCGGTCACCTATCTCAAACTGCAAGTCTCTATGACGGTTGTCCCATAACTCTTCGCTCATCTCTTTGCTTTCTTTAAGTTATCACGAATAACTTTCACTTTCCCGAAGTGATTCCGCACTACCCGTGGCCTACTAGTCTTCACCAAACCCCATCCCCAAAGACACCGAGTCCTACATTTCCTACCATACAAAGGCCTCAAATGGAGCCATCTCTATACCGGTCCGATAGCCGTTGTCAGAAGTAACTCCATCGCAAGCCAAATGAGTATCACAACTCCCCCTAAATTCCATCACACAAGCTCTTAGCATATCCTCTAACGTCTGAATAGTCATCTCTGAATGGCCATCCGTCTGAGGATAAAATGTTGTGCTAAAATGTAGGCGAGTACCTAACGTTTGCAACCAAAGTCAAAACTGATGTGAACCTTTGGTCTCGACCAAACTATCGAAACCGAACCCCATGAAGTCTCACTATCTCGTCCACATACAATCAAGCAATTCTTCCAGAGAATCCTCAACATTAACTGGTAGAAACAGGAAAAAGATTCTCGCTGCCAATCGATCAACTATCACCCATATAGAATCATGCTGCCTTTGAGTCCGTGGAAGACCTGTCACAAAATCCATATGATTCTCCCGTTTCATACCGAATGTGAGTAACTCAAGATTCCCATGGCCTTCTCGATGCTCGCTCACCTGTTGACAAAGTTGTGACATCTCGAGACAAACTTGCACCCCTTTTCTTCATCCTGCATTCCACCATAATGTTCTTCAAAGTCCCATAGATATCTTAATGTCCAGAATTTACAACATACGCAGATGAACGCGTTTCTTTCCATAATGTCTCTCTTCAGCTCGCCATACTCTGGCACACACATTCTATGGCCTTTCACTATCATGCCATCATCTCTAATTTGAAACTCTGATTTCTTTCCTTTTTCTATCTCTTCCTTAAGCTTAATCATCTGTGGATCCTACGACTGCCCTGCTAGAATCTAATCCACTAGGAGAGGTCTAACATGAAATGTGGCTAACAAGGCTCCTGAATCCTCAACCTCCAATATCACCCCTAAAGCTCTCAGATCCACCAACAGTGGAAGATAACCTGATTTCATATGAGACAAAGAACTCTCTGGTCGCCTACTCAAGGCATCTGCTACGACATTAGCTTTTCTTGGATGGTACTCACAGTACAAATGTAGTCCTTAATCAACCTCAAGCCACTTTTCGCTCAGGTTTAACTCTTCGGGTGAAAATATATTGAAGACTCTTATGATCTGTAAAAATCCTACAAGGAACACCATATAAATAATGTCTCCATAGTTTTAGTGCAAACACTACTGCTGCTAGCTCTAAGTCGTGTGTCCGGTAATTCTCCTCATGTTTCTTCAACTGTCTAGAGGCATATGCAATCACCCTATCATTCTGCATCAAAACACAACCAAGGCCTTGCCTGGAAGCATCACTATAAACCACAAATCCATCTCTCCCATTGCAAATAGAATTGAGCTGAAGTCAATCTATTCTTCAACTCTCGAAACCCTATTGATGTGCATCTACCCAATCATATACTTGACATCTTTTCTTGTCACTTGGTCATTGGGCCGCATCCTCGAGAACCCTCAACAAACTTCCTATAATACCCCGGCGCTAAACCAAGGAAGCTCGACCTCTCGACACATTCTTTGGTGGTTTCCACTTACCATCGCTTCATTTTCCCGGGATCCACACTCACCCCTCAAATGAGATCACATGACCTGTGGAATGCCCGTCAAGCCAAAACTGACACTTGCTCAACTTAGCATACAACTGCCGCCTCCCTTGTGGTCTCGCAGAACACAATCCTCGTGTGTTCTCCAATGTTCCTTTTGAACTACCTAAATACACAAGTGATATCATCGAGCAAACTATGACGAACCTATCCAAATACGGTTGGAATACCCGATTCATCAAATCCATAAACGCTGCCGGAGCATTAGTCAAGCCAAACGGCATCACCAGAAACTCATAATGTCCGTAGCGTGTCTTGAATGCAGTCTTAGGAACATCACCCTCCTGCACCCTCAACTGATGATACCCCGACCTCAAATCTATCTTGGAGTATACTCGAGACCCTTAGAGTTGATCGAATAACTCATCGATCCTAGGGAGTGGATACTGATTGCGGATGGTAACTCTGTTCAGTTGCCTATAATCTATACACAACCGCAAACTCCCATCTTTCTTTTTCACGAAGAGAACTGGAGCTCCCCATGGGGATATGCTCGGTCGAATGAATCCCATACTTAACAATTCTTCTAATTGAGCCTTAAGCTCTCTCAACTCTGCAGGAGCCATCCTATAAGGAGGAATGGAAATGGGCTCAGTCCCTGGGATCAAATCAATGGTGAACTCCAACTCTCTTTCTGGAGGTAATCCTGCAATATCATTTGGGAATACATCTGGGAACTCTCTAACAACTGGAATCTCCTCCACCATATGATTCGTGCCACGGTAGGGTGATGCGGAATCAACAAAATTTATTCCTAAGCCTTCCTACCGCCGTAGTCGCTTACCGGCAAAGATAGTGGTCTGTGGTCGAACACTGGACGGGTTTTCATCCTATGAATGACTCAGACGGTTGAAAACTTATGAGGCTTTTAGTTTGATTTTTGGATTTGTTTCAAAACAAAGGAGTTGTTTGGTTACTGAATAACTGTAATAATTGAAAATGAAGTGTGAATGGTAACTTGAAGGCTTAGGTTACTAGCTTGATAACATGGGCAAACAAGTGTCCTCAAGTTATATCCTCGCATTATGGCAACCTATAGTCCAAGCCATAACCGGATCTTTGTTTAAATTATAAACCTAACCCTAAACCACCCTATTTGAGTCAACACAGCAACATGCATCCATAGCCTTTAGTTCAAAACCCAGCACTAACCTCACTTTGGGTTGGCTCGTAAAGACCATCTAAAGAATAACAAAGGCATCTAACAATAAGTATGTGACCGTAATTCCCAAAGCATGGTAAGTATTGGCCAAAGTAATGACATTAAATGATATTCAACCCTAGTTTGGAAGATATGAGCCATAACAAGACTAGCATTTAAAACATGAGGACAACCCGCGCAATCGCCAAAACTGCTAGCAACCCCTCCTCTTCGTTATAAGGCTTAGCCAAGATCTCTTGAGTTGTCATCCTCAAGAGGGGTGTTTGGCAGCCTAGAAAATGAAAGAAAGAGGAGAGAGAAGAGAGAAAAGAAAACCCTAAAATGAAAGCTGCGGGAGATATTTACATAAATGAAAAGTTTCCAAAAAGATCGCTAGTGGTTACAAAATGGGGGGCGGGCTTATATGTGCCACCCAACGTGTGAAACTACAAGAAAGCCTAATATATTGGCTCATACAAGGGACAAGGAGGTAATAAAACCAAAACGGGTCGCTTGGCATTAATTACACAAAATTACCAGGCGTGGAATTCGCGATAGGAAAATTTCGCTAGCCTAGCGAATTGAGACAGAGATAGCTAAATGGCAATTTTCGCTTATGCACAAGCACTCTTAAGTTAGCTAGCGAAATTTCTCTCTAGGCCTAGCTTAAAATTTTTAGAGATAGCGAAATTAGCACCCCCGCTAGGCACGTTGATTTTCGCTATATAGCCAAATTTCGCTAGCCTAGCGAAATTTCACTCGCAGATCATAGCTCTTCGCTATGATCGCAAATTTTCATGATCGCTAAATTCGCAATCCCAACGAAATTTTCGCGATCATAGAGAAATTTCTTGGGTTGCCTGTTCTATGCCACTGCATCTCTACTGCATCCTTTCTTTATCACTTTGCCTTCGTTTCTTCGCTGAATTTTTATATGTTTGATGGCCGAAAATAGTTTCAATCTTCCGTTCAAGACATCTCGATATCGACTCGAACTTAGTGCATCATAGTACACAAAAACCTGCAAAATAACCAAAATAACCTCGAAATGGCATAAGTGATACCAAGTGACCTAAACACTTCAATTGGCTTAATTGATATGATTAATAAGAAAAGCATCCAAAACCTATCTCGACCAAGTGCGCGGCACTTCGGGCACTAATCACACCCCAACCGAAACGCTAGTCCCTTTAGCAATGCTAAAATAATAAGGGCATGCATGCAGTGATTTTCTCAAAAAGTTTATGGTTCAAAAAGGTGTATGTACAAATAAGCATTACCTTTAAAATGAATAATTGATACCAAGTTTGAAAAACGACATGAGAGAGGCAAAACCATACAAGAACAATTTAAGGTCAACATCGGATCCATGGTTCCCAACCTGAATTTACACCAAAGTCTAATGGTTCTTAATGTAACCAGATTGAGCCAATAAATCTGCAAAATTATCCCTCCCCCAACCTAGCTACATCGGGCATGGCCTTAAGTCGTCGAACAACCTATATAGGAATAGCTACACTTTCTTTCTTTATTCGACTTCATCGTAGGGTAATGCTTAAAACCCGACTTCACCAAAGTCCTAGCGGGTCCACCGATGACTCCCAACCAATTAAGGTTTAGGCATCAAGCCGTGCGATCACCGACCACAAACTCTACAAAGCCACCCCTGACCGAATGACTTCAAAATCAAGCACCTACACCCGTTAAACCTCTACCTATCCACCCATGTAACGACACCAAGTCGATGACTCCCAACCAATTAAGGCTTAGGCATCGGGCTTCAAAGGCTGCCATATACCCTCGACCGTGCTCGTTTCAAGGCAAAGTGTCACGACTTTTTATTTTTCTTTTTCTTTCTTTTCTTTTTTCTTTTTGCTTTTTCTTTCTTCCTTTTTCGGGAAAACTACACTGGGTTCATATATGGATAACACAAACCTATCATTGGTCGCTAACATGCCTAAGGCCGGCTTACAAAGTGAAAGGAGGTATAATTTCATGCTCTCTATTGCGTACAATCCGGGTAAAAGTGGGCAGTGAATTAGCTTAAGGGAGAAATGTTCAAGGTTGAGCATGATGGAACTTCAACCTAATTGTAAAATTTCTTCAAACATGGAATTGTTCTAGCATTAAGGTAACATGCAAGGTTTCAATTTTTCAATTAAAGGCAATTCAATTGTCCAATTAAAGCAATTCAATTGTTCAATTAAAACAATTCAATTGTCCAATTAAAAGCAATTCAATTGTTCAATTGAAGACAAAAGTGGATACACAAAGTGGAGGCACAAAAGTGAACGAAAAAGTGTAATAAACTGTATATAACTCAGTAAAGCTTTTTAATATAACCAAAATGGCTAGTACATGCTTAGTATAGCTGAACACAACAAAAGTATCTGCCTACTATCGGCCAATACATGCATCTTATACAAAATAAGTAGGCAGTTAATAAAGCTAAAACAAAACAAAATGTGATAGATGATAATTCAACTCTAACTTTTCCCCCAACCAAAGTATAAATCCAATGTTCCACCGAGCAGTGGATCTAAAGCTAGAGAAGGGAGTGCGACCACCCACTCGTGATGGTGTGGATGCCTAGAGATCCTCGAAGTCGCTATTACTGGTTGCCACATCCAAGGAGGCTGCTGGAATTGTTGGAGCCTAGGAATGCCGGGGTTCGGGTGCTCCAAATCCGAACCGGCACCCGAACCAACCACTGTGCCATGCGATGTGAGCAACTGCCATTGTTTTTGATGTAGTGGCAAAAGCTTGCACAATGGCCACTAACTTCCTTAAGTTTTTCAAAGATGGGGCAAGTGATGGGTTGATTTTGTGGGTGCTTTAGGATTGGTCAGGGTGCTGAAGGCGTAATATGCACCGCGCAACTACGGGCAGTGACAACCCGGGCAAAACACTGTAGTGGTCCGGGCATCGCGTGGGTTCAAATGCATGGGTTTAGGTGAAGGCTAAGCTTTGGGGTTCCTCCCTTCTTCCTTCTCCGCTCCTCCCCGCTCCTCTCCCGCAGCCTCTAGGAGCCTCTACCGGTTCCTCAGATCAATTTCTTCTTACACACCACTCTCCCTCTAAGTTCTCCTCTTGATGACCATGCCGAATTTAAGGGAACCTTGAAATGTAGTTTCTGCGCATTATCAATTTCCTCTTTTCCATTTCAATTTTGAAACTCATTTAATCTTTGGTCCACCCGAGTTCTCCATGCATGGATTTTTTGCTCAATTGGGCATTGAATTCCTTTGTTCTACCACAACATCACCCAATTAGCTGTAAGGTCCACTGTTTGCTCAACTGGGAGATTGGTCAGGTGATTGAGGTCAGCTGGAGGAGCTGAGGTATATGAGAAACAGAGGTGCACAGGTGTGGGGACACTACCAAGGGGTGCACTCATCCACTGGTCTCTATAGTCCCTCATGGACCTACATGGGTTGGGATTTTTCTCTATAGGTTGCTGCCACTGCCATGAAAGGTTCCTATAGTCCCTCATTGTCATGTATGCTCTAGGGTTTCTCTCCATAGTGTATTGACTATAACAGCCCTCTGGGCATTCCATTTGACCACACCAAGCCAAAATGCACTCAAGAAGCAGGAATGTGGCAGCACACACAATCCTCGCAAAGATCGAAGCTTTTTTATATTGAAATGTACGTAAAAACAAACCGACAATGAAAAAATAAAAGGAAAATTTCACCGTAACTTGTGATGAGGATCACAAAGTGTTCCACAACCAATAAATGCACTAAGGCACCATCCTCAACGGCGCCATTTGATTCTGGTACACGGCAGATGCTGAATCAACAAAATTTATTCCTGTTCTCCTACGCCGTAGTCAAGCTATCGCAAGATAAAGGGTTCAGTATCGAACACGGTGACTTTGCCATCCTATGAATGACTTGCATCGGTGTTGAAAATGGTGAGGCTTTTAGTTTGAATTTTTGGATTTATAAAACGTTGGGTTGTTTGTCATCGAATAACTGCATAATTGAAAATGAAGTGTGAAATGGTAACTTTGAAGGTTTAGTTACTAGCTTGATAACACGGGGCAAACAAGTGTCCCTGTTATATCCTCGCATTATGGCAAGCAACCCATAGTCCCTGATGTTTCATAACCGATCTTTGTTTAACTATAAAACCTAACCCTAAAAACCACTTATTTGAGTCAACACGTGCAACATGCACCATAGCCCCTTTTAGTTCAAAACCCTAGCACTAACCTCATTTCGTTGGCTCAGAAGACCATCTAAAGAATAATGTTGGCATCTAACAAGTATGCACTGTATCTCTAAAGCATGGCAAGTATTGGCTAAAGTAATGACATTAAATGATATTCAACCAAAGATATGGAGCCATAAATACAGTACCCAGAAGTATTTAAAACATGAGGACAACCCGCGCAATCGCCTACAAAACCAGTTTTTTCAGCAACCCTCCTCTTCAGTTATAAGGCTGAGCCAAGCATCTCTGAGCTGTCATCCCTAAGAGGGGTGTTTACAGCCTAGAAAATGAAAGAAAGAGGAGAGAGAAGAGAGAAAGCAAACCCTAAAACTGAAAGTTATGAGATATTTACATAAAATGAAAAGTTGCCAAAAGACTGCCAGTGGTTACAAATGGGGGCTTAGCGTTTAGCCACCCAATGTGAAACCACAAGCAAAGCCTAATATATTTGCTCATACAAGGACAAGGAGGTAATACACCAAAACGGGTCGCTTGGCATTAATTACACAAAATTACCGCGCGGTGGAATTTCGCATGAGGGAAAATTTCGCTAGGTAGCTTAAAAATTTCGCTGAGTCTGGGGCTAAATTTCTCGCGGGGCCTAGCGAAATTGTACGTAGATACGAAATACCGCTATGCACGCTAATTTCTTAGTTATCAAATTTCTCGCAAATTTCAGCTTAAAAATTTTGAGAGATAGTTAAAATGGAGAATTTAGCTAGTACAAGGATTTTCGCTATATAGCTTGGGTTTTCATAAATTTCAAATAAATTTCTCATTTTCGCTTAGGATTATGGTTTTTTGCTATGATTGCGAGCTAAAATTCCCATAAATTTTCTCAATCATAGCTAAATCTCCCCGGGTTGCCTCTGCCACACGCATCTCTACTGCATCCTTTCTTTATCACTTTGCCTTCGTTTCTTCACTGAATTTTTATATGTTTGATGGCCGAAAATAGTTTCAATCTTCCTCGTTCAGCACATCTCGATATCGACCCAACCAGTGGACGAGGTACACAAAAACCCGCAAAATAACTGCCAAAAATAACCTCGAAATGGCATAAGTGATTCAAGTGGACCTAAACACTTCAATTGGCTTAATTGATATGATTAGTGCGCAAAAAGCATCCAAAACCTATCTCGAATAGGGCTCAAAATGGCACTTTTTGGGCACTAATCACCATAGTCCCCTCCTTCCCTATCTCCACCACATAAGCTAGATAACCCTGACATCCTTTACGCAACATTCTTTGCGTTGCCATGGCGGATATCATACTGGAAGATAACTCTCTGCGTATTCCTCTAAACTTTACTCCAATTTCCATGGTCTATGCAACTTTACTTCCTTTTTATAACAATCTAATGTGGCTCTATGGCGAGATAGCCAATCCATACCGAGAACCATATCAAAGTCCCTCATATCTAAAGCTACAAGATCCACTGGGAACTCTTGTCCTCCAATAAAAACTCTACTATCTTTGACTACTCTGTCTGAGAATAACGGATCTCCAATTGGAAGGGAAACTCTCATACGACCCTCTAATGGCTGGGTCTCTATCTGAAAATGATCTAAGAATGGCTTGGATGCAAATGAATGCGTGGCTTCTGGGTCCACTAATGTATGTGCATTATGATCAAGGATAGAAATCATACTGGGACTACATCCCGAGTCAGACTGCATCTTGGTCGAGTCACAAGATATACTCGCCCCGAGTGCGGGCCTTGTCTCGTATCTTGGGGCACTACTGCTTCTACCACAGCCGCTCTACCTCGCGGCTGTGCTGACCCCCTCCGTCGGGGAAACCTCCCAAGACTTTGAGTGCTCATCTCCGGTCAGAAGCAGGGCATCGTGTCTCTACACCAAATCAACCTGGGGCACTTCCTAATAAATGGCCTTCCGGCCACAGCGGAAACATCCCAGACTATATCTCTTACACTCCCCATGGTGTCGCCTAACACAGGCGACAAATGGGAGGAATACTGGGTGCCATCAAGTAGCAATCGGGGACTCACTCGATCCGACAGAGATACCTCCGACCGCACTCGACCCTATAACCTCTGCAATCCTTGTTTCTCTTACCAGACCGTCCCGAGCTCGCTGGGAAGTGCCTGTGCACCTCTTACTTTCCTCGCTCTACTCGATACATAGTCAGGGTACTTTGCTCAACTCTAGAGCGGCCTCAACTAAGTCCCCAAATCTATTCTCGAGGAACCATGCACAAATGCAATCCGATCCCGGTCGTAATCCTAATAAAACCAGACTTCGTGGCTTCATCAGCTTGAATATATGGAACCAATCTAACTAGTTCCGAGAACCTCTTCTCATATTTACCTGACATAGTGTTGCATTTACCAAAAATCAACTGTTTAATACTTTGAAACACCTCATATGTATGTACTTTGAGTTTGAAAATGCATGGTTTCCAATAGTGTAAATTGTGTATAACACAGGTTTTCCTACTACTCAACTCTACACAACTTCAGGTTGACTATTTCGTTATAACAACTTATGCTCTGATACCACCTGACACACCCCCACCCCCTACTATCGGCAGGTGTGCCGCCACCTACCGAAATCCCCAACCGTTACCTCTAACGACTAGAAAATCTTGTGAAGCGAAGCCGTACGCCGCTTCAATCTCAGATGTAAATTTTTTTCTTTTCTAAACTTATGATTTTATAAAATTTCGACAGCATAACAGCTCCATATAGGACATGTCCCAAATCTTGTATACACAATTTACACTATTTCAAATATAGTGGCAACAACATTCTTTCACAAAAGAGCCTCAAGCTCCACACATTTCACAAAACCACCTTATGTACATACACATATATTCCTTTATACAAATTCAAAGTATTTCCTTACAAAAATAGTATTAATACGACCATAATCTGGAAGTCGGAAAATCCTAAAATGCTCCCGGCGTCAGGCGTGCATACTTAGAAAATAGTTTTTTAAAACAAGAAAATAATGAGCTAAGCGAGCTTAGTGAGTGTGCTTTATAAGGATTTCTTTTAAGAAAATATCTCAAAAGGTAAACTCTCTTTTAATATATTTTCAGAAAATCTTGCTTACTTTACTTAAAAGTTTCTAAAATTTTCATACTTGCTTGCTAGCTGCTTTTCTTTAAAACTTTCCAAAACTTTTGATACTTGCTTGCTTTGAAAGTTACAAAACTTTTCAAAAATCTCTTGCTTGCTTTCTTTACCTTGCAAAGTTTCGAAACTTATCATAAACCTCTTGCTTCAAAAGTTTATATTTTCGCAATTTCTCTTGCTTACTTTAAAATTTTCTAAAACTTTTCATAATCTATTTGCTTGCTTTAAAAGTTTTAAAAACTTTTCATACTTGCTTACTTGCTTTGCTTTGCTTTTAATAGAAGCTTATAAAACTTTCTCAAATCTCTTGCTTTAAAAGTTTCTAAAACTTTTCTCAAATTTCTTGCTTGAAAAAGTTTCCAAAACTTTTTATAAACATGGGAGCCTAGGCTCAACCGCTTGCTTTAAAAAATCAAAACGGGAGCCTGGGCTCAACCGTTTCCTTAAAACAAACACGGGAGCCTGGGCTCAACCGTGCACCAATGGTTGATTTTTTTCAAATCTGTATAAACATGCTGATAAATCATCAACGCTGAGCCTTAACGCTTGTTGCTGCCCTAGTGAAAAGCAGGGCACAGGCATCGACCGACCATGATTGTTTGGACACGGTTCCTGCTCACCCTGGAGTGGAAGGGCTGGAGCACCTCTATCCACCTTTTCCAGTAAATATGGTGGAATTGACTTGGGTCGCCATCACCATAATTTAGTTAGAGCTCTAACCTATATATTCCAGTACGTGCTACGGTCTCCTTTAAATGCATGATGCATGATCTAAGTTGCCCGACCGGAGCCGTCTAAAATGCATGTATGATATCCTAACACCATCGTGCACGTACGGAATACCTCTGATCGGTATGCTTGCTTAAGACTAGGGATTTTGTTGGAGCACATTTTACAAAATAGACTTTTAATTCCTTGCTTGCTTTATAAAGTATGGTTATTACATCAAAGCCATTACTTGTTTGCTTTCACAAAATGGTTTAAATCAAACCATTTTTTGTTGCTTTCAAACTCATTTGCTTGCTTTAAAAATGGTTCTGATTAAACATTAAATACGATGTAAAACAGTTTATAATAATAATACACTAGTATTTGAAAAATAGGTTTAGAACACTCACCTCTTTGTTTCTCGAAACTTGAGCACAACTCCACTCTTTCCGCCTTTTGCTTTTAGCCTACACCTCACTTGAATGCGAGTAGCATTAATCACTGCGTATAGTGTAAAACTAACGTATTTACACCTGAGTCACTTTAGGGTCACACAAACATTCATATAAATACAAATTAACAATTTACCCTTGAGCACTAAAAACCCCTAACAAAAAAACCACTCTGTTTTAGTGAACCTTTATAATACCTCTGGACTTTATTACCCAAAAATTATACAGCGGTCTTCAAAATTTGAAACTCTCCATGCTCAGTCCTTTATATATCTGATGACATGTACAAAATTCCTTACAAGGCCCTCGACCCACATATACAAATTCTGACAATTTTTTGATGCCCAGTTTGGTTAACCTCACTTTGAATCACCTCTTTGTCATCCTTGATTTATGGGGTCTTAACTCAATAGGTGAATTTTTTCTTCGCTCATTTGAATCTATGGTTCTAAGGTTTCTTCGCTTGGTGATCTTTGATTTGGATCACGAAAACTTAAGTTCTTATTATTTTATATCTAGATTACTCAAATTGGCATACTTGAATGCATACATGCTCCTTGAAGAATTTCTAGGAACTTTGAGTTACAATTTTCATGCTCTTCTTCATTTAATTATTCCTAAATTCTATTTTGTAATTTTGAATCACTCAATTTGGATGAGTGAAACTGCACTTATAGTGGCTGCTATAACCATACTCAAGCAGGCATGATTGGTGAGCTTTGCAGAGCTCACCTTTCAGTCAAATGTTGGGTGCCTCAGAGCCTTAATTTGCTCTTGGTCCCTTCTATACATTTGTATCCCCCTATCTTATGGTTCTTCTTTAACAATTAGAATCAATTCATTTGGATGATTTAACTTAATCTATAGCAAAAAACAAAAGCAGGAGTTTACAAAAAATTTTTAGCGACAATTCCTTTAAAACCTGACATTCTCCTTGTTTTTTACAGCAGTTCCTCAAGAAAAAGTAATATATAAATAATCCTTGTGAAATTAACTAAAACCACTCCATAACACTTGTATTGGTGGTTTTGGGACTCCTCAAACAAAACCCTAATTAAAATCCTAAAAATTCAACCTAAGATCCACCAATTCCTTCAAACCATAGAGTACTGATGGCTTCCATGTTTATTCTTTACCAATTAAGATTTTACCCCTGAACTTCAACAATCAGGGTTTGTATCAGTCTTTCCACAAAACCCTAGACAAAGGGAACAACTATTCTCAAACTAAAACCTTAGGAATTAAGAAATTCCCATCATTTCAAGACAAACATACCTTGATTTTGGTCTTCTTCTCCTTCTCCTTCTTAACACCCTCTTCTCTTCTTTTCTCCTTTGCCTTCTCTCCTACGGTTTGCTCTAGCCAAATGAAATGGGACAAATGAATTTGTTTGTCTCATATCTACTTTACTAATCCCATTTTCCTTGGTACAAGAAGGTCCTTGATCACTTGAATATTGCAAAACTGGCTCTTGTTATTTCTATTATGGCCCATCTCTACTTTGATTATGACCTTCATGTTCCATTTAATCAATTACTATTTTACCCTTGTTCTTTTACAACAATTCCAAGTTCATAATTTATCATTTCATATTTTCATCCTTAAAAACAACTCCCAAAAATATTACAATTTCACTTGGTGCTCTTATACGCTACGATTACATGTCTTTTGTACACTATCTCGGGACGAGGGCGTTCTGATGCAGGCTAAGAAAATAAAATGAAGAAAGATAGAAAGAACTCCTTGAAGCATTGGGCTACTAGTTTGAGTCTGGGCGGCGGGAGTCCTCGGGTTCATTTCCTCGCATTAGGGAGGATCACCTATAGTCATTTCCCGAGCGGATCTTCATTTGGCTATAAACCGAACCCCCAATAATTGTTCCTTTGAAAGATGGCATTTAATAATCATTTATGATTGACGGTGAAAATATTTCCTCTTAGATCTACCCTCTGATGACTCATGTGAGGCAACTGAAACCCGCATGTCGTGGATCACAGCAATAGCATCTTGAACCCAAAAAGATTGCGAGTCTTTGTCAATCAGGGCATATACAAGGGATTTAAACCTAGTGTGAGAAGCAGGGACATAAATAACAACAAATGCATGCGTTAAAAACAGAGGACTAATAATTTACCTTAAATCCAAAGCCCAGTAGCCCTCCTCTTCAAGGATGAAGGGGTTTTAGCCGCTCATCCTCCAAGTTGTCATCCTTGGAGGGTGTTTGGCAACAAAGAAAGGGAGAGAAAATGAGAGAAAGTGGAGGAATATGAAAAGAAGCGAGAACTGCTGAAAGGTTCCCGCCTATTTTATTAATGAGCAAAAGTTGTTTTTTATTACAGTGTAGGAGCTTATATCTTTGCTGACGAGCAAAATTACAAAAAAAACAAATAAAGCCATGGGTAAATGGGAAGAGCAAAAAATTGTAACAAAAAGGCAAAAAGCATGAAATAACGGAGAGGTGAATAGTGCGGGAGACATGAGCAGTCTTTATGATGAACAATGCAACTGCGAAAATTCGCGAGGGCTCACAATTCGCGAAATTTGTGAAAATTTTCCTGCATCTCCAATTTCTTGACATTTTCTACTCTTATTTCATACGGTCTACGATGCGCAATCTTTGAGTTTGACTTAGATTCTTAGTGCTTGGATTATTTCGACAATTTTGGCATAAATAACATGGAAGCACAAATTTGCCACAAAATACGATCAGTAGCATAGCTAGGACCTTAATGTGCCAATTGGGTTAAATATGCTGATTAGTACACAAAAAGTACTCAAAACCTGCAATAAACAGGATTCAAAATAGCACTTTTTGAGCACTAATAAGTGGTTAGATAGTGGTGCTACCATTGACACTTTCAATTCTATGCAAGTGATGATAAGTAGAAGAAATCCAACTAGTTTAGAGTAGTACGTGTACATGGGAGATGATACAAGAGTCCAAGTTGATTTTTTGGGAGTTGTTAGATTGCAGCTTAGCAAAGATTTTTTTTTTTTTTTTGGATTGCAGGATGAGGCATACATACCCTCGATTAGAAGAATTTTCATATCAGTACCTATTTTGGATAGACTTGGATATAGTTTTCTTTTTGGATATGGAAAAATTAAATTGTACCAAGATTCACTATTGATTGGCACTTGAGTACTTTGTGGAAATCTTTATATATTAGAGTTGTTTGCTTTGCCTTCTATTTCTACTACCCTTGTTGTTAATACTTCTAGTAGCTCCAAACATTTGAGATTGAATGAAAAGTCTTCTATTCTTTGGCTCAATCGTTTGGATCATATTTCAGACAGGGAATTGAGAGATTAATTAAGGATGAGATTCTTCCAGATCTTGATTTCTCAAATTTGTATACTTGTTTATATTGCATCAAGGATAAATTAACCACAAAGGTTGATAGATGCACCGAGTTGCTTGGGGTTATTCATACAAATATTTGTGGGTCATTCACTCATCTTGCTATGGGTGGCCACAAATATTTCATCACATTAATTGATGATTATTCCCGTTATGGTTTTGTCAAGCTCATTCGTGAGAAGTCGGCTCTTTAGAAGGCACAAAGGAAAAGTTGAGCTCACAACAAAGGAAGAAAGATCAAAGTAGTTACCGTTCCTAACAAAGAAATTTGTGAGTATTATGGTAGATATGATGAGATGGGACAGCAGACCATTTGCGAAATACCTTCGGGATTGTGTCGTGATGCTTTCGATTATACAATGTCTAGTACTCCTCAACATAACTAGATTGCAGAGAGGAGGAATCACACGCTTCTTGATATGGTGCAATGTATGCTTATTAATTCCTCAGTACTTGATTTCTTGTGGGGTGAAGCTTCGAAAACTACAACTTATATTTTGAACCAAGTGCCTTGTAAGTGTTGTTCTAAGACTCTGTATGGTATAGTCTGAGAAGAAGCCCTAGGCTTTGTCACTTCCATGTTTGGGTACGCAAGATTGGAATTGAGACCGTCTGACCCCAATCCAAGAAACTTGATCTAAAGACCATGTCGGTACTATTGGTTATTATGTGGGATTAAGAGGCTCCCAGGTTTTGTGCCGTCGCACCGCGGGGTGATTGAATTAGATTGAGCTATTTATTTTGAGGATGATCTTTGAGTGAAACCCGGGCCAAGAAGAAATTATGTTCAAAGAACGCAAGTTTTTATTCACATGCTTGTGCTTCCTCTCGAGTCTCTAGCCACATTTGTTGACCGGCATCTAGTATACTTACTAATGATGAACCAATTGAGCATGTAGATCCAGTAGCCCCAGATGTAGTCATGGATATACCTTTGAGGGGGTTAGAGAGGGCGCGTAGGCCCGCAATTTCAGATGACTACATTGTCTACTTGTAGGAGCATGAGTATGATGTGGGGTGATGTGTCGGATCCCGACTACCTGAAAAGCCATTCATTGATCCTCGATCAGCACCCCAGGCCGATGCAATCAAAGATGAAGATGACTTCCCGAGTCATAGAACAAAGTGTGGAGCCAAACCAGTTTTCGGATGGATGCGGACCTATTAGGTGCAAATGGGTGTTAAGACAGTCACGATGCCCGAGGGATAGGTAGAGATATAAAGCAAGATTAGTGGCTAAGGGTTTCTGATCAATGATAAGGTATTAATTTAAGAAACCTTCTCTCCCGTGTCCACTGTAGACTCTCACATTATTGGCATTATAGTGGATCATTTGATTTGGAGTTGAATCATATGGATATGAGGACAACTTTCTTGAATGGAGACTTAGTTGAGGATGTTTACATGTCTCAACCTATTAGCTTTGAGGAAGTTGGTAAGGAACACATGGTTTGTAAACTCCATAAATCCATTTATGGTTTAAAGCAAGGTTCTAGTCAGTGGTATCTCAAGTTTGATGAAGTTGTCACTGCTAATGGTTTTAAGGAGAACATCGTCGATCAATGCATATATATGAAGGTCAGTGGGAGAAAATACATATTCTTGGTTTTATATGTTGACGATATTTTGCTCCGGCCAATGATGACTGTGGGTTGACAAGCCGATTATTGTTGCGATTTTGATATGAAAGATCTTGGGAGTATCTTATGTCTTGGAGGCATATGATGCACTACGATAAAAACTATTAGCATTCTAATATTGTCTTGACAGACGTATATTGAACACATTATGAAAGGTTCAATATGCAATCATGTTCTGATGACACTAATTATAAAGGGTGATAGATTTTCAAATGGTCAATGTCCTCATAATGATATTGAGAGAGATCGAATGAAAGCAATCCCTTATTCTTCAATTGTGGTTAGCCTGATGTATTCTCAAGTATGCACAGACCCTAATATTACTTTTGTTGTCGGCGTGTGGGTGAGCATTCGGTGATCTGGTGAAGCCACTAAGCGGCTAAAAATTTTATTATCTTGAGTACCAAAGAATTTTATGTTGACATATAAGCATATCGACACTCTTGAGGTGGTTGGTTTTAGCGATTCGATTCACCTTGAAGATGTGTGGATGATAAAGATCACCGGTTATTTCTTTATGATGGTGAAGGAGTTGTTTAGGTGGAAAAAGTGAAACAAACACCACAACTATTTTCTACTATGAAACAAAAAGTATGTGGAATGTTATGAGGCTACTTGTCATGCAATATGGTTACGAAACTTCATTTTAGCTTTGGAGGTTGTTCACTCCATTTCTAGACTGCTAAAATTGTTCTATGATAATTCCACAACTGTATATCTATGAACACTAGGAGCACTTCTCGCTCCAAGCACATTAATGTGAAGTTCTTTTGTGTTAAAGAGAAAGTTGCATAGTCCTGTTCAGAGATTAAACCTTCTGAGCATGTTGGCAGACCCACTAACCAAAGGCTTACCTATTTGTGTTTTTCAAGAACAAGTCACCCGCATGGGATTGTTAGGAGTCTAGAATCTTTGTTTAATTAGGTTTATCTTTGTGCGTTTATAGATCATGTTTAATATCATACTAAACTAATGGCATTTGTCATTATTTGTCATTTATTAGTCGATAACAAATAATGTTTTTTCTTCTATTGAATCAATACTATTGTCATTGAAATGCTTCTAGATTAGTAGTGCACATGAATTATGTACGATTTATAATATCTCAGGTGTATTAATTAGCGATATTGATTATATTATGTAGTCTTTTGTGGAAGCCTTTGAGTTTTGATTTTGATTAGTAGCGTCTCATTATGTACAATTTATATATCCTCTTGGTATGTTAATTGTATATGATTGGTTATGGCTATGTAAATCTATTGAGAAAGAATTTGAGTTATGATTATGCCGTCCAAGTGGGAAAATGTTAGATTAATTTATTAATTATGGACTAAGCATATCATATTACAATTTTAATTGTATAATTGTGCATGTTAATTTTTGTCCATTTATGGAATGATTTAATATTAACTAGCTATGGGCTCATGGTTCTATGTATCATTGCTTTTGTAAAGCTCATTAAATTCAACCAATTGTTCCCTTATTACTCCTATATATATGAAGTAAATGGGCTCTGGGAATTTTACAAGGTTTTTGTTATAACACGCTTTGGGGAAGGAAAGAACCATCTTGACCCTATCATTTTTCATCCACTTCGGTTGGGAGACTAATGACAACCAACGTGGTATGGATCCTTGCGGTGTGTTTTTTACGATGTAGAGTGATGCCTACATTGTTTCAATAAAAGTTGTGTAATGTGTTGTTAGATTAACTTTTATTGATCAATTGTTTTTGGATCAATAAATATCTTGATTTTACAAAATATTCTAGCAGTTCAATCATGATCCAAGCTTCCTCTTTACATTGATCCCTTCAATTGGTATTAGAGCCTTGATTGAACAGTGTGTGGTAAACCGAATCCTTTTATTTTTGCCTATATATTTGATGCAATTAGATATATGACACCTAGGTTCTATGTTTCATGTTATTTATATTTTTGTATGAATAAATGGTTTTGTTTTGGCCTTAATCCATGGTAGAGTTTGATTGTATTTTTATTATTTTTTTAGATGTAACTTGGAAGCTAATCATAAGATTATGTATTCCTCCTTGATTTATTTATTTATTTATTTGGATAATTTTATGTAAATTCGGATTTATTTGATAAAGTATGTAATAAGTACCCAGAAGCATTGCATGTTATTGTTCATAAAGTTTTTCATGATTTGACCTCAGTTTGACAACGAAGATATAATCGCAGAGGACATAAGAGAGGGTTAGTTGGAGGAAGAGGGTGGAGTCAAAGACCAAGCATGCCCACACGCCTTGCTGAATTGGTGATACTGTGACTCATGAGCGGCCACGAGGCCAGCATGGGGAGTGTTCACGCATGAATTGGGGCAGGTGGGTAAACTAGTCCCTCTCTTCTTTGATATATTTATGGCAATCGAGTTATGTGCGAGTGCACGGAGATGATTTTAGTTCACGGATTCAAATTCTGTCTACGAGGGCATGTGCACCCTCAGTTGAATGGTGGCTAGTAAAGTTCCTTATTTGGTGTTCTACCCCTCACGTAAGGGTGATGATGATTCAAACGACGATAATTTAGTTTACTGAACGGACGGTGCATTAGGGCACGTGCCACATCATATTTTGACAAACTTTGACTAGTTGGCTCATCATGTGGTGATCTACCTTTCTATAAACTTTTGTGATGATCTGAGTTATGTACGGAGTTTGACGGCGATTTTGATGCTTGGCTTATGAAGGGGACAAGTTATTGTGTATTTGGACTTAAAAACCCTGGAAACCAATTCTAACTTAGCCCACACTTCAAAGATTTTCAAGACTTAATGGAAATATGGATTACAGGCCAG
Source organism: Tetrastigma voinierianum (assembly GCA_016808115.1). Classification (NCBI taxonomy): domain Eukaryota; kingdom Viridiplantae; phylum Streptophyta; class Magnoliopsida; order Vitales; family Vitaceae; genus Tetrastigma; species Tetrastigma voinierianum. The sequence continues at coordinate 208,190 of JAEQBH010000791.1, forward strand.
ACATCAAGTTGGGCTTCTTAGCTCTATTAGGCTTGTAATTTTCTTTTTCTATGAAATAAGGGCCCTTTATTTATTCTTTGCCTACATTTGTTTTACATAGATATAACAAGTGATGTATGTTTTTCATGCGATTTAGAATAGTTGGGTATATAATTTCCTGTTTGACATATCATGTGCCAATGATTTTTTTTTTTTTTTAGATAATGTTGTTATGGAAAATCCAGTTGAATTAATGTATGTCACATCCCACATCAGATATGGGAGAAACTTCTTGACACTATATAAGTATGGGCTCCTCTCAACCAAGGTTAGAAATATCGGTTTCGATGAATATATCGATACTTGGATTTTATGGATATATTGGATATATCGGGGATATATTGGATATATTGGAGATATATTGGTAGATATTTTTACATGAATATCGATATATCGGAAATTAACAAAATTACTTTGAAAATCATGGAAATACTTTCTAAAAGTGTAAAAATGACATTAATAATCAAATATATACATTGAAATTACATTGCAATGAGCTTTTAAAATGAAAATGAAGATTGATATGGCTCCATTGCAACATTTGATGGAGGATCCCATCTTGGTAAAGACAATACCCATACCAAGACATGGTGTTATGATAATATTGATTATAGGATCGAACATGCCATGCATAAATGTCTTGACTTGTATCCACAACTTCTCCATAGATAGGAAATTCGGGGTGATAACTAACATGAAAGATTAATTTATTAATATATCATTACTAAATTAAACTAATTTAAAATATGAAAACTTCATATAATATGCATACACAATATTAACTAATACTATAACTTGATTTAAAATATTAAGCTAAAATGAAATGTTAATTTATTAATATCTTATTACTAAATTGTATTAAAATATGAAAGTATCATATAAACTATCACAAAGCAATGTCACAAAGAAAAAAAAATTGGAGTGAAATGAAAATTGGATATGGGTAGAGAGAATTTTTCATCAAAGGAATGATTTTAGAGGTATTTATAGATTTTTTTTTAGGTCAAAGTAGTCGTTTGATGGTAAAAAAAAATCTTTGTAATTTAATTATAGCCGTTGGATATAATTCTGCTGCAAATCTGACCATTAAATCTTCTTTAAACTGTTGAGATCAATCCATAACCATTGGATCAAGTCAGGATTTCAAATTTGATTGTTTGGATACATCTCTGATATATCTTAATATATCTCCGATATTTTATCAAAAATTTAACTAACGCGTGTGTGTGCCACAAAACCGATATTTTCCATGATATATCGTCAATATTACCGATTTTTTCTCGATTTTAGAAGCAATCGATTATCAGTGTGATATCATTTCAAACCTTCTGAATGTCGATATATGAATATTTTAAACACAAGCGAGACAAGTTTTAAAGTAGTGAGTGCCCCTTAGACCCAATATCTACGTGGTTGGGCCAAGTCATTGCAAATGGTATCAAAGTTGATCTCGACCCCAAATGTGGAGGTCCGTTCCATTTAGCCTCATAGGTGTTTGTCCGTTTGGTTATGCAATCTCATAGGACTACTTGAGGACATTGTGTCCTACATAGAGGTGTTTTCACTTATCCACATCGGATAGGCGAAAAACTTCCTAGCACTATATAAGTATGGGTTTTTCTCAACCTAGTATACGCGTCTTAAAGTCGTGAGGGCCCCTTAGGTCCAAAGCGGACAATATGTACATGGTTGGGCCGGGTCGTTACACATTGAATTAATAAAATGATTATGTGATGCCCTGACGGATAAACATGATCGGATTATATGGGATTGGATATAAAATAATTTCAAATTTTTAATGAGATTGTATGGCCCAACGTCGACAATACCCAACTATTAAAGATAATTTTAAAATTAAATTATTAGTTTTATCACATTCAATTTAGTAACATAAATGTCTATATAATATTATTATAGAAAGCTTAGATAAATCAATGGAATATTGAATGTGTGATGATTAAAAATCGTCAATATTCGACTACGAGCTCATTAAAGGTCGATAATAAAATGGTTATGTGATGCCCCAACAGATAAACATGACCCGATTTTATTGGATTGGATCAAAAATAATTTCAATTTTTTAATGAGGTTGTACGGTCCAATGTCTACAACACTTGGATATTAAAGATAATTTTGGAATTAAATTAATTGTTATTACATTTAATTTTAGTAACATTAATAATCCTCAGCGAGACTACGGTAGTGTTATTGATAGGCCAAAGTTGATTAAAACAAAGTTTTAATTGATACATGTCTATGTTATTTAAGAAAGTTTCAGATCTAATTTCCCATGGGTAGTGACTTGTTGGTACATGTCTAGGAAAGTCTTGTAACGAGGGCTATAAGAGCCTAAGGTAAGGAGGTTTTTTTAGAGGAACCCACTTTGCTGACCACGACTTTACTTGGGAGCTAATTAGGACACTTCAGGTATCATGTTCAAAATATTAGTGCGAGTATAAATATCTTGCCTAACGTAAGTGTTTATAATGGAAACTAGATATTATTGCAATAAATAAACCTGCCCATTGTTATGTGCAGATTAGTGCTTTTGTTTATTTTAGAAAATGACATCCTTTAATCCTCTAGTTACAATTTTGAGTCAAAAACTAGTGGATGGAAGTAATTATGACCTATGGAAAACTAATCTTTACATTGTCCTTGTTTTTGAGAGAATCAAATTTATTACAACAACCTTGAGAGCCTAGGGCCTTGCTGTGCTTTGAAGGAAAATAAGAAGCAATTTGCATATTGGCAAGAGGAAAATATTACACTTCGCTTCTATATTCTTGTCAGCATTGCAGAACATTTGCGGAAGTAAATGAATGGTCTGGAGCATGTGTCGGACATGGTTCAAACTCTAGATTGCTAAGAGTAGCAGTACTACCATACAAGTAGCCATAAGGGCACTAATGAACACTTGCATAATGGGAGGAAATGTGTGATACCACTTTATGCAAGATGATGGGACTGCTTGATTACTACGAGTGATGGATAGTCTAAATGTGCGAGGTTTCTTTTGGTGGAGAAATAAAATGATAAATGGATAATTGATTCCAAGGCCACTAACCACGTTTGCTACTCCTTTGAATGGTTCAAACAAAGTAGACCACTCAATAAAGGACAAAAATGCTTGAAATTGGGAAACGGGGAATATGTCTCTGTAATGGCAGTAGGACTAGTGGAGTTATGTTCTTAAAACTTTACATTTATCATTCCATTTATTTATCATATAGTTTATTTATTCCAGATTTCAAGAGGAATTTGATTTTTGTTAGTTATTTGTTGTTTAGTTTAATTCCTCAATTTTGATAAAGAGTAATATTCTTTATTCTCTCCAGAGACCAATTGATGAATGGTCTATATTTTTAAATCCTTTGTCCTATAGTATTAATGTCATTGAATATACTGATGATGAGCAGCTCACCTTATCTAAGAAAAGGAAAATTTTCAAATGATACCTATTTATGACACTTGCGATTAGGTCATATTAATCCTAACATAATTCACAGTTTGGTTAAAAGTGGAATTTTAAATTCCTTGATCTTTGAACCTATAGCAATATATGAATCATGTTTGGAAGGTAAAATGACAAAGAGGCCCTTCAGCGAAGGAAGTAAGTGTTACTAAGTATTAGGATTGGTACAACGATGTCGTCGAGCCAATAAAGCGTTCAAGCCCGGAGGTGTGTATGAGTATTTCATCACACTACGATGGCTACTCGAAGATATGGATATATGTTTACCTAAATGCGCCCTGAAGTACGAAGCTTTGAAAGTTTCGAGAAATAAGGCTAATGTGGAAAGGGCTGGGTGTATATATCATCGACCGATTAACGAGATGGTGAATACCTATCTGGAGAGTTCAAGTCTTACTTGGATAAAGAGGGGATAATTTCTCAATTATCATCTCCTATAACACCCCAGCAAAATGGAGTCTTTAAAAGGAGAAACATAACCCTTTTAGAGATAGTGAAGTCGATGCTTTGTTACTCATCATTACCTAAATCGTTTTAGGGATATGCCTTTGAAATAATTGATTACATACTAAATTTGGTTCCATCTAAATCGTTTTAGGGATATGCCTTAGAAATATATGTTTACATACTAAACTTGGTTCCATCTAAATCTATTTCAAAGACACCCTGTGAGTTATGAAAGGCGCAGGCAATTTTAATCATATTGATTTAGGAGTACCTTGGCATATGTCTTAAAACAAAAATCCACGAAATTGGAATCACAAAAATGTGTATGTTTATTAGCTATCTAAGAACAAGAGGTTGAATATTTTACCTGTCAAAGGAAAGGGTAATAGTGAGCACTCACACCACTTTCATAGAAGGATTATATGAACAATTTTAAAATTAGAAACCTTTGTGGTTCTTGAAGAGCTTATTTCGGTTAAGATCCCTGAGAAATAGTTTTCCACTTAGTTTCCTATTCTTTGTTCAAGGGGGGAATATGTACAACATGTTCTCGCAGGTGAACATACACAGGAAACAACTTAAGACCAAATTCAAGAAACTCAAGAATAAGAAAATAATGAAGAGATTGGAAATCTACCTTAACCACAAAACTTGAATCCTCTTGTGCATGTACAACAACCAATGCAGTAAACTTATACTGGGAGGATAATACATAAACCTACAAGGCATGCCTTGTTAGGAAAGATGTATCAAGTCACCACATACGAATAAGAATTAAAGGATGTTGATGTGCAAGAGTGGAAAAGGGAAATGGACCGTGAGATGGAATCTATGGGTTGAACTTAGTATGGTGCTCTTGTAGGGCTCACATAACCCATTTGGGAAACAAGTTGATTTATAAGATAAAAAGAGCCTTAGTAAACCATGTGAATGTTGATGTGCAAGAGTGGGAAGGCCAATGGATTGTGAGATGGAATCTATGGGTTTAAACTTAGTATGGTCTCTTATGGGCTTCGTGAGGTAAAACCCATTGGAAGCAAGTTGATCTATAAGAAAAAGAGCCCTGGTAAACCATGTGTGCATAAAAGATTCAAGGTATAGTGATAATCTTCCCTATTCTTTACGTGAATGACATCATGTTAATTGGAAATAATGTGAAAATGTTGTTAGACATAAGAGGTTGCCTTAAATAACATTTTGATATGAGAGACTTGGGTGAAGCTAACTATATTCTAGGAATCAAACTTTTATGAGATCAAAAGAATAAGGTGTTAGCTTTGTCCTAAGATTCGTAGTGGCTAGTTTTAGCATAGAGAATTCTAATAGGGGATTTCTACCCTTCAAACGTGGAATTCATCTTTCTAAGGGACAATCACATAAAAATCTTGAAGATAAAGAACTCATGAATGAGAAACTTTATGCTTCGACTGTAGGTAGTCTCGTGCATGCCATGTTATGCATTGGGCGGAGCATTTTCTATTCGATTAGAATCGTAAGTCGATACAAATCGCGGATCGAAGATTACTAGGCTTGCAATGAAAACATATATAAGTATCTAAAGAGAACGAGGAATCCATATATTGGTGTATTCAATAGGAGTCTTTAGATACTTGGTTATACGGACTCAGATTTCCAAGGGGATATTGACTCACAGTAAAATTGCTTATAAGAGAACCTTACGGACACTTACTAAGGGCTATTTTGAGTGTGTGTTTGAGAAGCGTGTAAATTGTATGGGTCTTAGGAGTGTCCATGCTTACTTTAGAGTAAGTGAGATTTTGCTACATTTATGCTATAGGAGAAAGACTAAATGTAATTTCATTTTTTGATGGTATAAATTTCTTAAATTCTTATACACACGTTTTATGTATAAGGTCCAGATTAATTATGTAGTATATGATCATATGGATACATCCATAGAAAACATGGTCATAGGTTCTCATAATTAGTGAATTGTCTCATAGTTGATAAATAAAGTTGGGCACTTTATTTAGACTGTAATATTCTATAAAATAATATGTCTTGGTTATTGTAGAATATTAGAGTGAGTTAGTTCACAGCACTTTGAGAGAATTCGAGAGCAATTTAATTAAAGGTAATATTCTATGAAAATGAATCAAATCTCAGACAATATTAGTTATGCTATCTTTCTTAATCCTAAGTATATTATAAACAAGTAGTTAAGTAATTATCATTATTTGATTTATCAATAAGTGAGGTATCCTTTTAAAGACCAATACCTTGATGATTTGGAAACAATAATCATTTATTACTAGAGTTTATGAGATATGCAAAATGGAATTTGTATAGAAATACCTCTTAATATGTTTGATTACTCACGATCCAGTTAAAAATGATAAGTTAAGAGAATAAATAATTAATCGATTGAAAAAAAGTCTTGCTATTAATTATCGATATTTTACAAAGGAAATATACATTTAATATGTACATTATTAATCTTGGAGTTCACATCTGGGCTTTTAGTGGAATAGCACCGAATAAACTTTGCTTACGATCAAGTGGAAGTTGTTGATTTTACTCGAGAAACAATATGGGCCATTGTTCGAGCAGAGGTAATAATGGGGCGTTGGATCCCCAAACTAGCTAATTAGTGACATAACCCATTAATTAATTGCTTAAGAGGTAAGAAACTCAATAAGGCAGGAGTTTGGTTACTTGATAGGCAAGAAACCTTATAAGGCAGGGATTGGTTGCTTGTCGGAGAAAGTAGCCACATAAGGACCAAGTTTTGAGTCTATAAATAAACCCATCTCCTTAGGACCTTTACACACATTCTCCCGAGGGTCTTTACACACATACACAAGTGTTCTCTCCTCTGGTCTCTAGCAATTAGGTGCACCCACATGTAGATCTCTTGCTACTAGAATAACTTCAAAGGTCCCATGTCAAAAGGTTAGTAAACCCTAAAAATAATGAGATTAATTTATCACGCATCTTGTTCAATCATGATCCAAGCTTATATATATATATATATATATATATATATATATATATATATATATTGGACTAAACATTCCAAGATAAGTAATATCTTAAAAGTGATGTAGATATTTTAGTGGCTTTTTAGGCTAAACCCCGCATTATTCGATAGGCTGGCGCCGCCTTGGGATGCTATATGCAGCCTCATGAAGTAGCCCAAGCGACCTTGTATTAAAACCACAGGGAACCCACGGGCAGTGTAGTCACAAACCGTGGGGTCAAGATCATTAAACCATCTCACACATATAGGAAATTTGTTTGTGGGAAAATAAAGTAGATATTTATCCTAAATATCCTAATTTCTAAATCATTTATTTGGAAGAATAAATGTAATAAGAGCAGATATTATCCCTTAAAAGGATATTAATCCTTGATAAGGAAAAAGCGGATCTTATCCCATAAAGGATAATCCTTAATAAGGAAAAACATATATTGACTTCACAAAATAAGAACGAAGATTTGGGAGCAGAACCACATGGTCGGAAGATCCCCAACGAGAAAAAAGGTAGCCTGTACAATTCCAACTATCTCAACCTCCTTCTTCTTCCTCTCTAGATTGCTGACTTAATCATCGGAGAGGCAGCCGGCCCACCGTCGCCGGATCGCCCTTTTTGAAGGTTCACATTGTGTAGTCGATGCCTCGGAGATCTGACGAACAAAATCAGTTCTTACATTGGCGTCGTCTTTGGGAAATCGAGCAAAAAAGTTTCACCGACGATTAGCAAGAGCTTGGCTCGGCCGTATCCGGTATACGTCACACAGGCCGGTCGATCCCCATTCCATCCCGGTGTGGGGCGTCGCGGTGTCATGCGACCCAATGAGCTAAGTCGTCAGAAAATCAGACAACTGCATTGGCGTGGACATGGGAGAGAAAGCAAGAGGAACAAGCAAGAAAGATGAAGGAGCTGCAAAGTCATGTTGAAGGCTCATAGCGAAATAATGACCAGTTGCAGACTTAGATCGAAGAAAGCCGTGAACCTAGAAAAGGTATTATCAATAAAGCTTTCTTTAAAGCATTCTCTATCAATCTATAATAAAAATTTTAAGAACATTTCTTATAGAGAAAGGAAACCAGAAAAACAAACGGTGTACAATTCCGACACTGAATGAGTGATAACTAATCCAAACAATGCACAACACCCTAACTGTTGTTTCTAAAAACAGAACCTAATAAACCGACTGATCTTGTTTCCCAACTGGTTTAGTAGGTTAAAAACAGTTCTCAAAATTAGTCAGAACTTTACTCACATAGTAAGGAATCCTGAAAACAAAGGTACAATGCGATTCGACTCGAGCAGTGAGCCGAGCGAAGCGATACCAAGTGCCTAAATGTTTGTTAGGAAAACATAACTTAATGTGTGTTATTATATAGTGGACAGTCTCTGAGAATCAGTTGCATTCTTGATGTACCATCAAACCCCAAACACAGGGTCGATCATTTCCATTCACTCACACCCATGTCATCACATTACCCCGTGCATAAATACAATCTGAATGTCGTACATGTCATTTCATGCTACATATGCGGCTATAAATGCATCGACATATAAATCACACATTACATGTCAAGTATGGATAATTATGTTTGATGCATATAATTATTTTCATTTTTATCCCACATATATCACATAATTTCACACATTAACATATTATTCAATTTACAGTAATAACACACACACACACACACACACACACACACACACCTTTGCACACACACACACACACACACACACACATATATATATATATATATATATATATATATATATATATATATATATATATATATATATATATATATATCAGTCACAATCCTACTTCATAGAAAGAAGTAGTTTTAGAGATTATCATAGTACTTCTGGAGGCGACGAAATACGTATCGATTATTACAATGCTTCGGAGGTGACAAATGCGATGAGAAGACTATCACTATCTTTGAGAGCATCGATAAAAAAATAAAACAAAAAGATTTTGTTTTGGAAAAAGGGTTATGGACGGAACGCTCATGATGGTTTTTCACACTTGGCATAAGCATGTGTGAGGGAATTAGTGGGGACTCGAGTGTGGGTCATGATTGGTGTATCTCTTATTCATGGCCTCTGGTATTCGGGTGTGTGGTGTGTCACTGGCATTCACATGTCTGGTGTTAGAGAGTGATTCGTGCCACGGTAGGGTGATCAGGAATCAACAAAATTTGTATCCTAAATTTCCTCCCTCTACTTATTAGTCAGTTACTCTGATATAATAGTGGTACAGAGATTCGGAACATGGGATGGTTTTCTTCATTACAAATGATTTAAGTGAAGTCAAAATGATGAATTTGGTTTGGATTTTAAGGCTTGGTAAAAACAAGGGAGTTGTGGTTTGCAAACTGAAAGAAATAAAATGAAGAAAAATAAGAAAAGAACTCCTTAGGCTTGTTGGGCTCACGGGTTTTTTAGGTCCTAAAACCTTGAGAGGTCCCGGATATTCACTGCGTTGGGGAGGATGACATATAGTCATCTCGAACGAGATCTTCATTTAACTTTAAAAACTAAACCCTATCATTTCCTTTTGATAGAAAGCATTTATTTAGCATTTATAGTTCCTACGATGAAATCCTATCACCTTGACCCATCTCTGATGACTCGTAAAGGGCAACTAATGAATCTCGATGGATCTAATAATGGCATCCACTTTGAACCTACTAAGATTACCAAGTATTGATCCAAGAGGATGTAGTGAAAATATAACCCCTTAACTACCTCGTGGCTCATAAATAGCAACTAATGGATATCAGTGTATCTAAAGCTAAGAATACAACGAACCTAAGCTTGCCAAGTATTGACCAAAGAAATTACATCAAAAGCTTTAAACCTAGAGTTAGAAATTTGGGAACGAAAATGTCAAAACTCTTTGCGTGAACGGGGAACCACCGGCGGCCTTGAGATCCACAGTACCAGCAACTTCCACTTCAAGGAGGAAATGGTTTAAGCGCTCATCCTCGAGTTGTCATCCTTGGAGGTGTTTGGCAACCAAAGTGAGAGAAGAGGAGAAGAGAGAGAGAAAATGAGGGCGAAAATAGGGGCAGAGTATATTTCCCCTTCAACTAAAACTTCGGTCAACTGATATTATTTACAATGGCTTATATAGCCTTACAAACATGTGAAATGCGAAATAACCAAACTAGAATAATTACGGTGAGGGTAGGGTGAGAAAAACCAAAAACGGAGTCGTTTGGATCACAGAAACAAAAGCATAAAATTTTGCTATGCACAGTGGTTTTTCTTTATGATAGCGAAATTCAGTCATAGAAAATTGAATTTTAAATATGCACGGTAATTTTCGCTATGATACTTAAAAAATTGTATGAAATTGCTGCTGTTCCATTGCTTCTACCCAGCTCTTGTTCCATTGCTCCTTGCTTCCGGCTACGCATCTTGCATCCTCCCGAAACGATATTTCTTCTATTTTACGCTCTTCTTTCCTCTTGATCTATCGATTCTGATGTTGAGTTTGACTCGAATTTTCATGTTTGGATCGACTCAAGCAATTTTGGCATGATGATTAGCTTGCAAAAGCTGCAAAATTTTCCCGCAATGCGTCGATTAGAATAGTAGGATAATAATGTGTAAATCGAGGTTAATTAGAATAATTAGTACCGCAAAGTGCTCAAAACCTGTAAAATAGAACCAAATAGCACTTTTGGTGATATCGAGGATTAGCCCTTGTAGAGTATATCTAATGGGCTTTGCTCACCCGTCGTGGGATCACCCTTTTAGGTACCACGAGAGGGCGAGCGGCGCTCCTTGAGTCGTGAATATGAAGAGAGATTCGGGTTGTGACCTTGAACATGTTTGTAAAATATATTAGGGCGTCTGTTTTGATATATTTTGGCTTGTAAAAAGAGTTGTATATCAAACTCTTGTATAATAATATAGGAGGATTGTAGCATTTGCAAAAGAAATATATAGAGAAATGAGTCCCTGTGAATGGGATAGACCAACGTGGACATTGAATCATCCGACGCCCACAAATATTCCGTGGGTTGATGGGTTGTCAACCGGACCCTTGAGTTGGGGCGTCACAAATACTTCATTAATTTTGCATTACAACATTGTCTAAAGCAAAGTGTCATTCGTTGTCCTTGTAAGCGATGTGGGAACTTGTTTCATCATACACCTACTAAGGTTCGAGAACACTTGTTTTTCAATGGTATTGACCAAAGTTATTGTACATGGTATTTGCCTGGAGAAGACATTCCTACTAGTACACAATCAAGTGAAATGGCCCAATGTCATGATACGATGAATTATAGTGATGTTGGCAATACGGTAGAAATGATTCATGCTATGAAAGATGAGTTCATGGAAGACTCAATTTCATTCAAAAAATTGCTTGATGACGTTGAAAAGCCTTTGTATCCTAGTTGTGCAAAATTCACAAAGCTTTATGCATTAGTTAAATTGTACAATGTGAAGGCATGATATGGGTGGTCAAATAAAAGCTTTTTAGATTTGCTCCAAATATTAGGGGATATGCTCCCGGTGAACAATGAGATGCCATTATCAATGTATGAGGTTAAGAAAACACTGAATGCATTTGGAATGGGAGATATGAAAAGATCTGTGCATGCCACAATGCTTGCATACTTTATAGGTATAAGTTTTAGAATGCATCTTCATGTCCCTACTTGTGGAATGTCAAGGTGGAAAGCGAGCAAGGCAAAGAATTGAGAAATACAGGGAATCTGCAAAGGTGTTGTGGTATTTTGGCCCATCCACCCAGGTTTAAAGGATATTTCAATCTCCTAAAACTGTAAAAGACCTAAAATGGCATGCACATGGAAGAGAAAATAATGGTAAACTTCGACACCCAGTTGATACTCCAACATGGCAACTAGTGAACCAATTGTGGCCTGAATTTGCTTCAAATTGTAGAAACCTTAGACTTGCCATTTCAGCAGATTGTATCAATCCTCACAACAACATGGCCAGTAAGCATAGTTGTTAGCCTGTCCTCATTGTAACTTATAATCTTCCCCTTTGGCTATGTATGAGGTGTGATGTTATCATTGCTAATATCGAGGACCTCGGCAGCTGGTAGTGATATTGATGTATACTTGGCTTTTTCAGTAGTGAATGATTTAGAAAACATTAGGGGAGGTGGGGGTGGAAACCTTTGATGCCCATGAGCAAGAGTTCTTTTTAAAGGCTATTTTGTTATGGACATTTAATGATTTCCTTGCATATGGAAACTTGTCTAGTTGTGCCACTAAGGGATATTATGCCTGTCCAATATGTGGTGAAGAAACAAATTCACAATGGCTAAAACATGGGAATAAGAACTCATATACCGGTCATGGCGATTTATTCATCTGACCATCCACTTTCGTAAAGCAAAGAAGGCATTTAATGGTAGACAAGATTTGGGCTACCTTCCAAAGAACTACTTGGAGATGAAATATTTAGAAAAGGTTGATACCATTTGTACCTAATGGGAAAGAAAAGGTTAAATGTGGATCACTTTCCTACTCATTCAAGTTGTTGGAATAAGAGGTCTATATTCTTCGATCTTGAATACTAGAAGTTTTTATATATTCGACACAACTTGGATGTCATGCACATTGAGAAGAATGTTTGTGAAAGCATCATTGGAACTTTGTTTAATGTTCCCAGATAAAACAAATGATGGAGTAAAGTCTCATTAGACAACTAGTAAAATGGGATTAAGGTCTGAGTTAGCACCAAGGTTTGAGTTGAAGAGAATTTATCTTCCCCCTGCATGTTATACTCTAACTAAAGAGGAGAAGAAAATAGAATTGTAGACTTTAGCTGATTTGAAGGCTCCTGAAGGTTATTGTTCAAACTTTAGAAACCTTGTGTCCGTGGAAAAGTTAAAGCTCAATGGTCTTAAGTCCCACGATTATCATGCATATGCAAGTATTGCCGGTATCGTAAGATATGTGTTGCCCTAAGCATGTTAGATGCCATTCTGAGATTGAGTTTTCTTCATGCACTTTGTTGAAGGTCTTTGGATGTGTCAAGATTGAATGATCTGTGAACATAGTGGTCATTTTGTGCTTGTTGGAGAAATATATCCCACCTTCCATCTTTGACATTATGATTTATCTAACAGTGCATTTGGTAAGGGAGGTTAGATTATGTGGATCGGTGTACATGAGATGGATGTATCTATTTGAAAGATACATGAGAGTCCTAAAGGGCTATGTTCGAAATCGTACTCGTCCAGAAGGGTACATTGTTGAGTGCTATATTTTAGAGGAAGTTGTAGAGTTTAGTTCAGAGTACTTCTCAGACATTGATGCAATTGGGATTCCTGCTAGCATGAAAAATGAATGGAAATATGGAAAACCTTTACCTGGTGGTCGTGCAATAAATATCCATGACTTTAAATTGGTGGATCAAGCACATCATTATGTTCTACAAAATATAGCCATTATCCCGACCTTATATTGAGTATTATCATGTATATATGGAAATTTACTACCTTTTAATTCTAAATAATGTTATACAAGCCATAATTACTTGTCTTTACTTGACGGAGTGAACATATAAAATATTTGAAAGCGAATATCCTCGTCCGATTAAGGAGAGTGAAATGTTGGGGATGAACATGTCGCGATACATTTAGTTCTCGGCAAATAAGGTATGAAAAAGATATACATACTCCTCTTGAATTTAAATGCTTATAAAATTTGAATTTCAGCGACTTATATATCATAAAGTGAACCATATAGGTTTAGGATGAAAAAAGTAAGAACCTACTTATTGAAGAGAGACTTAAGTTCTTTGTACGGACGAGCAACATGTTTTAGCATATCCGGTTGTATCATTAATAGGTGTCGTTACCACATCAAGAGTAGGTGATGATGCGTGCAACCAAAATAATTGGTGTCGATTGTTATGGCATCGACCATCACGAATCCACAAGTACCCAGATAAGAATCATGTGCTTTCGGTGACGTGGCACATGGAGTTGTCACGGAGATATGGGACGCGGTATAACATGTTTAATATTTGTGTTTTCAAGTGTGATTGGGTTGATAGAAGAAATAGTATAAGAGTTGATGAGCTTGGATTTACATTACTTGATTTGACCCGAGATGGGACATAAAGTAGGTCCTTTCATTTTATTGACACAAATTCGACAAGTATTACATGTAAAGACTAGGTTGATATATATATATATATATATATATATATATATATATATAATATATATATATATATATAAGTTCTCTCACTTATGTATGTTATTCATCAAAATTATATGTTTCTATATTGTAGATTTCATTGGGTTTTGGCTCTAATTTACCTAAAATCACAAATAGTCTACTATTTAGACTCGTTATTACAACACCCATACAAAGATATAAAAGAGATTGTCAACATGTAAGTTTACCATATTTGTATTGTTTTATCACAGCAAAAAATTAGCACTAATTTAATTTAATCTTTTGTAGGGGTTTCGTATTTTTACATCTCAAAATAAAAATGATATAAAGAGTTGGAAGTGGATAGTAATTGGAGTTATATTTTATCTTATTCAAACCGTCAATTTCTTAACTTTTAAGCCTTATCTATGTTTGAGTTTCTTTTAAAGTTTACTTGATTTTCGAAATGTACGAAGTCTATATGTTCTCATATAAGATTTTCTTACCTCATAGTTTTTAGTATTTTTTCATATTCTTAAGTTCAGTTGAGAGTGATAATTAATAAATTGGTTTGGTCAAATTATGAAAGTATAATATAAATTCTTATAAAGACAATATATTCATATGTCAACTATTAAACTAAGTAGCAGTATAACTAAAATGAATAAATCTATTTTTGTTATGTGATTGAAAGATTCATTATCCATTTAAACTACAATTAATATCTCAAAAAATAGTAATAGAAACTATAAGAAAAATATGCAAGATTTTGTTCAAAATTCATGAGTACAAAATTTTGCAATGATGCTTTTTTGATGTGAAAGATCAAACTTTAGAAAATTCATGCACCTAATAATTTAATGAATACATGTCATCAATTTGAAATGATGGTTACAAGAAAAACAAATATTGAATTTTGATTCATATATCTATTGCATTTACAATCTTTAGTACTATTTAGAGGCCTGTAGGTAAGAGAGCAAGTCCGTGACGCCTTAAACCCCAATAGTCTTTTTTTTTTTTTTTTTGGCTATTGGACAAGTATGTCTTGACAAAGTTCCTCTGCCGCGCACACGTCCCAGACGATGTCACGCGCCGCTGGATACGTGAGCGCTGGGGTGGTGTCACCGCACGCAGGGCCTGGCGGTCTTAACTTCTGTCGATACGCATCGGTCAGCGCAGCGCATGTCAGTCTCGATCATGAAGCTGACCAGAGCGCCTTTAGCCGCTCAATGCACCGGTCATGCGCGTTGTGCGCCGGTCATGCACTATCGCGTGGTCGTGTGCGTTGTCAGCTCGGTATTACCACGCGCAGCTCATCGTGGGCAACATAACTTTCTATCGTGGCCAGCCCTGTCCAAGTCTGTCGCGACTTAGAATTGCTCTATCATGATAGAAAATATATTGACCCTAGGAGACCATGTAAAGCGGACGTCGATGGCCAAAAAAAAAAATGACCCTGAGTTTGGGCGATTCTGAAGTCAATCCTTTGAATAGATTTGATCAAGTTACTTAGATGTAATTTGTTCTTTGCATATTTCTTATCATCTTAGTATACCTTATATGTATTTAGAATCCATAAAATCAGTTAGATATCCATAGGTAAGGAAGCTAGTCTATCCTTTGAATAGATTTAATGAAGTTACACATATCTGATTTATTTTCTACTTAATTCTCGTCAACTTAGTACACCTTATGTGCATCATATATTAGGGTTAACTTCTTTTCTTAGGTACAACTTCGATTTTTTTCTTTCTTCTTTCTCTTACATAAATGGTCAACTTGTTTATCCATATTTAATCAAATAGTTCATCATAAAATATTTATTAATTACAATTTGCTTCTAATTTTTCTTCTATGACATCAATATATGAAATATAATAACAAGCTAATACATTTGCACTTGAAGCTAACATTATGCAATTTATTGTTACTATGAAATGGATGAAAGATGAAAAATGTAATTAAATTCACATGATATCATATTTGACCATGAAATTTGTTGATATAATTTTGCTCATAGGGACATAAACAATTGGATGGTGTCATGTGCAGATATTTTGTTATGTGATACATGCAAGATATAATTGCAAATAGAAGCCTCCTAACATCTTAGGTTTATACCTATTTATTTTCACAAGTGTATGAAAACATTAACTTATACTTAATGTTGCATAGTAACATATTTTCTATGCCATATATTTTAGTAACATAGTAACATATTTTGCTCATAGGGACCTAAACAATTGGATGGTGTCATGTGCGGATATTTTGTTATGCGATACATGCAAGATATAATTGCAAATAGAAGCCTCCTAACATCTCAGGTTTATTTACCTATTTATTTTCACAGTGTGAAACATTAACTATACTTAATGTTGCATATATTAACATACCTATACCATATATTTTTAGTTTAAAGGGAAAAAAACCTATTCTGGCTGCGTTAGATGAAGTGAGATGCAGATAGACCTCATTTTAACCACTTTCATCTTGGATCAAATTTAATGGGTATGTAAAATTTATTATTATTAATATTTTTTTAAAGATAAATTTAAATTAATGCTACTTTTGTCTTATAGAAAGTGACTTATGTAGCTATTGCAATTTTGAGATTACAAGATCAAGCATGGGATCTTGTTCTCACGTACAAATGTTGGGCTTTTGAACGCTTTTTGAGTCGATGCGATATCTTTTCTAAAATATATTTATTTAAAATAAATTCATGTCAATTTTTTTATTATATATTTTTGTTAGGTTCTTTTAACATTGTAAAACCCGAGAAAATTCAATTTTTCAGAGAAAGGGTAAAACGGCAATGGGAAAATATGAAATTTTTCTAGATCTCGGATGAAAAAATGGACTTCACCATTGGAATCATCTCGTGAAATCTAGCTACTACGTCGAATTTTGTTGAATTCCAAGACAGATGAAATTTCACGTTTTTCAAGGCACCAAGAGTAACGAGTGACACTTGGCACTCGTTTGGAGGGCTCACATTAAGCCACAAGTCAAATGGAGAGCAAGTCAAACACAAGTCTAAGTGGTACCCATGTGTGACATGTGTCACCACTTGATAGGAAGGAAATCCAAAGTTATGGATAAGGGGATAAGGAAATCCAAGGGAACCAATAGGAGAGTGACATGTGGCAAGATGAGGCCTCCCACTTGACTTTGGACCAAACAAATTCGGTGGGGAGGAGAAGAAGAAAGAGAGGAAAAAGAAAAAGAAAGAGAAAAGAGAGAAGAGAGAAAGAGGAGAGAGAGCCTCCAACTTCTCTCTATAATCTACGAAGATTGGTGGGTCGGTGTTTGTCAAGCCAAGAACTAAAGATCATTTGCTCGACAAAGGCTAAGCGTGGGTACCGAAAACATGAGAATTATCCGAGGATTCAAGTGAAGAGTTTGGGAAATCAAGGGTTTCGGGTTTAGAATGTCTGGCACTTTCTGGAAACAACTTCTGCAGCCCGAAGTAGGTCTTCTCCCTATTTTAGTTTATTTTCTATCTTAAGGGCTGTGTGGTTGTGTTTTGCCCCAAGGGGGATGTTTGGTTGCATTTTGAACTATGGGAAGGTGCCCTATTTTGATCCTACTCATTACCCAGACTTTAGGACTGGTTTGCGAGTGGGAAACATAGGGAATTTGGTCATGTGTCCTTCAGGTAAATTGTAGTCGCGTCAATGAACTTGATGTTAGGATTTTAAATTACCCAAATCGGACCCCTATAGCCCAAGTTATGGTCCGTTTACCTGGGTGAAACGATCTGATGGAAGATCTATCAAGCCCAGTGCAATCGGCTAGGTGACAATCGCCGGATAAGTCTTTGTCTGGCTGGGTGTCAAACTAGGTGAAAGTTTGTCTATTTAGGTCCGTCCGATTAGGTGAAAGTTTTAGGATAGGTCCGATGCGGCTAGGTGAAAGTTGTCAGGTGGGTCAAGTGGAATTAGGTGAAAGTTTATCTGTTGGATCTGTTTGAGGTGAAAGTTTGTTATTTGGGTGAAATTACGTCATTTGGGTCACGACTATTCATGTGAGACCTCTAACTTCGAACGACCATAAATTCTTCGATCGAACTCTGTTATGGGTGTTGTTGGACTCTATGGAAAGCCCATTGAGTCAAGATTCCAGTCATGTTCCTGTAGAGGATAGTAAGTGATTATAACATTGCTGAAATCTATGTTTTGAACCGAGTATGCAGGTTGCTTGGTTGTGTCGATGTGAATAATCGGGTTTTGACATGACCATTTCATGGCATGTTGTAGGCTATTGTATTGGGTAGGAATTGCCATGAGTTAGCCTAAGGAAGGTTGTATGGCATTATTTGTTTAGTCATGGATTGATGGATGCTAATATGCTTGATACAATATCTATATATATATTAACTTTATAATATATGGAACTTATAATAACTACGATATAGGTTTGCATGGTAATTGACATGAAGTACAAGCGATGAGAATAGTTCATGTAGTGTGCATGTACTTGTAACATAGAAATTGCGGTGACATTGGCATTGCATATGCCTGAGGACTATGGCGTGTGGGTGTGGGTGCATGGGTATGGCCATCCATCGCCGATTGATGAATGGGTAAGTGAGCTTGTACTTTAGACTGACGTCAATAATTACTCCACGAGTTGAAACATAAGTGCAATATAATTAATGTGTGGTTGGAGCAAGAAGAGAGTTTAATTGAAAATCCCCTCGGTTGAGCTTCAGAAAATGGGTGTAAGAGATCCGCGGTGTAATCCGAAAAGTTTTGTTACCCAAAATAAGACACATGGTTAACACATATACTTTGAGTTGTGTGATAGAAGTCGGGATTGACTCGGGATTAGTTGGCCATTGGCACTTGCATTGGGTGCGGGTGGCCGTGGGAGCTTTGGTATATGTGTGTCGGTAGTGCACGATTGATGGTTGTGCAGCATAGGCATGTGTGAAATTCGATTAGTGACTTGGGATATGACATGAAGACATTCCATACATGACCTCCCGACATTCATGTAGACATTTTCACTTTGATGTGAATGGGTTGGTTTGATCATTGTATGAGCACTTAGGAGGGGAGTAACCCTTGTAGGAGATTATCACTACTGGGCTTTGCTCACCCCGTCATGGGACCCCCCATTCAGGTATAGGTCAAGTGCAGGCGGCTGACCCACATTCGGGACCCTTTTTATATGAAGAGAAAATTTGGATGTGGCTTTGGACCATATTTTAATATATATATGTCGAGCGATAAAGTTTTAATATATCATTTTGAATAAAATTATAATTGAACTTTAATTAAATATATCGATACATAGTTTACATGCCATATATTCGGGGGTATGGTTGAATGGGGCCGAGTGGTCGCTATGACTCATGAATGACCTGGTGTGGTATATTGAGCCCGGATGGGTCATGTGATGTATTGTTATACAGCTTGTATTTTGGATAGAGCTTCCCGTATAGAGGAGACTTTGTTCGATTTTTTTTTAAATTATGGATCCCGATAAATGGGACATGATGGTGTGGCGTCGGGTTACCCGACCCCCACCGGTTTCCGCAGGTTGACGGGTTGTCAACGAGACCCTCGGGATAGGGGTGTTACAAACATATATTTTGCTACATGTTAATTAATATTGTTTTAGTAAACATATCAAAGGTAATGAAGTTTTTGACCAACTTGCAAGGGGTTTGATGATAGTTGCAGTAGTTGCAATTTTGAGAACATAACATCGATCATGTCTAGGTTCTTACCACCATGTCAAGCCGCAACTAGTTCTTTTTTATATTTTCAGGTACACAACTCTATATGTTTGTATTTTTCTTTCCTAAAAATCATGAGTTGCTTGAATTTTTTTAGTTATAGTTGGGTACAAGTTTATATCATTTTTTATTAATGCTATTAAACTTAAACATACACTAATATTGTCTTTTATTTTCAAGAAATTATTGGAGTCATATTTGTTTCACATACAAATATATATATATATTCTTTCTTTTCTTATGAAACATGAACAAAAATAATGTTACCTTTTTTTTCCTTCTTTTTAAAAGGTTGTGCTACATGTTTAGCACTTGCAATTTTTAGCGTACAAGATCACGTATAAGTTCTAATTGTTATGTGCAGTTCTATTATTAATTTTTTGCCTATTTTTTGGTATATATTCACATTCTTTTCGAGGATATTTGTTAATAATACAAGATTATATATGTATAGTTGCTAAGTTACATTCAATATGTTTGGATGTATTTAGATATATGTTTATATATTTCAATGGACTTTGGCGTAAAACAATATTGTTTTCCTCATACTTGCTAAGGGTTAAGTGACATGTTTAATGCATCCAGGACATGAATTTCTTCACATTGAATTTTTAATAATTTAACTTTAAAAAAAAAAACATGAAGTGATGTTTTTTTTTTATTTCTTTCTAAAGATTAGGTGACATTTACAATAGATATAGTTTGTAAAGGACAATATCACACATAAGCTTTTATGATCATACAAAACTACTAGATATTTGGTTCTTTTGGGTAAAATATCTATTTAGATTATGTATAATTGCTAGGTTATTTGAAAATGCATATGGGTATATGTTTGTATATTTTTATATGTTAATATTTCAAATATAAACAAACTAATGTTGTTTTTCTTCCTTACAAAAGATTATGTGACATTAGAAACAATTGCAGTTTTACAAGGAACATGGTAGCAGCTCCAGTTTTAACAGAAAATGATCGTGCATAGGCTTCATTTGTCATGTAACTATTGGATTTTTGGACATATATTTACCAATGTTTTGTATGTATTTGATGATAATAGAACATCGTCCATGGATGTTATGTATTTGACGATAATAGAATATCTTGCATGGTGTTTATCCTAGATAATTTTTGAAGTTGGATGCTTAGATTTTAGTTCTATAATAGGAAAGTTGATTTTACTTTTTTGATTATGGATTCAATTTCTAAAGGTTCAATTAGAAGTTGCATAACATTTTGGCTATAGGTTGAGTTATTGGCATATTCTATATGCAACCTCCTGTGGCTTACAATTTCCTTGATTATGAAAAATAAACATTGACATACAATAAATTATATTCGGACACAAAAAGTTACTTAATAAAATTTCAACATTGATGAAATAACACCATCTTAATATATATGCAAATTAAATCTAAAATCATATCAAACAAAATTGACATATATTATTCTCAAGCTTAACATATATTGAATATAATCTTGAAAAAATAGTGAATCAACATTCACATATGTCTAACCTAACCTTTGACATAAGTAGAAGAGACAGTATTATATGTCATTTAGTAAAGATCCATCATTGATAGAAATAAACCGACAACCCAGCATATCATATATCAACATAGCTTTTAGCCTTTCTTGACACTGGCATAGATGACAGATGTGCAAATGATCTACCTTAACATATATACCTTATCTTCCAGCGGTGAAAAACATCGCCGAATACATTTTCTTGTAATTAATATAGCACACAGTGGGGTTGTATTGTTTCTAATTACTGAGTTAAATTTTGGATTGATTGTTGCTGCTTGTTAATTGATCTCCAAACAACCTACAATCCTCGATCTCCGTCTTGGGATTCGTTTCCATCAGTAGCAGCAATATTAGCCATTGCTTGGGATAAACCCGCTCTGACACCACCTGATGCAGTGTGTAGCATGATTGATCAACAAGGATAAAACGCAAACCAGATACCAATCTCAATCTAGAGAACAAAATAAAGCAAAAGCTTTGATTTTTATTGACAAATTGATAAAAGTGATAAAAATCCATAAAACAAACTCTAAAACATCTATATATATCCTATACATAATATGAGTATAAAAGGAAATAAAATAATATCCCAAAACAATAATAGGAAAGAAAATAATACTCCCCAAACAATAATGAAAAATAAAAATTATATCCTAAAAAAATAAAGATAATATCTCAAAACAACCAAAATAAGGATTTTGGTTGATGTGGTCTACCGCCCTCTGTCAGGATACCACCTAACGCAGCGTGTAGCGCAATTAATCAACACACAATTGATGAATAAAAATAACATGTCTCAATCTAGAGACCAATCTCAATCCAATGAAAAAAAAAGCAAAAGCTTTGATTTTTATTGATAAATTGATAAAATAGATAAAAGTCCCTAAAACAAACTTTAAAACATCTATTTATACCCTAGACATAATATGGGTATAAAATGAAATAAAATAATATGTAAGAAAATAATACTCCCAAAACAATAATGGAAAGAAAATAATACGCACAAATGATAATGTAAGAAAATAATGCACAACGATAATGGAAGAAAATAATACCCCTAAAACACTAATAGGAAAGAAAATAATACTCTCTAAACAATAATGGAAAATAAAATTAATATCTCAAAAAAATAAAGATAATATCTCAAAACAACCAAATTAAGGATTTTGGTTGGTGATCTAAATCATCGTCAGTGAACCTCACTGCAATTAACTACGTCCTCGAGTTAGTGCGGATATCAGAAGACTCATATGTGGCAAGAATAAGGTAGGATCAGTAACATCGAAGATCTCTGAAATCCATATCCAACTTTGTAAGTCAACCACATAAGCATTGTTGATGATCTTCTTAACAATCTGGTATGGTCCATACTTTCTTTGTTGAAGCTTGCTATGGTCATCCAACCTTAAAATAGGAAATCTATATCCAACGATAATTTTTTTGATCGCCCTATTGTCAACACACATCTGCCAACTTCCATCTTTCTTAGGCATCAACAAAGTTGGTATCGTACATGCTCATGCTAGCTTGAATATGCCCCTTACTTAGCAACTCTTCAACATTCTCCCTTAAGATTTTGTTCTCCTTGGAACTCATCCTATAATGAGGCACCTTAGGAAGATAAGCACTTGGAATCATATTTATTTGGTGTTGTATGTTACGCATAGGAGTAACTCTATCGGTAGATCCTCAGGAATCACATCATCAAACTCCTTCAACAAAGTCTACACCTCCATCGGAGTTCTAGCCACAATTAAATCTCTACTTTCTACTTGTCCCTTCACAACCATCAGATGGGTTGCTTGGGTCTTCTTACACTTGTCCATAAGTGAGCATGGGTCATGAACAATAGTTAGAAAGTTTCTTCCCTCAGCTTGTAAAGCCTTGGGTTGATTCTCACTTTTTGGTAACTAATTCCTCTCTACTAATCTCAAAAATTAAGTAGTATATTCATTCACCCACTTGCTACCATGTGTACATCTCTAATAAGCATAAGAAATATATTGTTCATAGTCTAGAGGCAAAAATCTACCTCGCAATAATTGCTTCATCCTACACCATGTGTGCCCCAAATCCCGGGGGTTAAATTTTTTTTTTTCCCTGGCTACTGGATAGCTCTGTCATGACAGAATTTTTCTATCGCAGGCCAAGACCGATGGGTCACGTGCGCAATGTGTGTGTCGTGCGCTGCAGTAAACTCGAGTACTTTGATCTGTTGTGGGAAGAACTGTCCCAACGCCTCACTGATTCGGCGCCGGGCGTGTTCTTTGTGCGCCAACGTCCACCCTACTCTCTGAAATGGCCAATTCTATCCATGACAGTAGAGTCCTGCAGCCGGCGATAGAACTCGGCCCGGAATCTACGCACCTAGGGTCGATGCGTCATCGATCTGGCGAACCTTTGCGTGCGCTGACTCTGTTAGACTAGAGACTCCTTTGTCGCGATAAAGGAACAAAATTCTGTCCACGGCGGGCCAGAAAATGGGCAATAGCCCATTCTTTTCATTCTCTGCAATTTCAACTCTCTTCCATGCATTCCCTTCTATACCACTACCTCTATACAATTTGCACAGGCAATATAAACTTGGGAAAATATTAACACTACCTTTGTCTGGAAATATATAACTAAGTTTTATTACAAAACTTATTATTTACATCAACAAAACTGGATATTCAATCCAAAATTTACAAAACACATGAATAGGCCACAAACCGACATTTTTCACAATTAATCTCTCGGACTTGTTTCGGCTCCCTATGTACCTCTAGTACCTGAAATATTTCCACATAACGGGGTGAGCAATGCCCAGTAGAAAAATTCTCCTACAAGGGCTACTCCCCACCTCAAATGCACATGCAATGGCACACATACATCAAACCACATTCCACACAGAAAATGCAATCCTATATGAAATATATCATGTCATGCATGAGATGAGACTCCTCATGCCCATAACGAGTCTGACTGACTCCCTTACATCGTCGCGAGTGTGAAAACACATCATTAGTGTTCCAGAATGACATAACCCGTGGACAACCCTCAATATTAATTTAGTTACCAAGTTCTGTGTGTGTTTTTGTGGGTCGTGAATTTCCGGGGTCTCACCGTAGGCTTTGCACACCATCCGACACTTTCACGAACTTTCATCGCTAGATACATATGTCTAACTAAGAATAAAATTTGGGTATTTCACCCTGGGGAGGATCTACCCCATCTTGCTACACCGAACATACGTATATTTATTTATTTTAATGTTATGCAATCGTGAGTCTAATTTGGGCGTCGTGCTTTAAAAACTCACCACATATTTCTAAGAATGGTGAATAACCAATACCATGCACACGAGCTCGACACAATGTATCTGTGCATATGAAATGTGAATATGTCATTTCATGCATATCATATTACATGCATAATGAGGCTACATGCACCATTACCAAAACATGGATAATTATATTTTTCTACATATAATTCACATCCATCAAAGAGCATATATCAACTTAGTCTTTTCACACAACATGTTATTGATTAAGCGAATGACACATAAAATGGCCACGATTTCGGACCCATGAGAAAACAAATCACCTCTGGGATCCTTCATTTATGAACCACATTTTGGTTCCATTCGTCATCGAATCACTATAATATCAAAGCACACAACAAAACCCAAGGACATCAGTCCCGGGATCAAAACCAAATCTCGACAAAGTTCGGGACTGCCCAGAATCAGTCCCAAAAATTTCCAGTATTCAATCCCAAAATCTTGGAACTAAATCACACGGCCAGTCACGGCCCCGATGAAAACCTATGCCATTAAATGGCTTTTAGGGTAAAAATAATCCAAGTAGGAAAATTCCCTACCCCTTGGAGTTTGACGAAACTCCCAGATTTTGGTACCCACGCGTAGCCCTCGTTGTGTGGACCGACTTTACCTTTTGCTCCGATGAGAACCAATGGCCTGATTAGTGCTCAAAAAGTGCAATTTTGAACCCTATATTAGATAGGTTTTGAGTACTTTTTGATCATTAATCATGTCATATAAACCAATTGAAGTGTTCATGTCATCTTAGTAACACTTATGCCATTTGGAGCATGTTTTTGGTTGTTTTGTAGGTATTTATGCATAGGCTTCAACCACAATGCAAATGATCAATCATGAAGTTGGAAGTTTAGTCTCAGCCATCAACAAGCCCAAAAATCAATGGAAAAACAAAGGAAAAGTGGAGGAAATGAGATGCAGTTGAAGACAGGACGAGAGGCATGCAGGAGCAATATGAGAAATTTTCGCAGCTTTGTTACTTAATCCAATTCGCAATCTTGCGAATTTCGCAACCTGTTAGCAGCCAATTCGCAATCCTAATTTATCGATTATAAGCAGTTCGCAATCTCGGCACAAATTACGAGGAGTCGCTAGCCAACTTCCTTTGTGCGTTTGCGAAATTAAGCTTCTCGCGACAATTTCGCTAACAGCATTTCGCTAACCTAATGAGAATTCGACCTTGCCAAATTAAGCTAAACGCATAGTTTCGCTAAGCCATTGCCAATTTATTAAACCTTGCAAATTCGCTATTATGAAATTCATCCTATGTGAATTTGCGGCCTCGTCATGCTTTGTAAATTAATTACAAATAGCCTTCAAACTTGGTTTATTACCCAATTGTCCTATAACTTAGCCTAGTTATTAGGGTTTTTGGTAATTTCATACCTTGAGGAGGCCTATAAATACCCCTCATGTTTTGTAATAAAGGTGAGGTGGATAGAAGGTGAATAGAAGTTTTTTGGTGATTTGTAAGTTATTTTCTTTTACTGCTTTTGTAAATAAATTGTTTTATTTTTAAGCTTTGCTTTTATTTTCTCTCTTCTCTCTCTTCTTTCTTTCACTTTCCCGGCTGCCAAACACACCTCTTGAGGATGACAACTCAAGAGATGCTTGGCTAAGCCTCTTTCCTTTGAAGGAAGGCTAGCAGTGGTAGGGTTAAGCATATTGTCCTCTTGTACTAAGTCACGGGTAGTGTATTTATGGCTACTTATTTTCAAAAGTGATTTTCAACATGGGATGTTATTGTCTTAGCCAATCTCTCCATGCTTTGGGACATTGTTCTTTAGATGGTTTTGAGCCTCGAGGTAGCATTTTACATGTTAGTTCTTCAGTCAGGTTCAAATAACATTGACTTTTATTGTTTTGGCCAATACTCTCCGCCTTTTAGGGTTCGATTAACCGGGTGAGAAGATGCGTGATTCTTTAGATAGTCTTTACTAGCCTTAGAAAAATGATAAGGAATGTTAGGGTTTTTAAACAAAGGGGCCCGTAAGCGCATCTGTGTTGACTCACATAGGAGGATAAAACGAGGACATGTGTTTTGCCCTAGCTTGTCAAGTTAGTGACCTAAATCTTCAAGTTTAATTTCTTCACTTTAAATTTCGGTTTTACCATTTCAGTTTTGCAATTTCCGGTTTAAACCATTTCACGACATGACCTGATCAAAAGTCAAATAGAAAGCCTTACCTTCATGCCTATCTGAGCCATTTACAGGATGAAAACCCATCCAGTGTTACGACCACAGACCATATCTGCATTAACGACTCTGCGGTAAAGACAGGTATATAAATATTGTTGATTCGTTTCGACCTCTTGTGGCCTGAATCAAATGGCGCGGATTAACAGGGGATGGTGCCAAACTATAGTGGATTGAAGAGTACTTGTGATCCACATCCACACAGTGAAGGTAGCTACCACCTCTTTTGCCTTCGATTGCGAGGCGCGATTTAGCACTTTGCGTGCTTCCGCCTTTGTTTGATTCCAGTTTTTCATTGATCGGTTTATTGTTGTTAGTTAATTTTAGTCTTTGCGGTTGTTTGTTGCTCTTTGTTGTCTGCTGGTGTGCTTCTTATTTGTGTGCAACAGTGGGATATTTTATCCAGGTGAATTTAATATGGGATAAATTACCGCAAACGGCCTAGCTAGTGGTTAGTGTATAGTGATCCACCATGGATCCCACTGCAGACATGAGCCAACCCGGGAACCCCTATAGATCAAATGCATATAGAACCATGAGGGATCATCCACCCTCCCCCAGAGTTAGTGCCCCATCTGTATCATTCCTCTGCTGAAGATGTGATGAGAGCCTTATTTAGGTACCCTACTCCCCATATCATGGTATGGAAAATGAAAATCCATACACTCATATAAGGATTTTGGGGAGGTTTGCACTACCTTGAAGGTATGATGGACATGGATTTCTTTGAAGCTAAGGCATTTCCATTGACTCACAAGGACAAGGCAAGATATGGCTCGACTCGTGAGGCTAGAACCATAAGAATTGGGAATTTGGCTATGGCGAGTTCCACGAAGAAGTTTTTAGTGCTCATAAGACAAACAATTTGAAAACTAAATTTATACCTTTGCGGCTCGGGATGGTGAGAGATTTTACGGTGTTAGGAGAGATTTATCGGCTCGCGGTGCATGTCCCACCATGGGTTTGACCATGGATGTTGGTGAACCACTTCTAGCAGTGGTATGTCTCTGCCATGAAACAATTGCTTTCGAAACTATGTGTGGGGGTAACTTTTTGAGTAAACATCTGATGAAGCTTTTTGGATTTTTGAACTATGTGGCTGAAACCTCCAAAGCTTAGGATGAACCTAGTCTGGGAAGTTGAAAGGTGGGGCCATTGAATCACGAGGGAGGGAGACAAGTATATTTTAGAAGACATAGGGATAAATGAAAAATTATTGATTTAACTCAAAGATTGGATGATTTGGAAATGAAAAATCAGCATGAAATGCAGACAGTTAATGAGTTATCTTCATCCCAATTTTCTTGCTTCAATTTTCAATCAAATAATTGCCACGAGGGAGCCTTTGCCCGAAGACTCTGCCCATGCCATAGAAGTCAAAATAAACCACCCATAGATGCTTCATATGGTGACACTAATAACCCTAATTGGAGAAAGTGTCAAATTTGTCATGAAGTAAACCTGTACTCCTTACAAACACAGTGACATTCGATTTCACTTCAATACGACAACAGATGCCTCCCTTCCTGTTGAGCAGGCAATCCGAATTTAAGTAAGGTGGTGGGCATATTTGTAGAAACGAAGGTCTTGAATATCCTAGTCGAGAAAAATTGAAGCGGTAGAAAGCTCACTCAGCGGAAGTGGGCCAATATGCATATAGAGATTTCAAAATTATCTAATCAGCAGTTGCAGAGTTCAGAAAAAGGGAAGGCTTCTTTCCAGGGACAACAATATCGAAAGTGGTAAGATAAACGGGAAGCCCAGGGGACTTAAGGTAAGCCGGTGAAGTTAAGGCGGTTGTGACTTTACGAGTGGCGAGGAATTAAAGCGGCGGTATCAAAGCGAGTCAAGTCAGCTCCATTGGTGGGTGGCCACATCGGGAAGAACGATTAGTGGAGGAAGAGATAAATGTTAGAATACCCCTCCGTTTCGAGTTCTTCGAAGAAAAGCGATGCGTTCACGAAGACGAGAAATGTTGGAAGTATTCACGGCAAGTGAAAGTCAATATTCCCCCTCATGATATGATTAACGGAGGTTCCTACCCACATGAAATTCTTGAAGAGTTTATGCCTTTGTAAGAGTCTCAATATAATAAAAGGCCTTTTTAACTGAGCAAGTTAGTGCCATTATAGAGAGCAAGACTCCAGTGAAGTATAAAGATCCAGGATGTCCTACGATCTCAGTGAATATTGGAGGCATCAGCGTGGAGAAAGCACTGTTAGACCTAGGAGCTAGTGTGAATCTGTTGCCATATTCTATATACAAACAATTGGGTTTAAGGTAGGCTGAAACCCACTTCCATCACACTTTCGCTCGTGTGAGTCTATTAAAAATACCAAAAGGAACCATTGAGGATGTTCTTATACAAGTGGGCCAGTTTTACTATCCAGTAGATTTGTTGTGCTTGTCTGAGAACCCGGTTACAATAGGACCTAATCGGGTGCCCACATCGCGCCTTAGGAGACCATTTTGGCTACTTCAAATGCAATCATCAATTTAGGAATGGGAGTCATGCAACTCATTTGAAATATGACCACTGGAACTCGATATATTTATATGGGTAAAGAGCATATGCACTCGGAGGAGGATGACTTTGAAGAAGTCTGTATTTTAGATACCATTATGGAAGAACAGGCTAACCAACAACAAGTTCAAGATATATTAACTTCCGAGTTATCCGATTGCCTTGTAGAGCAACATGAATTTCAAGAAATGAGCTTAGTACGAAGTCTTGGGGAAGAAGAATAGAAAACTTGCCTCTATTGGTAGTAATGAACCAGGAACCTCAATGACTAGAATTCAAACCCCTCCCGGCTGATTTAAGTATGCATTTTTGGAGTAAATGGCGGTGCAGTTATGATTTCTTCAACTGTAACCAACTGTGAGCATAATCTCACACCTTCTCAAAAGAATAAGCAAGCATTGGGATGGAGAGAATTTCGATCTGAAGGCATAAACCAGTCCATTTGCACTCTTCATATCTATTTAGAAGGAGTCTAAAGGCTGTTAGAGCGGCCCAACGGAGGTTGAATCGTCTACGAGTAGTTCGTATAGAAGTCTTGAAATTACTCCAAGCTGGTATCATTTATCCCATTTCTGATAGCACATGGGTTAGCCCAACTCAGGTGGTGCCTAAGAAATCAGGTGTAACAAGCTGTGGCGAAGGGTGAAAAGATTGTCTGCGGGCTCTGACCCGGTTGGAGAGTGTGTATAGATTATCGAAGGCTCAATGAGGTGACACGAAAAGACCATTTTCCATTGCCGTTCATCGATCAACTCTTGGAAAGAGTTTCGGGACACCCCTTCTATTGTTTTTTGGATGGGTATTCAGGGTACTTCCAGATAGAAATTGCCAGGAAGATCGGGAAAAAGACTACTTTTCTTGTCCATTTGGCACGTATGCTTATAGGAGAATGCCTTTTGGGCTGTAACGCCCGACCACTTTTGTGATGTATGCTTTCGGTATGTTGGTGACATGGTAGGCGTATAATGGAGAGGTATACATGGATGATATCACAGTATATGGGGATAATTTTGAAGAATGTTTAACCAATTTGGAAGCCATCTTGCAGAGGTGCATAGAGAAGAATTTGGTGCTTAACTGGGAGAAATGCCATTTTATGGTAAACCAAGGAATTGTGATACGGGCACATTATTTCTAACGAAGGAATTGAAGTTGATGGCTTAAGGTGGTATTATTTCCAAATTGCTAGCCCCCGACAAATGTGAAACAATTGGGCAATTCCTCGGCCATGCGAGGCTTCTAGACGGTTCATTATTAAGATTTTTTCCAAAATTGCCAAACCTGTACAAGCTTCATGAGAAGGATGCAAATTCGTTTAGGAGAAAAATTGCAAAAGTTTGAAGAGCGAAATTTCATTTGACTCTTTTGCCCCAGTGTTGAGCACCTAATTAGCGTTCTTGTTTGAGTGATGTGTGATCACGAGTGATATTCTTATAGGAGGCGGTACTTGCGAGAAGATGGGAAGCCTCATGTGGTGTATTATGCAAGCAAAACCTGAATAAAAGCCTGGAAGGAATTATACCCTTGCGAGAAAGAGTTCTTGACGGTGGTATATGCCTTAGATAAATTCCGAACATATTTGGTCGGGGCTGATATAGTCATTTCTGAGATCGATTCGCAGCGAAATATCTCTTAACCAAACAAATACAAAAGCAAGACTCATCCCGGATTTGGGTTACATTGCCTTGAGAGTTTAACTTGCAAATTAGAATAAGAAGGTGTGGAAAATGTGGTGAGATCATCTGTCAAGGTTAACACCAACCCGTAATACTCAGTCCTCCCCTATTAATGATGAATTTCGAAGAATCCCTAATCTACAGTTGGAGAAAGCTCCTTGGTATGCTCACATTGCCAATTTCCTCCTCTGGGAGAAATCGGTGGTGGAAGATGGGATGAAATATTTTTGCTAAAATTCATTCCTATTATTAGGAAAATTTTTCTTATTCAAATCTGTGCGAGATCAAATCATGGGAAATGTACACGAGAGCAGCCCAAGGAATTTTAAACCATTGCCATGAGAGTGCTTGCTGGTGGTCATTTGCTTCCCCGGAAAGCAGTGATGAAGAAGGTGCTACCGATCGGGTTTCCTCTTAGCCTTCCTTATTGAGAAGCACCAAATGTGTCGTGTATGTGACAAATGCCAAAGGCTTGGGAAATTATCTCGCCGTCATATGATGCCTTTAAACCCAATTTTAGTTGTTGAATTATTCGATGTGTGGGGCATTGATTTTATGGGACCTTTTCCTCGTCATATGGCCTTACATTCTGGTGAGAATTAAACTATGTCCCAAATGGGTTGAAACAATTCCTGCAAAACCTTGTGTGATAGGGTATTAATTAAATTTTGAAAGCAGCTATCTTTTCTAGGTTTGAAGTGCAGAAAACATTATTAATAGTGATAGAGTTCTCATTTCTGTCAATAAACTGTTGAAAACCTCATATTTAATATGGTGTGTGAAACACAAAGTAGCCCTCCTTACCATCCTTAAACAAGTGGTCAAGTAGAACTAGCCCAGCCGGGAGATCAAGACCCTTCTAATGAAGGTGGTAAGCACTAGCAGGGAAAGATTGAGTCTATCAAATTTGCTTGATTCGCTGCAGGCTGAGCGACTTCAAGAAACCCGATCAGGAATGTCCTTATCGATTGGTCTATGGTAAGGCGTATCACCTTCCAGTGGAAATCGAGTACAAAGCATGGTGGGCAATTAAGAAGCTGAATTTGGATTTAAGTAATGAGATCAAGGGGTTCCTTGATCTCAATGAATTGGAAGAAATACGGAATGATGCCTATTTGGTCAGAGATTTAAGAAGTCAAAGATGTATGATCTGATGTTAACCGGGAAGGATTTTAAAGAGGAGACCAGTTCTTTTATATGACTCCAAACTCCATCTATTTCAGGCAAAGCTCAAATCACGATGGGCAGGTCAATCATAGTCAAACAAGCATATTCAACGGTTCGGTAGATTTAATCAATCAGGATGATAGCAGGTGTTTAAAGTCAATGGACCAGTGAAACCTTATGTAGTGCGAGTAATGAGTGAAAGAAATTCTCTGCTTTGGATCCTCCACTGAGCACAATTCTCTATATATGGGAAGTTGGTTAAAGGTAATTGTACATATCATGTTTGTGCACGTACATTGTGTAAATGTTTTCTCTTAAATTGGACAATTGGTGCTTCAGTGCAGTTAATTGAATTACTGGCCCGGACAATTGAATTACTTCTAAAATTTGGATGATTGGATATCATGTTTTTCACCTATATGCTACAGACAAATTCCATGCTTGAAGCGATTTGTGTTAGTCCTTTGTTCCGGCATACTCAATTTGGAAATTTCCCCCTTTATGCTATGTCACCTACTTGCACTCTAGATTGCTATTAGAACGTAAATTTGTATACCTTCTTCCACTTTACCAGCCGGCCTTAGGCATGTTGACAACCTAGGATAGGTTTGAGTTACCCATTTGAAGACCAATGTTCCAAAGGAAAGCGAAAAGAAAAAGAAAAGAAAAGCAGAAAAGAAAAGAAAAGAAAAAGAAAAATAAAGTCGTGAAGTTTTTTGGCACAGAGCAGAGCGCGGTCAGGGTGTATGGCGAAAGCCTTTGAAACAGATGCCACTATGCCTTCATTGGTTGGGAGTCATCGATTTTGTGTTCATTACATGGGTGGATGGGGTGGGAATTTAGCGGTGTAGGTGCTTGATTTTCGAAGTCGTTGAAGTGGGGTGGCCTTTAGGTTAGTGGTCTTTGATCCTTTGGCTTGATGCCCTAAACCTTAATTGGTTAGGAGTCATCGATTGGACCCTGGGTTACGGACTTTGGTGAGAGTCGGATTTTAAGCATTGCACCCACGATGTAGATGAATAAAGAAAGAAAAGTGTAACTAGCCCTATCTAGGTTGTTCCTTGACTTAAGGCCATGTCAGTGCTAGGTTGGAAACAAATTTTGGTTTATTGACAATGCGGTTACAAAAAAAGAAACATTAGACTTAGGTGGAAATCCAAGTTGAAAATCATGGAAACATTGTTGTTCTAAAAATTATTCTCTTATGGATTTTATTCTTGTATATAGGTGTTCAAATGTTGATTTCAATTGT
Source organism: Tetrastigma voinierianum (assembly GCA_016808115.1). Classification (NCBI taxonomy): domain Eukaryota; kingdom Viridiplantae; phylum Streptophyta; class Magnoliopsida; order Vitales; family Vitaceae; genus Tetrastigma; species Tetrastigma voinierianum. The sequence continues at coordinate 241,721 of JAEQBH010000791.1, forward strand.
TCACTTTAAAGTAATGTTAGTTTGTATATAAATCTGATAACCTTTGAAACCTGACCTTTTTGAAAATCACCACATGCATCTCAATTCTTATTTTGCATTCTTTAAGGGACTGCAACGTTTCGGTTAGGGTGTGATTAGTGCTCAAGAGTGCAATTTTGAACCCTATATTAGATAGGTTTGAGTACTTGCGATCATTAATCATGTCGCCTAAAACGATTGAAGTGTTCATGTCATCTTAGTAACACTTATGCCATTTGGAGCATGTTTTTGGTTGTTTTGTAGGTATTTATGCACTTCTAGGCTTCAACCACAATGCAAATGATCAATCATGAAGTTGGAAGTTTAGTCTCAGCCATCAACAAGCCCAAAAATCAATGGAAAAACAAAGGAAAAGTGGAGAAATGAGATGCAGTTGAAGACAGGTGAGAGGCATGCGAGGAGACAAAGCAGGAATTTTCGCAACTTTGTTACTTAATCAATTCGCAATCTTAGAATTTCGCAGCTTTGTTCGCAACCAATTCGCAATCTAGCGAATTTACTTAAGCTGTTCGCAAACGGAGTTCGCAATCTCGGCTAAATTGAAATTGGTAGCCAACTCCCTTTGTGCATTCGCGAAGTGGCTTCTCAGCGTGATTTCGCTAGCTTAGCGAAATTTCATTGCTAGCGAAATTCGACCTTGCCAAATTCGCTAAACACTTGCCAATTTCGCTAGCCATTGCCCGAATTTAGCTAAACCTTGCCAAATTCGCTAATTTAGCGAAGTGCATCTATGCTTGAGAATTTGCGAGCCTCGTCATGCTTTGTAATTAATGCAAGCATGTAAACTGGTTATTACCCGATTGTCCTATAGCAGCCTAGTTATTAGGGTTTTTGGTAATTTCATACAGGCCTATAAATACCCCTCATGTTTTGTAATAAAGGTGAGGTGGATAGAAGGTGAATAAGTTTTAGTGATTTGTAAGTTATTTTCTTTTACTGCTTTTGTAAATAAATTGTTTTTTTTTTAGCTTTGCTTTTATTTTCTCTCTTCTCTCTCTTCTTTCTTTCACTTTCCCGGGTGCCAAACACACCTCTTGAGGATGACAACTCGAGATGCTTGGCCTAACCTCTTTCCTTTGAAGGAAGGAAGCTAGCTTGGTGGTGGGAGTTAAGCATGTTGTCCTCTTATTACTAAAAGTCTGCAGGTGGTGTATTTATGGCCCTTATTTTCAAAAGATTCGGTTACTGTATGGGATGTTATTGTCTTGTGATACTCTCCATGCTTTAGGACTGTTGTTCTTTAAGATGGTTTCAGAGCCTGCGGGTAACATTTACATGTTAGGGTTCTTCAAATTAGGGTTAAATAACATTGACTTTTATTGTTTTGGCAATACTCTCCATACTTTAGGGTTCAGTGCTCGGGTGAGAGATGCACTGTGATTCTTTAGATGGTCTTTACTAGCCTTAGAAAAATGATAAAGGAATGTTAGGGTTTTAAACAAAAAGGGGCCATAACTGCATCTGTGTTGACTCACATAGGAGGATAAAACCTGAGGACATGTGTTTGCCTGGCTTGTCAAGTTGGTGACCTAAATCTTCAAAGTTTAATTTCTACTTTAAATTTCGGTTTCATTTCGATTTTACCCAATTTCAATTTAAACCATTTACAACTTTTGACACAAATCCAAAAAGTCAGTAAAAGCCTTTTATGCCCTAATCTGAACCATTTCTAGGATGAAAACCCATCCCCGTGTTAGACCACTGAACCCATCCTGGTAAAGCAGGCTGGCGTGGAAGACAGGTATATAAACATTAGATTTATTTCGACCACGTAAGCACAGATCATGGGCGATTACCATTAGATTTTAAGAAGCCAGAACCCCCTTTTTGTTTTCCTTTCCCTCTCTCTTATGTTCATTTTCTTTGTCCCATTTTCTCCCTTTTAATTCTTATTTTTCTTTATTTATCTTTCCCATATTTCCTCCCCTTGACACTTGGCTCCATATGAGCCATTCACACAAGTGGACCACATGGCTATCATGCCATGTGTCACTCCCCTAAGGTGCCATGTGGCATCTACATGATCATGCCATGTGTCACTCGACACCTGGTGCCTCGAAAAACGTCAAATTCCAACTGTCTCTGAATCCGACGAAATTTAACAGAGTAACTAGATTTCGCGAGATGAATTGAATGGTGAAGTCCGTTTCTTCGTTCGAGATATAGAAAATTTCCGATTTCCAACCGAAATATCGTTTTACCCTTTTTCAAAAAAATTGAATTTTTCCACGGTTTCCCCACATTCTTCCCCACTTAACATAATTTAAATCCCGAAATTCACGCTACACCGAACACATGCATATGCAATAATTTATTCTTGTGCCAAGTATTAGACAACACACCTCTGTCCTCAAATAGGAAATAATAGGTGGCTCACATCGTGTCCTCACGTTCCTAAGTTGCCTCCTCCACTCCTCGGTGTTACCACAACACTTTCACTAGCCGCACGGAGTCTTCACGTGCAAAGACTTTGATCCGGCTATCCAAGAGATCATATTGGTCCCTCCTCGAAAGTCTCATATGACAGAGCCCTTCTTATTGTGAGAATGCGGCAACTCCACGGTAACCTCGACCAAGCTCGCTCGTGACAAGTTACCATGAAGCTAAGCCGTTAAAACTGTTGAAACTGCCTTTGGAAAATGTTGGTTATAAAAAATTTTCAAAAATCCATAACTAGATTCTTGAAAATCCGTAGCCTCTTGTTTGCACAGGTGGTAAAAACCAGAAATACAAAATCACCTATATAAGAAAAAATACACTCCCAATATTTTCCAAAAATCAACTACAACCATAAGGACCTCTGGTCCTCATCACAAAAATAAGATACAAATCAATCCAGACAACATAATTTCATACCTTAACTGTTTTCTCAGAAACCATGCATTCGTATTTTACAAAGATATTTACATATACAAAATGTCACATTTTTAACTTTTACTACTTTTACTTTCCACACACATATTATATACATATATACAACAGGCGTCTGGGCCGAGGATCTGGAAAGTTAACAAACTCAACTTTTGCACTGAAAATTATTTAAAGCGAGAGCGCGACAAACGGGCTCGGTGAGTACTTATAAGTTCATCATTGTTTGTCTGCGTATATACCTCATAATATGAAAATAAATGGAAATTTGTTGTAAAGCTGTTTATGAAAGCGAGTTTTTGCTATGAAAATCATTTCTAGCTGTTCAAAAACTATTTACTGTTTGCTAAAAAGCGTTTGATGGTGGTTAATATCTGAAAGTGCTATCACATAAATCAAGTACCAACCCACAGTGGCCCGTTTAAGAAAACTATTTATCTTGTTGAAAAGCGTTTACGATGGTGGATTAATATACGAAAGTCTTATATAAATCAAGTACTATCTTATTAAAACTAACCTGGCACATTGGCCATTTTAGGTGGTGGTTAATATCTGAAAGTGTTATACTATAAATCAAGTACCAACAACTGTGGCCCATTTATGAAATACCCTAGACGTGATGCCACGGAACCTCGAAACCTGGCATCGATAGTGAACCTCGGAACACTACCCGTCTAATACGGTCCGGTGAACACGGCGGGATCTCTATAAGCATAATGGAACCTCATAACCAAAATGCCCGGTGATGGAACCTCGGACAACACCTGTCACCATGTACTATGTCGTGGCTAACTATCTATATACCCAGAGATGTACGAAGGCGACTCTATCTCATGAATATATACTATATTTAACCCCGATTGCCACAGAGACAATATGATTATTCATGTGTCCCATAACCACTGCCATGCACAATTCGAGAATACATCGACAGCCCGAAGTACATTGCCATTTAGGGTTTTGCTAAACCAGAGGCCAAGCTTGTTTCTTAGAATCTTCAATCGAAATTTTCTGTGAGTATAACAAGTGGGAGGTAAAAAAATGCTACTAATTACATTATATTTTCAAAGCACTTCTGAGCTTGTAATTAAAACACTTTCATTTCGAAAAGCGATTTTGAGTACTAACCTTTTCTCGACTAATTTCTTTCAATTCTTGTCAAGCACTCTAGATTATCGTCGGATGTGTCATACACAATCCAGCACAAAGTGTGAAGTGCCCTCAGTTCGATGTTTTAACCATAAAACATCACGAAGGGCTTTCAGCGACTATATCGAAACGAACCGATTATAACAAAACTTTACGTGCTAGTCGTTGGTAGGACGGTGATAATATGAGGTTAAATTGACCAAGGAATTCCCCTACACATGGTGCCCATAAAAACTATAACGGCAACTTTTTCAAAACGACCACATATTATTCGATGTATTAGACTACACCGTCGTATGACTAAGCGATTTGGACGCGGTGCTACAATTAAATTTTTCGAAATTATGTGGCGCGAAATGCTATTGACAGGCATATGGTTCAAATTATGGGCTCAAGGGACTTATAAAGTATAAAAACACCCAAAGATTTACGAAATTTATGTTCGGGCCCATTAAGATAAAATCCTGAAATTTGACCCCAGGAGTTGTGCGAAAACAATCCCAGCTCGGCTGATTGTCAGAACAGTTCAAAAATTCCTAAAATTCTAAACTCAATCCAAAAAATTTTGGAACTAAAGTTCTGACCTTTCACAACCTCTAAGAAAATTTCAAGCCATTACACCTTTTTTAGGCTCGAGAAAATAGCACACAATTAGGAAAATTTCTGCCTCTTTAGAGTAATGACCGAAATGCTAAGCTTTTGGTACCTACGCGTAGCTCTCGTCGCGTAGTCCAACTTTGTCTTCTGCTCCGACAAAAATCTACGGTCCGATTTCCGTAAATTTGAGAGAAAAATGAAGAGAATAAAAATTAAATTAAAAAAAATCTCCCTCTCTCTCTCCTCACGCAGCCCTTGAGTCGGATTCGGTAGATCCGACCGTCCAGGCCGTCCCTTTTGATTTTTATCCTTTTTTGTTTTTAATCTTTTTCTTTAATTATTGTTATTATTATTTGGATAAATGATTTCTATTGCCTCATTCGGATCCGTTTCTTTTCTAAAAAAATTTATTTATTTTCAGTTCACTTTATTGTAAATGAACTTAGATCAAGCCATTTTCTTACTTACGAGATTTTTATAAAAATCTCGTCCCTAAAGTCACTGGTGACTTATCACCCAGAAATTCGTAAAATATTCAGTATCTCGAGAATTCGACGAAATTTTTGCAGGTCCTTTAGATTCAGCGAGGCAATTTAGCAGTTGTAGTCAGTTTAGGTCATCAGAATCTGAAGAGGAATTTTCTAGGCTTCCCTAAACCATTCTAGTAATTTATTAATATTATTATCCTTTTGAAATTCCCATAGATTTGTACTTTCACCCCTCCCACTTTCACCAAAATTGAAAAAATGCCACAATTCTTTGGAAACTTTATAATTTTCACCCTTAAAAACAACTTTCAAAAATCTATTATGGCACTAAAATAATTAAGGAAGCCTTAATTCACATGTCACGACCTAGATTCTACCTCACAGTACACCCTCTAGATGAACTTTAGTCGACGTTGAGGTGACTAGTGAATAAACTCACATTACGTTCCTCATTTTCTGTATCATAGGCACGATTTCTGAGATCACGAAAACCTTTGCTCATGATACATCCTGTCGGGGATGTTGCTCTATGAAGAATTCATATTTTGCAGAATCCACGATAACTCTGCGGTAAAATTTGTCTGTAAATGCCTTAGGAGCGGTCTGAAAGTGATTCACTGCCAGGTTCTCCCTCTTAATGGCCTCCCACCAATCCTTGGCCACAGTACGCCATCAAGAATCTGAAAAGGGACTTACGCTCATCCCGAACACCCGTCAATTGTATAAATTCACTAACCTTGTCTAGCCATAAGTCTTATTTGCCTCTTTGTCCTTGGGGTACCATCATAAGTTTAGCCCAATTTTAGGCGTTATCTTCTTCTCTTATGGAGGCTCTGTGCTGACGAATTAGTTGTTGTAACAATCGTATAACCTAATCCATCGTGAGGTGCCGCCTCTGGTCTCTTGACCCTGATAAGTTCATTGGAGGCTAGTTCATTGAGGGCATCTTCGGAGTCCCCAGGGTGTGTCGAGCATTTCTCTTTAGGGGTGCCTCCGTGAAGTCATGGTGGACCTCTACTGACCTTGTCGAACACCATCCTTTTGTGAATTTCAAGGTTAAAAGATTGATGACACTTTACAATATTTGATGCATGCAAAGGTTGAAAACGGTATAGATTGCAATAGGAATCTTTATCGAAACAATTCTATGAAATCATGTGAAGCCTGTGGCAAAAATAGGGAAAACTATCTCATAACTATAGTCTTAACTTGACCAAACCCATTCTTATTGTGAATGCAGCCAGGCAACTCCATAAGTAACTCCCAGCCAGGCTCGCTCGTGACAAGTTACCATGAAGCTAAAGCAGATCAGCTGTTGAAACGTCTTTGGAAAACATTCGTTATAAAAATTTTCAAATCATAACTTTAGATTTAATGAAAATGACGACCTGCTTATTGCACTGGTGGTCAAGCACGAAAATACAAAAATCACACATGCAAAAAAAATACACTCAGTATTTTCGAAATCAGCTAACCGTATTAAGGACCTCCCGGTCCTCATCAATATAAGATACGAATCAATCGACATAATTTCCTTCACTTAACTGTTTTCTCAAAACCATGCATGCATATTTTACAAAAGATATTTACATATGCAAAATGTCACATTTTAACTTTTACTACGTTTATTTACACTTTGTTTATATATATATATATATATATATATATATATATATATATATATATACTAAATATGACCTCACAGGACATAGGATCACGAAAAGATCTTTCATTTAGCACACACTTTTGAAAAATTATTTAAAAGCAACTATAGGCAACGAGCTCAGTGAGTACTATAAGTTCTAAATGTTGTTGTCTCACATAGCCATACCTCCCAATAATCTTTTCTGAAATAGGTTAGTAAAAATGTTATAGAAAGCTGATTTCTAATAAACCATTCAGCGTTCTAAAACTGTTTATAATACTATATTAGCTGATGTTTAAGTGGTGCTTAATATCGAGAAGTGCTATCATAAATCAATTACCTTACTTTATTATTACAGCCCCATTTGCGAAAAACTATTACCATCGTAACGATGTTTCATTAATTGGTTAATAACCAGTCTTTATATTATAAATCAAGTACCCGACCTTATGGCCCGTTTGAAATACGTTAAAACTAATTTACATTGATGAAAACAATGGTGATTTAATATTTGAGAAAGTGCTATCATAAATCAGAGTACCAACCAGCGTGGCCCATTGCTAAGCCTGGCGTGTTCTGCCGGACGCCGAGACACGGCGCCGGTAATGTTTCTCGAACACTACGAATCTGTCGCGATCCAGATTTCGTTAGTGCGTGGGATCTACGCCGAATAAGACGCCAAATAATGCCGGTGATGGGCACCGAACCCGACACCTCCTCACCATGTACTGTAATCGCGCTAACTATCTATATACCCGCGATGTGAGGAAGCGAGCTCTTCATATAATCCTCATTATCCTTTGATTCTTGAGCCGAGCTTGTGCATTCGATCTTATTATCCCTTCATTCATTGCCATGCAGAATCTGAGATCCACATCGATCGGAAACTGAGCTACTCTTAGCTCTAGGGTTTTTGCTAAACCGAATGCATTGTTTCTTAAGTCAAATAATTTTCTATTGGTATAACAAATTAATTAAAAAAATGCTTTATAATTATTATCTTTTTCAAAGCACTTTCTGAGTTGTTTAAACACTTTCGTTTTGAAAGCGATTTTGATCCTCACATTTTCGACTAATTCTTTCAAATTCTTGTCAGCACTCTAGATTATCGTCGGATGCTCCATTGCTACAATCCACTCTGAGTCACGAAAAATACCTCAGTTTCAGCGTTTTGTACCAAACATCGAAAAGGACTTCAAAGCGACTATATCAAGCGAACCCGATTCTAACAAAACTTTTCACGTGTGGTCCGGTGATAAGGACATTCATAATATGGTGAGCCGGCCAAAATGCTTACATGAATTTGCCCCAGCAAATTATATGTTTAACAGCTTTTCAACTGACCATGCTATTGGTGTTGTTACGAGTCAAATATTCTGACCGTAATTTTTGCACTTGGTGCTCTGATTAAATTTTTCGAAATTATGTGTGCCCAAATGCTATTGTGAGCTATATGATTAAATTCAGAGACTCAGGGACTTTCAATAGAGTCTAAAAGCACGCCTAAAATATTTTGAAATTTTGTTGGATTAGTAGGAATAAATCTAAAATTTCAACCCGACTGTTCTAAACAGGTCTCAATTCAGCATTATGCGGGCGACCGAAAATTCCTAAAGATTCCTAAAACAGTCAATTTTGGGCGGTTTGACCTTTCCACGACATAAGAAATTTACCAAGACATTACATAGCAATTTAGGCTCTGAAATAACAATTAAATTTCCTACCTCTTGAAGTGTGATGAAATGCTAAAACTTTTGTGGTGCCTACAGTGCACAGCTCTAGTTTGCGTAGTTCAACTTTTGCCCATACCTTTCAGACGAATCTGGATCAGTTTAGTGGTCTGAGAGAGAGAAACGAAGAGGGCAAAAGTGATTTCGAAAAAATCTTCTCCTCTCCTCACGCGCCGAATGCAATGGTCGTCCTTTTTATTTTTGTCTTTTTCATCATTTTCTTTAATTATTCTTCACTATTAATTGGATAATGATTTCTATTGCCTCATTAGTTCACGTTTTTACGAAACATTTATTTATTTTGGTTACTTTGTTATAATGATTTATAGATCAGTCATTTCTGACTTCCGAGTTTTTAAAGAATCTAGGTCACTGAAGATCATTGCCAACTTATCACCCAGTTGGTAAAATATTTGGTAATCTCGGAATTCAATGAATTTTGGGTAAAATGGATTAATGAACAGTTAATGGCGCGAATCATTTTATTATCAGGATCTGAAATTTTTAAACTTACAGACCATTCTAGTAATTTATTATTATTATTATCTTGAAATTCATGATTTATGCCTCCCTCCACTTTCCTTATTTTAAAATGCCACAATTCTTTAGAAAACTTTATAATTTCACGTAAGCAACTTTCAAATTCTATTATGGCAATACTAAAAAATAATTCAAGGAAACCCTTTATTCACACATATGAGACCCTCACAGGTTACGCATGCCGTACACCCTCTCGAGACGCGACCTTTCATCACCGGTATCATGATAATCGGCTCACGATCAACACATAATTTTGGATGCAGATGTATAGGAGAATGGGACTTGGAAGGCGTTATGGACGCATGATAAACTCGGGTAACCTGAATAGATATGCAGTAGTACACCCTCTTGGTGTCTCGAAGGGCAGAATATACCTCGATTGCTAGCTTCCTAAACATGGAATCGACCACTCCTCCTCTTAAGGCATCACCTTGAAGGTGATCACCCACCTCACACACTCTAGGAGTGGCTTGCGTGTCAGCGTATTCTTCTATACTCGACTCTGAGTTGTGAGAAGACGCTTCCGTATCAAATCCACCTTCTCAGAGGTGTCTTTAATCAAATCTGGACCAGTAATGAAACGCTCTCCCCATGTAAACAAATTAGGGATAAGCTGTAGCCTCGTATAAAGCTTTCCGTAGAGATTAAATCTATATCTTTGCTTGCAAATATTTGTTGTTGTGGAGATTCCATAGATAAGTGCTCCTCTGACTACCTTAAGATCCAGGGCCTGTGCTTCATGTGTCCTCTAAAACCTATATGATTCTTTGGATTAATTATCACGTCTACGGATGAAACGCAATGCTCATCGTCAACTATGTCCCCCATGGCCTTTTGGAAACTCTTCTAAAAGTGTGTCATAAACCTAGGATACCTGTCCGAAACGATAGAGACTGGCTCTCCATGTAACCGGACAATCTCTCTAATGTACAATCGGTAGAATTTACTCGATATGAAGGTCGCCATTGCTTCTTTGGAAGTAATGCGTTGGTGAGTCGCATGCATTACCCACACGGCGTCATGCACTCCAGCGTTAGTCCATTGGAAATTGGATTAATCCGTCGTGGCGTGCTCTGTTTCCATAGCACCTTGAATGGCTAGAAGTAGCCTACTCGCGAAGCCGATGCTTTCGGCCTTTATCGACATATGAGACAAAGTGAAACAAAATCTCAACGTGTTGCTTCATCCGCTCGATAATACGGCGGCGAAGATCACCGATACATCTTCGTGTACTGGATCTACCAGCGTGAAGCGAGTTGAACTCTTTGAGGATCTCCTCTCTCAGTGGGTGACTTCAGGAACCTGGCTTTGTCCACATATCTGAAAGACTACAATTTGTGTGGATAATTGGGTGCTTTTGTCACGTGTGATCCATGATGGGCCCGATATCTGTGTCACGCCTCTGGAGCGCTTCAAATCACCACATAAATTATCACTATCTTTGCGACCTAAAACTGTCCCATAGTCTCAAGCATCGCCATTCAGGAAGCTATACTACCAGGTACTCACAGGTAAACCGTGTGCTCTTGAAGTACTATGTTACCTTACCGGGATCGTAGTGCAAAGTGAAGTCATAATCCTCCAAATACTCCATCCATTTGCGTTGCCTCATGTTGAGGTCCCACTGTGTGAAAATATACTTCAGACTCTTGTGGTATGAAAATACTTAAAACTGCTCACCATTCAGGTTAGTGGCTAAATCTTTAAGGAAAAGACTATGGCCACTAACTCCAGGTCATGTGTAAGGTAATTATGCTCATGATTCTTTAGGTACATTGGAACCGTAAGCACCATAACCCTCACGATTTGCATCAAGACACATCCTAGTTTGTCCTTAGAGGCATCCGCGGTATCGTGTACCTCGTCCTGTTCGGGGACTGTCGAATAAAAATTTGAAGTAAAGCACGATTTTCAATTATTGGAATGCCTTCTCATAGGTCCATTTCCGCTCAACATCGACCTGCCAGGTCGATCTGATCATGGTGTTTTAACGAAATCTTCAATGACTCTATATTGTATTCCTGGCGGTATCTGAAGACTTACTTGACCTCTCCCAATATATGACCTCAAGGCGCACCAGGTCTGCGACACACACAGGCGGAGCCTGACGTGTCCTAAGAATTTCACCTCAGTAACCTAAAAGTCGGACTTACTGATCTTGGCATACAATCGATGTTCCCTAAGGGCCTGGAGAACAATCCTCAAGTGATCCTCATGCTCATCCTCAGACTGGGAGTAGATCAGATGTCAACAAACTTCAACAAAATGATCCAGTAGGGTGGAATACCACATGCATGAGATCCATGAATGCCCACTTTAAAGTCGATCGATCCGAAAGGCATCAGTGTGAACTCGAAATTCCCATACTGCATTCTAAACAATGTCTTAGGGATATCGCCTCTAACTCTCCAGCGTGATAAGATTGAAGGGTACATCTTGGGTAGACTCGCCCACTTGAATTGATCAAGCAGTCATGATTCTGGTAATGGATATCGATTCTTGATCATCTCCCTGTTCAACTGTCGATAATCAATGCACTATCGAAGAGTCTTGTCTTTCTTCTTAGCAAACAGAACTTGAGTGCCCCATGGTGAAGTACTCGGTCTAATAAAACCCTTGTCCAACAATTCCTGCATTTGGACCTTAAGTTCATCTGACTGGCCAGGGTGCCATCTAAGTCGCAAGAAAATGGTGTGGGGTGTAACTCAATGACAAAGTCTACCATCCACAATGCGGAGGGTAATCCGGTAGCTCGTCGGAAAAGTCTCTGCTCTGACCACGAGGTAGACTCAAATCTGGTCTTTCCTGCGTCCTCTAGAATTGGGCTTGCTAGACGACCCGTGTTGCCTTTCCCACCCCAGAATTAGTGCACGGTTTAGGGTAAAGCATCATGCTTCTCCCCCTAAAAAGTCACATGAATATCGTCCCCTGTGTAAGCAGTAATCCTACTACTATCACAATCAATGACGACTCGGTGTGCCATCAACCAATCCATGCCAAGGATGACATCAAGCATCGATATGTCCATCACCCGAAGGTCTACCGTGAGCAGAATCCTTGATATCTCTAACTCACAATCCCAACATATCTTATCAATCCTCACCATAGTCCCTAGGGGAGAACTCACATGTAACGGCTCACCTCTAAGCCCAAAAAACATCACACTCAGTACATGACAAAGGAATCACGTGCCATAATCAAACAATATTTTTTCCCATAGGTGAGATAGTTGAAACATACCCTGTATAATCGACTGATTAACTAGCTTGGTATGTGGTGTGATGGTGTAAACATGCCCCTGGATCCTTGAAGTCTTGGCATGTATTTGTCTCTAACTGACCTGGTACAACCTCTTTGTCACGTACGTAGCAAAAAGGTGTATCACGGCTCTGAGGTGATCTTTGGTCCACTTTGGCTTTGCGTTAGGGTGAGAAGGAACATCTCGTCTGATGCCATCCCATGATAGTAGGACTGTTCCCAAAATCCTAGGATCCTTGCCTCGGGGCAATCCAGCTCCACAATATCAGGGTTTGATGGCAATGGAAACATGTTAGTGGTCTTAGCGTGGAAGCCACAGTGCAACTGGCCACGTGCCGTATGCAGATCACTGAAATCCTTATTGGAATAGAGTGACGCTTCTTTCTAAACTAGAAGAAGGTTGATCCTCTTTCCTCTTGCTACTTCGCATCTCAAATGCTCTGCATTGCGTCTCTATCTCTTTCTCTCTATGTCCCGACCATAGAGTCCACGTCCCCGTAGAGGAATCCTGCACACCCTCTCCCTGGATGACAACTTCGTGCCATCCCTCAAACTTCCTTACTTTGGCCATATCTATGGCCACTTGTATCCCCAAACGCCAATCCTAAGTGGACCCGTTATTACGCATCAGAGTTACGCTCACTTCCTTTCTTCAACTTAAGGAACTCCCGAGCTTTTGCATGCCTAGCAGATGCCAGGAATAACTTATCCATGAAGGGCTCTTGGAACTCTCCCTATGTCATCATCTTCAGATCCCTTGAGACCTTAACCCAATCTCACCATATCTGGGATTCACCCTCTAGTCGAAATGTGGCTATCCTGATCCTCGTAGCATCGAAGGTAATCTCCATAGCCTCCAAAATCCTCTCAACCTATCATAACCAATGATTAGCAACCATTGGATCCCCTCCTCCTCCAAATGCTCTGAGGATGATGTCATAAATCGCTGAGGTTACTTGGTCCTCCTTGACCCCTCAAATGACTAGCTTATAATGGCAAAGAATCTCACAACAACACCCGTAGCTTCAACAAAGGGCTGCTGATCAAACACAGGTGGAGAGCCTCGCGGCCGACCCCTACATCCTCTTCCTCGACTTTCCATTTACATATGTCAAATAGCAAATTGAGGTTTCTTTCTCTTTACTCAATTAGTAGTGCATATGCCACCACTAACATACATCATACTTATTTCCCATACTACGACTACATATGATTTTCACAATATCATGCATATATCACACATATTTATTCATCAAAATGCACAATAGATACATGATCTAAACCCGTGCCCATCGAGTCCTAGGTGTTTGTATACCTAAGCTCTGATACCAAGCTGTGACACCCTAAATCCCAGGGGTCAAAAAATTATTATTTATTTTCCTGGCTATTGGATAGCTCTTTCGCGACAGAGAATCTCTATCGCGATAGAGTTCCTTTGTCGCGACAGAGAACCTCTATCGCGACATAATTTTTATGTCGAGAGAATGCGTGCTCGATCATGGCGCCAAGATCGCCGAAGTCGCAGGCATGTCATGCACGCCGATCACGCACTCCAAGCCGGGCCGGGTCTATCTTAGGAGAATCGCCGCCGCCGCCGCCGACACGGACTTATGGTATGTCGCTGGCGGCCGCGACGCCTTTGTTTCTCTCGGCTAGCGGCCATTTATCATGACAATGAAGTCCTCTATCATGATAGAACTCGCCAATACGCACTAAGGTCGCCTGGCCACTACGCATGTGCATCGCCGCACGCCACTGGCTACTACCGTAGACTCCCACTGCCGCGACAGTGGAACCAAAACTCTCCTGTCGCGATAGGGCACTTTGAAATGGGCTGTGGCCTAATTCTTTCATTCTCCTCAGATCACAATTTCTTTCATGCATCTCCTCCTATATCACTTATACCTCTACAATTGGTAATGTGCAAGATAAACCTAGGGAAAATATTACCTACACTGCACAAATATATATAACCAAGTTTTGATTACAAAAATCCTATTATTTACATCAATAAAACTTCGACATTCAATCCACTTCATGTGCACACATGAATAGGGCCACAACTCCATCCTTTTCACACCACACTGACTTGCTCGCCCTATGTGCCCCTCTAAGCACTGAAATATTTCATAACGGTGAGCAATACCTAGTAGAAAAATTCTTCTACAAAGGCTACTCCCCACCTAAAATGCACATGCAATGGCACACATACATCAAACCACATTTCACACAGAAAATGCAATCCTATATGGAATATATCATGTCATGCATGAATGAGACTCCTCATGCCCATAACCAGAGTCATGACCAACTCCCTCACACATGCAACACTGGCAGTGGGAAAAACTAGCTATCAAAAGTCACCCAATGACTAAACCCATTGGACAACCCTCCAATATTCATTTGAATTTACCAAATTCCCATGTGTTTTTGTTGGTCATGAATTTCCGGGGTCTCACCACCAGCTTTGCACGCCTTCCGACACTTTCGCATCGCGAACTTTCATCGCTGGATACATATGTCTAACAAAGAATAAAATTTGGGTCTTTCACCTAGGGGGGGATCTACCCCATCTTGCTTCACCCAACACATGTATATTTATTTCTTTTAATGTTATGCAACTTTGAGTCTCAATTTTGGATGTCATCCCTTTTCCGAGCTCACCATATGTTCACCAAGAATGGTGAATAACCAATACCATGCACACACACCCGACTCGACACAATGTCTAGCGCATATGAAATGCGAATATGCCATTTCATGCTATATCATGTTACATGCATAATGAGAGCTACATGCAACATTACCAAAACATGGATAATTATATTTTCTACATATAATTCACATCCATCAAAAGGGCATATATCAACTTGATCTTTTCATACACAACATGTTACTCAATCAAGCAACAACACACAAAATGGCCCCAATCTCGGACCCATAAAAACAGGGCACCTCTCAGTCCCTTCACGGCAATGAACCATTTTTGGTTTCCATTCAACAACGTCACCTAATCATCATGGATACCAAAACACACAACAAAACTCAAGGACACTGGCCCCGAGATCAAAACCAATCTTGACAAAGTTTGGGAATGCCTGACCTGGCCCCAAAATTTCCAATATCTCGCCCAAAAATCTGGGACTAAATCACACACTAGTCATGGCTCGATGAAATCTATGCCATTAAATGCCAGTTAAAAATAATCAAGTGAGAAAATTCCTACCTCTCGAGTCGTTGACGAAACCCCGCATTTTGGTATCCACACGTAGCCCTCGTTCTGTGGACGGACTTTACCTCTTGCTCCGACGAGAACCGATGGCCCGATTTTTATAGATCTTAGAGAGAAACGGAACCCCCTTTTTGTTTTCCTCTCCCTCTCTCTTCTGTTCGTTTTCTTTGTCCCTTTTTCTCCCATTTATGTTCATATTTTTCTTTATTTGTCTTTCCCATATTTCCTCCCCTTGACACTTGGCCCCATATAAGCCATTCACACAAGTACACCACATGGCTATCATGCCATGTGTCACTCTCCTAAGGTGCCATGTGTCCCCCGACACCCGACTGTCCCGGAATCAGACGAAATTCGATAGGGTAACTAGATTTCAGGAGACGAACTCAACGGTGAAGTCAGTTTTGTCGTATGAGATCTAGAAAATTTTCGGTTTCCAACCAAAATTACCGTTTTACCCTTTTTCATAAAAAAAATGAATTTTTTTCCCAGGTTTTACACCATGTTTGAACCGGACCTTGCCACTCTCTCATCCTCATCTCCCTCAATCTATCCCAACATACTGATGCTCTCCCTTTTAACTTATAAGCAACACATTTAACCTTTTTGTCCTCGAGAAACCTTGCAGATATCTAAAGAACCTGGTCTACCCAAATTAACCAATCGAAACCCTCAATATCAATATCACCACCGGCTAGGGATACTACCTTTAATTTGTATTTTCACAATTCTATAGTTCGTTACTAACACTTCCTTCTCTTTGTTTACTACATGGATTCGTAAATTCACCAAAGTCGACATCCTCATATAAGTTGTCACTCAAATCCTACACTCTAGCCTCTTTGATTTCGTGTTTTGGAATGTGAATAAAGGGAATTTTAGCGGCCACTCCCGCCTTGTTCCTCATCTACGCCCTTATCCATTGATCCTCAATAATGCTTGCAATTGGGGTTGTATTGTTTCCAACTGTTGAGTTAAATTTTGGATTGATTGTTGTTGCTTGTTAATTGATATCCAAACAACATGCAATCCTCGATCACTATCTTGGGATTGGTTGCCATCACTAGCATTAGTATTAGCCATCGATTAGGAGAACCCCCCTCTAATACCACCTGACGTAGCATTATAGCGCAATTAATCAACACACGATTAATCAACAAAAATAACACATCTCAATAAAGAGATCAATTCTCAATCCAAATAACAAAATAAAGCAAAAGCTTTGATTTTTATTGATAAATTAAAAGCGATAAAAGTCCCTAAAACAAACTCTAAAACATCTATTTTTACCCTAGACATAATATGGGTATAAAAGAAAATAAAATAATATCTCAAAACAATTATAGGAAAGAAAATATCTTCGATGTTTTTTTCTCAATCAATCGAGTCGGGACCGCAGGGTCGACTTCTTTGTGGATCGATCGTCTGCATGACTGTCAAGAAATCCCTGCTCCGTAGCACTTTCGTAAAACAAAGAAGAAGGAGTGCCATGAGGCTGGCCCATGGCCGCTCCGATGCCCAAGCCGCCTTTCCGAGAAAAGAGAGACTCACTTAGGCATCGAGTACACTGGCATAGCCCTCGCCGACCCTCCTCTTCTTTGAGCCGGGAAGAGCAAAGCTACGACTCAAGGCCTTTGCGGATCGGGTATAAAGAACCACACTTCGCCCGTACGATCCAGACGCCCGCCGCATCCCCGCCACAAACAACTGGTCCAGCCAACGAGACTTCACACGGTCTGCACTCCCGCCTCCGGTTGAAAAAAAGCATCATCAACTCCCAAAACAATAATGGAAAGAAAATAATACCCCCAAAACAATAATAAAAAAGAAAATAATACTCCCCAAACAATAATGGAAAATAAAATTAATATCCCAAAAAAAATAAAGATAATATCTCAAAATAACCAAAATAAGAATTTTTGTTGATTTGATCTAACACCATGCGTCAAGATCTTTGCAAATTCCAATTGATTAGTAGTTATAGAAAACAAGCTAATTAAGCTTTTTTTTTTTCTTCTACTCATAGATACTAACTTTATTTGTTTATTTTTTGTTCCTCATAAAGAATTCGGTAAATGATTCACTTGTATGCTATGTAGCCTTTTTTTTAAATAAAACATCAATGCAGATCCTTAACTTCAATTTTTTTTTATTATTTTTTTGTTTTTTATATTTTTTTGCACTCTTCCTCAAGAACATGAAAATCTGGTTAACCTTCTGGAATTTAAAAATAAATAAATAAATAAATCATCAATTCAAGTCCTTAAGGATTTGAAGAACTGAACGAACTTGTAAGATAATCCTCTATTCATTTTTAAACTTTAATTTATTTTCTTTTTTTCTTTTTTTAATCTCTAATGTCCATTAATTGGCATTGAGTTATCCACATTTTTTCCCCTATAGTGCTAAGAAATGCGTTGCATTGGAAGTGTTCCATCTATAGGAATTCCAAATTTTGCAAAGATTGTGATTCTAGGGATTCGTGTTTCAACAACTCAAGAGGTGGAATTCCCAATGCTTTATTTGACTTAGGCTTTCTCACTAACTTGTAAGATTCAGATTTCTTTGAGATCTTGGTTATGCCATGATTCCCCTTGTATTGCATTATGTATATCTTTTCTTTGAGATCTTGGTTAATTATTCAGTTTTATTCTACTTTTTCAGTTGTGGAATTAGTATAGGGTTTTAATAAAGTTTGACCTTTAAAAATGTTTGTGCACTTCTCCAAAAGGAAAAAATAACAAGCTACGCCAAATGAATCCCTTTGAGCTTTAGATTAGAAAATATGATATTTATTGTGCAATTTTTTTGAGATAAAAGAGCATTGATGAAATAGAACTATTATTAGCATTCAAAGTAAATTGTTTTATTGAGGTTTATTTTGTTGCATTATTTTTTTTTTTAATATGAGATGTGTGTGTAAAATTTCAATAGTAGGGTGCAATAACGGAATTAAAAAAATGGTACAATTTTTAAAGTAAAATAATAATGCTTATATGTGACCTATTTTGTTCAAAATAATATGGAGGTTTACATATTAATGCCTTTATAATACCTACAACACTTTTGTCTTGTTCCAATCTTTAATATAATGGATTTCTCCTTTATGGTCATAATATTTTTTAAAGATTTTTACAAAGATATATGTTACCATCGGATACATGAGGAGAGAAACCTGTATTGATGGATTTCTAAGTTAGGATGCTAAACGATTCATAATCATGGTCATGCATATACCCAAATAAAGCTTTCATGGTATATTCCATTATATGATTGTGAGATTTCTACTATCCTCTACCGAAAAGGAAAATACTAGAAAGAATTTTCATTAAAATATATAGCTATTAGTTTCATCCACAAGGTTTGGGTGAAGGATTTTAACATGCAAACGACCATACCTAGGAATTTGCAACACATATGTAATGCATACATGTTCAAATTCTTATTGACGTAGAGCCTAGGAAAGGTAACATTTATTTATTACTAGTACATTTGTTGCGTCCTTCCACGAATTCCATGCATCACCTACCACAGCTCCATCACCACCAAAATTTACAAGGTGCTTATAGTCTAAATTTCGAACATTACTATCCCCATCACTATTCACATTTCATTTATCACTATTTCTCGACTTCATTTCCATTCATTTCCACCTCCTTTAGTATCACCAGTCATGCTAGGGAATTCATCTCCACTAGTCCCTTTGACAACGTTAGCTCCATTTTCAATAGTAACACTAGCCCCGCCACCATTCCCATTTCCACCTCCACCACCAAGCCCTCTCTTAGGAACCAACGTTTTCTCATCCTCAAAAGGACCCTTTTCGCTCAAAAGCCTCTTACTTGTGGTGGCTGTGCAAACGAGAACACTAAGAAGCATAAGAAGAAGAAACTTGGAAGTCATCTTTGCAAGATGGTGATAATTGATATTGACCTCAATTTGATAAGAATGAGGCTAAAGAATGAATATATGAGATGAGAAGACATTTATGTTGAGAAGGGCTTAAGGCTCCATTTGGAACCAGAAATTACTAAAAAAAGAAAATAAAAAGGAAAAATTGAAAGAAAGAAAATGAGAAAGAAAATAAAAAATAGGTTTAATTAAACATAATAAATTAATTCTATGAGGACTAAGAAATTTAAAAAGAAGTAAAATTTTTATGAATCTGATTATGTTTGATTTTATTTTTTTCACACGAAATCAACATAAAAAAATCATTTTTTGAAAAAAAATTTAAAACTAAAGATCTTTAGGGTTTAGGTGACCATTATTCACTAAAAATTTACCAACATCTTAGGTTTTAGTGATTCTAATGGTCTTAAAATTTTCACCAAGATCTATTGGGTTTAGTGGATCTTTAATGGTCCTCATAAAAAATTTTGACCAACATCTTTTGTGTTTAGTGATCTTTAATGATCTTCAACCTTAAATCTTTTCCTTTCTACTAAATGGACCTCAAATGACACTATTAGTAGCAATCATGAGAAGAAGTTCAAGACTGTCCATTATTGCATATGCAAAAAAATGACTTTCCATTATTGCATATGCAAACAAATGTATGTATAAATCTTGATCAAAGGCATAATAAAGATTTCAATATATCCATTCATTAATTTATCTCAAAGAATGAATGGAATATTTGTAGAAAGATTACAAACCTAATGGAAAATGTCATCCTCGGCCCTTGTTATTTTTCTTAGTTTGATTGCCCTCTTCTCTTGCAAGTAAAATTAAGAAAATGATTTAAGAAAGGAATGTACCTGGTAGAAAGCTCTCATTGGTTGGTGGGCTGGAGCCCAGTTTAATTTGTAGGAAACTATAGAATTTGCCATGTGATCATTCTATTTTCTTATTTTTCCCACGTAAAGAAATGTAACATTTATTAATGCATCAAGTTTGGAAAATAAAATAAATTGGTTTTGTCGCAAATAAAAACACACCTAGGATTGTCCCAACAAACATGCACAAACACAAGAGATTGGTCACGCAGTTCAGCTAAGCTTACATTTGTAGGGCTGAGCCCATATGCAAAGGATTCCACTATATCTCAATCGGGTTATATTTGGTCTAGACTCCCACTTTCTCTAACATCTCCTTTCACTTAATTTTCTCATAGTAAAACATAGAATGAGATCCCATGTTTCTCCAACAAAAATTTTGTGACTTCACAAACCCAAAAACATCATTCAACAAGATGGATAAAACTACCAACATTGAGAGAGTAGGGCAATACTACAAACATGTATTCAATCTCCCCAAGAACACCTTTTCTTCTATATCTTTCTTGTGGTGAACCTCTTCAAAACTGTGGTCCCCTATTTACTATCCTCCTATGGGACTTAGTCAATATTTTTGTATCTTTCTCCTCCCAAGAAATTTCTCCAAATATAACCCAACTTTCTACATTCATTGTCCAAATCACCCTTCTAGTCTTCCTCATCCATCCTAGAGAAAAAATTAGAATCACTTGGTAATATTCACTCCAGATTTGCAGAATAGATTGAACCAAACTGCTGAATTTCAACATGGTAAATATATTCTCAACAATTATGGCATATCAAGATCATCGGAAACACAATGATTCATTTTCACTCTAAGATTATGACAATAAATATTTCCAACAGTTGTAGTCATTAGCCTCATAAACCTCAATAAATCTAGAGACATACTTAGCTGGTCCCAATGAGGAAAAGCATCCATTAATTCCTTGAGTTTGTTTTTATGTTTGACTAAAATGTTATGAAAAATATATTTTTTTTAAATTTCGGTATATGTATATATATTCCTAGAGGTTGTTTTTATTTCCTCAATGTATTAAGAAACGAAGAATTTACACGGGTTTTAATTTCCTGCAACTTCAGAGGCTGCTTTATTATCTTTAATCTCTTTAATCCTCCATCTTTCTTAAAGTTATACTCTCTCATATATATATGCGCTATGTGGAATGATTAATTACACAACATCATCCTTCTAATTTCTTGTATTGGGCAATGTATTAGCTGCATAGACTATCTCAAAGAATATGGAAAGGAGATTGAAGTTAGATTTTTCTTTTTCTTTTTTTCTGTTTTTCTTTTCTTTTCTTTTCTTTTTTCTTTTTTTTTTTTGCTAGTTTTTTCCCCTCTCAAGTATTAATGCAATGGTACCAATTAGAAATTGGGCATGTATTCCTGATTTGGTTTTTTATCTAAGTGTCATCCTGCCTTAATTTTACTCCCTAATGGTCATTAATTCGGGTACTTTTGACTACTAGAGAATTTATCTTATTATTAACTTTAGGACCCCATGAAATTAGCTGAGGTACGATAAAACTCATGTCTTGATGGTTAATAATTATATTTATTTCTCTCTTTTTTTATGTTCTTTGTGTTTCAATATGAAGGTTATTTCTCTTTCATGGATGTAGGTATGATTAAATTCTGAATTGCATATATTCAAACTTGTATATCTCTCTCTATATATGGATTATTTTATCATTTTGTTCATGTGGTTGTACGTTAACATTAAAGCTTCCATATATATATATATATATATATATATATATATATATATATATATATATATATATATATTAAACCATCAACTTACTTCCTGATTGTAAGTCCACAATATTACTGCATGTGTTTAATACTGGAGCAATCCTCAAAAATAATAACTTGAGGGAAGACAAACCTGACGGGTCGGCTAGTGGGCTGTATAGATACAATTCAGAGGTCTGATCATGGAAGACAACCTGATCTCCATCTTTCTCCCTTTGGCTGTATAAATTAGTGAGAAATGGATTAATGGGCTTGTCTCTCCACCCGAGAAGGTTCCTGGAGCTTAGAGGATTGGATAAGAACAACCCCACTAATCCGTGTAAAACCCATCAGAATTTATCGTTGAATTTGGAGTACTGCTTCAATATTGCTCACCCCACTCCTTGAAAATATCATTACGCGTCATAAATAAAATAATTGATTTTAAGTGATTTCATTAAAAGAAATTTTGGCAATTCAATTTTGGAAATTTGACCCTCCATCCATTTTTGGCCTAATTTTGATAAAAATATATTTCTTATTTCCTTACAAAAATAACCATTCCTTTTTAAGAGATAATGTAAACACATGAAATAAAGGACATTTATGTTCAAAATGAGTTATTTTTTAAGAAAAAACACAAAAAAAAAGTTAGATTTACAAATTTAAGGTTATTTGATGTCTTTTAATCAAATATTATTTTTCTTTTTTATATTTTTATATTTTGGAAATTAAGTGGTCAGAGGCATCAACAACCAAACAAGGTTTGGAGAATATCGAGGCGTATGGGGATGTGAGGCTAAAGCCATGTGGAGTTAATGCCACAAGTGTAGATGGTGATGCTCCTCACCATGTCGCAGAGCGCTCTATCTCACCTAAGATCAATGACATAATAAAGAAATATGAAAATAAATAATAACATCATATTTAAGTGAAAACCCTTGTGGGAAAAAACCATGGACATAGGAAAAAGCTTTCACTATGAATCTAAGAGGAATTACAAAGTACGGCTAATAGGGAATAAACCCTAATGTGTTTATGAAACAAAAATACACCTAGCGAGAAGGTCCGTACATGGAGAAAAACACCGACAAATCCTAATGGACCGGCCCTCTTGCTACCTGACGGATCCTTATTTTTTTCTCAACTTTTTCTTTTCACAAAAGTCGCACCGCGGGCCTTCAAGTTAGACATAAGCCCAAAACAAAATTCGGGTCACAAAAAGCATCACCAATGATTTTTATATGATGTGGGATTATCCCCAAGTAGAAATACCTAATCAATGTGAGATTATGTTTAGAGGTACCTAAACGATGTGAGATTATGTCCTATTAGAGGTACCTAAACAATGTTGGGATTATGTCGAAATGGAGTGACCTAAACTATGTTCTTGTGCTAAAATTGACTTGGCTAACTATGCCACTGTAGGAATAATCAGCGGAAGCAAGAATTATCATGTGATTTAGAGATATTCAATTTAATTACTAAACCCAGTATGGCAAAATTAGAGGATCATACCTTGTGGATTTGCGAAGTAGCCACCTGAAACGCGAGATCTCTTCAAACTATCCTTGAGGTGACGGAGCATCGTGTGGGCGCTTGAATCATTAAGAAATGATTTCTTTTTTCTGGCTATTCTCTAAAACTAATTCAGATTTCTGTGTAGGGTTGTATTATCTTACTCATTTACTTGATCTGACCCCTAGAATACTTAATAGCCATTTGGGCCTCACCTTAGGGTCAGTCCCTATGTGAACCCATTTGTGTTTCAAAAGCAACTTGGACTTGCTTGTATGCTTGAATCCAACAATCTCACTTGCTATAAAAACAAGTTCGGGTTCTTTCTTGTAAACTGTGATATCATGCTCCACCGTTTATCACGAGCTAAGTTTAGGATCCTACAGTTTATCATTAATCAAGGCTCCTAATTGCAAGCAATTATCTAATTCGATGTTATTCCACTAAAAGCCCATAATTGAACTCGAAATTAATAATATTAAATATGTGTATTTTCTCCTTTGTAAAATATCAATAATTAATTTGATAAGATTTTCTATCAATCAATCAATTATTTATTCTCTTGATTTATCAGTTTCTCTAATGGATAAAATGCACTGGCCAGTGACTTCATAACATCCAAGTATTGAAACATATCAAGAGATATTTCATACATATTCCATATTGTTTATTTCATAAATACCGGCAATTAAATAATCTTGCTCCCAAATCATCAAGATATCGGTTGTTCAAATAGACCTCACTTATTGACAACTCAAAGAACAATAATCATTTAAATACCTATCTATAATAAACTCAGGATTGAGAGAAGAATAATAACGAAATATTGCTTGAGATTTATTTCCTTTTACAGAAATTTAACTTTAAATAAATCTCACTTTGATCCTATCAATGCAAGCATAATTTACTAATATTTTATAATAGCAAGACAAATTATTTCATAAAATATTGCAGTCTAAATAAAGCACCCAACTTTGTTTAATAATTTGTGAACTATTCACATTAATTGAAAACCCTATGATCATGTCTTCTATGAACGTATTCATATGATCATATACTTTACAATTAATTCGGACCTTATACGTAAAATATCAGTGTGCACAATAATATGAAGAATACCTCATATTGCATTAAAATTAAACTCTGAAAATATAATAACACATCTGTCTTGTTCTAAAAATAAAACACAAATGAACTCCCACTTGCCTTAATACAAGTCTGGTAGACTCTTAACACATATATAATCTACATGTTTCGAAAACTTCGAGCAATTAGTGTCTTTGTAAAATTAATTACTTTTCGTTGTCCTCGATGCTATTTTAGTAACCAGCTGGCTTGTCTCTCTCGATGGTATCCTTGAATCAAATGGTACTTTCTCTCTATGTGTTTCTATTTCTTGTGATACGTCGGTTCACCATGAATCTATTAAGGTACAACCCCGCTATTATCACAATAAAGAGGGTAATGGAGCGATTTACTTTTCGATATCACTTGAAAGATAAGGATCTTCTTGACCCTCTTTGCTTCTTTAAGCTACTTTGGAAGCAACCACATACCCGACCGGTTGTGGGTCGACCAACAGTTTGTTTTGACACTCCTCCAACAAATGGCTCCACCATTTAGTGTAAACGTATCATAAGTATTGGATTTTCTTGAATCAATATCCTTGAATACAAATTATATATATTGATAGTTTATAGACTCCCACTAGAATATATTAAGCATATAATCTCTTACTATAGTAGATATTTGAGAATATGTTGCTGCAATCTAATGTTCTTCTCTGGATCGGTTGATGCAGGCTAATGTTCGCTACGTAGCGGATATCGCTTTGATGCATGGCATAGCGTACATGAGACCTTCTACACCGCCCGACCAGGTATCCTACTCATACGTTCTTTCTGCTCAAGAGTTTTTGGTGATTGCTCCTTAGGGTAAAGTTCCCTTCTTGGAATTTTCCATCTTTGTACCTAGCTAAATTTTATCTATATATAAAGCTTGAGATAGTGACTTATTCTTGATTCACCGTGAAGTGCGATTCAAGAATATAGTTGGCTTCTCCCAAATCTTTCATATCAAATTGCTTTGCGCCATCCTTTTATACTTGATAACACCTCTGTATCATTTGATTAGTAAAATGTCATCTACGTAAAGAACTAGGAAAGCTACTCTTGTAGCGGGATCTTTGTAAACCGCAAGGGTTCATCGGTACTTTTCTCAAAACCGTATAAAGTTATGGATTGATCAAACCTAATGTTCCATGTTCTAGATGCTTTCTTTAGTCCATAAATGGACCTTTGCAACTTACATGCCATGTGTTCTTGCCCTCCTAGCTGAACCCTTAAGTTCTTTGTATGTAGATGTCCTCTTCTAAATTTCCATTTAAAAATACTATTTTGACATCCATCTACCAAATCTCGTAATCTAGACTTGCAGGTACAACTGAAAGAATCCGGATGGATTTAAGCATGGCTACTAGAGAAAAGGTTTCTTATAATCATCCCTTATTTTGGTGCCAACCTTTTTGCCACCAATCTAGCTTTGAAGGTTTCTACCTTCCCATCTAGTCGTCTTTTTTACTTGTAGATCCACTTACACCCTATAGGTTTTACCCCTTTGGGTGCCTCTACAAGAGACCATACTGATTTAGAATACATAGACTCCATCTCACGGTCCATGGCTTTGAGCCACTCCTATGCATCAACATCCTCCAGTACTTCTTTGTAATTCTGGGATCCTCTTACGCTATCAGTGAGTTATAGCTTGGTATGATTGCTTGCAAAGAGATATCTCGATGGCTTGCGTGTCGTTCTCCCACTACGGCTCACTGGTTGTTGTGGTTCTACAGGAAGATCCTCTTGATCATTTTGAATTTGATTTTCAGTTTGTTATGGTTCCACTTGTATATCTACCTATTGTTCTACTATTGGTTCCACTCATGCTTGTTCACCCAGTATATTTTCCTTTCCCTTTGTTGGTATTTGAAACAATGCTCAATAGATTAATTAGGTGGTTCTTGGCGATTCTTGAGCTGAGTCAAGGTCAGAATTACCTTACTCTTAGGCTTGAAATTGTTTTGCAAAAGTCTTTACACCAGAAGAATTTTGCGTTAGTGCTCACTATAACTTTCTTCTTTGAGAACTATAAGTCACCTCTCGTTTCCTTTAGGGTATCCAATAAGCAAACACACTTCCAGTACAAGATTCCAACTTATGTGGTTCCTTTCTCCAAGACATGTGAGAGCACCCCCATATATGAATATGGTTTTAAAAACTAAAACTATGATTCAGAAATTCGGTGGGTGTCTTAGAAAGCGAAGTAGATGATCAGAGTTAAAAACCATTGTCTGTTCTAAAGGAAGGTGTCACAGCGTCATAGTGGAGATGGAGCTGACTAAGCATCGATCTCACCATGTTTAGGAGAGTTCTATTTCTCCTCTACAACTCCATTTCTTGAGGTGTTCCCGGGGGGCTGACCAGGTTGTGAAACTATCCCCTCTTGAGTTAAGTAAAACTTAAGAAGCTCTCAGTGAGATAGGTATTCACGCACATACCAGTTAGATCGAAGCTTTTTGATATGGACACCAAATTGTTTTTCTACCTCAGCCTTATATTCTCGAAAGCATCAAAGTTTCAGAATTTTAGCGTCGTCATTTTTAAAACCATATCTTAGTAGTCTTAATACAAAAAGTGACAAAATACTCAGCACACTTGGCTTGTTCACGCATTGGGCGCATACATCGGTATGCCAAATTCAACGGAACGATTATGCGCGTATCCTTTGGCCTTGGAAGACTCCTTGGTCATTTACCTCTAAAACAGGATTCACATTATGGTATAGGTTCAATTTCAGGGATTTGAAATCCACTTTCACCCAGGCCATGTATCATATTAGGATTAATATGACCTAATGCGCCAAATACCAAGGTAAGTTTCATTTGATACTTTCCTTTCTTGTGAAGATGATTATGTTCATTTCAACAATTTCAATGGAATTTATATCATAGGACAAGGACTTAAAAATAAAGAGATTATTCATAAGATCACGGAACAAATAAAAAGAGATTTGCTTCTTATTGAAATGAGGAATTAAAGCATGCTTTGTTAAACCGTGTTGACTATGTGAAACATAACCAAATTCCTCTTGAAATTCGGGCAAATAAACAATGCTAAAGCAAAATCCTATTATTCTCAAAAAAAAAACAACTTGTCCTATGGCCTTTACAGAGATTAGCTCCGAACCCCCAGAAGTTTCATTATCTTTGTCCTTCTTCAATAGACGTGCTATGTTTGAACCCTTTTAAAGTAACAAACATGATTAGTGGCTCTTGAATCAATGATCCCATTTATCATTAAAATTTACTCCACTGACAGCTCAACAACAAGTAAATCACCCGTATTTGTCTTTTGGTGGCGTTGGAAATTTTTTTCGATTAATGCTTTACATTCGCACTTGAAACACTTACCTTTGAAGCGCTATTAAATGGAGTTTGTGTTGGTATCTTTGCCTTCTTTTCTTGTTCTTGTTTCCACCCTTAGGTTTCCCTTTAGGTTTAATAGAACCCTCCATAAAATTGATAGTGCCTGGCTCTTTGAGAGATTGTTCAACACTCTCAAGCTCATGCATCAATTGAACTGGAGTTAGATCCATCTTATGCATATTGTAATTGACTTTGAACTGATTGAAATGTTTAGGCAGTGATTGCAAGATGAGATCTGTCTTCATCTCCTTTTGAAGTTTTGCCCCATCACTTCACTTCGTGATATGAAATCATTTGCGAACAATGATCCTTCACCGCCCACGATCATGCGTGTGTTAATCAAATCGGTGGTACGACATCTGCCAGGAAGCGGTACTTTTAGCAAACATCCTTAGAGTGCGGAGCATTTCTGCCACTTTCGAGAGGTGTTATTTCTTTGCCTCATATGACCCACAACAGCGAATATAACACGAAGTGAAATGTTGAATTCTCCCGAGTCGCGTGTTATGTTTTGTTATATCACTAGCACCAAACTACGGGATAGTTGGGTTAGGGTATCCGGGGTTCAACTTTATTTTCTCATAATCTTGAACGATGTATAAGTTCGTTTTCCAATCTTCAAAGTTATTTCCATCCAATGGTTTTTTATTGAAAATCATAGCTAGAGGGTTGAAAGATGCCATTTTCTGAAAAAAAAATTTATACATTTATACATTGTGCACACTAATATTAACTCGTATATTATACAATAAACATACATTTAGTAAATCGAAAACAAAAATATATTTTGTTGTTTGTGTAAACAACCATTTAGTTTCCATAATAAGTAACTACGGTGGGCAAGACATTTATAACAAACTAAACATGATCATAAAATGAATAGTATCCAACTAAGTCAAGTCCCAAAAATAAAATTGAGGGTCACTAGGACTACCATAATCTTCTTAGATAGAACCTTCTAGACAATACACTTTCATTCAATCTTTGTTAATACTTATTTTATATAATATTATTAGAGCCTCGTTGGGAGGGTTAATAAAATTATACGTGGTTTTGAATCCTTGTTTGTTTTATTAAAATTCTCTTAATTTCTAAGGATTTGCGATTGGTGGACCGGTCAGTAAGTAAGATTTTAAAATTATTTGGAGTCCAATCAATAAAACTGATCATGATTATCTGATAGGGCTTCACATGACCATTTATTGTTTGGACCCACAAGAGTAAAAGGAGATTTTTTTTAAAGTATTATATTTATCTAGATTTTAAAAAAATATCAAAAATTTAAAATTCGACACATGTTTGTATCATTGATGCAAGATAATATGGCACCGCCTGATCTATATATGTATCACAACTAAAACATGTTACCAAATATAATTTTAATCTCCATGAAAAAAAAATAATATATGAATAAATATAAAAGCCCAATCCATGGTTTCCTAAGAAGAAAAAAACAAAAACCCGATAACATAAGCCTTTGTTATTAATCCCGAGTCATTTGGTGACCGTCCATTTGGGTTCCAATTTACACAGGCTTGATTTAAAATTGAAGAGATTTGAGTTAAAACCCAAAACTACAAACACACAACATGAAGCGTTAGCCGTCGAAGCCATCATACGTGTCTTTGCCACCCGAGCGGAGCCACCCATAGAAGCGTGGCTATGCGGAGGAGGAAGTGCAAAATCCGGTGACCCAAGCCCCTCCGCGATGCTCACATGTGGCTGAGTGGAGCGCGTGAAGCCACAGCGCGGCCGGCAGTAAGGGATGCGTGGGGCGCGTCCGACGATGGTTCGACACGAAATTTGCCAGGCGGCGTCGTCTCTTCCTTGCGCTTTAAACTCGGTGGCCGTTTGTCATTTGGATGTCTGTAGCCTCGCGACAAGCATAAACCGGTCCTCGTGTGTACGAGTGTTCTCATTGGGTTCTTCTTCTTCTTAAACCACGTTCTTCATTAGTTTCAAAATTTTACAAAAATAATCCTATACCCTAATAAAGGGTGTCTGAGATTTCTAGATGATGGAAAAAATAAATCGAAGGAAGCGTAATCTTATGATTAGCCCCCTTGTTACAAGCGGGTAGAAATACATAGAAAAATCTACTATGGATTGAAGGGGAAAACCCTGATATGCAGGCCAACCATCCATAAACAAAAATCATATTAAACATACAAACATGCGAATCAACAAATATAAGAAAACTGGAGTGCCATATTGCTAATCAAACACGAAATACATGAAATTGAAAATTTAATCACACTGAAACTCACATTACCAATTGTAGGAATAATCGAGCGGGGCTTAAGAATTACTCATTTTATATGAATTTAGAACATTCAGTTTAATTACTAAATAATATAACCGGTCAGATCATACCTTGTGGTTTGCGAGAGAAGTATGCACCGCAAGAGCAAGCGAGTCTTCGAGCTATCCTTGAGGTGATGTTGAACTTGATGTGGGCGCTTGAATCATTAAGAAATGATTTCTTTTCTACGGCTATTCTCTAAAATAATTGATTTACGTGTAGGGTTGTATTATCTTACTCTATTTATAGGTACAAACCACTAGGAAGCCTTATGCTTCATTTGGGCCTCCAGCACATAAGGCCCCAGTCCTGTGAACCCATTTAGTGTTTAAACAGCTGGACTTGCGTATAGCAAAAATCCAACAGCCACATGATGTATTGCCCGGAGTGTGCTTTGCTTTGCTCATTTTTAAAAAAATGGGAATGAGCTATGATCCTTGTAAATTCCAATTGATCAGTAGTTATAGAAAACAAGCTAATTAAACCTTTTTTTTTCTTCTAATCATTAATACTAACTTTATTTGTTTATTTTTTGTTCCTATTAAAGAATTCGGTAAATGATTCACTTGTATGCTATGTAAGCTTTTTTTTTAAAACATTAATGCAGATCCTTAACTTCAACTTTATTTTTTTGGTACTCTTCCTCTAGAACATGGAAATCTGGTTAACCTTCTGGAACCCTTTTTTAAAAAAAAAAAAAATCTTCAATGCTGGTCCTTAAGGATTTGAAGAACTGAACTGACATGTTAGATAATCCTCTATTCATTTTTAAACTTTAATTTCTTTTTTTTTTGTTCTGAATCTCTCTCATCCATTAATTCGCATGGACATTTAAAAATTTTCCCCTACAGATCTAAGAAGTGCATTGATTGTTGGAAGTGTTCCATCTATAGGAATTCCAAATTTTGCAAAGACTGTGATTCTACTTTTGTAGGGATTTGAGTTTCAACAACTTAAGAGTTGGAATTCCCAATGCTTTGTTTGACTTACCAGATTCGGATATCTTTCTTTGAGATTTTGGTTATGCCATTATTCCCCTTGAATTGCATTCACATATCTTTTCTCTGAGATCTTGGTTAATTATTCAATTTTATTCTACATTTTCAGTTGTGGAATGAGTATAGGGTTTGACTAAAGTTTGACCTCTTGATTAGTGCCCAAAAAGTGCTATTTTGAACCCTATTTATTATAGGTTTTGAGTGCTTTTTGTGTACTAATCATGCCCAATGCTCCCGATTGCACATTAAAGTCCCTACTATATTATTGATCGCATTTTGTGGCAAATTTCTGCGGTTTTGCGAGCTAATTATGCAGAAAATTGTTAGTCGATCAAGCACGAAGAATTCTAGTCAAACTCGGCATTTCAAATCAAAGATCGAGAGGAAAGAAAGGCAAAATGTGAAGAAAAACACACTTGCGAAGGCTTCTCCCTGCGAAACCTTTGTACACAGCTCTATGCTTTGTGCATCCTGCAACCCCCTGTTCTCCTGCATTTCACGCACTTTTTGTTTTTGCTACAGTTTTTGGTTTTTCTCGTTTCTACCCCTTGTTTATCCACTTATGTTTGGATTGGATTGTATTTCCGCAGTTATCAGAGCTACATAAGCCATTTTGATACACTTTGTTGGGACGGATTTTTCTTGTAAATAAGTTAGGGTTCCGAGTTCTCACATTTTGGCTTTTCTCTCATTTCTCTCCCTTTCTCGTTTGCGAACACTCATACGAGGATGACAACTCAGAGGATGTTTGGCTGAACCTCTTCCTCCTTGAAGGGGACAGGTAGCTAGGGTTTAGGGTAACGCACGGTCCCTTTGTTGTTTTTAACTGCACGTATTTTTGGTTGTTTAAGTTCCTGCTTCTCACTTAGGTTAAAATCTCTTAAAGCATGCTCTCTTTAATGTGTGTTGGCAAGCTTTTTTGGGTTCAATGGATACTTTCACTAGATCCATTGAGGCTCGGTCAGATTGTCTCTTGCTAGTTATCGTGGATTAGGGTTTTGAGATGCGTTTTTCACTGTGGAACCATTTGTGCCCATTTAAAATGCTATGTTTCAAAGGGAAAATTGTAGGGTTTTAGTTTTAAAGCTAAATGAAGATCCGGTTCGGAAATGACTATATGTCATGCTCCTGACGTGAGAAAAATACCCGGGGGACATGTAGTTTACCTTGAAACCCTAAACCGGTGGCCTAACACTTCAAGGGGTTCTATTTTTACTTTTTTGTTTTAGTTTCAGTTTGCAACCAACCACACCCCCTGTTTTTAACCAAACCCCAAAAATCCAAATTTAATTCACCGAGTTTTTGATTCCACTCAAATCATTTGTATGAAAAACATCCATGTCGACCACATGCCAGCATACTGCAGTAGCTTGACTACGGCAGGAGGAAATATAGGATATAAATTTTGTTGATTCCGGATCACCCTACTGTGGCACGAATCAAATGGCGTCGTTGCCGGGGATGGTGCCTTAGTGCAAGTGAGGAGCTGTGGAACACTTGTGATCCTCATCACAAGTCTTGGTGAATTTCCTTTTATCATTTTACAGTCATTTTTTGTTAGTTTTATTTCACTGTAAAAAAAAAATAAAAAAAATAGTGCAGTAGGATCGTTTGTGTTGTTTTTGTGTTGCCCTGTTTTTGGCTACATGAATCCATTCTCAGTGGATTAGAAACTAGAAAATGAGGAGCTACTTAAAGTCAATATCCCCTCAGAACTTAGTTGAACTTGAATTGAACCAAATGGAACACTTAGAGGGAGAACAATACAGTCAGTACCCTATGGAGGGGAACTCTAGAGGATACATGTCAATGAGGGACTATAGAAACCTTCAGGATCAGCAACCCTGGGAGAGAAATCCAAACCCACATAGATCCATGAGGGACTATAGAGACAAATGGATGAGTGCACCCTCTACATGGTATATACGGTATGCCTCTTTGTCTCGGCCTCCAACCACCACAGCTGATCTCCCGGTTGAGCAAGCAATTCCTAGACCCACCAAACTTGTGGGTGATCTTTGTGGGAGAACAAGAAATTTAATGTCCCGGTGGGTCAAAATTTATGCTGACGGAGAACCTTGAACAAGCGTTAGATGGGTTTCAAAGTGAATTGGGTCAACAATTTGACAATCTACAATGTTCAATTTCAAAGCTTGCCCAGCAGCTTGATCAAAAAGGGGAAGAGAATCCAGAGGATGAGTGCTTCTTTGAAAACGATTTTTGGATGAGCGGGTTCAGCGCCGCCTCGGGAGGAGGTGAAAGTGGAATCGGTGAAATACGAGGAGCTGCGGGATGCCCCACAAATTAGGTATAGTATGGGGCCATGGAAAAAGAAGAAGAAATTCTTCCTTTGTTAGTGAGGAAAGTAATGGAAAGGAAGCAAGGGAAGAGCCTCCAAGAAAACCCGTACGAAGCCACCAATAGCCACTTGCCATCTCGGTGTATACCACATAACAACACAATTCACACCAGCAGCACAATTCACCCCTCAAGCACCCACCACCAAGGCCACCCCATCCCACTTTGCTTGTGCTTTCGCAAAACATTAAGGAAATTAGTGTGCAAGCCTACGCCATTACATCAAAGAGATGGCGAGTTTGCACATACCGCATGGCATAGTGGATGGTTCGGGTGCCGGTTCGGAGTTGGAGCATCCGAACCTCGGCATTTCTAAGCTCCCCCCCACTTTTTGTTTTAATTTTTGTTGTTTTGTTTTATTTTATCGTATTTTATTTTGATTTCTTTAATTTTTCCTTTTAGATTTTCTCTAATTTTTAATTAATTTATGTTTTTAGATTAATTTTACATATAATTTTTCTTAATTTTTCTTGCACTAATTTTGCGGTTTGTGTGCCGATTACGAAGCGAGAAATGCAAATTTGAAACCTTGAATGAAGAAATCGACAAACGGGAAACGAAATGAAAATTTTCGCAACTATAGCAAAATTTGTAATCTGGCGAAATCACGAAAATTTCGCTATAGATGGAATTTTTAAGCTAAAGCTAGCGAATTTTTCACTAACCCTAGCGAATTTTGTGAGATCTTAGTGAAAATTTTTAAGCTATGAGCAGGTATTTCAGCTAGCTAACGAAATTTCCTTCTTTGAAAATTTTCGCTATGCCTGCGATTTTGACCTCGATTTTGTTTCGCTAATAACTTTTCATCCGAACTCCGTTTTAGGCGTTCTTGAATGCGGGTTGAAATCTTAGAGTGTGGAATCCAAATATGGCCAGAAGAACATTTTTGAGATTATTATGAAAGTTTAATTTTAAGAATGCTCAAGCGAGTCCACTTTTTCCCTCTACTTTTCTTCTCCTAACTTGTTTTATTTAGAGCCCAAGCGAGTGAATAAGGTGTCGATGGAGAGAAACTGCGAAGTTTCGCTGCATCCAATGATCACATCTCATCAAGGAGGTAACACTTCCTTCTTTAATTTTCCAATCCGAGCCCCATTTCGGACACCGAGATGTTTGGGTTGGGGGGAGAGTTAGCAAAGGAAGTGGCTTTTGTATTTATGTTTTGTTATTATTTTGTTCAAGCCCATTTTTTGATGTTTAGTGGCTTGCTGGGTCCCCTTTTATAAAACATTATACCATTACAACTTACTTTCAAAATCTGGACCCAATTTGCAATCAAAATTTTTTGTGGTTTTGCCTAACTTGAGTTGGAAAATTTAAACTTTGTCCAATTCTATTGATGCTAGATTGATTCCATGCTTGGTTGAGTGAATGATTAGTTGAATTCTTATTGATTTCGACATTTTCTTCCACCTTTAGCTAACCACACGAAACGATGGGTTTCAATGATAAGGTGAAGCTGCATGACCTCCTTTACTTTGCATAACCTACCCTAGTTTCATTGACCGCCTTTAATAGGTTAAGGACCCTGTAGAAAAAGAAAAAGAAGAAAAACGAGAAAAAAAAAAAAGAAAAGAAAAAGAATAAAAATTGCAACGCTTTGCCTTGAAACAGGAAGACACGGTCAAGGGGTATATAAGCGAACCTTTAAAACCGAGTGCCACTAAACCTTCAGCGGTTGGGAGTCACCGACTTAGTGTTCGTTACATGGGTGGATGGGTGGGTTTAGCAAGTTGTAGGTGCTGGAGTGCGAAATCATTCGAGAGTCAGGGTGAAACCCTAAAGAGTTTGTGGTGAAAGATCCTTGTGACTTGGTGCCACTAGCCTTAATTGGTTGGGAGTCATCGGTAGATCCAGATTACATGGACTTTGGTGAGATTCGATTCCTCAGCATTGCACCTAGCATAAAAATAATTGTGTGGAATAAGGGTGGGTCTGATCTATTTAGGTTGGTTAGCATGCTAGGTTGTGGCAGTAGCTAGGTTGGGGGGAGAGTGCAGTTTGACAGTTTATTGTTGAGATGATCAAAACAAAACACTTAGATTTTAGTGGAAGTTTACGGTTGATTCACGAGAAGGAGGCTCTTTTAATACTCAATTTTGTATGGCCTTCATTCTCTCATGATAGTTATTGGACCACGGCATTGATTATTCTTACTTAGGGTTAGAGCATTACTCATTCACAACCTTTTGAACTGCAACCTTTTTGTAGCGTGTTTTGTTATCGTTTTTGTATGCTCTTTCTTTCTTTCTTACATTTACTTCAAGGGACTAGCAATGTGTGGGGTTCTAAAGGGGTGTGATTAGTCATACGAAAAGTCATTTATTGAACCTTTGTTATTATAGGTTTGAGTGCTTTTTGTGTACTAATCATCTTCGTCTTTCCGATTTGCACATTAAGGTCCCTACTATTTTATTGATCGCATTTTGTGGCAAATTTTGCAGTTTTTGCGAGCTAATTATGCCGAAATTGTTGAGTCGATCCAAGCACGAAGAATTCTAGTCAAACTCAGCATTTCAAATCAAAGATCAGAAGGAAAGAAAGGCAAAATGTGAAGAAAAACACCACTGCAGGAAAGCTTCTCCTGCGAGGAGCGCGCTCTGGCTCCCGGCCTTGTGCATCCTGCAGCCCCCTGTTCTCCTGCATTTCACGCACTTTTTGTTTTTGCTACAATTTTTGGTTTTTCTCCTTTCTACCCTTGTTTTATCCACTTATGTTTGGATTGGATTGTATTTCACTTGGTTTGTAAGGCTACATAAGCCATTTGATACCTTTGACTGTAAGGACGGATTTTCTTTGTAAGCCAAGTTAGGGTTCAGTTCTCCGTTTTGGCTTTTCTCTCATTTCTACTCCCTTTCTCGGCTGCCAAACACTCACCATACGGGGATGACAGCTCGGAGGATGTTTGACTGAACTCACTCCTCCTTGAAGAGGGCGGGTAGCTAGGGTTTGGAGGTAGCCACGGTCCCCTATTTTAGCACGTATTTTTGGTTGTTTAAGTTCACAGTTCTCACTTAGGTTAAAATCTCTTAAGCATGCTCTCTTTAATGTATTTGGCAAGTTTTTAGGTTCAATGGATGCTTTCACTAGATCCATTGAGGCTGGAGTTAGTTGTCTCTTGCTAGTTATCGTGGATTAGGGTTTTTGAGATGCGTTTTCACTGTTAGGAACATTTATGCCCATTTAAATGCTATGTTTCAAAAGGGAAAATCATAGGGTTTAGTTTTGAAAGCTAAATGAAGATCCGGTTCAGGAAATGACTATATGTCATGCTCCCCCCCAGCGAGGGAAAAATACCAGGGACATGTGGGATTACCTTGAAACCTAAACCCGATATTTAACACTTCAAGGGTTCTATTTTACATTTTATTTTTTTTGTTTTAGTTTTAGGTTTGCAACCAACCACACCCCTGTTTTTAACCAAACCCCAAATCCAAATTTAATTCACAGTTTTAGTTTCACTTTCAAATCATTTGTATGAAGAGCGTCCACAGTGTTCGACCACAGACCCACCTGCTGCATTAGCTTGACTACGACAGTAGGAGGAATATAGGATATAAATTTTGTTGATTTCGGATCACCCTACTGTGGCACGAATCACCTCTAAAAATGTTTGTGCAATTCTCCGAAAGGAAAAAATAACAAGCTACATCAAATGAATCCCATTAAGCTTTAGATTAGAAAATATGATGTATATAAATGTTTTGGGGATCAGGAAAAAATGAATGAAGATATTATTGAGCATTACCATCAAATTGTTTCTTAAGTTTATTTAACTTTACATTATTCTTTTTATACTAGAGGATGTGTAGGCCAAGATTTCAATGGTAGAGATTTGCAATAACAAATTAAAAAAATAGTACTATTTTAAATTAAAATAATGAAGCTTTCAGGTATAGACCTATTTTGTTCAAAGAATATGGAGGTTTACATGTTAATGCTTCTATAATACCTACACCACTTTTGTCTTTTTCCAATCTTTAATACAATGGATTTCTCCTTTTTGGTCGTAATTTCTTTTAAAGACTTTTACAAAAATATATGTTATCATCTGACACATATGAGGTGAGGAACCAGCATTGATGGATTCCTTAGTTAGGACGCTAAACGGTTCATAATCATAGTCATGCATATGCCCAACAAAAGCTTTCATGATATATTCCATGTATGCTTGTGGGTTTCTACTATCCTATACGGAAAAGGAAAATACTAGAAAGGATTTTCATTAAAATACATAGCTATTAGTTTCTTTCACAAGGTTTGGAGGAAGGATTTTAACATACAAACGACCATACCGTGGACTTTGCAACACATACTTGGACGGAGGATTTTAACATACAAACGACCATACCTAGGAATTCACAACACATGTGTAACACATACATGTTCAGATTCTAATTGACATAGAGCCCAGGAAAGATAATATTTATTTATTACTAGCACATTTGTTACGTCCTTCAACGAAATCCATGCACCACACCCACTGACTCCACCACCCACTAGCCCGCGGGGCTATAGCTCCACCTCAAATACTAATACTAGCCCATCACTATTCACATCACCATTTCCATTTCAATTTTCATTTTGATTTCCATCTCCATATCCATTTCCATTTCCATTTCCACCTCCTTTAGCATCACCAGTCATGCTAGAGAATTCACCTCCACCTGCAATACTACCACCAGTCCCTGTAACAACGTTAGCTCCATTTTGATGAAGTAAAACTAATTCGGCCCTGCATTTATTTCCACCTCCACTACCTAGCCCTTTCTTAGGAACGAATGTTTTCTCATCCTCAAAGGGACCTTTTGGCTCAAAAGCCTCTTATTTGTAGTGGTAGTGAAAACGAGAGCACTGAGAAGCATAAGAAGAAGAAACTTAGGAGTCATCTTTGCAAGATGGTGATAATTGAGATGGACCTCAATTTGATAAGAAGTGAGGGGCTAAAAAGAAGAATATATGTTGAGATAGAGGGAAGATGATGACAAGTTGAAAAGGGCTCGAGCTTCGTTTAGAACTTCGGAAATAACTAAAGAAAGAAAATAAGAGAAATGGAAGGAAAGAAAATGAGAAAAAAATAAAAAATAGGTTTAATTAAACATAATAAATTAATTATATGAGGACTAAGAAATTTAAAAAGAAGTATACTTTTGAGGATTTTGATCATGTTTGATTTTCTTTTATATTTTTCATAATTAAACCAAACATAAGAAAATCATTTTGAAAAATTTTACATAACTACCCAGGTTTATTGATCATATTCACTAAAAATTCAACCAAATCTTTAGGTTTTAGTGATTCTTAATGGTCTTAAAAATTTCAACCAACATTTATTGGGTTTAGTGATCTTTAATAGTCCTCATAAAAAAATTTGTCCACCATCTTTTGAGTTTAGTGATCTTTAATGATCTTCAACCTTAAATCTTTCTCACTAAATGCATAAGATCCCTTTGAGATAGATGACGATTAGTAGCACTCAGGAAAGTTCAAGGCTTGTCCATTGTGCATATGAAAACAAGAAGTAATGGCCTAAATCTTGATCAAAGGCATGATAAATATTTCAATAAATCCATTCATTAATTTATCTCAAAGAAGGCGTGGAACATTTGTAGAAAGATTACAAACCTAATGGAAAATGTCATCCTCTACCCTTATGGTTATTTTTCTCAGTTTGATTACCCTCTTCTCGTGCAAGTAAAATTAAGAAATGGATTTGAGAAAGGAATGTACTTGGTAGAAAGCTCTCATTGGTTGGTGGGCTGAAGCCCAGTTTAATTTGTAGGAAATTTTACAATTTTCCATGTGATCATTCTATTTTCTTGTTTTCCCACGTAAAGAAATGTAACATCTATTAATGCATCACTTTTGAAAAATAAAAACTGTTTGTTTTGTCATAAATAAAAACACAAGATTAATCCAACAAACATGCACAAACACAAGATTAGTTCTTTGATTCGGCTAAGCTTACATCGAGTGAAGTGACATATGCAAAAGGATTCCACTATATCTCAATCAGATTACATTTAGTCTTACATGATACAAGACTCCTCCTTTTTCTAACTCCTTCTTTCACTTAATTCTCTCATTAAAACATAGAATGAGATCTCCTCATTCCCCGACAAAATCCTAGACTCCCGCAGGCAAAACATCATTAATGAGATGGATAAAACCTCCACGATATTAAGAGGAGTCGAGGCAATACTGCTTGATAGGTATTCAATCCCCAAAGAACACCATCTTTTTCTTATACATCTTTCTTGTCGTGTACTTTCTTCAAACCGTGTCCCCTATTTGCTATCCTCGAGGATCCTTTATCGATATTTTGTATCTTCCTCCCATAGAAATCTCACCGTATAATTAATCTTTCATAGTTGGTTTACTTTACAATATCACACTTAGTCTTCCTCATCCATCTGAGAATAATAGCGTCTAATATCACGAGAATATTCCTCCCAGTTTTTAGAATATTGGCCCAAAATCCGTGTTGACCAAATATGGTAAGTAGTGTCAACAATTATGGAATCAAGATTTGCTATTGGAAAACATGCGATTAATTTTGCCTAAAATTATGACAAAAAATATCTCCAACAAAGTTGTAGTCATTAGCCTCATAAACCTTTGGCTGAAATCTAGGAGTCATTCCAGGGTCCCAAAGAGGAAGAGCATCCATTAATTCTTTGAGTTTGTTTTTTATTCCTCGGAGGGTATTAAGAAATAGAATTTACATGGGCTTTAATTTCCTTGACTTCATAAGAATTTCTTTATTATCTTTAATCTCTTTAATCCTCCAGTACTTAGAGATTTATACTCTCTCGGATATAAGCCATGAGGAATGATTAATGACACATTAATTTCTTGTATTGGGAAATGTTTTTAGGCTTGCATAGACAATGCGAAAGAATATCTGAGGAGATTGGAGAAGTTAGATTTTCTTTTAATTTTGTTTTTTGTTGGTAAAGTGAAATTGGGTGTGTAGTCATGATTTGGTTTTTTATCTGAGTGTCATCCGGCCTTAAGTTTACTCCCTAATGGTCGCTAATTTGAGTTCCTTGGGCTACTAGAGAATTTATCTCATCATTAACTTTAGGACCCTGTGGAATTAGTCGAGGAATGACAAAGCTCATGTCTTGATGGTCAATAATTATATTTATGTCTCTTAATTTTATGTTTGTGTGTTACAATATGAAGGTTCTTTCTCTTTCATGGATATAGGTATTATTAAATTCTGAATTGCATATATTCAAGAAGTATATCTCTCTCTATACATGGATTGATATATATATATATATATATATACTATATATATATATATATATATATATATATATATATATCTATATATATATATATATATATATTAAACCATCAACTTACTTCACGATTGTAAATCCACAATATTCTTGTATCGTTTAATACGCAATAAAAATGAGGGTTTGTGTTGGACAAAATTTAGCGAGGATATGTATGCACGGCCAGCCCCGGGCAGAGCCCGACTCAAAGGCGGCATGCGCATGTGGTGAACGAGCATGTGCTAAGTCCTCCCAGCTTCCACTAAGTAGGGTTGCCTTGGGGCCCAAACCCAACTATAAGGTAGGTGTATATATACTCTTTAAAAGTCTTGTTCCCATCCGATGTGGGACACAAGCTTTTTAACAAGCTTAAAGCTTTTGTTATCATTTTCAAGTGGT
Source organism: Tetrastigma voinierianum (assembly GCA_016808115.1). Classification (NCBI taxonomy): domain Eukaryota; kingdom Viridiplantae; phylum Streptophyta; class Magnoliopsida; order Vitales; family Vitaceae; genus Tetrastigma; species Tetrastigma voinierianum. The sequence continues at coordinate 283,129 of JAEQBH010000791.1, forward strand.
GATGTTTGGAGGCAATTTCTAATTCACTCCTTAATGGTTTTGATCAACTCAATATATAATCTTCATCTCCTCATGGAGGAGAACACATTCCCATGTGGACCCACTACAAAGAGTTTGTGGGACCCATTTTAATTTTAACTTAAAGATAGCTAATTTATTATGCTCAAACCCATTTTTTTCAACAATAACTTGAAGGACAACAAACCTGATGGGTCAGCTAGTGTGCTGTATAAATACAAGTCAGAGGTCTGATCATGGAAGATAACCTGATTTCTATCTTTCTCCCTTTAGCTGAAGCTCATGAGTTCAAAGGCAAGTTGAAGGAGTGAAAATTAGTGAGAAATGGATTAATGGTCCTAATGCTCCACCTGAGAAGGTTCACGGAGGTTTGAGGGGACTAGATAAGAACCACCCCACTAATCCATGTAAAACTGATCATAAATTATCGTTGAATTTGGAGTACTTGTTGTTACAGATCGTCGATCCTCGGTGCATCGTGGCAACGTGAACTGAAAAAAGGGTTCGAGGCGGTGTCCGGCCGCCTCTCAGGATGGGGTGAACCGTGAAAGGATGGAGAGGATGAAGAAAGTACGATCGTTAGGGTTGCATACCTTCTCCCGTGGGAGGGCTCTTGTTTAATACTCTAATTTGTCATAGATTTTATGAAAGATAATGATTTTTGTGATAAAATCTCCCTTTCCTTGTTGAAGACCAATTCTCCTCTCACATGTAGTAGAACAGCTAGCTCGGGGAATCTGGACCCTTGGTGATAAAATCTTTCTTTCCTTATCGAAGACCAATTCTCCTGGATTTTTAGAAAGATAATCTCATGATTTTGGTGAAAAAAATTTCTCTTTCCTTATCACTTACCAATTCTCTCTTGTTGAGGATTAAAGTTTTTTACCAACCTCTCATGTGTAGTAGGATGGCCGGCTGGGGGACTCAGGACCCTAAATGAGTGCTAGAAATGTAATGTCTAGGTGGTTCCCGTGTGGTTTTGTTATACCAAGCCGCCTTGGGCCACCTCATGTGGTAGGCCAGACGATGGGCTTGCCCAGGCTTTGGGCCTATTGATTAGTGGGTCTGGGCCCATAGGCCATGGTACTCACAATGCCCCCCTTTTTCTTCAACTAGAGGATTACGCTTTGCTAGTCGAGGAAAAATACAGTGTTTTGGGACTCCAAGTACGGAGAATTGTTGATTAATAACGTGGGAAATAGGAGGCGATTAATGCACATATGTTTCGATGCACATATTACCAGAAAATACTGGGTTTCTGATGATGTCTGGAGGAAGTCTTCTATTCCCGTAACGAAGTGAAACTAAGATGACCCTGGCTATAAGCCATATTAAGCTTTGACTTTGCCAAGGATCTCTCCATAAGTCTTTATTGTTCCCATAGTGAGACCATTTTGGAATCTCACCCCTATAAATATGATAGTGAATTAGCGCAGTCTATGAAGTCTCCAACAAATTGCTCCTCCGTTAGCTTATCCCTTTATCGTGAATTCTTCTCTAGAACAGTGAAGGTGGAATATTGGTGGGTGGAGACTTTCAGAAGTCTCTACACCTGTTTTTTGCTTATGGATATTATGTGTTTGAAGACGATGTTTGTGTTGACCCATCATGCATCCCAGATGAGAGGCCTAAGCATGCCAACGTCTCTTTTTCAGTGCTCTTCGCTGGGCCTTACGGGGATCTGCTAGAGGTTATGGATAAGGGGTCAGAGTGCACTACTGCCCTTTTCTCATAGCTTTGTGTTGGGGCTACGTGCCCCCTTGTGTTAATGCCTTCTAGGGCTTCGGCGGCCGAGGTGCAAAGCTGAGAGGAAGGGAAATTTCAAGCGGGAAAATGTGTATTCTTTTTTGGCTTTGATTTTTCCCTCTTCTTCTTCCCCTTCTTCTTCCTCTTCTTCTTCCCCTTCTTTTTCATCTATGCCTTTTCTGATTCTCCTTTTCTGATTGTAATCAGCCTGGTACGTTTACCTGTACGTTCTTGCAAGGGGTCCATCGGGGTTGCTTAGATATGTTTGTTTGGGTTTCAATGTAACCATTAGCACATTTTGGCATATTTTAATAAAACTTGTCTTTTGGCATCTTTGTGCATTAAGTTTTCTATTTTTTGCTCTTTCTTCGTATGCTGGCTATGGAAGCCTATGTCCTGGACTTGGCTTTTGGGAAGCCTCTATCGGCTTTTGGGGATGGGCTTTAGTTTTTCCCGGCTGGGATTGCTTGCTGGGCTCTACTTGGTTGACAGGCCTTAGCCATTTTGATGAACCATGCCAAGGGCCCACCAGTCGGGCAGATATAGGTCCATAGGGCTCATTTGTTATTTTGGTGCCCTAAAAGGTGAAACGTTTTACGAATACAATACGTTGAGGGGGAAGGAGCACGTCTCCCAATGTTATGGCTGTCCCATCTGCGCATTTAATGCACCTGCACATGCCTTACCCTATATAAGAGTAGGGGTCTAGAAGCCAGCTTCTTTTCCTCTGCTCAATAATCTTTTGCTTGAAAGCATTCTGCGTTTTTGCAGCACTTCTGAAGCTTTTGGTGAAGAAGTCATTTGGAGAATCCTTAACCTTTTTTATTTCTTAGTGGGTTTTCCATTTCCTTTGCTTTCGATTTTGTTTGCGTGGGTTGTCTGGTTGTTGGTTGCTTTGCTTTGTTTACGCATGTCCTCCAGCTGCCGGTAGGTTTCTGGGAACGGAACTACACATGGGATTTTGGGATGCACCCAAGCCTGGGGGTATCCCAATAGGCTTTGTAAAACTTCAAGGCTTTTAGTCCTGCTATTGCTTTGGTAGGATATTGTCGAGTTGATCTCTCCCTCTTTTTTTATTGTCGTCTGCTTGTAGAATGGTGGGAGGTTAAGAGGAGACTTCAACCAGTCAGGTTGGGCGTAGGAGAGGGCCCAGCCAGGAGCTACCTTCTGCAAGCAGCCTTATCTCCTCCATGTCCATGGAGGAGTTGAGATCCTTTGGCCAAATTCCTTAAAGCATTAGTTTAGAGTTGTCAGATGGTCCAACTGCCTCAATTATGGGAGAAGCGAATAACGTTGTTTACTTTACCCGAGAGCAGTTCATAGCCGGGCTCCCCTTCCTCGTGTCATCACTGTTGAGGCAGTTTCTACATGTCTCCCAAGCGCCTCCTGCTCTTATCCATCTGAGCGCTATTCGGATTTTGATGGGTTGCAATGTGCTCAACCTTCTCTACCGGCTGGATATCTTGTTGGTGGAGATTTGTTTTGTTTATATGTTGAAGCTCGTGACTGGGGGCAGGTTGTCGATGTCCACCAACAATCTAAAGCTTTAGTTCGTGGCAAGACTTCCCTAACTCCCTAAGATTGACCAGGCTGAGGTTGTCAAGTCGGGGGCCATAGTGTAAGACCTTGACTCTCTCGGGCTTCCTTTCAACATGAATCAATCCCTGGTGTTTCCATATTTGTTTTAGTAAGAAAGAAAATCATGCTCTGCTATGTGGGTTGTGTATTGACATACCTCTATTTTCTTGAAGTTATTTAGACAAGCGCAGGGGAGGTTGGTTAGTAAACTGGAAGAAGGCTGGCTTGGAGAACATTAGGCGATTGCTCGAGATAACGGAGGCAGAGCGCAATCATGATCTTTTGTTGACAGTGAATAATTTAAGAGAGTTGGGTGACAACCCTTTCCCTTATATTATCCCTATCGTTCCCCACTCGTTGCCTACTGAGGTCATGGAGGGGGAGCATTTTGTTCTTGCCTATCTCCTGAAGTTGGTCCTGAGTAACTCATCTCAGGAGATTTCTGATCAAGAGGGCCAAGCAGAGGCCGCTGCAAGGACCTTAGTGAGGTTTGCCCGTGTCACCCAGCCTCTAAGTCCACGGGCTGCCCCCCGGCCAACAAAGAAATGAGAGTCAAGGGCACGACAAACAAAGACAGCCAGAGCCAGGTTAGAAGGTTTCGTAGATTAGGCGAGAGTAGTCGATAGTGAGCCCGCCGAGGAGGAAGAAATGTTTAGCTTTGCCACCAGGTTTGCTACACGGATGTGTAAGTGGCCTGTGGCCCTAGAGGGCGAGGCCACCTCTAGTTCTGGAAATAAGCAACTTAGGCGGTTTCCTTCAGAGGAGGGGGCTCAGGAGGAATGTGCCATAATCTCGGTGGAATCCCCGGATCTAGCTTCCCATGATCAACTGGCCTTGGGGGTTTGCCTCAACGAGACTGATGCAGCTATGGATGAGGGGGTTCCGGCTGTGAGCCCTTCAAATGTTGAAGAGGTTGGAATGGGCACCCCGTCAAGGGTAGTTACTACTCCAGCACCCCAGAACAAGCCTACTAGCGATGGGCCAAGCAGGAAACAGATGCCTGATCGGGTGATGGTGAGCACGTATGTTCCGCCATTGGAGAGGGTTCCTCCCTTGGCGAATACGATGGCTCCGGACCTCGAGGACGTGCTGAAACTTATCCGCCGCTGGAGCCCTTTCAAATAGGAGGAATCTCCGATGAAGCACATGCGCGACCTGTACTCGAATTACTTCCGATTACCCATGGCTGCCCAATCAGAGCAGTATTCCATTCCTCTTTTGATTTACATGAATAAAGAAGACTTCCAGCTTGTGGCCAATGATGGGATGCTCATCTGCAACCACAAATTCCACCAGTCGGTTGAACTGGTAAGTTCTGATTTTTAGTATGCGACTACTATTTTTATGTTGTGATTTCCTTCTAACTCCCGTTCTTTTCCAGGCTGTGACGACCATCTGGAATATGGCCCGCCAACATCGAGAGTTTCAGTCCCGCCTAGATGACGATGAGAAGCTACTTCTTTATGCCTAGTCGGCCGCTTTGCATCACCAGACTTTGAATGCTTCCTTAGCTAAGGCAAAGTCTTCGACAGAGCATTGGGAGAGAGAGGCCAAAGAAGGCGTGGCCGGCATTATCCGGGTAGAGAAAGAGAGAGACTAGGCTAAGTAAGAAGCCAAGGCGGCCCAGTTATTGGCTACGTCAGCGGGGGACGCCAAAGCCAAGGTAGAAATTGATCTAACTAAGGGCCTGAATTCTTTAGCAACTACGGAGGAAGGCAAGCCTAGGTTAGAGGGTGTGATCGCCCGCTTAGAGGCTGAGCTCGCCCGCATAGAGGTTGAGTGATCGTTGCTTTTGCTGGAGCTCGAGGCGTCCAAGGATGAGGTGTCTTCCCTTCATGCCCGTGTAAAAAAGGATAGGAAAGACATGGCGAAAGACTACCAGGGATCCCTGGAGGTCATCTTTGCTTATGGCTATGGCTGCTGCGTGTTTAAGAATAATATCTGTAGGGACTGGTCGGAGATCCCAGATGGCATGCCTGACTTTGCCAACCTACTTCCTCTAGAACTTTTTGTAAACCCGAGGGTGCCTAGCCCCTAGCAGCGTCGAGGGGTCAAAGGCGGAAGTAGATCGAGGCGGGCGGCGAGACTTGGAGGAGGGTGTTGTCTCCAAGGAATAGAACTATTTTAGGAAATTTTGTAAGTGGGGTCGTTTTGCCGTTAACACATATATTTTATTAGTAATCTCTGGTGACTCTTAGCGCATTTTAATGAGATTTGGAAATGTCATCATGGTGTGAGCCATATTTTATCAATTCCGAACGGGGCCGGCAACCATATGCGGAGAATACCCGGTCCGGATAATAGCGGAGTATGCAGAACTTTTAGATACCATCCGGACAATAACCGTATCTGGATATGTAAATTCTAGTCGGACAGCAACCGTACCTTGACTTTTAGATGCCTACTGGACAATAACTGTATCTGGTCTTTTAAGTGCCAGCGAGACAATAACCGTATCTGGTTTTTTAGAAAGAAGTAATTGTAGGTTTTACGTGGAAGTGTGTAAAGGATAATCTTTTATTGATGATAATTTCCTCAAAGAATACACTACTGATAATACTTCTTAAGGTGCATAGCATTCCACATTCTGGGAACAGCAATCCCGTATGGCCTGCTCAACACGTAATAGCCGACCATTCCTTCACAAACCACAGTGTATGGTCCTTCCCAATTGAGTTGGAACTTGCCATCCGCTGGGTTAGCTGTGTTTTCAAAAACCCTTCTTAGGACTAAATCCCCAGCTTCAAATGTACGCGGCTTTACACGCCGGTTGTGTAAGCTTGCCAACCTTTGCTAGTACGATGCTAGGCGTACAGCTGCCGCCTCCCGAAGTTCGTCAACTGTGTCCAAGTCTTTTATTACGACTTTAGTGTTTGCTTCCTCATAAACTTATGTTCGAATGGTGAGCATTTCGATTTCCGTGGGGATGATGGCCTCCATCCCATATGTGATGGCGAATGGTGATTCCCCCTTCGGCTTTCGACCGGTTGTCTTGTAGGCCCATAACACTCCTAGTAGCTCTTCTACCTACCTTCCTTTGGCTGAATGTAGGCGTTTTTTCAAAGCTAACAGGAGTGTTTTGTTAGACGCTTCTTCCTGGCCATTGCTTTGCGGGTGCTGTGGGGTGGAGTATAGGTTTTTTATTTTCAATTCACTGCAGAAGTTCCTATATACTCGGCTATCGAACTTTGGTCCATTGTCTGTTACAATTGATTGGCGTATCCTGAATCTGCACACAATGTTTTTCCATACAAACTGAACAACTTCCTTGTCTTTGATGGATGCAAAGGCTTCGGCCTCTATCCATTTGTTGAAGTAGTCAGTGACAACTAGAAATAGCTTCTTTTGAGTCGAGGCGGTAGGCAATGGCCCAACTATGTTGATACCTCATTGAGCGAAGGGTCAGGGGCTTGTTATGGTTGTTAAATCTTGGGCCGGGAGTTTTGAGATGGGGGCACATCGCGCCTTGATCACACTTTCCTAACATAGGTGGCGGCGCTCTATTCGCATGATGAAGCTGATAATGGCCGCTAATTATGAAGCTCTATGCGCCAACGATCCTATGCTTTGAATAATTTCCATATCCATCGTGGGCTACGCAATATGTACTATCCCTATTGTTGAGTGAGGCATTTAAGATAGGGCCCGCCTAGGGACCGTTTATCTGTGTTGTTGTGAGGGAGAGCAAGCTACGGACTTAGATCTTACGGGCTTGACTGCATTCCTCTAAGCGAGTTCCCAGACTTGAATAGCGGGCTCCTGGAGTTATCAAAGAAGGAACTATTTCATCTATTTCATTCACCCGACTGGTAGTGATTAACGACTTTAGTTGATAGTAGACGGGGAGGAGCACTGTTTCCTTTATTGGTAGTGACGCAACTACGGTAACCAAAGCGTCCATTATTTCATTTGAGCTTCTCGGGACATGCTCCAACCGCTAAGCCACAAAGCTTCCCAGCCGTAGGTTGATTAGACTCACATACTTGGCCATACGTTGGTCTCTTGTTTCATATTCTCCGTTTACCTGCCCTACTACCAATTGATAATCACTTCTTATGACTATTTTTTCTGAGGACACGAAGATTGTGAGATCGAGTCCGGCTATGATCGCTTCATATTTGGCTTCGTTGTTAGAAGCGGGAAAATTCAAGCATATGGCCTACTCTATGACTTCTCCGGTTGGGGTTTTGAGTTTCAGCCCTAGGCCGACTTTCGTCTGTCGTGAGGCACCATCCACATTTAGAGTCCACCAGCCGGTGCTGTCTGGTTCCATTTCTTGTTAAGGAATTTCTACTAAGAAGTCAGTTAGCACCTGTCCTTTAAAGGCTAGGCGGGGTTTAAATTGAATGTTGAACTCACTTAATTCGATTTCCCACCGGGCCATTTTCCATGACAGGTCGGGCTTATGTATAGTGCTTCTCAGAGGAAGATTGGTGAGTACGGTTATGGGGTGTGCCTGGAAGTAGGGGCAGAGTTTTTTGGCGGCTACCCTAAGGGCCAGCACCGCTTGCTCGAGACGGGTATATTGAGTTTTTACCTCGGATAGGGACTTTCTTACAAAGAATATGGGCTTCTGTTGTTGATGCTCGTCTTCTTTGAATAAAGTTGCACGTACTGAAACATCATAAACAACTATGTAAAGATAAAGCGTTTCACTTGTCTCCGGGCTAGCCAGAATTGGCGGATCGATGAGATATTGTTTGATTGCTATAAGGGCTTGGTCACATTCTTTATTCCAGTCGTTCTTCTTAGCCCCTTTTAGATTGGTGAAAAACAGCTTCAATCGGTTTGTAAAACAAGAGATGAATCACCCCAGAGCTGCCAACCGGCTAGTCAGTTGTTGTACTCCCTTTTTTGTGGTAGGAATTTGAGATTCCATAACGACCTTGGAACAGGATTGGCCTCAATCCTTCTTTGCGTCACCATGAAGCCGAGGAATTTACTTGAACTAATTCCGAATGCACACTTTAGGGGATTTAGTTTCATACCGTTCGTGTGCAACAGCTCAAAAGTCTATTGCAGATGCTCTGTATGATCAGGGTGTTCTTTGGACTTGACAAGCATATCATCAATATAGACTTCCATAGTCCTACCAATCAATGGCCAAAATATCTTGGTCGCTAGTCTCTGATAGGTTGCCCCAACGTTCTTCAAACCAAAGGGCATCACATTATAGCAGTATAGCTCATGCGGCGTAATGAAGGCCGTTTTCTCTACGTAAAGCAGGTGCATTGGAATTTGGTGATAACCTAAGAAGGTGTCCAGAAATGACAGCATCCCATGCCCGGCAGAGGCATCAACGAGTTGATCTATTCGTGGTAGAGGGAAGTTGTCTTTCGGGCATGCTTCATTGAGGTCTATGTAGTCCACGCATACCCTCCATTTACCATCCTTCTTTGGGAAAACTACTACATTTTCAAGCCATTCAAGATACTTCACCTCTTTGATAAAACCTGCACTCAACAAATTCTCTACCTCTGTTTGAATAATCTTACGACAATCTGGGTGGAAGTGCCTTATCTTCTGCCTAATAGGCTTTGCCGTGGCAATAATGTTAAGTTTATGAGAGGCCAATGTTGGGTCAATCCTAGCCATGTCTGAGTGACTCTAGACGAATAAATCTTTGTTTCCCAACAATACGCGTCATAGCTGTTCTTTTTCTTCTTTGGATAACAGGGTGTTGGCATATATATGTGTACTTCTTCGGCCCGTCCAACGCTACTGTCTCCAGAGGATCCACAACTAACGGATCCTTTTCTTCCACCCTTACCTGGGCGGCGAGCTGCTACGCAGAAGTGTGATCCCCAAGGGGAAGGCCATTTGAACCCTTTTCCTCTCGATATTCCCGTATAGATAATTGGTAGCATTTTCATGCAGCTAGCTGGCTGCTTAGAAGATCGACTTGCCCTACGCTGGTTAAACAACTAACCATTTGATGATATATTGAAGGGACAACCTTCATCGAGTGCAGCCAGGCCCTACCTACTATGCAATTGTATGGCCCCAAGCCTTCAACAACTAAGAATAAAATTTGTTGGGTGATTGGCCCTGCTTGCATAGGAAGTGTGATATCTCCCAGAGTTATGGTTGTCGCGCCATTGAAACTAGAGAGGAATTGTCCGACCAAATTTAACAATAGCAGGGAAAGCTTCATCTGGTTGAAGGCAGGCATTTGCAACAAATCTACAAGAATTTTGCCAGGGATCTACCGGCACCACAGTGGCCACATCAAACCACTAATGCAAGGGTGAATCTGAAGTGCATCATAATAGGGCATGACCCTACTCCGGTTCTTTGGGGAAGGATATGGGGCGGTCATGGAAACTAGGCTCTTCCCGGCTACCACTTATGTGGACAGCGTTTACCTCGGCTTTGACCGTGGTTTCCCTCAGAAGCTTCTTTTGTTGGTGTTTTGACTGGTACTAATCGTCAAGCGGCTGTCCCAGTATGTAGTTTATGGTCATCCTAGGTTCCGGAGGCATGGCTACGCTGGTTGTGATTCTGCCTACTATAGGTGCGGGTTCTTCCTCGCGATCAAATTCCCTGATATATCTCCTGAGGTGCCCCGCTCTAATCAGTCTTTCTACCATAAATTTTAGGCTTCGACACCTGTTAGTCCCATGCCCATTATCTCTGTGATAATCTCACCGTAAGGATGGGTTTCTCTGAGAAGGGTCCATTTTGATTGGCGGAGGCCATTTGAAATCCGGCATGTCGTGAATGAGAGGCAGTAACCTCTCATAGGTGATATTCAGAGGATTGAATCGCGGGGGCTCCCTCTTCTTCTATGGTTGGTCTCGAGGTTGCTTCTGATTTTTTCGCTATCCTTTACTGTGCTTAGGCAGATTCTTCCCCTTCGGCTTACTATTTCCAACCGGCTTGCTTATGATCATAACAGTTTGAGTTGTTGCACGGATATTGTCTTCCAAGGTGGAATACCTGGCCTTGTCTGTACAATTCTTCAGCTTTATGATTTGGATCAAGACAATGGTGAAAGATTAAAGTGGGCTGAGCGTGAAATCTTGAGTGGGCATCCATCACATGAACCTCTACTGTTGGACTGACCTGCAGAAACTCTTGGTGAAGTCTCGTATGGTTTCCTCTTCTTGCCTTATTATGGTCTAAAAAGAACTAATGTTCCTTTTCTGCCGTATTGAGCAAAGGTACTAGGAGATGAACATGGTTCAGAGCTCGTGAAACGAATTCCTGCGAATCAACGTAGGGCCCTGGATAAACTAGTCTTGTGGCCCTTGGAGACTAGTCGAAAAGACTTTGCACGAAACGGTGTCGTTTTTAAGGCGTTCGATTCATTATGCAGTTGGCAATGACATGTGGTCATAAGGATCGCTGGAGCCGTCGAACATAGCAAAGGTCGGCAGGACGAACCCTCGTGGTGGCTTGTAATCAAGGATGTGTTGCCCAAGGAGGGAAGTGAGCATGTCATTGGGGCTTCGAATTGCTGATGTAGACGGTATGTAAAGTGCAAGCCCGCATTCGAGAAGGCGGGTAAATCAATTTCATGTGGGCGGTATAGCGCGATAGGCAAAATCATCGTTTCAGTACTGTTTAGGCGATTAAACCTCGGCCCATTGCGAAGCGGAATGTATCATGTGGAATTCTTGAATGCGCGAGGCGATGTGAGTGTCTCCGGAACAATCTATCCTTGTTTCTTTTTATTAGAGAGGGATCTGGCGAGTTGTTTGAGGATAGTTCGTCGTCTGCCGGGATATCTACATCATCAAGGACGATGGGCTTTTTTCCTTTATCGCTAACATCTGGATACTGTGCTTCACCGTTATCTTGTGAATCTCTTTCGTCAAGATCATGCCTTTTCTCTACTTGGGCTCGCAGACGATCGTTTTCATGCTGCAGGTGCTCAGCGCGTTCCTGCAATTCCTTCATATGTCTCGATTGCTCCTCTTGCTTCTTCTCCATATCTTGACGCCAATGAAGAAACTGATCTTCAGGCAACTGGATCACCGAGTTGATGTCATTGCAACTGTATCAGGCGAATCAGATGAGGGAGCAGGAATAGTTGGAGCTTCTGGTGGCAGAGGGCTATCAGAAAGTTGTTGGGCAGGAATCGCCACATGGTCAATGAGACTTTTTATTCGATTCCGACAAACGCGGGATGTGTATCTGAATCGTCCCGATCCTCGGTTCATCGGTGGGTGATGTGACTTGCAAGGTCGGTGGTGGTGTGTCGACCACATCTCCAATAATTAAATTCGACGAAATCTTTGGAGGGATGAAGAAAGTACGATCGTTAGGGTTACATACCTTCTTCCGTGGGAGGGCTCTTGTTTAATACTCGAATTTGTCCTAGATTTTAGGAAAGATAATCTCGTGATTTTGATGATAAAGTCTCTCTTTCCTTATCGAAGACCAATTCTCCTCTCACATGTAGTAGGACGACCGGTTGGGGGACTCAGGACCCTTGGTGATAAAATCTCTCTTTCCTTATCGAAGACCAATTATCTTGGATTTTTGGAAAGGTAATCTCATGATTTTGGTGAAAAAATCTCTCTTTCCTTATCACAAACCAATTCTCTCTTATTGAGGATTAAAGTTTTTTACTAACCTCTCAAGTGTAGTAGAACAGCCGGCTGGGGGACTTAGGACCCCAGAGGGGCACTAGGAATGTACCGTCTGGGTGGTTCCCATGTGGTTTTGCTATACCAAGCCACCTTGGGCCGCTTCCTGTGGCGAGCCAGGCGATGGGCCTGCCCGGGCTTTGGGCCTATTGATTAGTGGGTCTGGCCTCATAGGCCATGGTACTCACAGTACTGCGGCAATATTGCTCCCCCACTCCTTGAAAATATCATTATGTGTCCTAAATAAAATATATTTTTTTGAGTAATTTGATTAAAAGAATTTTTGACAATTCAGTTTTGGAAATTTGATCCTCCATCGATTTTTTACCTAATTTTAATAAAAATGTCCTTGTTTGTTTACATAAATAACCCTTGCTTTCAAGAGATAGTAAAGCACGCGTAAATGAAGGACCAATTTAAGGTTATTTGATGTATTTTACTCAAATATTTCTTTCCTTTTTTCGTATTTTTATATTTTGAAGTGGTCAGAGGCTTCAACAACCAAACAAGATTTGGAGAATGTGGGCATATGGGGATGACGCAAAGCTAAAGACGCTATATATCACCAATGATTGTTATATGATGCGGAATAATGTTCAAGTGGAGATATCTAATCGATGTGAGATTATGTCGAAGGTACCTAAACGATGTGGGATTATTTCCAATTGGAGGTACCTAAACAATGTGTCGAAGTGGAGTTACCTAAACTATGTTCTTGTGCTAAGTGACATTAACTATGGCACGCATGATGTATTACCGCCTTTGTCACTTTTAAGTGGAATGTGCTATGATCCTTGCAAATTCCAATTGATCAGTAGTTATAGATAACAAGCTAATTAAGCTTTTTTTTTTCTTCTAATCATTAATACTAACTTTATTTGTTTATTTTTTGTTCCTATTAAAGAATTCGGTGAATGATTCACTTGTAGGCTATGTAGCCTTTCTTTTTTTTTTTAAAAACATCAACGCAGATCCTTAACTTCAAATATATATATATTTTTGGTACTCTTCCTCTAGAACATAGAAATCTGGTTAACCTTCAGGAACCCTTTTTTAAAAAAATATATAGATATATATATCTTCAATGCAAGTCCTTAAGGGTTGGAAAGAAGCGATGACATTTAAAGTAATCACTCTATTCATTTTAAACTTTAATGTCTTTTTTTTTTCTGAATTTCTCATATCCATTAATTGGCATGGACTTTTTAACTTTTTCCCTTAGAGAGCTAAGAAATGCATTGATCATTGGAAGTGTTCCATCTATAGGAATTCCAAATGTTGCAAAGACTGATTCTACTTTTGTAGGGATTTGAGTTTCAACAACTTATCAGGTGGAATTCCGGTGGCTGTTTGACTTGTAGGATTCGGATATCTTTTCTTTGAGATCTTGGTTGCATACTTGCGTTTATTCCTTGTACTTCCTTTATATCTTTTCTTTGAGATCTTGGTTGGTATTCAATTTTATTCTACATTTCAGTTGTGGAATATGTATGAGTTTCTGCGTTTGACTTCTAAAAATGTTTGTGCACTTCTCCAAAAGGAAAAAAATAACAAGCTACATCAAATGAATCCCATTGAGCTTTAGATTAGAAAATATGATAATTATTGTGTAATTTTTTGAGATAAAAGAGCATTGATGAAAGATAACTATTATTAGTATTCAATGTAAATTGTTTTATTGAAGATTCTTTTGTTGTATTTTTTTTTTTTTTAATATGAGGTGTATGTGTAAAATTTCAATAGTAGGGTGCAATAATCGAATTAAAAAAATGGTATAAATTTTAAATTAAAATAATGAAGCTTTCACGTATAGACCTATTTTGTTCCAAAAATATGGAGGTTTACATATTAATGCTTCTATAATACCTGCACTTCTTTTGTCTTGTTCCAATCTTTAATACAATGGATTTCTCCTTTCTAATCATCATGAATAATTCATAGAATACCAGGAAAATTGACTTACAGGTTTCAAGGTTTCAACTTTGCGGAAGCAGATTAGATGATCAGTTAACTTGCGTTACTGGTCGATATCACACTGCAAAAAGCCTTCTTTGTTTTCACAACCTAAAATCCACTTGTTACAAAAAATCCTTTTCTTACATTTTCTTTTCTCTGTTTTTTTTTTCTTCTTTCTTCAAAAACATAAGGAAACCTTTTTCATTTTATATGGGATGTTTTACCACTTCCCACTTCCTAATAACTGCTTTTAGTAGTTATCTTATATGGAAAATGGGTTGGGCTCCCATTATGGGCTCCCATTATGGGCGGACCCATGATCCAAACTCTAACATCTCTTACTCACACATTAATGGGATGCTTGATAAACTCAAGAGAATACATTCTCCATTCTTTGTAACAATTCATACTTGGATAATAGGTAGTGCAACCAACATACTCTAAGAGCTCATTGTTATACATATGTTCGGAATATATAACATCTTAAGATGACTTTGAGTAGATTATAGTATGCAGTACCCTATATCATTTTTATCACATTTATCAACTCTCATGATCATTATTATTATATTTGTATTCACAGTATATTTAAAATTAAGCAGAAAAATAATAATTGGTTAATGTAACGCTTCATTGATCTTCCTTTTCTCATGATTCTCTTAACCTTAATTTAACTTGCTTTTCTAGGAATGTCCCGTTAGATCGAATCATTCATGATCCTTTGGTAACATCCTAAGATAGCAAACATTAGATTAAGTCTTGAGTAACTTATAGGAGTCATGAGGGTACATTTGTAAGGTTTATATTACCTTAGGGTCTCACATAATAACAAGTTGAGATCATTACTTATATTACCCTTGTAGATCAAAATTTTGCACACATGGTATGAATTCATGTGTTCTTAGGCATTCTCATCTCCTTTCCGTGGGTACGTATGTCTTCATGATTGGCGAATCTTTGCCTGAATGGTAGTTAGACACGATATCGACTTGAGTTCACTAATCTACTCTTTGTTTATTGCACTAGAACTCGCATCTGGCATTATAAACAAATATGGTAAAGTGTATACATACCAAAAATAAATAAATTATAATGACCTTCAATCATTTAGTAAGATGACATTCTGAATTTTAAGTCTAAGCTCTTTTATTATCACTTAGATAACAAGCTTAAAATTTGTCGTACTCATACATCACTAAGATGATGGCGTGCACCCATGTGGAGGGTCAATCTCTTATCTTCCTGACATACTTCTCCAACTTATTTGTATCTTAAGAACATTCACATGCATGTGTGCTAAAAAAAATATTCATACAAGTACATTAGGATCTAAGCAATCCCTGAGACCTTATATGTTCAATAAATACATCTCTTGGGATAGGCTTCGTTAATGGATCTGCAATCATAACTCAAGTAGAAATGTACTTCATGTTTACTCTTTTACGTGCCGCCATGTCTTTTACAAAATTGTATTTAGTATCTATGTGTTTGGTCTTACTGTGGAACTTTGGGTCTTTAGTAAATGAAATGGCCGCCTGACTGTTACAGTTGACTAACACTAGATCAGTTGAAGTAGTGGTGACCCCCAAATGATCTAAGAACCTCTTATGCTATACGTCTCTTGTACTGCTGAAGAAAATGCCACAAATTCAACTTGCATTGTTGATAAGGCTATACAGGGTTGTTTCTTACTACTCCAAGATATAGAGCCATTACTGAGTAAAAAAACAAACCCAAAGGTGGATTTTCGCTCATCTAAGTCTCCTTCCCAGTCGGCATCAGTATAACCTCTTAAATGAAGATCATAGCCTTGATAGCATAACTAGTAATCAACAGTTCCTTTTAGATACCTCAGAATTCTTTTTGCAACTTTCCAATGTGTTAGGCATGGGTTGGATTGATATCTGCTAACCATACCAACAACAAAGCAGATATCGGGCCTTGTGCACATCATTGCAAACATTAGACTACCAACAACACTAGCATAAGGAACTGTGCTCATTTGTTCCTTTTCCATTTGAGTCTTAGGACACAATTTTCATCTCAACCCTTCACCTTTAACAATAGGAGTATCAATGGTTTGCAATCTTGCATTCTGAATCATTCAAGTATTTTTCTAATATACGTCTCTTGTGAAAGAGACAATACTTTCCTTGGACGATCTCTTGAAATCTTAACTCCAAGAATATATGAAGCCTCACCCATGTCTTTCATTTCAAAGTTATATGACAACCATGCTTTTATGTCATTAACATACTCCTTATCGTTTCCAGCTATAAGTATATCATTGACATATAATGCTAAAATCACAAAGTTATCCTTAGACCTTTTAGTATATACGCAATGATCTTAATCAATCACCATGAAATCATTTGAAATGATCACATTATGAAAGCGAATATTCCATTGTCTCGAGGACTGCTTTAGGCCATAGATAGATTTCAAAAGTCTACTAACTTTATGTTCATGACCTTCCTTAATAAGCCTATGGGGTTGTTCCGTATATATTTCTTCCTCCTAATTCTCAATTAGAAATAGATCTTCACATCCGTTTGATGTAATTCAAGGTCTAGGCTTTCAACTATAGCCAGAATTAAGCGAATTGAGGTGAAACGCACAACAGGTGACAAAGTTTCTTCATAGTCAATTCCTTCCTGTTGTGTATACCTTGTGACTAAATGACTTTGTACCTCTCAGCGGTATCATCGATATGCGTTGATTTTGAGAACCCATTTGTTCTTAAAAGCCTTGTGTCCTTTTGGGAGATCTACCATTTCCCAAACTTGGTTGGTTCTCATGGATTCCATTTCTTTTTCCATTGCCTTAATCCATTTCTCTTTATCAGGGCAAGAGATAGCCTCCTTGAAATTCTTAGGCTCATCTTCGTCTTGTGGAAGAATCATAAAAGCTTCACCACCTTTAATCTCAAATCGATGGCGAGGAATGCTTGTATGATTACTTCGTCGTAATTGAGATTCATTAATCCTCAAAAAACTCCCATTCGGGCTAGGATCACTCTCATTTGCATTAGATGATGGAATTGGTGCATGTAAATGTGAAATTGATTCATCATCTTCTAAATTCCACAAACTCGAATGAGATGATGCTAGTAAGTGTTGATCTATTGTCTCAAACAGTGATAAGTCCAGACTTATCTCACATTTTTTAGGAAATTCATTCTCTAAGAATGTAACATCACGTGATCCAAACTCAGTTACACTGCCAGTTTCTTGCTAACTTATGAACACGTATCCTTTTGAGACATCAGAGTACCTCATAAAGATACTTTTCTTTCCTCTTGGGCCTAACTTTCCATATTTATGAGAGGAATCATGAACATAAGCAGCACATCCCCAAGGTTTCAGAACACATAGGTTAGGCTTTCTACTAGTCCATAGTTCATATGGAGTGGATGCAATTGATTTCGTAGGCACTTGATTAAGTAAAAATGTGGCAGTCAATAATGCATCACCCCAAAAAGTGATTGACAAATGAGCTTGTGCCATCATAGACCTAACCATTTCAAGAAGCGTTCTATTTCTTTGTTTTGCAACACCATTTTGTTGTGGAGTTCTAGGAATACTCAACTAATGTTGTATTCCTTTCTCATTGCACAATTCTCTAAACTGATCTGAAAAATATTCTCGACCTCAATCAGTTCTTAATGCTTTTATTTTTCTATCTAGTTCAATTTTAACAAAAATCCTATACGTGTTGAAGCAACTTAATGCTTTAGACTTATGGGATATCAAATAGACAAAACCAAATCGAGTGTAATCATCAATAAATTTGATGAAATATAACGCTCCATGCCTAGCTCTTTGATTCATTAGACCACAAATGTCAGAATGAACTAATTGCATTGGAAATTCAGCTCTAGTTCCTTTTCCAAATGGTTTTCTTATAGTTTTTCCAACTAATCAAAATTCACAAGTGGACAAAATTACATTGTCAATATTAGCCAATAAGTCTTCTTTGGATAATCTATTCATTCTCTGTTGACTAATATGTCCAAGTCTAGCATGTCATACATTCACATCATTCTCAGAATCACGCGAAGTAGAGAACATGGAAAAACTCACATTACAACTACTCAAGTTCTAATCCAAATCCATAATGAAAAAAATATCTAGAACATAACCAGAACCAAAATAAATTGTTCCCAAAGGCAAATTAACCCGACTATCATGAAAGTGCCAACTAAATCCGAGCTTAAGCAATTCCAATACATAAATTAAATTTCGACAAATCTAAGGATCAAATAACACATCATGTAGGAATAAGGTTCGACCACTTTGCATGACTAACTTGCATGTGCGAACTCCTTTCGTGTTATTTCCCACAAAAGCCCACTTTGCTCCACGCAGAACTCGTCGGAAGTCCATAAATGCTTCTCGATCATTCGCTATGTGGTCTGTGGCCCTTGAGTCTTTTTGGGCTTGGTGCAATCTTGAGCGATGTGACCACGTTTGTTACAATTATAGCATCTCACTTTTGCTATATTTTTCTTCTTATTACTCTTGAATTTTCAATGTTGGTTTTGCTTAGACTTCTTGCTTGGATGTACTTCTTCTTTCCCCTTATTAGACTGTGATCCACCTTTGTACTTGCACTTTCGTTCTGAACCCCCATGTGAGCTAGGTCTAGCCATGTACACATCAATACTTGGCTTAGCAGCTTCAAGGTGATCCTCTTCCAGCTCAATGTGACGCATAGCATCTTCCAAAGTTTTTATGTTTTCATTGTGGGTCAGGTGTATTTTCATATGCTCCCAACTATAGGGTAGGGAACAGACGACAACTTGAACTTGTTGCTCATCTATCAAGGTATGACCAACATCTTTCAGCTCAGTTATCATGTTTGACATATGCCTTAAATGTTTTTTCATTATATGTTCAGGATGCTTCTTGTATGTATCAAACTTGATAGTCAACGATTTGAGTTTGGATATAGACGTACCTCCAAACTTCGCTTTCATTGTAGACCATATGTACTGCATTTGATGCCTTCGAACTCGTGCATGGCATCATCGTCCATCTTTGGTCAGCAATGTAATGTGAGCGAGTGAGTTTTTACTCTTCCAAGTTTCATAAGTCTCATGGTCCCTCCTATGTTGGGTCGTGTTGCCTTCTTCAAGTTCATTCATGATAAAATTCAGAACTTCAAGAGCCTCTTGCTCTTCCAACACATATTAGATTTTCATACTCCAAATCTCATAATCGTCACCATTCAACTTTTCACCTGTTTGAACCGGCAGCTTAATATTCTTAGAAGCTAAAGCCATTTATTGTAGAACACATAATCCTACACAAGACATGCACATTTATTAATGTCTAGCAATACATACATATACTTTGTTAATAATTAATTAGATTAATAAATAACACATTAGATTTTAGAGTTCAAAGGTCACTAGGTTTCCAGTCATCGCCTAATATTCTAATATAGTCGAAATATTAATCTAATTAGTTGAAATATTCTCTCGATTGCACCCAAAAAAAAAAAAAACTTTCTCAAACAATTAATCAAAGGCATACATAATTAATTGAATTGAAACAATCAAAACAAATTAATTGATAATATAATAATGTTGTCATACTTATACATTAATATCCAATGTCAAACAATAAAAAAAAAATTTCTCTAGTAACATAATTACATTAGAAACAAGTTCTAATTAATAAACTAGAAATTTAACAGGAATGGAACGGACAAGCTTAAAATAAAGTTCCACTGAAATACCAAGAAAAACTGTAGAGACCTCAGATGGACTAGAACCAGACTTAACCAATGCAATAGTCCTTACATAATCCCTCACAAAAAATTTCACAAGTCTTTCATAAGACTTATTAATTTTCTCATTTGTCCATAATAAATCGAGGGTGTCCCTATACTATGGAAATAAGGCAGATTTTAAAGCCTTATATTTTTCAGCATCAATGGGCAAACCACCTTCCTAAACTATATTTTGAATCTTTTTGTTAACATTGACGATATGATCCACCATACAAGTCACAACATTGCCTGAAGTAGTGGTCACAATGTTTTCAAGATTTTTAATCATCCAAAAAACTTTATTTCTTTGTTTTGCAATCCAAATAACCTTAGGAGTCTTCACCGTGATTGCAATATTTTATGTAACACAAACGGAAAATAAATATGATAAATATGCAATCATACACATAAATCACAATGATTAAAAATAAAATTTCAATCAAATTATGTGTGAAATAGATTCATTGGACTTTCCAATTTGTTATTATTATTAGAAGAGAAAAAAAAAGGTCAACAGTCAAAGTTAATGATCAACAGATGTCAGATTTGATCGATTAACCCTCAAAATGGGTCGGTCAAATGAGTCAATCAACTCTAAAAATTGGTTGGTCAAATGGATCAATCAACTCTCAAAATGGGTTGGTCAAACGGATCGATCAACCCTCAAAATGGGTCGGTCAAACGGGTTGATCAACCCTCAAATTGGTTGGTCAAACCCACTTTCCCACTTCTGTCATCTCTCCCAAAAAAAGGCTGATTTAAAATACAAACCCACTTGCAGGAATTTAAAAAAAAAAAAAAACTAAACAAAAAAACCCATATTTGAAGTTTAAACGCGGCTCAGGAGTCCATAACTTTTCCAATTATGAACGGAAAAAAGCATACCATATCTCATTTTAAAGCTTGAAACTTGAATTTTAATGTCATGTTATGATCTCTCTGAGATGCCTCCAAAAAACACAGAAAAGTTCACCGAAAGAGGGCTGCCCAAAACAGTTCTCATTTGTTGAAAACTTCATAAAATTTTTTTGATGACTTAAAAAACGAGGGCTCATATCTTACTCATTTCTCAACCAAAAATAGTAAATAAGTTATCGATTTAAAGCCCTAAAAGTCATCTATACACTCATTTGACTATTTTATATAAAGGCATAATATTTAGATAGAAAACAACATGCAAAAGGACCCTCGATAGGGTTGAGATCAATAAATAATAATAAAATGGCAAAAACCGTAATGCCCTCTATACTTGTTTTTATTTTATTTAAAAAATAAAGAAATAAACAACTAGAACACAAGTCGAAATAGCTCTGATACCAATGATGAATAATTCATAGAATACCAAGAAAATTGACTTACAGGTTTCAAGGCTTCAACTTTGCGGAAGCGGATTAGATGATTAGTTGACTTGTGTTACTGGTTGATAGAGACAATCACAGTGCGAAATGTCTCCTTTGTTTTCATAGCCTAAAATCCACCACTTGTTACATAAAAGCCTTTTCTTACGTTTTCTTTTCTCTGTTTTTCTTCCTTCTTTCTTCAAAAACATAAGAAAACCTTTTTCCTTTTATATGGGAAGTTTTACTACTTCCCATAACTGCTTTTAGCAGTTATCTCATATGGAAAATGGGTTGGGCTCCCATTATGGGCAGACCCATGACCCAAACTCTAACAAATCGTAATTTTTTTTAAAGATTTTTACAAAAATATATTTTATCATCGGACACATATGAGGAGAGAAACCTGCATTGATGGATTCCTTAGTTAGGACGCTAAACGGTTCATAATCATGGTCATGCATATGCCCAACAAAAGCTTTCATGGTATATTCCATGTATGATTGTGGGTTTCTACTATCCTCTACCGAAAAGGAAAATACTAGAAAGGATTTTTATTGGATATCATAATATTGGTTTCTTCCACAAGGTTGGACGGGATTTTAACAGCTGAACTAATACAGATTTTGCATACTTGGATGAAGGATTTTTAACATACAACGACCATAGCCTGAATTCGCAGCATATGTAACACATACATGTTCAGATTCTTATTGACGTAGAGCCCAGGAAAGGAAATATATATTTATTACTAGCACATTTGTTGGGTCCTTCAACGAAATCCATGCACCACCTACCACAGCTCCACCACCACCAGCCCCACGAGCAACGCTATAGCTCCACCTCGAGCAGATGGCCTATCCCGTCACTAATCACATTACCATTTCCATTTCCATTTCCATTTCCTGTATTTTCATTTCCATTCCCATTTCCCATATTTCCATTTCCATTTCCATTTCCCGTATTTTCATTTCCATTTCCATTTCCCGTATTTTCATTTCCATTTCCATTTCTGTGTTCACATTTTCCATTTCCATTTCCGTGTTCCATTTCCATTTCCATTTCCGTATTTCCATTTCCATTTCCATTTCCATTTTTTTTTTCCATTTCATTTCATTCCATTTCCATTCCATTTCTTCCACCTCCTTGAGCATCACCGGTCATGCTAGTGAATTCACCTCCACCTGCAATACTACCATTCGTCTAACTGCGTTAGCTCCATTTTCAGTAGCAACACTAGCCCCACCATCATTCCCATTTCCACCTTGACCACCAAGCCCTCTCTTAGGAATGAATGTTTTCTCATCTTCAAAAGGACCCTTTTGGCTCAAAAGCCTCTTACTTGCTGTGGAATTGCAAACCAGAGCACTGAGAAGCATAAGAACAAGAAACTTGGAAGTCATCTTTTCAAGATGGTGATAATGGAGATGGAACTCAATTTAGTAGAGGTAGGGGCTAAAAAGAAAGAATATATTGAGATGAGAAGATGATGACAAGTTGAAAAGGGCTTAAGGCTCCGTTTGGAACCCATAAATTACTAAAGAATGACAATATAGAGGAAAATGGAAGGAAAGAAAATGAGAAAAAAAATAAAAAATAGGTTAATTAAACATAATAAATTAATTCTATGAGGACTAAGAAATTTAAAAAGAAGTAAAATTTTGAGGAATATTGATTATGTTTGATTTTCTTTTATTTTTTTCACAATGAAACCAAACATAAGAAAATCATTTTTTGAAAAAATTTTTACACCACTATCTTTAGGGTTTAGTGATCTTTAATGGTATTCACTAAAAAAATTTGACCAACATCTTTAGGTTTTAGTGATTCTTAATGGTCTTCAAATTTTCGACCAATGTCTATTGGGTTTAGTGATCTTTAATGGTCCTCATAAAAATTTTGACCAACATCTTTTGAGTTTAGAGATCTTTAATGATCTTCAACCTTAAATCTTTCTCACTAAATGCATCTCCCTTTGAGATAGATGACTATCAGTAGCACTCATGAGAAGAAGTTCAAGATTGTCCATTATTGCATATGCAAACAAATGACTTTCCATTTTTGCATACGCAAAGAAATGTATGTATAAATCTTCATCAAAGGCATAATAAATACTTCAATATATCCATTCATTAATTTATCTCAAAGAAGGCATGGAATATTTGCAGAAATATTACAAAACCTAATGGAAAATGTCATCCTCTACCCTTCTTGTTATTTGTCTCAGTTTGATTACCCTCTTCTCTTGCAAGTAAAATTAAGAAAATGATTCGAGAAAGGAATGTACCTAGTAGAAAGCTCTCATTGGTTGGTGGGTAGGAGCCCAGTTTAATTTGTAGGAAATTTTACAAGTTGCCATGTGATCATTCTATTTTCTTGTTTTCCCACATTAAGAAATGTAAAATTTATAAATTTGTCAAGTTTGAAAAATAAAATTTGTTTGTTTTGTCATAAATAAAAACACAAGATTAACCCAGCAAACATGCACAACCGCAGAGTTGATCACGCGATTCGGTTAGCTTACATCACAACGGGGCTAAGCCCACATGCAAGGATTCCGCCATCTGATCGGGTTACATTTGGTGTTATATGAGACAAGACTCCCCCTTTTTCTAACTCCTTCTTTCACTTAATTCTCTCATAGTGAAACACTTAGAACAAGATCCCCTCATTTAACAACATCTAGACCACAAACCAGAACATCGTTAAACAAGATGGATAAAACCTCAGCATTTGAGATAAACCAGAGACCGATATCTAGCAGTAGGTATTCAATCCCAAAATCAACTTCTTGTTCTCCTACATACTTTCTTGTGGTGTACTTTTGATCTTATCTCTATTTAATATCATAGGGATCCTTGGTCAATATTATGTATCTTTCTCCATAGAAATTTCATGAAATATGATCAATCTTTTATATTTGATTCTGATATCATCTTCTAGTCTTTCTAGTCTATCCTAGAGAATATCAACTTTTGATATGCGGAATATTCCTCCCAATTTATGGAATGCATTTGTCCGTGTTCACCCAAATATGATATATTAATTGTGTCAATAGTTGTGGCATCAAGATTTGCTGTTGTAAAACATGAGATATATTTTTACTTAAGATTATGACAAGGAAATATCTCCAATAAAGTTGTCAATCATTGGCCTCATAAACCTTTGTGTTACTGCTCATGTCTTGATATTCTCAATAATTATATTTATTTCTCTTATTTTTATGTTCTTTGTGTTACAATATGAAGGTTCTTTTTGTGCTTTGTGGATGTAAATTTATGATTAACTACTGAATTTCATATATTCAAGCTTGTATATCTCTCTCTATACATGGATTTTTTTTTTCATTTTGTTCATGTGGTTGTACTTTAACATTAAAGCTTCATATATATATATATATATATATATATATATATACTTTCTCTATATATATATATATATATATATATATATATTTTTTTTTCGATTAGCTTTGAAATTTTTCTAAATCTCGGATGATATATATATATATATATATATATATATATATATATATATATATATATATATATATATATATATATTTTTTTTTTTTCAGTTGAAAACCTGAAATTTTTCTAAATCTCGGATGATGAAACAGACTTTATTGTTGGAATTGTGTCACGAAATCTAGTTATCCAATCGAATTTCGTCGGATTTCGAGATGGTCGGAATTTCACGTTTTTCGAGGCACCTGGTGTAGCAAGTGACACATGGCACTTGGTTGAATGGCTATATTAGAACCATGTGTCAAATGGAGAGGTTAGTCAACAGAGAGAGAGAGTAAGGGATGGCTGTATTCGGCTTGCCCAGGAAAAATCGTGTTTGGATAAGATAAGGAAAGAAAGCCAATGAAAAAGGGACATGTGGCAAGGGTAGGTGGGAGGAGGTCTCCCACTTGAGCAAATTGGATCATTTCAGTGGGGAGAGGAAAATTGGAGGGAAAAAGAGAAAAAGAGAAAGAAAAGAAAAGAGAAAGGAAGAAAATAAGGAGTGAGAAGCTCTAACTTCTCTCTATAATATACGGAGATCGGACCGTCGGTTTTTGTCGAAGCAAGAGACAAAGTTCGTCTACGCGACGAGAGCTTAGCGTGGGTATGAGAATCCGGGGTTTTCGCCAAACTCCGAGAGGTAGGGGTTTTTCTCCTACTCGGTTTAATTCCTGCTTAAGATCCATTTAAATGGCATGAGGTTTGGGGATGTGAATGGCCATGCAGTTCAGTCCTAAAGTTTTAGGATTGAACATTATAATTTTACTGAAGGCTTGTTCGGACGAGTTCGGAAATTTGGATTTTAGGACTGTTTCGGACCCGATCCATTGAGACCACTGGGGCCCATTTTAACAGTCTGGAACTAGTACAGGACTGTTTTTCGGACAGTCGGGACTAATTTGTGGTAGTCCCAGAAATTAATTCTGGAATTTGTTTTAGGTAGTCCAGAGACTAATTACAGATTTGTTATTGGTCAATGTGTGTTGTTTTTATGTGTTGTTGCTAGAAAAATTTAATAACATGTTGGTTGTGTGAATTTATGTTGATATATGCTTATTTGATATATTAGCATGAAATTTATGATGGATGTAAATTATATGTAGAAAATATAGTTATTCATTAAATGACATCCCGCATTTCATGCACGAGGACATTGCTTGAAACAGGTGTGAGTGCATAACATGGTTTTTGGAATAAATTAAATCAGAGGGTTGCCCAACAAAATATTTGTCAGAGTATGTCCACTAAATTTAATCGGAGGGTTGTCCAACAAAATTATTTGTTGGAGTATGTCCACTAAATTATATCGGAGGGTTGTCCACAAAAATATTTGTCGGATTATGTCCATAAATTATTTGAAGGGTTGACAGTAAATTTTGATGTCGAAGATTGATAATGGGTTTTAAGAACAAAATCTTTTATTTTAAGCAGTTTTTCTTAAATGGCAAGTGCATGTGTGAGGGAGTCGATAAGGACTCGAGGCATGGGGTTTGGCATGTAGACATTTGAGTAGGAATGTTCATAATTTTACTTGGATGTGTGTGTTTTCCATTGCATGTGCACTTAGGTGGGGAGTAGCCCTTGAAGGAGAATTCATCTACTGGGAATTGCTCACCCCGTCATGGGAAAATATTTTTAGGTACTGGAGGTACACCGGGGGATGAAACACATCCAAGACCTTAGTTGTGAAGAAAAGGCCAGATTTGGCTTTGTTTTGTATTTTGTAAATTTTGGGTAGAAAGCACGGTTTACATTTGTAAAACGAGTTGTAATTAAAAACTCAATTTATTATGATTAATCATTTGATTTGAGGATTTTCCCGAGTTTCATGTGCCTTTGTAATAAAAAGGTTGTGTATGTTAGGGTGTTTAGAAAAAAAAAAAAAAAAAAAAAAAGGAAACTGGAGGTGCAGAAAGGCCGGAGTAGACTCGCCCATTTTCGATTTATGTTGCGACAAGAGATTTACGGGTTCTTGTCAGATGAGTGAGTGTAATTAATCGCAAGCGAGAGTTGGTAGGGCAGGCATTTTGGGTGTGACAGAATTCTGGAGTCCGCGACAAAGCCTTACGGCTGCGTGTCGCGACATGGTCTTAGATTTGCGGTGGCTCCTAGGTCTTGACAGGGTTCGATGTCTCGACGCAATTTGGCCTGGGTGGGGGAGAATCTCTATCGCGATAAGGGATTTTTGGGTCGCGACAGAGTTGGCCACGACTGGGAGGACAGCGTGCATGACCGGTGCCGAGCGCACGCCAAAGCGCTCATGGTCGACGCCCAGCACGCGCGATAGCGCGCAACCGCATGCACGACAAGCGGGACAAGGAACTCTGTCGCGACAAACTTGTCCATTAGCTATAAAAAAATGACCCTCGGGGGGGCGTCACATATATACTTCCTGGTTGTAAAATCCATAATATTACTTCTTGTGTTTAATACCGGAGCAATCTTCAAAAATAATAACTTGAAGGAAGACAAACCCGATGGGTCCACTAGTAGGCTGGTTAAATACAATTCAGATTTCTCATCATGGGAGACAACCTGATTTCCATCTTTCTCCCTTTGGCTGAAACTGATGAGTTCGAAGGCAAGTTGAAGGAGTGAGAATTAGTGAGAAATGGATTAATGGGCAATGCTCCAGGCGAGAAGGTTCCACGCAGACTTAGAGGGAGTTGGATAAAGAACCACCACTAATTTATTGTAAAACCCATCAAATTTATCATTGAATTTAGATCTTTATGTGATATTGCTCCCCGTTCATGTGATATCATTACGTGTCATAAATATTATTTTGAGTGATTCGATTAAAAGAACTTTTGGCAATCCAATTTGAGAAATTTGACTCTTCATTGATTTTTGGCTTAATTTTGATAAAAATATTCTTCTTGTTTTTTTACAAAAATAACCCTTCTTTAAAGAGATAATGTAAATATATGAAATGAACAAAGGCGTTTTTATTTAAAATGAGTTATTTTTAAATAAAAAATATATGAAAAATTAGATTCATAAATTTAAGGTTTTTAGATGTCTTTTAACCAATCATTCGTTTCTTTTTTCGTATTTTTATATTTTGAAGAAGTGGTTAGAGGGTTCAACAACCAAACAAGATTTGGAGAATGTGGAGCGTATGGGGATGATGCATGGCTAAAGCCTCGTGGAATTAATGCCTAATAAAAAACCTGATAAAAAATTTTCATCCTCTACCCTTTGGTTATTTGTTTTTATTTCTCTTAATTTTCTGCTATTTGTGTTACAATATGAAAGGTCGATTAAATAATGAATTGCATATATTCATGAATTGCATATATTCATGCTTATATATCTCTTTATACATGGATTATTTTATCATGTTGTTCATGTAAAACCCGTGAAAATTTTAAATTTAAATTTTTCAGACAAAAAGGGGCAAAACAATAATTTATCGAAATAGTCTGGAGAAAAGTTGGGATTTTTCTAGATCTCGGATGACAAAACGGATTGCACCATTGGAATCGTCTCGTGAAAATTAGCTACCCAGTCGAATTTCGTTGAATTCTGAGATAGTCGTAATTTCACGTATTGCGAAGAAACGCGTGTCGGGTGACACATGGTGAGCCATGTGAATGACACATGGTGAACCATGTGATGACACATGGCATGCCATGTGAGTGACACATGGCAAGCCATGAATGTCTGTGAGTGCATGTTTCAAAGGCATTGCATGTGTGTGACACATGGCATGCCATGTGTCACCATCTTATGGCCTTTTGAAACCTATATAAGAGATCTCAAAAATTAGTTTGTGTAGAGGGGGCAGCAAGAAGCAGTCAAATTGTTAAGGAGCAGCAAGGGGAGAAGGAAGGAGGAAAGGGAAAAGGGAAGGGAGAAAGAAGGAGAAGAGAAAGGGAGGGAAAGGAAAGGAGAAAGGGAGGAAAGGAAAGAAAGAAAAGAAGAAGGGAGGAGAAGAGAGGGGGAAAAAGAAAGAGGAAAAAGGAAGGAGTGTTGCGCGGTGAGCGGACCGGACGGCAAGAACAGGCTAGCGCTACAGGGTTGGTTTCCTCCTACTCTGGTTATTTTACGCTAGGGGCCATGTAATGGCCTCGGGTTCACGTCAGATTTTCGAGGAGCGAATTTGGATGTGATGTGGTTTGTTTGTGATTGTGTGATGGTCGAAGACCGGTTTGAGTTTTCGGGACTTTAGAGACCGAACACGTGTTGCAGGATGGCAAAATCCCGACCCGAGAATGACTAACGGGGTGTGCCCAAATTACCGCACCCTTGTAGATGAAACCATGTCTCAGCTGGGCGACCATAACTTTCTCGTCAGGAACTGGAGTTACTTTTAGCGTTCTTGGACTCTACGGAAAGCTAGTTGAGTATAGAATTTAATAAAATAAATTTCTCAGCCAAAATGTAGGCTGAACATTGGGCTGGGTCACGGATAGTTGAGGAATAGTCAGTTTTGTTTCCGGAACTTCTATTTTCGGAACCGGTTTGTAATCAAAATGCTTGAGATTGCATATGGCACGGCTTGAGGAGGTGTGTGTTGGATGTTTTGATATTTAAAAGCCGGGCTTTTCGGACTAAGTCCAAATTACAACCCAGGCTGACATGGCGGTTATGGCCGGGAATGGCTAATATGTGTTATTGCCATGAATTCAATGACAAGATGAATATGTGAAATTATATGATAAAGATGGAAATAATTATATGCATTGGGTTGTATGACTGACATACTATGTCTCGGCCCAAGAATATGAATTATGGCATTACTTGCCTAAGTAATGGTTGGAATTATTTTAATACATGCTTGAATGAGGTGTTGACATGAATAAAAATGAATGATAGAAAGATGTAAGTGCATGCTTATGTGATGTATTGATTTGAATATGGAATATTAACACCTTAATTTGCATGTATGTTAAATATGAAATGTTGTGTGCATTAGACATGAGTGTTCATACGCACACACATAGTGTATGGTGTAGAATGTCCATGTAGGGTCTTCATACATTGGTCATGGGTTTGGAGTCTGTGCTTACGAGTGCATTGCATTGGTATGTGGTAACACCACATTACATGAAAGTGTGTTCATGGTACTAATTTGGCAATGCGTTTGGTGTTGAATCGTGTGGGCTTGGGAATGGGATGAAGTCCAATTGAGTTCCATAGTGTTAAACGAAAATGGAAAATGAAATGTGTCGGGCGTAGCAAGTAGGGGATAGATACCCTCGGGTGAAAAGCGGCACAGTTGGAAAGAGGCGTATCCAGGTGGCTTAGAAAAATGTCGGAGGGTGTAAGAGACCTGCGGTGAGACCTCGAAAAGTTTTGTTGCCCAAAAAGACACGAAACGATTAAATACATATCACATAGACTACGGGTTGTGAGATGGGAGTCGGGACTGACTCAGTATTGATTTTTCATTGGCACTTGCATTGGTTGGTGGGTCGGAGGTTGACCCGGTACTTGGGGCATGTAGAGTGTCGTCTCATACATGCATGTAGATTTTTCCATGATAGGACAACATGTATGCACGGATTGGTTGTTGGTTTGACTGTGAAATGATCATTTGCATGTGCACCTAGGTGGGAAATAGCCCTTGTAGGATTTATCTCTGCGGGGAGTTAGCTCACCGTCGTGGGACCCCACTTTCGGTGCGGGACGGTACGAGACAAAGCGGCACTCCTTAGAGACTGGATTATGAAGCGGGCGAGCGCTGGCCCTTGATTCTTGTTTGTATCATATATTAGAATGAACTAGTTTAATATATGTTTTGTATTAAGAGTGATGTAATAACTCTTGGATGCATCAAAAATGTCTTATGGTCTTGTAACCGTATGGACGAGTATGGATGATGGGCCCTATTGGGTCACTTTACTCAAGTATGGGTCTCATGGTATGAGACACACAGGTTTCCGCAGGTTGACGGTGGTCAACAGGATCCCCGGGTTTTGGGGTGTCACAGCTCATGTAGTTGTACGTTCACATTAAAGGTTTCATATATATATATATATATATAAAAGTTGATTAAGAGCCAAAATTAATAATGAACCATTGATCCCCAAGCAAGTTAATTAGTGACATAGCCTATTAATTAATTGTTTAAGAGGCAACAAACCCACTAAAGCAAGAGTTTGGTTACTTGATAGGCAAGAAACCATGTAAGGCTTGGATTGGTTACTTGTCCAACAAGTAACCCTATAAGGTTAGGATTTTTAGTCTATAAATAGACCCCTCTCCCTAATAACCTTCACATACATTCTCCCGAGGGTCTTTACATACAGACACAGGTGTTCTTTCCTCTGGTCTCTGGCAATTAAGCGCATCCACATGCAGATCTATTGCTTTTAGAATAACTTGGAAGGTCCTGCACCAAGAGATTAGTAAACCCTAAGGATGTGACATTAGTTTATCACGCATCTTGTTCATGTGAGATTAATTTATGAATTATGGACAAAGCATAATCATATTACAATTTTAATTGTATAATTGTGCATGTTAATTATGAGTCATTTATGGGATGGTTTAATATTAACTAGTTATGAGCCCATGGTTCCATCTTCTCTTTTGTTTTGGTAAGCCCATTGGACCAAAGCTCAATTGTCCCCTTGTGCTCTATATATATATATAAGTAAATAAAGTCCTAGAATTTCACAAGGGTTTGGTAGAACATACTTTGGAGAGAAGGAAATAACTATATTCAACCCTAGCCTTTTTTTTCATCCCTTGAAGATTTAGGAGACTAATGGTAGTCAACAATTTTAGATCCATGCCAGGTATGTTTTCTACCCTGTACGAATTGATATGTATCATTGTTTCAATAAAGTTATTATTTTGTAGTATATTTATTAGGTCATTTAATTTTTGATCAATTGTTTTTTGGATCAATAAATACTCTTTGATTTTACAAAATATTCTAGCAATTGGTATCAGAGCCATTTTCATTGACATTGAAGCTATCAAATTTTGATTTTCTATATTTATGGAATTTTTGCTTTTCCTATGTTTTCTGGGTTTTTATTTTCTACATTCATCAACATAATCTTGTTTTCATTTTATGAACGCTTGGGTTTTTTATTTTCTTGGTGGAAAGTTTCCAATGTTTGGGGATATAAAGACAAAATCACCATTTCATTCGGTTGAATACCAGTAAAATCTCGAGAATCACGGAATGAAAGTCTCCATATGTTCTAGTATAACATTCTCCCACTGATGTGATGAAAGAGAAAAGTTAACATCCATTGTCAATCATCCATTGATGATTAGAGGATGATTGATTTGACAATCATCCATTGTCAATAATAATAATAATAATGAATTTTTTTTTTTTTGGCAATCAATGCCACTTTATCTCTTGTCATATAATAATTTTTATTATTATTTTATATGATTGATGCTTGATATCTTGAGACTTTTAATAGAAATAATCTTTTTATGATTCATTCATTTAATTCTCATGTATAGGAACCGTCTTTTATGACAAATTAAAAAAAAAATTGTGACGCCCCAATTCCCGGGGGTTCGTTGACTACCCGTCAACCCGCAGAATACTAGTGGATGTCGAGTTACTCGACGCCACTCATGAAAATCGGGCAGAGTCTCCTTTGTACGGGGAGCTCTACCCAAATACAACACACATATAGCTTGTCCCAAATATACACAATGACCACACAGGGTCTCATATACAACTATACCGAGTAAAAATGACCTCTAGGGCCCCTGCATTATACTCACGACATATATCCCAACTATCCAATATAATCCATCACATGAGTAAAACGGCCACTTGGGCCCATAACCAATACTCATAAAACATCCCAACTATATATCATAGTTACAAGAGTTAATGATCTACTCTTATACAACACATATATTAAAATACTAGAATTCTAATACATGCAAAACCATCAAAGCCACATTAGACTTTTGCTCTCGCGGCCTCTATGATGGGCAGTCTCCTCATGCGCTCCATGTACCACTATAAAATAGTATCCCTCGACAGGGTGAACTAATGCTCAGTAGTGGAATCACCCTAAGTGGGCTACTCTCCACCTAAGTGCATATGCAATGCTCCAAAATAAACACACATTCAAACAAATGCATGATCCTACTTGAATGTCCTAGCGATCATCTCATATCGAGTCCTCCCAGAGCTCCTTAACACTGCCTAAGCCACGTATGAGAACCTTAGTTTTTATTTGTGGACAACCCTCCGATATATATATCAATTGGGTCGACTCCGACGATTGATATTATGTGTGGACTACCCTCGATGTATATCAATTGGGCCGACTCCGACGATTGATATTTTTATTTTATATGGACTACCCTCCGATCATTATTATTTTTAGACAACCCTCGAAACCATTCTCTCAAGAATCACCTCATGCACTCACTCCTATCGTCCTAGGGTGCCCCAGTGCATATGGAATGCATGATGCCAATTCCATTTCAGTTTACATGCAAATATATAATCATGCATATATTCACATAATTTAAATCACACAAACATGTTATGTAATTTCACATTTCCATACATCAAAATTAGCTCACATGGGCTAATGATCAAACCTGGCGATTGACTTGAATTACTGGAATGAACACATTTCACACACTAAATTATTTTGTGAGCTATTCTGGGAATGAGTGAAACCCTCGGTTACTATTCGGCAAATCACCAATCATCCCGATTCATAGTGAACCAGAATTTCATGGCCATTTCGACCTCAAATACACATCAAGCATGCATTAACACAAATGCACAATTAACATGATTCAGGTAGACTGACCACCGGAGTGCACCATTGGGTTTCAAAAATTATAACAATTCGGTCCCAAGATTTGGGACCGATCAAACGGCTCCTCACGGCCTCATTCAACTCAAACATTAACAAAGTACTTAAATAAAGAATAAAACCCAAGTAGGGAGAAACCCCTACCTCACGGAGTTTGTCAAAAACTCCTAAAATCGGTGTCCACGTGTAGAGCAACTTTCCTTCTTGTCCCGACGAATTCCGACGGTTGGATTGCCCGAAAACCTAGAGAGAAGGAGGTCCTTCTCTCTCTAGAATGCCAAATCTGAACCTACTGTCAATTTCTTCTCTCCCCACGTTTTTCTCTTTGGTTCAATTTGAAGAAGACAAGCACTATTCCAATTTTGTCTTTTTCTAACTTAAAACAATTCCATTAATACCAATTATGTCCTTATTTTCCCAGTTTTGACATTTAGCACTATCTCGGCCGTCCATTTTCATCATTTCTCTACTCATGCCACTTATGGCACCTAAGTACGTGTTATATGTGACTTTCGTCGCATCGAAAATAGTTTTACGGCTTTCGAGCGACCCATGTCTCGAGCGTGCCCAGCTCCAGGTGTCTGAGATTTGGCGAAATTCTACG
This sequence comes from Tetrastigma voinierianum, assembly GCA_016808115.1. Lineage (NCBI taxonomy): Eukaryota > Viridiplantae > Streptophyta > Magnoliopsida > Vitales > Vitaceae > Tetrastigma > Tetrastigma voinierianum. Next base: position 317,014 of record JAEQBH010000791.1, read on the forward strand.
TGCTAGCTGGGTTGGCGAGGAGCGATTCAATGGTGAATAAATTGGGATTTTTGATCGAAATTACGATTTGCCATTTTCCATAAATTGGAATTTCGGGTCTTACATTCTCCCCTCACTTAAAAGGAATTTCGTCAAAAGTGAACAATCATCACTCACATGCATATGCAACATGCATTCTACCATGCATACCAGCTTCGTCATTAATTATTAAGCGACTAAACTAAACACATTCATCCCTAAAGAAGAAGGGATATGTGGCCCGCGCTTCGTGTCCTCGCTCCCACGTGGACTCCTCCACTTATGGTGCAGCCATAGCGCCATCACTGTACCTCACGGTCTTTGCGTGTAAAGCACGATATGGCTATCCAAAATACATCTTGGTCCCTCCTCAAAGGTCCATCGATTATCAGCCTCGATCGTCCCCCAATCCACTACATGAGCTAGATCTGGAGTATACTTCCGAAGCATGGAGACGCCCAAAACCTCGTGGACACGACATGTCGGGCGGTAAGAAGCCAGCCGTGCAGCTAAGCGCATATCCTCTCGAGTATCTCGAAAGGCCCAATGAATCTCGGTGATAGCTTCCCACGCTTGCCGAACCTGATCACTTCTCTCTTAGGCATCACTTTCAAGAAAGCGTGATCTGACCTCGAACTCTAGAGATTCAGCGTCGTGTCTTCGCAGATTTTTTGTCGGCTGGTAGAGTGAGGGAAGGCACGTTGTCGTATCAAACCCACCTTCTCGGAGGTATCTCTAATCAAATCAGGACTAGTGATGGAGCTCTCTCCCACCTCGGTCCAACATAACGGTGACCTATATGGCCTCCCATACAATGCCTCATACGGTGCCATCTGTATACTCGCCTGATAACTGTTGTTGTAGGCGAATTCCATAGGCGAAGTGCTTTCTTCCCGGCTACCCCTAATGATCGGGATGCTCGCATCATGTCATTTAACACTGTATAGTCTTCTCGGGCTGACATCCGTCGGGTGGAAAAGCTGTACTCTTCATGTCGTCGGTCGTGTGTACCCGTAGCCTTTTTGAAACTCTTCCAAAGTGCCGCGTAAGCCTCGGGTCCTATCAGGCACTATGGATCTGGAGTACTCCATGTGGCGGGACCCCTATCTCGAATGTACAACCGGCAGAATCTCTCCAAGGCGAAGGTCATCCGCCACGGCTAGAAAATGTGCCGACCGTGAGCCCCACGGTCCACTTATCCTTATCTGCAGCGTCATGCCTCTGCTTTGCGTCGTGGCAAGTGGGTCATAAAGTCCATCGTGGCGTGCTCCCACTTCCACTTTCGGCCACCTCGATGGCTGAAGTAGCCCTACTGAACTACGGTGCTCGGCCTTAACCGGGCGACACATTGGTTATCGTGGGAACAAAGTCCCTACGTGTCTCTTCATCCCACTCAGTAGTGCGGCCGACGAAGATCTGGTACATCTTCGAATTGCCACTGGATGCCGCGGCAAATCGAGAGCGGTGAAACTCCACGAGAATCTACTCTCAAGTCGATTGAATGAGGAACCACTACCGTCCTCTACTCTGCAAGACTACCATCTGCGTGACGGTCCGACCCTCGTCACGTACTGTATGCCGGTCCACGATGGACACTATCTACGCATCACACTCACGGGACTCGATCACTGCTCACTTGAGAGACGGTGTAACCACTAAACTCCCACGAGGTACCACAGTGCGCTTTCATTTATGTGTAGCCCAAACCGTCCACGGTCTCGGCATCCGCCACTCTGACTATACTAGCCAATGCTCCTCGCGTGACTTAGGCCCGGAGTACATCGGCCACCACATTTGCTAGGGATGGTAATGCAAAGTAAGTCGACTCCATCCATCGCGTTGCCTACGTGTGAGGAGGTCCGGCGGGTGAAAATACTTTAGACTTTTATGGTGCGAGGTACACCTCGGACTCCTCGTAGGTATAAGTAGTGGCGCCAAATCTTAGAGGTGAGACTCGACCCGCCCGACTCCATGTCATGTGTGGGAGTAGTGCGCTCGTGATTCTTCAGCGGCGAGAACCATAAGCTACTACCCTCCCGAGTTTGCATCAAAACATCCCAATCCATTTCAGGGGGCATCACAATGCTGTGTACCCACGTCCCACACATCGGGACTATCAAGATGGGAGCTGAAGTAAGTCTCCTCTTCAACTCCTGGAATGCCTCCTCACATCGGTCATCCCAATCAAACTTGACCTCCTTACGGGTCAACCGCGTCATAGGTGCTGCTATACGGGAGAAATCCTCAATGAATCTCCTGTAGTACCCAGCCAATCCCAAGAAACTGCGTATCTCGAAGACTGACTTCGGCCTCTCCCAACTCATCACGGCCTCAACCTTCTCTGGGTCCACTAACACGCCCCGATCACTTTGAGACACCACGTGTCCCAATCTCACCTTACTAAGCGAGGCTTCGCATATGCGAACTTGGCATACGGTGTGGATTCTCTCGGCAAGCGTAAAATGATCCTCAAGTGATACTCATGCTCCCACTCTAACTGGGAGTAAATAAAGATGTCATCCATGAAGACTACGACAAACTGATCTAAATAGGGTTAGAATATCCTATGCATGAGATCCATGAATGCTGCTGGCGCATTCGTCCAATCAAAGACATCGAAGTAAACTTCAAAGTGCCATGCGTCTACTTAATTTGTCTTAGAGGATATCATCTCCACCCAACCACAGTGATGGTAACCAGTGCGAAGGTCTATCTTGGAGTAGACTCGCGCTCCTCTCAACTGATCAAATAAATCATCAATCCTCGGTAATGGGTACCGATTCTTGATCGTAACCCTGTTCAACTGCCTGTAGTCAATGCACAGTCGAAGGGTCTTGTCTTTTCTTATGCCCTTGAGAATAGAGCCGGGAGCTTGTGGTGAAATGCTCGTGTAAGACCCCCCTTGTCCTAATAGCTCCTATGCTTGGACTTTGAGTTCCTGCCAACACTTGGGTGCCATCTGTGCAAGTGCTAGAGATGGGTGAAGTAGAGTGTAACTCGATACGAAATTAACATCCACATGCGGAGGCGATCAAGGTAACTCATCAAGAAGCGTCACCGTACTCGCAGACTACTCAAGGTAAGGTCTAAGTGGGTCTCACCTCGTCCTCCCGGGGTAAAGGCTTGCTAGCCAACCCGCCAAGCATCCACGACACACGGACTCGTATCTTGTCCTAGGGGTAACATGTCATGCTTGTCCCCACTGAATACCACCTGCAGTATCGTCTGCGTGTCGGCGGTAACCCTCCTGCGCTCTGATCAATAACAACCACAGCCAAGTGTCGACCCGATTCATCGAGGATGACATCGAGACTTCCCCGACATGTCCATGATCCGCAGGTCCACTGTGAGAAGGAGTCCCAGAGATCTGACTCGTAACCACGACATATCATCCTATTCTCATACAATCACACAGGGGAGGCTCACATACAAGGCTCCTCTAGGTCTCAGCCTCAAGCCCAACTCTCTCTCTATGGTCGCGGGGTTGTCCCAACCATGGGGTCCATATCTGTGGCGGGGATCCTACAATCGTCTCGAATGGACAGCTTGTTGCATTCTCGAGATCTCTAACCTTGGCGAGTCGCAGCCCACGTGTCATCAACAAATCGGGCTAAGCTACGTGAACCTAGTGCATAATCCATCACGATCATCGCCCCACAGCTGACTCTAGGAACTCCACGAGCCTTCCACCGGTCTGCAGTACTTTCCCATGAGCGACTCACGAAATTATAGTAGTGTCATCGCCTCTAGGTCTCAGGGTCCTTGCCCTCCACCATACTTTGGGCCTCGCCCTCTAGTTTGGAGCGCCGGCTAGTCTAATCCGAGTCGCGTCAGAGGTAATCTCCCTAGCCTCTAATGCCTTCTCTATATGCGTAAACAATGGTCTGCCACCATCGGATCTCCTCCCCCTGTGAATGTCGGAGGATGATACGCTCTGCACCTCTAGAGGTTTCTAGGACTACCTGCTATACTAGCTTGTGCGATAGCAGCCGCCGCAATACCTACAACCTCTACAAAGGCCTGCTTATCAAACACTGGTGGCTGGTCAAATGTCGGTGGTGCCTGACCAGTACCCCGTGGACGCCCTCTATGTCCTCGTCCTCTACTAGTCATCTACTCGGTTTAAATGGTAAGTTAAATACAATGCAGTATCCCTAAGGCATAAACGCAGCCCCGAGACACTAATCATACTCAGAATATACCGTTCATATTCTATGTCCCTACATTTACAAGCATGCGGGACAATCATTTCACATGTTAATCATTTTTTTTTCCACAAAAATTTTATTTTCGAAAATTTCATTTTTTTCAAAAATTTGTCCCATTTTTATTTTATTTTATTTTATTTTTCAAAAATTTTTATTTATTTATTTATTTTTTTCCTTTATTTCCAGCTACTGGAAAATGCCAAAAAAAAAAAAAAACACATATATTCATATATATATATATATTTTTTTTTCTCACACATGCTATTGGAAAAATACCCAAAAACATAAGTATACATTTTTTTTTTCATTTCTTCCGGCTATTGGAAGATACACAAAAAAAAAATATACCTAATTTTTTTTTCTAGAATACTCAAATAAGTTTATAAAAATTTATTTTAGTCGATTTTCTTCAATTTTATAACTTGTAAAACCTTAGAAAATTATTTTCTTCATCTCATTTTTTTTCCTTTTCCTTTAATTTTTGGACATTTTGTCCAAATTTTCCTCAAAAACTCAAGATCCAACACTAGACCTAGTGTTCAAGCTTAAAATTTATTAAAATTTTATTTTTTCATCCATTAAACCAAATAAATTTATTCAATTTTATTTTATTTCTCCTCTTTGTTCCGGTTTTTACACCTTTGTAAAAACTCTAAATTTTCAGCACATCATGTTTTTCCTATGTGCTAATCACTAAGCACACAAACAATCACAACACAAAATTCATGTTATGCATATTTTCACAACAATTCATCCAAATCACACAAAACACCAAACACATGCATGCAGTGTCTAGTTTTTGTCCGTGATTTCCTATGTAATCTCATACCCTAACTCTACATCGAACCACACCTGAGTGGTGATGGTCTTACACCTCAAAGACTATGGCCCTACTTAAATCCCCTCAAGCCCTAGGTGGCCCAGTATACCTAGGCTCGATACCTCAAAACTGTGATGCCCAATTCCCGAGGTCAGTTGACTGCAGTCAACCCTTCGGGAAAGCCTGCTAAATGGATGTCGGTTTATAGCGCCACTCAGTGAAAATCGAGGTAGGAGTCTCCTTTGTACGGGAGCTCTGCCCAAATGCAACTACTGTATATATAGCTTTTTGTCCCAATATACCTGATGACCACACGAGGGTCTCATATACAACTATCTTAGAGTAAAAATGACCTCTTGAGCCCCTGCATTATACTCCACGACATATCAACTATCAATATAATCCATACATGAGTAAAACGGCCACTAGGGCCCATAACCAATACTCATAAAACATCCAGCTATATATCATAGTTTACAAAGAGTTAATGATCTACTCTTATACAACACATATATTAAAATGAAAAACATTCTAATACATGCAAAACCATCAAAGCCACATTCCGACTTTCTTCTAAACGGCCTCTATGATGAACCGTCTCCTCGCACGCTCCATGTACCTTTAAAATAGTATCCCTCGACAGGGTGAACTAATGCTCAGTAGTGGAATCACCACTAAGTGACTCCTCTCCCACAAAGATGCATATGCAATGCTCCAAAATAAACACACATTCAAGCAAATGTATGATCCTACTTGAATGTCTAACTGATCATCTCATATCCCGAGTCCTCCTCGACTCCCTCACACATGAGAACCTTAGTTTTTATTTGTGGACAACCCTCCGATATATATATCAATTGGGGACAACCCTCCGACGATTGATATTTTTTATTTTTATATGGACTACCCTCCGATCATTATTATTTTTAGACAACCCTCCAAAACCATTCTCTCAAGAATCACCTCATGCACTCACTCCTATCGTCCTAGAGATTGCCCCGGTGCATAGAATGCATGATGCAATTCCATTTCAGTTGATAACACATGCAAATATATAATCATGCATATATTCACATAATTTAAATCACACAAACATGTTATGTAATTTCACATTTCCATACATCAAAATTAGCTCACATGGGCTAATGATCAAACACGAGCGATTCAACTTGAATTACTCTACCAAACACATTTTCACACTAAATTATTTGTGAACTATTCATAGGGAATAGTGAAACCCTCAGATTCTTATTCTGGCAAATCACCAATCATCGGTTCATAGTGAACCCGAATTTCCATGACCATTTCCGGCCTCGCATACACAAAGCATGCATTAACACATAAATGCACAATTAACAGCAATTGTTTGTGGACGGCCACGAGGCACGCACCATTTGGAGTTTCAAAAATTATAACAATTCGGTCCCAATTTGGGACCGATCAAAGCGACCCCCTCCGACCTGGAATTAAAATACCCGAAGCATTAAACAGAAATGCAAATGAAATAAAAACCCGAGTAAGGAGAAACTACCTCACGGAGTTTCAAAAACTCCTAAAACCGGTCAATCACGCGTAAACGAAGCTCTTGCTAATAAGACCCGAATTCCGACGGTTGGATTGCCCGAAAACCTAGAGAGAAGGAGGTCCTTCTCTCTATAGAATGCCAAATCTAAACCTACTGTCAATTTCTTCTATCCCCACGTATTTCTCTTTGGTTCAATTTGAAGAAGACAAGCACTATTCCAATTTTGTCTTTTTCTAACTTAAAACAATTCCATTAATACCAATTATGTCCTTATTTTCCTAGTTTTGACATTTGGCACTATCTCGGCCATGCATTTTCATCATTTTTCTACTTATTCCACTTATAGCACCTAAGTACGTGTTATATGTGACTTTCGTCGCATCAAAAATCGTTTTACGACTTGAACATATGTCTCGAGAAAAGCGTGCCAACTCAGGTGTCTCGGAATTCGACGAAGTCGGCGTGCTAGCTAGATTTCAGGGCGATTCGGCGATGAATCATTTCATCATCCGATATCTAGAGAATAAATTCCAGATTTTTTATCGAAATTACGATTTTGCCCTTTTTCCAGAAATTGGAATTTCTCGGGTCTTACAAAAATATTTTAATTCTTTTCTTCCATTGATTGTTAGGAGGTTTCCAAGAAGAAAATATAATGAAATATTCTCTGATTTTGATTATTATTTCCTGTTTTGGGATTTCTTATCTGAGTATTTTTAAAAGCAAAATTTATGTTTTGCCCCCATTTTTGTTCTAACCCATTAAACATTGTTTGGTTATGGTTCAAAATCAAAATTTTACCCCGATTTGCAATCTTTTTCACTAGTTGTTTACATATTGTTTTGTTATGTTTTATGCTATTTAGGATTATTTATAGCATAATGTTGTGAATAAAATTATTTTCTTGTACTTGGGTAAAAATTAAGAAATATTGAATGCTTAAGAACACCTCTCGTGAGTTTGAAGGCATGTCGAAGATTTTACGGAATTGATCTTTGTAATTGTAATTTCTCCGTCTTGTGCATCAATTTCGCTAAGGTTCTCTTGATAGTGAAGTTTTCCTATCGATAGCGATTATTTGGTAGGATACTTAGTTTGGTGAAGAGATTTCCTTAAGTTTCATGAACACACAATTTTACTACCCTATCAGTGGGAAATTGACACATTTGGTTATGACGACTGGTGAACTGCTCTTACCTAGGTATGCTTTTTTTTGTATTTCATAAACACTAGCATTTGGTGACCACTTTTGTGGGTCATTTGGTAAGCCAAATAATGGAGCAATTTGCATGTCTTTGTTTTACATGTATTTTTGACATTGCTCTCTTGTCTATTCTCGACTTTAAGCTTTCCTCGGTTCTCTTCCATCCAGGAAACTTAATGGGACTAATTACGAGCAATGGGTTAAATCTCTCGCGTCGTGACATTTTGAAGCGAACTTGACCTTAAAAGTTGAAGCTCCTCAAAACCCATTCTTGAAAGTTACTTGAATGAAAAAAGTTCTATGAGGAATGGGAGTATTCTAATTGTTGTCGTTTGATGATAATAGAGAATCATATGGAGGAACCTATTTATGCAAGGATTCTCAAGATTGAGAATGCAAAAGAGTTCTTGAATGCTATTAGCAAGAAATATACAAAGTTTTCAAAGAATGAGAAAAATGAGTTTTCTGATAATCATTAGGTGAATGTGTAAAACCCATGAAAATTTTAAATTTAAAATTTTCAGATAAAAATGGGGGCAAAACGGTAGTTTACAGGAATAGTCCAAAGAAAAGTTGGGATTTTTCTAGATCTCGGATGGTGAAACGGATTGCACCGTCGGAATCGTCTCACGAAATCTAGCTACCCAGTCGAATTTCGTTGAATTTCGAGATAGTCGGAATTTCACGTATTTCGAGAAAACGGGTGTAGGGCGACACATGGCGAGCCATATGGATGACACATGGCAAGCCATGTGAGTGACACATGGCAAGCCATGTGTCCCTGATATGTGAGCATGCATGTGTGTGACATGGCATGCCATGTGTCTCATGCATGCGCTATGAAGGCTATATATGGGTCTCAGTTCAGTTTGGGAGGGGCGGCTTCGGTCAGTGGGACGACGAGGGGAAGAGGGAAGAGGGAGGAGGGAAAGGAGAAGAGAAAGGGAGGAAATGGAAGGAGGAAGGGAGGAAAGGAGAGGAGGAAGGGAGGAAAGGAGAGGAGAAAGGAAAGAAGAAAAGAGAAGAGGAAAGGGGAGGAAGATAGGAAAAAGATAAAGGAAGAGGAAGGTGTGTTGCGCAATGAGCAGACCTGGACGGCAAAGAACCGGAGCTGCCTGGGGTAGGTTTCCTCCTACTCTGGTTATTTTACGCCTAGGGGCCGTGTAATGGCCTATGGGTTTCGTCCGGTTTTCCGAGCGAATTTGGATGTTGTGTGGTTCGTTTGTGATTGTGTGATGGTCAGTTTTACGGGGTTTCGGGACTGTCTGAGACCGAACAAGCGTGTTTTTTGAGATGGCAAAATCCAGCGAAAATAATAGCGGGGTGTGCCCAAATTTCACACCTGTGAATCGACCGCGTCAACTTTGGGCCGGCCACTTGCTTTCGTCCGAACTCCGATTCACGCGTTCTTGGACTCTACAGAAAGCTCGTTGAGTCTAGAATTTAATAAAATAAAGTTCTCAGCCAAAATGTAGTCTGAACATTGGGCTGGGTCACGGACAGTTGAGGAATGGTCCGTTCTGGTTTCCAAAACATCTTGTTTTTCGAACCCAGGTTTATGTAATCTTGGGGTATATGGCTTGAGCAAGGAATTGCGTGTTGGATGTTTTGTGTGGTAATTACAAAAGCTGGACTTCTGGACTAAGTCCAAATTATTTCGAGCTAAGCATGGCGGATTTATGGTAGAGAATGACTAATGTGTTATTGCCATAAGATTCAATGACATCTACGAAAATGTAAATATGTGATAAAGATGAAAATAATTATATATGATTGGGTTGTATGTTGACATACTATGTCTCGGCCGAACATGAATTATGGCATTACTTGCCCTAAGTAATGGTTGGAATTATTTAACCACATCACTTGAATGATGTGTTGACATGAATAAATGAATGATAGAAAGATGTAGTGCATGCTTATGTGATGTATTGATTTGAATATGTGGAATATTAACATGGCGCATGTATGTTAAATATATGAAATGTTATTATTGCATTAGACATGAGTGTTCATAGCACACACATAGTGTGGTGTAGAATGTCCATGTAGAGGTCTTCGCCATTGGTCATGGGTTTTGAGTGCGTGGCACAAATTGCATTGCATTGGTGTGCGATAACACCACGATACATGAAAGTGTGTTCATGAGTGCGATTTGGCCTTTGCGTTTGGTGTTGGTGTGGGCTTGGGAGATGGGGGTGAAGTCGATTGAGTTCCACGGTGTTAAATGAAAATGGAAAATGAAATGTGTGGGTGCAAGTAGAGTTATACCCCCTCGGGTGAAAAGCATGAAAACACAGTTTAGACGAGCTTATCCACTTAGGTGGCTTAGAAAAATGTCGGAGGGTGGCGAGAGACGTGGTGAGACCGGATTACGGTACCCCGAAAAGACGAAACGATTAAATAAATATCACATAGACTACGGGTGGTGAGATGGGAGCCGGGACTGACTTGGTATTGATTTCCCATTGGCACTTGCATTAGGTGGTGGGTCGGAGGTTGACCCGGTACTTGGGGCATGTAGAGTGTCATCTCATACATGCATGTAGATTTTTCCATGATAGGACAATATGTATGCACAGGTTGGTTGTTGGTTTCGATTGTGAAATGATCATTTGCATGTGCACCTATGTGGGACATAGCCCTTGTAGGATTTATCTCTACTGGGTGTTAGCTCACCCCGTCGTGGGACCCCCTTTCAGGTACAGGACGGGTACAGACAGATGGCACTCCTTAGAGACCGGGATTATGAAGCGGGCCAGACTGTGGCCTTGATTCTTGTTTTATGTATATATTAGAACGAATTAGTTTTAATATATGTTTTGTATTAAGAGTGATGTAATAACTCTTGGACCTATAGAAATGTATGGTCTTGTAACCGTATGGACGAGTATGGATGATGGGCCCTATTGGGTCACTTTACTCAAGTATGGGTCTCATGGTATGAGACACACAGGTTTCCGCAGGTTGAAGGTGGTCAACAGGACCCCCGGGTTTTGGGGTGTCACAGAATGTTTGTTTTGGATCCAATGTCATTGATGTGTCATCTTATACTTGGTGGTTGATTCGTGCCACAATAGGTGTACTGGAATCAACAATATTTATATCCTAAAATTCTTCCTACTGCAGTATAGCGGTTCTAGGGTCGAACTCAGGGATGGGTTTTCTTCGCACAAATGATTTATAGTGAAGGCCAAAATGAATTTTGGATTGTGGGATTTGGTAAACAACGAGTTGGATAGTTGGAGGCTAAAAATAAAATAAAGAAAAATAAGAAAAAGAACTCCTTGAAGCATTGGGCTACTGGTTTGAGGTCCTAAGGCGACTGAGAGGTCCTCGGGTTCATTTCCTCGCGTTGGGGAGGACGACCTAGAGTCATTTCCCGAACCAGATCTTCATTTGGCTATAAAAACCGAACCCTAATAATTGTTCCTTTTGAAAGATGGCATTTAATAATCATTTATGGTCCCCAGCAGTGAAAATATTTCCTCTTGGATCTACCCTTCAGTGACTCATAGAGACAAGCCCAACGAATATCGAGTAGATCTAGCAATAAGCATCACTTGAACCCAAAGATTGAAATGCGGTCAATCGGGGCATATCGAGGATTTAAACCTAGTAAGTGTGAAACGGGGACATAAATAACAACAAATGCATGTGTTAAAAACAGAGGACCAACAGTTTACCTTAAATCCAAAGCCCAGTAGCCCTCCTCTTCAAGGATGAAGGGGTTTTAGCCGCTCATCCTCTAAGTTATCATCCTTGGAGGGTGTTTGGCAACCAAAAAAGGGAGAGTAAATGAGAGAAAGTGGAGGAAAATGAAAAGAAGCGGGAACTAGTGAAAGGTTCCCGCCTATTTTATTAATGAGCAAAAGTTGTTTTTGATTACAGTGCAAGAGCTTATATACTGCCCCATCTAAGCAAAATTACAAAAAGAACCAAAATCAAAAGCTATTACAAGGGATAAAATGGGAAGAAACAACAAATTGTAACAAAAAGGAAAAAGCATGAAACAGCAGGAGAGGTGAATAGTACAGGAGAAATGAACAGTGTTGTAGGATGGAAATTTCACAGGATGAGCAATTTTTGTCTGCGAATTTCGCGGGTTGAGAAATTTTTCTGCTTCACTCGATTTCTTGACATTTTACGCTCTTCTTTCATACAGTCTTTGTCTACTTGATACTTAGTTTGACTTGAATTCTTCGTGCTTGGATTGACTCAACAATTTTGGCATAAATAGCTTGTAAGAACTGCAAAATTTACCACAAAATGCGATCAGTAGCATAGCCGGGACCTTAATGTGCCAATTGGGTTAAATATGCTGATTAGTACACAAAAAGTACTCAAAACCTGCAATAAACAGGGTTCAAAATAGCACTTTTTGAGCACTAATCACACACCCCCAACCTACACATTGCTAGTCCCTTAGCAATGGAAGAAAGAAAGAAAGAGAGATAGAGCATACAAATCAAAATCAAAATTATGTTCACAAAAATTATATTTCAAAAAGGTTGTGAATGAGTAATGCCTAACCCTCAATGAGAATCACTAAAACCCTTGCCTAATAACTATCTCGAGAGAATGAATTCCATCTAGTCAGTATCAAAAGAGGCAGCCTCCTTCTTGGTGAAGATCGGCAGGAGACTTCCACGAAACCTAAGTGTTTGTTTGATCGGTTCTTATGATAAAGCGCGAGCGACACTCCCCCAACCAAGCTACTGCCTACACTTAGGATACTAACCAACCTAAATAGATCAAGACCCACTCTTATTCCACAACTCTTTTTGTGTTGTAGGGTGCAATGTTGAGGAATCGACCTCACCAAATTCCATGTAACGGGGATCTACCGATGACTCCAAACCAATTAAGGCTTAGAGCACCAAGTCATAGGATCTTTCGACCACTAACTCTTCAGGTTTCACCCCGGACTTCGAATGATTTCGAAACTCCAGCACCTACAACTCGCTAAACCTCACCCATCCACCCATGTAGTGAGCACTAAGTCGGTGACTCCCAACCAGTTGGCTTAGGGCACCAGGCTTTAAAGGCTTTTGCCGTATACCCCTCGGACCGTGCTCGGGTTTCAAGGCAAAGCGTCGCGGCTTTTCTATTCTCTTTTCCTTTTTCTTTTTCTTTTTCTTTTGTTTTGGAAGACACATTGGCCTTCTATTTATGGGGGTCCTTAACCTATTAAAGTTGGTCAACGAAACTATGATAGGTTTTGCAAGTTTAGGAGGTTAGGCAGTTTTTCAACCTATTGTTGAAACCTGATGTGCACCGTGTGTGGTTAGTTAACGTTGGAAGAAAAAGGGTCGAAAGCAACAAGAGTTCAACTGATCATCCACTCAACCAGGCATGGAACCAATCTAACATCAATAGAATTGGACAATGTTTCAATTTTTCAAACCACAAGCCACTGAACATCACAAAATGGGCTTTGTAAAACCCCAACTTTATTGAATGTTATAATGGTATTTGTTGAACTGATTAGAGGTCCAATGATAGAAGTGAGGGTAGATTAGAATTGAGAACACTCCGGACATCATTTGGGCATAAAGTGAAATTTTTCGAAAATTTTCACCGGATGCCCTAAGGAATGTTAATTTTTCTTATTATATCCGGATGGAGGGTTGCGGGGAGAATTTTAAGATTTCAGTTCCTATGACTTTGAGTGATATTTAGAAATTGGAGATTTAAGTGAATGGTGATTTTGGTTGGGGAGAATTTGGAGCTGCGCTGAAATTTTTCGGAAATTGGGCGAGAAAATGCGAAAATGTACGGAATTAATCCATAGAGTCTAATGGCTGAAGCCGGGTGAAGCGAGAGATCGTTTGGATAGTTTCGAGCCCGATCGAGCGTAATTTGAAAAATAATACGCTATTGTCGGTTCCGATTTTAATGATTTTAAATCTGGAATTTGTTGATTTCGAGAACACGGAATCCAACTGTGAATTTATTAAAGATATTTCATGTTCAATTTTAAGTTTAGATGTTCATAGAATATTTTTGACGTTTAATCGGTATAAAAGCAATATAAGGCAAAAATGAATAAAATATGAAAAAAGGGAGATATTTTCTTGTGATAGCCAATCAAAAGCTTTCTTAATGGCTAAGTTATGATTAAAATAATAGGTTAGTGGATTGATCTCATGAGAATGGACCAATGAGATTCTTTGGGCTCAGTGCAATTTGGCAAAGTGTAGGTTGAAATCTAAAATCCAAGAAGTGAATTCTCAATGAGAGGAGGCGGAATGGCCATGAGAGAGAAAGAGAGAAAGAAAAGAGAGGAGAGAAGAAAGGAAGAAAGAGAGAGAAAGAAGAAGGCGATGGAGCAAGGTGGGAGATGTGATTTTTCTTCTCGTAGCTCTCAAGTGATCTCGAAGTGATCAAGGAGAGAAGCCAAAGAAAACCAATAACAAGTAAGTTTCTAATTGTGGGAAAGTTGGATTTTAATGTTTTTCATGCCTAATGCTTTGATTTTCTTATATGGATGTTAGAATTGTGGTATGTAAGGTTGAATCATGATGATTTGGATATAAATGGAGAAGAAATGGATTAGGTTGGTTTGAAAAGAGCATAAAGGTGAGTGATGGTTAGGGTTTGATAGTGCATTTTGTATGACATGTTGAAGTGGTTAGGGATTAGTGAGAATTGAATATAAGGCATTAGATTAGGTGATTAGAATAGAAGAAAATGAAAAGAAAAATTGAATATGGCTTGTGCATATTCATTGAGAAATGAGAGGGGTCAAGGGTAGTTTAGTAATTTCCATGTGTTTTAGGGTGAATATTAACTGAAATGCATTGGAATTAGTTAACAAAGAAAAGGATTTAGAATTAAGGGTATTAAGGTCATTTTGTAAAAATAAGGAGTATTTTGGTCATTTCCTTGGACATATATTTCTAGTGGTTCAATGGGTTAAAGTGAATGTGATGTGGTTGGAGTGAAAATGAATGTGTATGTGGTGGGTTAAAATCGAAGTTATGGTTGTCTTTGATCATTGGTTTTCTTGAAAAGGTGGCAGACTATCGGACGGGAAACGGGAATTCGAAGGGAAGCCAGCGGGATTGAGCGGTGAACGGTGAATGTAAAACTGATTTTTGAAAATTGAGTTTTAAAAGTGAAAGATTTTTAAATGTTAAAATGAAAAGTTTAATGTAAATGTATATATATGTATATTAAATATATGTATATATTGAGCATTATGAAAGTTTAAAAATGTGTAAAGAATGCATATGTGTTTAATGATAAAGTAAAAGGATTTAAATGGATTTATAAATGTATTTTGAAGAAATGTTTCTTGATGGTTACCTAACCCCATATAGTGTTATAGTGATATCAATTTAGAGGTGCATGGCGTGTAAGGTTTAGAGGAAACCACAATTGGAGTTACTAACGGAGGGAGGAAATAGATTTTGGTGTAAATATCTAGCACACGTGATAGATTCTTATAATTTGGGTCCTATGCAAGGCGTGTGTTTCTCATATTAGTGGTTATGGTTGGATTGAAATTTGTCCCTGCCATCGGTACTTGAAATTTTTTCGGTGTGTTTACTCCCTGGGTTCCATTAGAAAGAAAGTTTAAAGCATAAATTGGTTTTTAATTGTATAAGTATTTATTACTTTGATATATACTGAAAATGTTGTCTAAATGAAAAAGTACACTCACTGAGCTCCTTTAGCTCACTCTTTTCCGTATGTTTTAAAAACATTTTCGGGACCAGAAACGAGGTGTCTTTGGTGACATCCTATTAGCATTGAGTCGAGCCATCGGAGTGACGCATGTGGTTGCATTGTATATATATTTTGCATATTGTGTATATTTGAATATTTTTCATGTATATATGTATATATGTATATATTTTGAAAAGGAACTACCACGGCTTTGATCCTCAGTGGGAATGAGGTATGCTGGCGGTCGGCTTACAATTAGCTAAAAGCTGATCAGCATTTTTATAAAACTATGCATGGAATTGAAGAAGTTTTGAATGTTTTGATGAATTTGAAGTAAATAAGATGTGTATATGTGTATATTTTGCTTGAGTTGTGTGCTTAATTGGGTTGTGGATGAGGAGTCCTAAAATGGAAGTTGAGAATTGAAGATTAGAAGTGTTTTTAAATGTTTCGCGAGGTTTTGTAAATTTGGGAAAGTCGACAAGCAGAGGAAACTTTGGCATTAGAAAAATCTATGTGTTTGAAAAAAAAAAAAAAAGAAAAAAATTTACCACTTCGCTTCCGCATTATTTTCTAAAGATATGTTAAGGATTGTAAAGGGGTTCGCTCCATGGATTTTATTTGATTGTTTTGAGGAAAAGTTTCTATGTCCCAGTTGGAGTCTGGAGTCCTGGGTTCATGAGGTTAATAAGGTGGGATCTTGAGGCTTATAAAATAATTATCAAAACATAAATGATGCCACTTCCTTAGCTAACTCTCTGACCCAAATGTCACATTGTTACAAATGGGAGGATTAGAAAGTTGAAGAGGAATTGCCTCATGATGAAATGTACTCATTTTTTTGATAGGAACTTTTATTTCCATCAACACCTTATTCATTCCGTTTGGGCTTCAACAATAAGTTAGGAAAGAAAAGGGAAAAAAGTGACCGGTTGGGATTTTGAAAATTACCTTCATAATAATTTCAAAGTATTTACGCTATATTTGGATTCTACACTCTCTAATCTTTCCAATGGTACAAAAATGCCTAAAACGAATTCGAATGAGAAAGTTATAGGCGAAACAAATTGGGTTCACGAAAAATTGGAAGTATTCTACAGAAAAATTCATCTGCCAAAGTGCATAACATAATTTATTATTATTTTTATTTTTTTATTTTTTTTAAAGACAATTATATATATATATATATATATATATATATATATATATATATATATATATATATATATATATATATATATATATATATATATGAACAATGCATATAGATGAACAATGTGACTACGAAAATTTATGAGACATTTGTAGAGCTGCGAAAATTTCGTTTGCATTTTACTTGACTACGAATATTTAACGGGCTCTGAAATTTAAATTTTCCTTTTACGCAAAAACCTACAAAAAAAAGCACAATTTTTTTTTAAATTGCAAAAATATTTAAATTAAAACCATAAGATTAACTAAAATTAAAAGAAAATCTAAAGAAAAATTATAAAGAAATAAAAATAAATAAAAATAAAATAACATAAAAGTAAAAAAGTGGGAGCGGCTCCTGACGATCTCTGAAGCCTTTGGAAATTTCTTTAGGCTGATGACTTGCAAGAATAAGGAGTCGGGTGCTCCATGTGAACATTTTGAACCATCCGCTGCCATGATGTGGCGTGAAGATGTCTTTGATGTAGTGGCAAATATTTTGTCTAGTGCCACTAATTTCTTGAAATATTGCCTGACCGGTACGAGATCGAATTAGCTGTGGTAGGTGTTTGGGTTGAGTGTCTTCATGCGAGTGTGGGCAAGATATACTTGAGTCGATAGGGCGAGGAGTAGAATTATTGGTCTTGGTGTTCTTCCACCTTCTCAGTCAACAAGGGAAAGTTTCTTCTTCTCTATCATGACATATTAGACAACACATGATTCAGGAGCTTCTGCTAGTTCCTCTTTCAAGTCCTCCTAACACTTATTTCAGATGAGCTGTTCACCCAAAATAGTGTCAGTCAAGCACTCTTCCTCCAGATTCTCCTCCTCTTGATGTGAGATGGATTGCTGTAGGATGTCAAATTCCTGATCAATTCCGCTCTAGAACACATCCAATTCCTTGTTCAGGGAGCTCTACTATATAGGTTCCTAGTGCTGGACAATCCTTGCCCTGCTCTCTGTAAATTATCCACTAGGTTGCTCAGGTTGATGTGCTGCTCAAGCTGGAAGATGTCAGGCTGCCAATTGGATTTGTGGTCGCTGAGTGTTGAGGCTATAATATGGAGAAGCAAGAGGTGCATAAGTTGGGGGGAACCTTTGTGAGAGGGTGCACTCATCCATTAGTCTCTTTAGTCCCTCATGGACCTATATGGGTTTGGATTTCTCTCCATAGGTTGCTGATTCTGCCATGGACGGTTTTTGTAATCCCTCATTGACATGTATGCCCTAGGGTTTCTCTCCACTGAATACTCACTGTATTGCTCTCCGTCTTCCATTTGGCCAGTATTCAAATTCAGTCGAGGTTCCTGTGGAAAATTGACTTTGATCAACCTGCCTGCGGATTTCTAATCCTTTGGAAATTCTACTTGAGTAAAAGCAGGCGAGCACCGACGACGAAAGCAATCCTACCTAAAAGGTTAGGGTTACCTAAAAAATAAAGCGTGAAATAAAACTAAGAAGACTACTTGATGCAAAGTATATCTGAAAAAAATTCACGAGGACTTGTGAGTAGAGGATCACGAAGTGTTCATCAGTCATCATTTGCACTTAGAGCCTGCATCCGAAGGCAACTACGCCATTTGATTCGTGCCCTGATAGGTGTCATCGGAATCCATAATATTTATATCCTAAAATTCCTCCCTCTTGTAGGCGCAAGCTCACTGCAGTATAAGCGATTCTAGGGTCGAACTGGGGATGGGTTTTCTTCGCCTGAATGATTTCTGATGAAGAATCGAAAATAGTGAATTTATTTTGGATTATGGGAATTTGGTAAAAACAACGGAGTTGAATTGTTGCAGGCTGAAAATAAAATGAAGAAAAATAAGAAAAAGAACTCCTTGAAGCATTGGGCTACTGGTTTGAGGTCCTAAGGCGACTGAGAGGTCCTTGGGGTTCATTTCCTCGCGTTGGGGAGGACGAACTATAGTCATTTCCTGAACCGGATATTCATTTGGCTATAAGCAGACACAGTAATTGTTCCTTTGAAGATGGCATTTAATAATCATTTATGATTTGTGATGAAAATCTTTCCTCTTAGATCTACCCTACAATGACTTATAAGAGACAACTAACCGAATATCAGTGGATCTAGCAATAAGCATCCATTGAACCCAAAAAGTGCCAGAAGTCTTGGTCGATCGGGGCATATACAAAGGGTTTAAACCCGACTTGAGAAGCGGAACATAATGAGCTCATCCATGCTTTAAAAATAGAGGACCAACAATTTACCTTAAATCCAAAGCCCAATAGCCCTCCTCTTCAAGGATGAAGGGGTTTTAGCCGCTCATCCTCCAAGTTGTCATCCTTGGAGGGTGTTTGGCAACCAAGAAAGGTAGAGAAAATAAGAGAAAATGAGAGAAAGTGGAGGAATATGAAAAGAAGCGGGAAGCTATTTAAAGGTTCTATATTTTGTGTGAGCAAAAAAGTTGTTTTTATTACGATTATGGGCTTATATATTGCTGACCAGCTAAAATTACAAAAGAACCAAAATCAAAAACAATCTGAGGATAAAATGGGAAGAAAGCAATTGTAACAAAAAGGAAATGTAAAATAGCGGGAGGTGGAATAGTGCAAGAGACATGAACAATCTTGTAGGATGAAGTGAGGTACCAACACACCACAAAAAAATTCCTTGAGCTGCGAAATTTTTCCTACATCTCTAATTTCTTGACATTTACATCTTCTTTCATCGGTCTCGATCGCAATGTTGAGTTTGACTTGATTCTTCGTGCTTGGATTATTTCGACAATTTTGGCATAAATAGCTTGAAGCTGCAAAATTTATACAAAATCGTCAATATAATGCGACCTTAATGTGCCAATTGGGTTAAATATGTTGATTAGTACACAAAAGGTACTCAAAATCTGCAATAAACAGGGTTCAAAATAGCACTTTTTGAGCACTAATCAGTGGTTAGATAGTGGTGCTACCATTCACACTTTCAATTCTATGCAGGTGATGATAAGTAGAAGAAATCCAACTAGTTTAGAGCAGTACGTGTACATGGGAGATGATACAGAGTCAGGACTGATTTTTTTAGGGTTGTTAGATTGCGGCAAGTAAGATTTTTTTTTTTTTTTGGAATTGCAGGATATGGCATACATACCCTCGATTAGAAGAATTTTGATATCAATACCTATTTTGGATAGACTTGGATATAGTTTTCTTTTTAGATCTGGAAAAGTTAAATTGTACCAAGATTCACTATTGATTGGCACTTGAGTACTTTGTGGAAATCTTTATATATTAGAGTTGTTTGCTTTGCCTTCTATTTCTACTACCTTGTTTAACTCTTTAGTAATAAACATTGAGATTGAATGAAAAGTCTTCTATTCTTTGGCTCAAACGTTTGGATCATATTTCCAGACAGGGAATTGAGAGATTAATTAAGGATGAGATTCTTCCAGATCTTGATTTCTCAAATTTTTATACTTGTTTAGATTGCATCAAGGATGGGGTAACCACAAGGTTGATAGATGCACCGAGTTGCTTAGGGTTATTCATACAAATATTTGTGGGGTCATTCCTTTCGTCTTGCTTTATGGGTGGCCCTTGAATATTTCATCACATTGGTGATGATTATTCAGATTATGGTTTGTCGAGCTCATTCGGTGAGAAGTGAGCTCTTAGGAGGCTTTCAAAGAAAAGTTGAGCTCGACAAAGGGGAAGAGAAAGATCGAAAGTGGTTCATTAACAAAGCGATAGGTATTATGGTAGATATATGATGAGATGGGATTACAACCTTGAGACATTCACGTACCTTCGAGTGTTGGTGCGGTATACAATGTAAGTACCCTCAACATAATTGGATTGCAGAGAGGAGGAATCGCACGCTTCTTGATATGGTGCGATGTATGCTTATTAATTCCTCAGTACTTGATTTCTTGTGGGGTGAAGCTTTGAAAACTACGAAACATATTTTGAACGAGTGCACAGTAAGTCTGTTTCCTAAGACTGTTTGAGCTATGGTCACGAGAAGAAGCTAGTCTTTGTCACTTCCATGTTTGGGGATGCAAGGTGGAATTGGGCCGTCCTGACCCCGATCAGAAACTTGATCAGACCATCGGTGGGTACTTTGTGGTTGTGTGTGGGATTAAGAGGTTCTAGGTTTTATTGCCCGTCGCACACCACCAAGGTGATTGAATTAGATTGAGCTATTTATTTTGAGGATGACACTGGCACAAGCCAAGGGCCAAGAGAAATTGTGTTCAAAGAACACCAAGTTTTTATTCCTGTGCCTATTGCTTCACTCCAGATCCTCTAATACATTGTTGACCGGCATCCATTAGCCACTACTAATGTTGAACTTGATTGAGGATGTAGATCGGTAACCCAGTCTTAGTCATGGATATACCTTTGAGGGGGTTAGAGAGGGCGCGTAGGCCCGTAATTTTAGATGACTACATTGTCTACTTTAGGAGCATGAGTATGATGGGTGTATCGGATCCAACTTCTGCACAAAGAAGCCATTGTTAGTCCTCAATCGAGCTTTTGGAGTCGATCTGATGAAAGATGAGATGACTTCGAGTCACGCAGATAAAGAATAGTAGACTTGGTAGATTTTCCAGATGGATGCAGACCTATTAGGTGCAAATGAGTATTGAAGACCAAGTGCGATACCAAGGGATAGGTAGAGAGATATAAAGCAAGATTAGTGGATAAGGGTTACAGTCAATGATAAGGTATTAATTTTAAGGAAACATTCTCTCTCATGTCCACTAAAGACTCTCTACGCATTATTATGACTATAGTGGCTCATTTTGATTTGAGTTGAATCATATGGATGAGGATAACTTCTTGAATGGAACTTAGTTGAGGGATGTTGCATGTCTCAACCACAATAGCTTTGAGGAAGTTCGTAAAAGACACATGGTTTGTAAACTCCATAAATCCATTTTATGGTTTAAAAAGCAAGGTTCTAAGCGTGTATCTCGAAGTTTGATGAAGTCGTCACTGCTAATGGTTTTAAGGAGAACATCATCGATCAATACATATATATGAAGGTCAGTGGGAGAAAATACATATTCTTGGTTTTATATGTTAACGATATTTTGCTCACAACCAATGATACTGACCTATTGGTTGAGACAAAGCAGTTATTGTTTAGCCATTTTGATATGAAAGATCTTGGGGAAGTATCTTATGTCTTGGGCATATGGATACTTCATGATAGACCTATTAGCATTCTAATATTGTCTTGACAGACGTATATTGAACGCATTATGAAAAGGTTAAATATGAAATCATGTTCTTCTGATAAAGCACTAATTGTAAAGGGTGATAGATTTTCAAATGGTCAATGTCCTCATAACGATATTGAGAGAGATCGGTTGAAAGAAATCCCTTATTCTTCAATTGTGGTCAGCCTGATGTATTCTCAAGTATGCACGTCCCTGATATTACTTTTGTTTTCGGCGTGTTGGGTAGGCATTTGAGTGATCCTGGTCAAAGCCACTAGAAAGCGGCTAAGAAAAATTTGAGATATCTTCAAGATACCAAGAATTTCATGTTAACATATCGGCGTATCGACACTCTTGAGGTGGTTGGTTTTAGCGATTCCGGTTACACAGGATGTGTGGATGATAAAAAGTCCACTTATGGTTATTTCTTTATGATGGTTGAAGGAGTTGTTTCGTGGAAGAGTGTGAAGAAAACACTTACAACTTCTTCTACTATGGAGACAAAGTATGTGGAATGTTATGAGGCTGCCCGATAAATGCCGATATAGTTCTGAAACTTCATTTTAGCTTTGGAGTTGTTCCTCCATTCTAAACTATTAAAATTGTTCTGATAATTCATAGTATATTTCTCATGAACACTAGGAGCACTTCGCTCGACATTGATGTGAAGTTCTTTTTTGTTAAAGAGAAAGTTGCAGAGTCCCTCATTTCAATTGAGCACACGCCTATGACTAGCATGTTGGCAGACCCACTAACCAAAGGCTTACCTATTTGTGTGTTTCAAGAACAAGTCACCCGCATGGGATTGTTAGAAGCCTAGAATCTTTATTTTAGTGGAAGTTTTGTCTTTTCATGTATTTTGTAAGGAAAGCTCATGTTTTTTAATTATCACATGCACATTTTGACCAGATGAATGACAAAATGATGTTTTTTATTCTATTGATCAATACTATTTTCATTGAAATGCTTCTAGATTAGTAGTGCATGATTATGTACGATTTATGCATCCTCTCGGTGTATTAATTGTGCATTATTGGTTATGGCTATGTAAGTCTTTTGTGGAAGCCTTTGAGTTTTGATTTTGATTGGTAGCGTCTGATTATGTACAATTTATATATCCTCTTAGTATGTTAATTGTATATGATTGGTTATGGCTATGTAAATCTATTGAGATAGAATTTGAGTTATGATTATGCCGTCCAAGTGGGAAAATATCAGATTAATTTATTAATTATGGACTAAGCATATCATATTACAATTTTAATTGTATAATTGTGCATGTTAATTATTGGCCATTTATGGAATGGTTTAATATTAACTAGCTATGGGCTCATGGTTCTATCTTCTCCATTGCTTTTGTAAAGCTCATTAGACCAAAGCCCAATTGTTCCCTTGTGCTCTATATATATATATATATATATATATATATATATATATATATATATATATATATATATATATATATATATATATATATATATATATATATATATATATAAGTAAATAGAGCTCTAGAATTTTACAAGGGTTTGATAGAACACGCTTTGGGGAGAAGGAAAGAACCATCTTCAGCCCTATCATTTTTTTTTCATCCCTTCTAGATTTGGGAGACTAATGGCAGCAACAATTCTGGATCCTTGCCAGGTATGTTTTCTACCTGGTACGAATTGATATGTTTTATTGTTTCAATAAAGTTATTATTCTGTAATGTATTTATTGGGTCTTTTTATTGATCAATTGTTTTTTGGATCAATAAATACTCTTGATTTTACAAAATATTCTAGCAATTCAATCATGATCCAAGCTTCCTCTTTACATTGATCCCTTCAATTGGTATTAGAGCCTTGATTGAACAGTGTGTGGTAAACCGAATCCTTTTATTTTTGCTGTATATTTGATGCAATTAGATATATGACACATAGGTTCTATGTTTCATGTTATTTATATTTTTGTATGAATAAATGAATTTGTTTTGTAACAATCCATGGTAGAGTTTGATTGTATTTTTATTATTATTTTGGATGTAACTTGGAGGCTAATCATAAGATTATGTATTCCTCCTTGATTTATTTATTTATTTATTTGGATAATTTTATGTAAATTCGGATTTATTGGATAAGTATGTAATAAGTACCCAAAGAAGAACTGTCGCATTTTATTGTTCATCGTTTTTCATGCGATTGAAGCCTCGGTTTGACAAACGAAGACCATAATCATGTAGAGGACATAGAAGAGGGTTAGTTGGAGGAAGAGGGTCGTCAAAATACCCGGCATGCACCCACACGCATCACCCAAACCTAATTCGATCTTATATTTCATGAGCTTAATACAGAGACCAAAAAATTGAAACTATGGGGAGTGTTCCATCATAGATTAGACCAAATTTAGTAAAGCCAGTCCCTCTCTTATTCAATATTTGTGGCCGTCAGGAGTTATGTGCGTGCTGGAGATGATTTAGTTTAAGTTCAGAATGCTATGAGGCATGTGCACCCTCGGATTTGGACGAAATTTGACTAGTAAGTTCCTTATTTGGTGTTTCTACCCTACGCAAAATTTGATGATGATTGAATTTGACGATAGACAACGTTAGAGCCTGATCACCATCGATTTTGACAAACTTCCAATGGTTGGTTCATCATGTGGTGATCTACCTTTCTGTAAACTTTCGTGATGATCGAGTTATGCAGCCCGGAGTTTGAGCGTACGATGCTTGGCTTATGAAGGGGACAAGTTATTGTGTATTTGGACTTAAAAACCCTAGAAACCAATTCTAACTTGGCCCACACTTCAAAGATTTTCAAGATTTAATGGAAATATGGATTACAAGCCAGACATCAAGTTGGGATTCTTAGCTCTATTGGGCTTGTAATTTTCTTTTTCTATGAAATAAGGGCCCTTTATTTATTCTTTGCCTACATTTGTTTTACATAGATATAACAAGTGATGTAGCATGAATCCCAGAGAGAGTGTACGATTACATGATCTTGTAGGGCGTATCTGAGCACTAATTCATTACATTGTAATATTTTGGAGATGAAATTAGGAAATTAT
This sequence comes from Tetrastigma voinierianum, assembly GCA_016808115.1. NCBI lineage: Eukaryota > Viridiplantae > Streptophyta > Magnoliopsida > Vitales > Vitaceae > Tetrastigma > Tetrastigma voinierianum. The sequence goes on from JAEQBH010000791.1 coordinate 341,885, forward strand.
AAATTATGGAACCGGAATTGTAGTACTTGAACAAGGTTAAATTATAATTCATAAAAGGATGTAGAAACCATTAAGTGAGTAGAGATGGAGCCATCATATAAATAACAAGCGATTTGAAAAAAATTAAAAGGATGAAGGACTTGATGTGATTAAGGAAATATTAGAATATAAAAATAGGAAAACAAGAAGCGAACTCATTTTGGTCTCAAAGGCTAGGGCTCACGTTTTGGAGAGGGAGAAGAGCAAGGAAGAGGAAGAAGAGGAAGAAGAGGAAGAAGGGAGAAGATCAAAAATTCAGGTATGTGTTTGCCTTGGAATCATGGGTATTTGGATTATTAAGGTTTGGTATGGAGAATTAGTTGCTCCTTTGGTCTAGGTTTTGTGGAAAGATCACATAAACCTTTGAATTGTTGGGGTTATGAGAGTAAAACCCCAATTGGTGGAAAATAACATGGAATCATCATAATTATATGGTTTTATATAGAATTGGTGGACCTTGGGTTAAATTCATATGAGTTCTTGGATTTTCACCTAGGGTTTTGTGGTATGAGGTTCCAAACCACCAATACAAGTGTTATGGAGTGGTTTTGAATGACTTTCATGTTGATTATTGAGGTATTACGGTTTTGAGGAATGGTTGTAAAAAAAAAGAAGAGAATGTTGGGTTTCTAAAGGGAATCTCTGTCAAAATTTTGGTAAAACCCGGTTTTTGTTTTGGCTATAGATTAAGTTAGAATCATCGAATGAATTTATTACAATTGGTAAGAACCATAATAGATAGGGATACAAATGTATAGAAGGGACCAAGAGCAAATTGTAGCTCTAAGGCTCCCAAATACGGTGAAGGTGAACTAGGTAGCTATTTGATTTGCTCGGTTTTGGGTATGGTTGTAGTGTTTTGGCCATAAGTGGAGTTTCACTCCTCCAAATTGAGTTATTCAAAATTAAGGGTAAAATAGACTTATATGGGAATAAGTTATCTGAAGGAAGTGCATGCAAATTGTGTAAAACCCGAGAAAATTTTAATTTTCTGAAAAAGGGTAAAATGGTAATTTGGCCAAAATCCGTAATTTTCTAGGTCTCGATGACTAAACAGACCACCGTTGAATCGCCCTCTCGAAATCTGGGCCACCATGTCATTTCATCACCCCGAGACGCTGGGAATTGCACGTATTTCGAGGCACTGACAAATGAGTAAATGATATGAGGTCCCACACCACATGGATGCATGCAAATAGGTTACGTGTCTAAGGAAAGTAGTCTTGCATGAGGGTAAATGCTAGTGGATGCTAGGTGTTCGATAAAGCTTTGCATGAGGAATTTAAAGGGAAGGAAATGCGGTTGTGAGACAAGTGGAAAGGAAGGTGTCAAGAGGCTTAGAGGAACATGCTCTAAATAGAGGAAAGACTGATCCGGTGGGGGAGGGAAAAAGAGAGAGTGATAGAGAGAGAGACTCCACCTTCTCTCTAAATTTCCCGACGATCGGACCGACGGTTTCAAGCGGAGCAAGAGGAAGAGTTCAACCTTACGACAAGGGCTTCGCATAGAAATCCTGAGTCAGGAGTTTTGACAAAACTCCAAGAGGCAGGTCTTCTCCTCACCTGGTTCCTTTCTACCCTAAGGGTTGTGTGGTGGTTGTGTATGCCCTACAGAATGTTTGGTTAATTTTTGTACCATGAGAAGTCGCACATTGAGGGTAGCATACATAAACCGAATTTAGAACCGATTCGGGTAGGAAAGAAGTGGAATGTGGTGGTGAGTCCTTCGATAAATTACAGGCCTCATCAATGAAATTGATGCTAGGCTTTTGAAATTTCAGATTTGACCTCAGAGACTAAGTTATAGTCCTTTATCGTTGTCACCCCAATGCAAACTGGCTCCGCCGCTTCGCCACCCGGTCAACTAGCCCGGACCTTAAAATGGATTCTTTTTGGGCCGAAATAAACGAATCTGGAAGTGAATCCTTCTGATGTTGTAGCCCCACCAATGAACTCGATGTTAGGCTTTTTGAATTTCGATTCGACTCTTGTAGACCAAGTTATGGTCTTTTTACTCGAAGCGTCAAATGGGCGAGGGGTCGCAAACAAAGGTCGAACAAAGGTCGCGAACAAAGGGTCGCCCAAGAGGGGCCGCCCATGAACGTTATCGCCAAATGCTGAGGGGTCGCTCCGCATGAACGCGGGTCGCCAAACGCAAGGGGTCGCCAAACAAAGGTCGCGGGAACGCTGGTCGCCAATGAACAGCTTGTCGCCAAACAAATGTAGGGGTCGCTCCATGAATGCGGGTCGCAAACAAAGGAGGGGTCGCCACGAACAAAGTGGGTCGCCCAAGAGGGGTCGCCACGAATAAAGGGTCGCCCAAGAGGCCGCCAATGAACAAAGTGGTCGCCCAAGAGGGTCGCCCATGAACAAAGGCCGCCAAACAAAGGAGGGTCAGCCCATGAACAAAGGGCTTCGTTGAGGGGTCAGCTAATGAACAAAGTGGTCGTCAAGAGGGGTCGCCCATGAACAAAGAGCTCGTCAAAGTTGACTACGATGACCTCCAACTTCGGCGTCATATCTCCTTCTCGCTTGAACTCCGATTTGGGTGTTTTGACTTCATGGAAACACTGGAGTAAGCTTTCCAACGGGACCACTGGGAAGGGCAGGGAAAAGAGCGGAGCCGAAAATGGCCATGTCCGTCAAGGAGTAGGTCAGCCTGTGTGGAGACAGCTTAGTCATGTGACCTCCAACTTCGGAAGGTCATAACTTCCTCGTCCGAACTCCGACTGTGGTGTTCTTGACTCTATGGAAAGCCCATTGAGTCAAGATTGCAGCTTATGTTCCTGTGGAGGACATTGTCCAATCAGGTGCAAGAAGTGCTGGCTCATGGTGTGTTATGGGCTTAGTTTATAACATGCACTGTAATTCGACATGTTGATATGTGTTGTACATGGCTTCGAGTTGATAACATGCGTTGTGGAATATAGACATGTTGATATGTCGATGACATTTCAATATATGCTAAATCTTAAATACGGCTACATGGATAATATGCATGAATATGTGCATGGTGATTATGTATAAAATCCTGGGCATGATAGCAATCGCATGTGCACGCGCGAATATCGCATATGGCGGTGTGAGTGCATGGTGCGGATCTAAGATCAAGTTAGGTGTCACGGTATTACCTGCCAGGGGTCAAAAAAACGCAGTACAGACGGACGATGGATCTCCTAGTAATGGGACAAAGTCCGAATGAGTCAAACTGCTTGAAACTAAGGGAAATAAATATAAGTGTGTTCGGGCATGCTGAAGACGGGTGATCCCCGTGGTGAAAGACCCAAATTTTATTCACCCGCTAGACATGATTCCCGGGCGATGTTCGTGTGTTGAACCGGCGCCAAGGGCGTCCGCCACGGCGGAAAACCCGAAAAATCCGGCCCACAACAATACAACACACGCAATATGACAAAATCAAATGCATCGGGAGGCCTTCCAACGGGTTACAAAGTTAAAAGAAACAAAAGTTCTCATTGGATAAAGGTCATCAGAACAAATGACCTGGTATTTCACACTCGCCTAGTAGGTGCAGGAGCCTGAGTGACTCTGTATGGGCACAGGACATTCATACATCGATATCCACGTGAGGCATCTTACTGAATGTGTTTAAGCAATCATTGCATGTTCTAGCGGAGTAACCCTCAGAGGGAGATTATTACTATCGAAGCTTTGCTCACCTCCGTCAGGACCCCTTCGTACACAAGAAGACGTGCTCCCTCGAGGCCATGGGAGTAAGAAGGAGGCTCGTTGTGGCCTTGATCGCATTGTAAAATATATTAGAACAATATAGTTTCATATTTTCGGGGTATGCAAAAGAGAAGTACATCGAACTTTGTATGAAAAAAAAAAAAAATATCTCCAAAATCACGCCACAAATCGTGACCCCAAAGTGCCCAAAAAGTTTTATATGAGCTGCCGCACATATTCTGTTACGCCAAACGAAACATCTAGGATGTAAAATACAACAACTCAGCTAGCGATCCAAATCGGCCATTCCAATCGGGGGAAGAAAATTCTATAACCAAAGCTTTAAATGAGTGAAGAAACCATTTCCCAATTTATGGAGTTAAGACCCCGTAAATCACGATAACAAAGAGGTGATTCAGTGAGTTAACCAAATTGGCATAAAAAAAAAACATGTTGTAACTTGTGTTATGTGGTTGAGGGTCTTAGACAAGGAATTTTAAATTGAAAGTTTGAAGTTTAGAAGTGTTTTTAAATTCTTTCATCAGGTTTTTGTAAATTTGGGAAAGTCCGAAAAATGTAGGAAATCCCGCCTATTTTTTCGAAAAATCTATGTGTTGAAAAAATAATAATAAATTTAGCACCCCTGCCTCCGCATTATTTTCTAAAGATATGTTAAGGACGTAAAGGGGTTCGCTCCATGATTTTATTTGATTGTTTTGAGGAAAAGTTTCATAATCCGCTGGAGTGTCGGAGGTCCCCCTGGCCCGAGAGGTTAATCGCCTCGATCCTTCAACGCTTCGAGGAAAGTTTCTATATCCGCTGGAGTGCCGAGTGTCCCCGTTCATGAGGTTAATCCGCCTGATCCTTCAACGGCACGTGTTTCGGCGTTTTAAAAAATTGAAAGTTTATAAAGATTTGAAAATTTTATTTTCATATGATTGTTTTAATGTTTTATTTTAAAATTGCATAAATTGCTTATGTGAATTCCGTGAAAGTCCAAAACAAGAGGAAACTCGCCATTTTTCGAAAAAAATCTATGTATGGAAAAATAATAATAAATTTAGCACTCCCGCTTCCGCATTATTTTCAAAGATATGTTAAGGATCAGAAAGTAAATGCCCACGGATTTTATTTGATCGTTCGAGAAAAAGTTTTTGGCTATCCTCGCTGAGCGGAGTGTCCCCTACGGGTTCATGAGGTTAACTGGCCCGTGATCCTTCAACGCCGAGAGAAAAGTTTCATATCCTGGAGTGCCGAGGTCCCCTGTTCTACGAGGTTAATCCTGCCTGATCCTTCAACGTATCGAGCTAAGTGCTCAAAAATGCTATAAAGATTTGAAAATTTTATTTTCATATGATTGTTTTAATGTTTTATTTTAAAATTGCATAAATTATTTATGTAAATTTGGGAAAGTCCGAAAAACAGAGGAAACTCTGGCCGATTTTTCTGAAAAATCTATGTGTTGGAAAAACACACAATTTAGCACTTCGCTCGCGATTATTTTCAAAGATATGTTGGCGATTGTAAAGGGGTTCGCTTCCATGATTTTATTTGATCGCTTTGAGAAAGTTTCTATATCCGTCGAGTGCCGAGGCCCCCTGCCCAGCGAGGTTAACTGGCTCGATCCTTCAACGCTGCTTAAAAGTTTTTATGTCCACTGAGTCGAGGTCCCTGGTTCATGAGGTTAATCCCGGCCTGGATTCTTCAACGGGTATCGTAGCCAAGGTTTTGAAAAATGTTATAAGATTTGAAAATTTTATTTTCATATGATTGTTTTAATGTTTTATTTTAAAATTGCATAAATTATTATAATTGGGAAAGTCCGAAAAACAGAGGAAAACTCCGGGTCGATTTTTCTAAAAAATCTATGTGTTGGAAAAAACAATAATAAATTTAGTACTCGTTTCCGCATTATTTTCTAAAGATATGTTAAGATTGTAAAGGGTTCGCCCATGGATTTTATTGATTGTTTTGAGGAAAAGTTTCTATATCCGTTGAGTGCCTGAGGTCCTCATGGGCTCCGCGAGGTTAACTGGCCTGATCCTTCACCGCTGAGAAAAGTTTCTATATCCGCTGAGTGCCTGGAGTCCCCTGCTCACGAGGTTAATCCCGGCCTGATCCTTCTCAACGTGGTATCAGAGCCAAGGTTTTGAAAATGTTATAAAGATTTGAAAATTTTATTTTCATATGATTGTTTTAATGTTTTATTTTAAAATTGCATAAATTATTTATGTAAATTTGGGAAAGTCCGAAAAACAGAGGAAACTCTGGCCGATTTTTCTGAAAAATCTGTGTTGGAAAAAAATAATAATAAATTTAGCACTTCGCTTCCGCATTATTTTCTAAAGATATGTTACAAAGGGGTTCGCCCATGGATTTTATTTTGATCGCTTGAGGAAAAAGTTTTGCGATCCGTTGAGTGTCGAGTCCCCATGGGTTCATGAGGTTAACTGGCCTGATCCTTCAACGCTTGAGGAAAAAGTTTCTATATCCGCTTGAGTGCCGAGGTCCCCCGGTTCAAGGAGGTTAATCCTCGGTCGGGATCCTTCAACGTGGTATCAGAGCCAAGGTTTTGAAAATGTTATAAAGATTTGAAAATTTTATTTTCATATGATTGTTTTAATGTTTTATTTTAAAATTGCATAAATTATTTATGTAAATTTGGGAAAGTCCGAAAAATGAAACTCTGGCCGATTTTTCTGAAAAATCTGTGTTGGAAAAAAATAATAATAAATTTAGCACTTCGCTTCCGCATTATTTTCTAAAGATATGTTAAGGATTGTAAAGGGGTTCGCTCCATGGATTTTTTATTCGATCGTTGGAGGAAAAAGTTTCCCTATATCCGTTGAGTGCCTGAGTAACCTCCTGCTCATGAGGTTAACTGGCCTGATCCTTCAACGCCGAGGAAAAAGTTTCTATATCCGCTGAGTGCCGGGAGGTCCCCGTTCATGAGGTTAATCCCGGTCGATCCTTCAACGTGGTATCGGAGCCAAGGTTTTGAAATGTTATAAAGATTTGAAATTTTATTTTTCATATGATTGTTTTAATGTTTTATTTTAAAATTGCATAAATTATTTGGTTATGTAAATTTGGGAGTCCGAAAAACGTAGGAAACTCGTCGATTCCTAAAATCTATGTGTTGGAAAAATAATAATAAATTTAGCGACTTCACTTCCGCATTATTTTCTAAAGATATGTTATGATCAGAAGGGGTTCGCCCATGGAGCCTTATTTTGATTTGCTTTGAGGAAAAAGTTTCTACATCCGTCGGGAGTGCACGAGGCCCCGGTTCATGAGGTTAATCCGGCCTGGATCCTTCAATCGCCGAGGAAAAAGTTTCATATATCCGCTTCGGAGTGCTGCTGAGGTCCCCCCAAGCAGCAGCCCATGAGGTTAATCCCGGTCGATCCTTCAACGTGGTATCGCAGCCAAGGTTTTGAAAATAAAGCAGGAAGATTTGTTTCATATGATTGTTTTAATGTTTCTTTTAAAAATTGCATAAATTATTTATGTAAATTTGGGAAAGTCCAGATAAGCAGGAAACTCTTGAATGGAGTTACTACGAAAAATCTATGTTGGAAAAAATAATAATAAATTTAGCACTTAAACCGCATTTTCTAAAGATATGTTAGGGATTGTAAAGGAGGTTCGCTCCATGGATTTTATTTGGTGTTTTGAGGAAAAGTTTCTATATCCCGGTTGGAGTCTTAGGGAGGTCCCTCGGTTCATGAGGTTAATACGGTGGGATCCTTCAACGTTTGAGAAAAGTTTCTCTCAGTTGGGTCTTGGAGGAGTCCCCTCGGGTTCATGAGTTAATCGGGTCGGGATCCTTCAACGTATTCGAACGAGTTTTGAAAATGTTATAAAGATTTGAAATTTTATTTTCATATGATTGTTTTAATGTTTTATTTTAAAATTGCATAAATTATTTATGTAAATTTGGGAAAGTCCGACAAAAAGAGGAAACTCTGGCCGATTTTCTGAAAAATGTGTTGGAAAAAATAATAATAAATTTGCATAAACTAGCATTATTTTCTAAAGATATGTTAAGGATTATTAAAGAGGTTGACTCCATGGATTTATTTGATTGTTTTTGAGGAAAAGTTCTATATCGGATTGGAGTCTTAGGGAGGATCCCCTCGGAGTTCATGAGTTAATAAGTTCAAGGATCCTTCAGCGTTTGAAAAGTTTCTATATCAGGTTGGAGTTCTGGGAGGTCCCCTCGGGTTCATGAGGTTAATCCAGGTCGGGATCCTTCAACGTGGTATCAGAGCCAAGGTTTTGAAAATGTTATAAAGATTTGAAAATTTTATTTTCATATGATTGTTTTAATGTTTTATTTTAAAATTGCATAAATTATTTATGTAAATTTGGGAAAGTCCAGAAAAGCAGAGGAAACTCACGGCGATTTTTCTATGAAAATCTATGTGTTGGAAAAATAATAATAAATTTAGCACTTCGCTTAGCATTATTTTCTAAAGATATGTGAAGTTGTAAGGGGTTCGCTCATTGGATTTTATTTGATTGTTTTGAGGAAAAGTTTTATGTCTGGATTGGAGTCTTGGGAGGTCCCCTCGGGTTAAATGAGGTTAATACAGGTCGGGATCGTAGCGTTTGAGGAAAGTTTATGTCGGTTGAGTCTTGAGAGGTCATCAGGTTCATGAGGTTAATCGGGTCGGGTTCTTCAACGTGGTATCGGATCGAGGTTTGAAAATGTTATAAGATTTGAAAATTTATTTTATATGATTGTTTTAATGTTTATTTTAAAATTGCATAAATTATTTATGTGATTTAAATCATATATACGATACATGACATATTAAATTTTGAATTCCACGAAAATGCGTCGTCGAGGCCGACCCATGCATCGGGAGAGCTCACGAGGCATTAGTACCACAGGAACATGTTGATAGTCACATTATGTTCCTCCGCCCCTGAGTACATAGTGACCACTATGCCTTGAGCCACTCTGAGACAGAAGCTGACCAGCCTCCACGAGGTCGTGGGAGGACCAGATATCTTCATTAGATGAAACCGGCTTTTAGCCACTACATTACGATAGCCCCGAGAGCCGGTAGCTTCTATAGAGAGGGGGCGAAAGCTAGGGGCACGGAACTATGATGGATTGGGAGACACGGAAAAGGCTTCGTCATGGTTAGAGGGAAATGAGCGGAATTACTGCCCGGGTGATGCGAGTGTCTGAGATGAGCATATATGGTCACTTTTTCTGCCTTTCTCCTACGGGACAGAGGTTAGAGTGGTGGAGGGCAGTTCAGAGGAGATGCCTAGAGGGAGTGTCATAGGCACGAGTTCAAGAAGAGTTCGAGATAAGTTTGTTCCGTCGATTCTGAGATCGCAGTGAGAGTTCTTTAGGCTAGAGTAGGGGACACTCTTTGTTACAGATTATGAGCGGAGTTTTTCTGAGCTCGTCAGACATGTTCCATTTATCAGGGATGACGAAGTTTCGAAGACCAAGAGGTTTGTTGTAGGTCTTAGTCAATGATTAGGACCCGCAGTAGCGTCGGCCCGACCCACACATAGTCACGACCCGGGTAGTAGGAGCCTTGATTAGGGTTGAGAGGAGGTATGAGTTGAAATCCCGAGGCTACGCCCGGTCGAGTTAGAGCGGAGTGGGTGATGTGGGTTCAAGGAGGTTCGATAGAAGTAGTTCAAGAGGAGGAAGAACCTGATGGACCGGTGGAAGCGAGGCCCGGTCGAGGCACGAGTGCGAGTTGGGTGGGAGCCTTGAAGCGGGTAGCTCGAGGGTCAAGCGAGTGTGCTCAGTGTGGGAAGAACCATTATGGTGAGTGCAGATTGGGCACAAACAATTGCTTTAAGTGTGGACAGCCGGGACACTTCACCATAGAGTGCCCACATATAGTTTCTGGCAGTGGATCAGGAGTGGGACAGACAGGACAGAGGCGGGTTCGATCTTTGGTAGAGGTGAGGTCGAGTCGAGGGGCTTGAAGAGGCCCACTGCATTTACTAGACTGGAGGACCAGGTGGGGTCGACCATCCGAGGAGGACGAGAGGGCGACCTCGGACACGAGGCTAGGGTGTTTGTAGTCACCTAGCGGGAGCGAATGCACGAGAGGTCATGACCAGTCTTATCGAGTTTTGATAGGGATGCTTATGTCTTGATAGACCAAGTTCTCACTCATTTATTTCTTGAAATTTATTGCACAAGTGAACATAGAGATACAACATAGATTGTAGTATGGTAGTCTCCTTCCTACAGGAGATTACTTATGAAGATAGGTATGTGGGTTGTGGTGATTATTGAGCCATGAGTTTAGGACGGTTTGGTATTGTTGGACATCAGGACGATGATCTTAGGATGAATGGTTGTCTAGACATCACTCCACCATGGATTCTTGAAAGAAGTTAGGATTACGTGGTTGGGAACCCGGAGATTACTTTTTGTGGGGTAAGGAAGTCATGTCCTCAGTGTGATGTACGTAATGATGGTAGGGAAGATGCTCAGAAAGTCATATCGAGGTATCCTAGCCTATGCGAGTTAATTGAGAGATGATATGAGATTGGAAGACATTCCGGTGGTCGGAATTTCGGATGTGTTTCCGGATGATCTTCGGGATTACCCCCGGATAGAGATTGATTTTAAGTCGAGTTAACCCTTAGGGCGAGCCGATTTCGAGGCGCCACTACGGGATGGCCACTTGCGGGGAGTGGAAAGGGCAAGGTGCGGATGGAAGAAATGGTCCAACAAAGTTGTGGACCGACACGTCTCCTTAGGGAACACCCAGGTTTATTTGTGAAGAAAAGGACGAAGCATGCGATTTATGTGGTCAAGAAAGAGTTGAATAAAGTGCAATCACGTGTCGGTGTAAGCTTCAGAGTGATCTCTTTGATCGATTCTGAGGAGCTAAGGTATTCTCCAGATTGATTTGAAATTCGGGCTATCATCGGTTGAAGAGTTCATATGATGAGATGTTTCAAGATAGCATTGAGGAGACACGATGCAGACTTTTGAGTTTCTAGTCATGTAAATTTGGACTGAATGCCCAGTAAGCTTATGGATCTCATGAATACATTTCGGGCCTTACTTAGATCGGTTTGTTATCGTGTTTGTAATGATATGTTGATCTGTCGGAGCGATGGAGAAGAACATGCGAGCACTTGAGGATAGTTACGCAAACGTGGGCCTCCGGTTATATGCCAAATTCCCGGTAAATTAATGGGTTTTGGCTCTCGACCGGTGTACTTTTTGGGACACATAGTTTTTGCATAGGGTCTCGATGTAGATCGCGAGAAGGTCGACTATATTGAATTGGAAACCTCAACGAGTGTTCTGAGACAAGGAGTTTTACGGGTTTGTGAGGGGTATTACCATAAGTTCGTTGAGGATTTTCGAAGATGATCGCGCTGGTTAGATTGTGAGGAAAGAGGCAGTTTTTATGGTCGGGGCTTGTCGGCAAAGTTTCGATGGCGAAGGAGATTGACCTCAGCTCAGTACTTATACTTTCATCAGGGCAGGATGGCTTTGCAGTGTATTGTGATGCCTCTAGGCAAGGCCTAGGTTGTGTGTTAATGCAAAATGACAAGGTGATTGCATATGCTTCTGAAGCGATTGAAATGAGCGAATTATCCTACACCACGACCTTGAGCTAGCAGCCATAGTATTTGCCTTGTGGATATGGAGGCATTACTTATATAGAGAGTGCCACATGTAGGATTTTACGGATCATAAGAGCTTGCGTGTCTGTTCACGAAGGAAGCGAACATGAGATAGAGGAGATGGATTGGCTGATCAAGGATTATGATATACCATTGAATATCATCCTGGAAGAAGCGACGTGGTAGCAAATGCTCTTAGTAGGAGACCCATGAGTTCCATATATCGCGCGAGGTCGTCTCGTCTTCCTCGACTCATGATTGAGGTCCTTGGGTGTGAGGCTGGGCCCGGCCAGTTCGAGTCTTGTTTTCCACATTTTCATGTACGTCACGTATTGATAGACGAGGATTAGAAACTGATTCGGGATCCATAGATGAGTGAGTTGAGAGGTGGAAATGAAATCCCGGGCAATGAGGGGATTTGTCATTGAGAGAGGATGAATGCTGTGGTCATGGGACGGAGGTTGTGTGTACAGATGTAGGTGATGAGGAGAGAGGTTATGGAGGAAGCCATTCCTTAAACATGCTATGCATCGGGAAGTACAAAAGATGTATCATACCCTAAAGGAACCTTGCGAGAATTGGAAGGGGTATGAAGGGATATTGCGAGTTCGTCTTGGATGTCTCATGTCATTGAGGTAAAGCCGGATTTATCGAAGCTGCGGGACTATTACAGTCCTCCCGATTTCGGAGTGGAAATGGGAGAATCACTATGGATTTTGTGGTAGGACTTCCACGTTTCCGAATTGGCCCATGATCGATATGGGTAATTGTAGGCCAATTTGACCCAGAAATCGGCTATTTCCTACCTATCGGGGAATAGTGATTCATTGGATAAGTTAGCTGATTATCGTAGAGAGATTATCAGACTGCATGGTACGCTAGTTTCCATTGTTTCAGACGAGAGATCGGGTTTACCTCACGGTTTGGCGGTTCTGAATGCCCTTAACCTTTGGAGCTACATTTGATATAGCTTTTCATCCACGGAGCGGATGGCTAATGCAGAGGACTATCTGAGACTTTAGAAGATATGCTTAGGGCATGTGTTATGGAGTTTAGAGGGAGCTAGGACACCCATATACCCCTGATGGAGTTTGCATACAATAACGAGTTGTCGGGCCGAGTGGTATGGCCTTATGGGAAGCTCTTTATGGACGGAAATGTCGAGACTCAGGTGCACGTTGGGGCGAGGTAGGTGAAAGGAAATTAGTAGGTCAGAAGATTGTCCAAGTGACTTGTGGTAAGATCAAAGTGATAAGCGATAGACTAAAAATTTCACAAGACCGACAGAAAGTTATCTACGGTGTCATACCGTAGAGACTTAGAGTTTGAGTAGGGGATATGGTATTTTGAGGATTTCCCATGGAAGGGCGTACTAAGATTTGGGAAGCGTGGAAAGCTGAGTCACGGTATATTGGACCCTACGGGTTGTTGGGAGAGTTGGGAGGTGGCATATCGATTAGAGTTGCCATCGACCTCGATTACATTCACGATGTTTTCCATGTTTCTATGCTCCTTGATACATACAGAGACCCTTCACATGTATTGTGAACAACGGTGGAAATACAAGAGAACTTGACATGAGAGGAACCGGTCACGAGATCCTCGACCATCGAGAAACAGGATGCAGCGCAACAAGACTATTACTGTTTGGTGAAGGTATTGTGGAGGAGTCATGGTAGAGAAAGCGCCAGGAGCCCGGAGGCTGAATGCGCCGTCATTACCTGTTATTTTCGAATGAGGTATTTTCCTTTCCTTTCGTTTGGAGTTTAGTTTATTCATTTCGAGGACGAAATGTTCTAAGGTGGGAGGATTTTGTAACGCCTCGTCCCGAGAGTGTGTACAGTACATGATACTGTAGGGGCGTATACGAGCACTAAGTGTTACATTGTAATATTTTGGAGATGAAATTAGGAAATTATAAATTATGGAACCCGGAATTGTAGTACTTGAACAAGGGTTAAGTGTAATTCATAAAAAGGATATGAAAACCACTAAGTGAGTAGAGATGGGCCATCATATAAATAACAAAAGCGCGATTTGAAAAATTAAAAGGATGAGGACTTGTGCTTAATTAAAAGAAATGTTAGAATATAAAATGGGAAAACAAAAGGCAAACTCATTTTGGTCTCCAGGCTAGGGCTCACGTTTTGGAGAGGAGAGAAGAGCAAGGAAGAGGAAGAGGAAGAAGAGGAAGAAGAAGGAGAAGGAGAAGAAGTTCAAAAAAATTCAGGTATGTGTTTGCCTTGGAATCATGGGTATTTGGATTATTAAAGTTTGGTATGGAGAATTAGTTGCTCCTTTGGTCTAGGTTTTGTGGAAAGATCACATAAACCTTTGAATTGTTAAGGTTATGAGAGGTAAACCCCAATTGGTGGGAAAATAACATGGAATCATCATAATTATATGGTTTATATAGAATTGGTGGACCTTGGAGTTAAATTCATATGAGTTCTTGGATTTTCACCTAGGGTTTTTGTGGTATGAATTCCCGAGCCACCAATACAAGTGTTATGGAGTGGTTTTGAATGACTTTCATGTTGATTATTGAGGTATTACGGTTTTGAGGAATGGTTGTAAAAAAAAAGAAGAGAATGTTGGGTTTCTAAAGGGAATGCTGTCAAAATTTTTGTAAAAACCCCTGTTTTTGTTTTGGCTATAGATTAAGTTAGAATCATCCAAATGAATTGATTCCAATTGGTAAAGAACCATAAGAGATAGGTATACAAATGTATAGAAGGTACCAAGAGCAAATTGTAGCTCTAAGGCTCCCAAATACAGACTGAAAGGTGAACTCGTGTAGCTCACTGATTTTGCTCTGTTTTGGGTATGGTTGTAGTGTTTTGGCCATAAGTGTAGTTTCACTCATCCAAATTGAGTGATTCAAAGTTATGGGTAAAATAGACTTATATGGGAATAAGTTAGCTGAAGGAAGTGCAAGCAAATTGTGACCCCAAAGTGCCCATAATGTTTTATAAGTGGAGCTATGTGCAGATTCTGTTATGCCAAATTGAGTCATCTTGATGTAAAATACAATAACTTGAGTTTTGGTGATCCAAATTGGGTGATTCGGAAGAAACTTTATAACCATAGCTTTAAATGAGTGAAGAAACCATTTCCAATTTATGGAGTTAAGACCCCAGAAATCAAGGATAACAGTAGGTTATTCAGTGAGTTAAACAAATTGGCATAAAAAAAAAAACATGTTGTAACTTGTGTTATGTGGTTGAGGGTCTTAGAAAATGAATTTTAAATTTTAAATTTAAAGACATGTCATTGGATATATAAAGGACTGATCTGGAGAGTTTCCTTAAATTTTGAAAGGCAGGATTTGAATATTTTTGGGTAATAAAGTCCGCAGTATTGTTGGAAAAAGGTTGCCAAAATGAGTGGGGTTTTTAGGGTTTTTTAGTGCTTTCGGGTAAATTGTTAATTTAGGCTTTATAGATGTTGTGTGACCACTAAAGTGACTTGCGGGTGAAGTACGTTAAGTTTTACGCTATCGCCTTGAGCCGATTAATACGATTCTTGCCGTATTCGTTGTAGTGTGTATGGCGGATAATCGGTTATGGTTAATGTAGTTGTGGTTTTCTTGAAAAGGTGAAAAGGGTTATCGGACGGAAGCGGGGTCGAAGACGGGAAGCAAAAGCGAGGATTGAAGCGTGAGCGTGAGTGTAAAAATGATATTTTGACAATTAAGTTTTTAAAGTGAATGGTTTTAATATTAAAAGCTGAAAAGTTTAATGGAAATGTTTATATAAATGTTAAGGCATATAGGAAATGTTTTATCTTGCATCAATATATATATTTATATTAAGAACATATATGTATGCATGTGTTAAGGCCTTATGGAAGTTAAAAATGTGTAAAGAATGCATAAATGTATAAATGATAAAGTAAAGTGTTTAAATGGATTTAGAAATGTATTTTGAAGAAGGTTTTGCGATGGTTACCCTAACCTATATGGCTGTTATGACTGATATCGTAGGGAGTACTTTTAGCGTGTAAGTTTAGGGGGTAAAGTTATGGAGTTACTAAGCCGAGGGAGGGAAATAGGTGTTTAACGTAATATCCTTACACGTGATAAAAGTCTTATGGTGAATACTATCTGGCAATGAGTTTATAGCGTAGTGGTTATATTGGAATGGGGCTTGTCCCTCTGCAGTCAGTGCAGGCTGTTCGATGTGTTTATCCTGGGTTCCATCAGTGAAAAATAAAAGAAAGAAGAAAGTTTAAGGCATAAATTGATTTTTAATTGTACAAGTATTTATTACTTTGCTATATCACGAAAATGTATCTAAATAAAAATGTACACACTTCTGAGCTCCCTTTAGCTCATTCTTTTCCGTATGCTTCAAAAACATTTTCAGGACCCGAGACGGGTGCGCCGGTAGAGCATCCCCCACAGCGGTGAGGTCGAGCCATCGGAGACGACGCATGTGAGCGCATTGTATATATATTTTGCATGCTGTATATGTTGGATATTTTGTCATGTATATGTATAAGTGTATATTTTGAAGGAATACGTGGGCTTTGATCCTCAGTGGACGAGGTACATAGGCGGTCGGCTTAAGTCCAGCTCAAGCCCAATCTTTGATAAAAATGTGCATGGAATAGAAGAAGGTTTGAATGTTTTGATGATTTGAAGTAAATAAATGTATATGTATGTCTATTGTGTTTGATTGGGTTGTGGACGAGGAGTCCTAATATGGAAATTGAAAATTTGAAGTTTATAAGTGTTTTTAAATGCTTTCATCAGGTTTTTGTAAATTTAGGAAAGTCCGAAAAACAGAGGAAACTCTGGCCAATTTTTCTGAAAAATCTATGTGTTGGAAAAAAATAATAATAAATTTAGCACTTAGTTTCCGCATTATTTTCTAAAGATATGTTAAGGATTGTAAAGGGGTTCGCTCCATGGATTTTATTTGATTGTTTTGAGGAAAAGTTTCTATATTCGTTGGAGTGCCGGGAGGTCCCCTCGGGTTCATGAGGTTAATCTGGGTCGGGATCCTTCAACGTTTGAGGAAAAGTTTCTATATCCGTTGGAGTGTCGGGAGGTCCCCTCGGGTTCATGAGGTTAATCCGGGTCGGGATCCTTCAAGTGATGTATGTTTTTCATGCCATTTAGAATAGGTGGTGTCATATAATTTCACCATTTGATATATACATGTGCATAATGAATTTTTTTTTTTAGATAATATTGTTATGGAAAATCTAGTTGAATTAATGTATGTCACATTCCACATCGGATATGGGAGAAACTTCTTGACACTATATAAGTATGGACTCCTCTCAACCAAGGTTAGAAATATCGGTTTCGATGAATATATCGGTACTTGAATTTTACAGATATATTGGATATTTCATAGATATATTGGTAGATATTTTTACATGAATATCGATATATCGGAAATTAACAAAATTACTTTGAAATTCATGGAAATACTTTCTAAAAGTGTAAAAATGACATTAATAATCAAATATATACATTGAAATTACATTGCAATGAGCTTTTAAAATGAAAATGAAGATTGATATGGCTCCGTTGCAACATTTGATGGAGGATCCATCTTGGTAAAGACAATACTCATACGAGACATGGTGTTACGATAATAATATTGATTATAAGTCGAACATACCATGCATAAATGCGCTTGTATCCCGCAAACTTCTCCATAGATAAGGAAATTCGAAGAGGTTTCCATCCCACTGCTCGTTTCAAATATTAACTAACATGAAAACTTAATTTATTAATATATCATTACTAATTAAACTAATTTAAAATATGAAAACTTCATATAATATGAATACCTGATATTAACTAATATATGCTTGATTTAAAATATTAACTAACATGAAATGTTAATTTATTAATATCTTATTACTAAATTAACTAATTTAAAATATGAAAGTATCATATAAACTATTACAAAGCAATGTAACAAAGAAAAAAATAATTGGAGTGAAATGAAAATTAGATATGGGTATAGAGAATTTGTCATCAAATGGAATGATTTTAGAGGTATTTATAGGTTTTTTTTTAGGTCAAAGTAGTTGTTTGATGGTAAAAAAAATCTTTGTAATTTAATTATAGCCGTTGGATTTAATTTTTCTGCAAATCTGACCATTAAATCTTCTTTAAACTATTGGGATCAATCCATAACCATTGGATCAAGTCAGGATTTCAAATTTGATTGTTTGGATACATCTCCGATATATCCTAATATATCTCGATATTTTATCGAAAATTTAACTAACGCGTGCGTGTGCCACAAACCCGATATTTTCCATGATATATCGGTTTGATACCAATATGTCGCCAATATTATCGATTTTTTCTTGATTTTTCGCTCAACCGATTATCGATGGCCGATATCATTTCAAACCTTACCGATATCCGATATATCGAATATTTTAAACCTTGCTCAACCTAGCAGACAAGTTTTAAAGTAGTGAGTGCCCCTTGGGCTAAGCGGACATGTATCTACATGGTTGGGCTAAGTCGTACAAATGGTATCCAAGAAGTTGATCCTCGACCACAGATGTGGAGGTCTGTTCATTTAACCTCATAGGTGTTTATCGGTTGGTTGCATCTCATGGGACTACTTGAGGACATTGATAATGCGTATAGAGGGTGTTTTTCATATCCCACATCGGATAGGCGAAAAACTTCCTAGCACTATATAAGTATGGGTTTTTTAACGGCGCAGTATACGCGTTTAAAGTCGTGAGAATTTGCTTGGGTCCAAAGCATACAATATGTACATGGTTGGGCCGGGTCGTTACACATTGAATAGGTGCAGGTTAAAATTAATTTAATTAATTTGAAACCTATGGACTCCATTAAGGATCCAATAATAAAATGATTATGTGATACTTACGACGGATAAACATGATCGGATTTTATGGGATTGGATATAAAATAATTTCAAATTTTTAATGAGATTGTATGGCCCAACGTCGACAATACCCAACTATTAAAGATAATTTTAAAATTAAATTATTGGTTATCACATTCAATTTTAGTAACATAAATATCTATATAATATTATTATGGAAAACCCGATAAATCAATGTAAAATATTGAATGTGTGATGATTAAAATTAATTCAATTAATTTGAAACCTACAGGCTCATTAAGGGTCTAATAATAAAATGGTTATGTGATGCCCCAACGGATAAACATGACCCGATTTTATTGGATTCGATCTAAAATAATTTCAAATTTTTAATGAGGTTGTACGGTCCAATGTCGACAACACTTGGATATTAAAGATAATTTTGGAATTAAATTAATTGTTATTACATTCAATTTTAGTAACATTAATAATCCTCCCAACAAGACTACGGTGAGTGTTATTGTATTGAGTTGATTGAAACAAAGTTTTGATTGATACATGTCTATGTTATTTAAGAAAGTTTGAGATCGATTTCCGTAGGTAGTGACTTGTTGGTACATGTCTAGGAAAGTCCTGTAACGAGGACAATAAGAACTTAAGGTAAGGAGTTTTTTTAGAGGAACCACTGTGACCCCACGACTTACTTGGTAGGACACTTTCCGTATCATGTTCAATATATTAGTTTGTTATAATATCTTGCCTAACGTAAGTGTTTATAATGGAAACTAGGATATTGTTGCAATAAATAAACCTATCCATTATTATATTACAAGATTACGTGCTTTTGTTTATTTTAGAAAATGACATCCTTTAATCCTCTAGTTACAATTTTGGGTCAAAAACCAATGGATGGAAGTAATTACGACCTATGGAAAACTAATCTTTACATTGTCCTTGTTTTTTAGAAATCAAAATTTATTCACTGACAACCTTAGAAACCACAGGAACCCACTGCTAATGCCTTGAAGAAATAAAAGCAATTTGCGAATTGGAAAGGAAAATGACACTTACTTCTATATTCTTATCGACATTGCGGGAACATTTGCGGAAGTAAATAAATGATCTGGAGCATGTGTCAGACATGGTTCAAACTCTAGATTGCTAAGAGTAGCAGTACTACCATACAAGCAGCAATAAGGGCACTAATGAACACTTGCATAATGTGAGGAAATGTGTGATACCACTGTCTAAAGATGATGGGGCACATCAATACTACGGAAGTGATGGATAGTCTAAATGTTGCTGAGGTTTGTTTAGTGGAGAAATACAATGATAAATGGATAATTGATTCAAGAGCCACTAACCACGTTTGCTACTCCTTTGAATGGTTTCAAACAAGTAGAACACTGATAAGGACAAAAATGCTTGAGGGTAGGAGCTTGAGGGGATATGTCTCTGTAATGGTAGTAGGACTAGTGGAGTTATGTTCTTAAAACTTTACATTTATTATACCGTTTATTTATCATACCATTTATTTATTCCAGATTTCAAGAGGAATTTGATTTTTGTTAGTTATTTAGTTGTTTAGTTTAATTCCTCAATTTTGATAAAGAGTAATAATTCTTTTATTCTCTCCGAATTATTGATGAATGGTCTATATTTTTAAATCCTTTGTCCTATAGTATTAATGTCATTGAAGATACTAATGATGAGCAGCTCACCTCATCTAAGAAAAGGAAAATTTTCAAATGATACCTATTTATGACACTTGCAATTGGGTCATATTAATCCTAACATAATTCACAATTTGGTTAAAAGTGGAATTTTAAATTCCTTGATCTTAGAACCTATACCAATATATGAATCATGTTTGGAAGGTAAAATGACAAAGAGGCCCTTCACAGCCAAAGGAAATCGTGTTACTAAGTATTAGGATTAGTACACACTGATGTGTGTGGACCAATAAGCGTTCAAGCCAGAGGTGTGTATGAGTATTTCATCACCTTTGCGATGGCTACTCCAAGATATGGATATGTTTACCTAATCATGCACAAGTCTGAAGCTTTTGAAAGTTTTGAAAATAAAGCTAATGTGGAAAAGAGGCCGGGTGTCTATATCAAACGGCTTGATTAACCAAGATGGTGAATACCTATGCAGGGAGTTCAAGTCTTACTTGGATAAGAGGATAATTTCTCAATTATCATCTCCTATAACACCCCAGAGAAAATGGAGTCTCTAAGGAAACATAACCCTTTTAGAGATAGTGAAGTGATGCTGTTACTCATCATTACTCGTCGTTTTAGGGATATGCCTTAGAAATAATTGTTTACATAAATTTGGTTCCATCTAAATCTCGTTTAGGGATATGCCTTAGAAATAATTGTTTACATACTAAACTTGGTTCCATCTAAATCTATTTCAAAGACACCCACAAAGTTATGGAAGAGTGAAACCAGAATTTTAATCATATTGATTTAGGAATTTACCTCGGCATATGTCTTAACATAAATCATAAAATTGAATCATTACAAAAAATGTGTATGTTTATTAGCTATCCTAAGAGAACAAGAGGTTGAATATTTTATAATCCAAAGGAAAAGAGGGTAATAGTGAGCACTCACACCACTTTCTTAGAAAAGGATTATATGAACAATTTTAAACTTCGGAGCACTGTGGTTCTTAAAGATCTTGACTCGGTTCGAGATCGACAAGAAACTCTTAGCTTTCCACCCCTGTTTCCTATTGCTGTTCAAAGAGGGGAATATGTACAACATGTTCTCGAAGGTGAACAGACACAGGAAACAACTTAAGACAAAATTCAAGAAACTCAAGAATAAGAAAATAATGAAGAGATTGGAAATCTACCTGAACCACAAAACTTGAATCCTCTTGTGCATGTACAACAACCAATGTAGTAAACTTATAGTGGGAGGATAATAAATAAACCTACAAGGCATGCCTTGTGAGGAAAGATGTATAAAGTCACCACATACGAATAAGCATTAAAGGATGTTGATGTGCAAGAGTGGAAAAGGGAAATGGACCGTGAGATGGAATCTGGTGGGTTCAGGCTTCGGTATGGTCTCTTGTAGAGGCTCCTAGAGGGGTATAACCCATTTGAAGCAAGTTGATTGATAAGATAAAGAGCCTTAGTAAACCATGTGTGGATGTTGATGTGCAAGAGTGGGAAAGGCCAATGGATTGTGAGATGGAATCTGTAGGTTCAAACTTAGTATGGTCTCTTATAGAAGCTCGTAGAGGGGTTAAACCCATTGGAAGCAAGTTGATCTACAAGAAAAAGATCCCTGGTAAACCATGTGTGCATAAAAGATTCAAGGTATAGTGATAATCTTCCCTATTCTTTACGTAAATGACATCATGCTAATTGGAAATAATGTGAAAATGTTGTTAGACATAAGAGGTTGCCTGAAATAGCATTTTGATATGAGAGACTTGGGTGAAGCTAACTATCTTCTAGGAATCAAACTTTTATGAGATCAAAAGAATAAGGTGTTAGCTTTGTCCAAAGATTCGTAGTGGCTAGTTTTAGCATAGAGAATTCTAATAGGGGATTTCTACCCTTCAAACGTGGAATTCATCTTTCCTAAGAACTGATCACATAAAAATCTTGAAGATAAAGAACTCATGAATGAGAAACTTTATGCTTCGACTGTAGGTAGTCTCGTGCATGCCATGTTATGCATTGGGCAAGACATTTTCTATTAAGTGGGAATTGTAAGTCGATACAAATCAGATCCCAAAGAAGATTACTAGACTGCAATGAAAACATATACTCAAGTATCTAAAGAGAACGAGGAATCATATATTGGTGTATTCCAATGGGAGTCTTGGAATACTTGGTTATACGAACTCTGATTTCCAAGGGGATATTGACTCTAGTAAAATTTCCTATAAGGAGAACCTTGCAGACCTTTTTACTAAGACTATTTTTGAGTGTGTGTTTGAGAAGCGTGTAAATTGTATGGGTGCGGAGTGTCCACAGCACTTTAGAGAAAGTGAAGATTTTGCCATTTATGCTCTAGGAGCAAGACTAAATAATTTGCATTTTTTTGATGGTATAAATTTCTTAAATTCTTATACACCGCGTTGTTTATGTATAAGGTCCAGATTAATTATGCAGTATATGATCATATGGATACGTCCATAGAAAACATGGTCATAGGTTCTTATAATTAATGAATTGTCTCATAGTTGATAAGTAAAGCTGGGCACTTTATTTAGACTGTAATATTCTATGAAATAATTTGTCTTAGTTATTGTAGAATATTAGAGTGAGTTAGTTGTACGCACTTTGAGAGGGTCAAGAGCGATTTAATGAAAGTTAATATTCTATGAAAATGAATCAAATCTCAGACAATATTAGTTATGCTATTTTTCTTAATCCTAAGTATATTATAAACAAGTAGTTAAGTAATTATCATTATTTGATTTATCAATAAGTGAGGTATCCTTTTAAAGACCAATACCTTGATGATTTGGGAATAATAATCATTTGACTACTAGAGTTTATGAGATATGCAAAATGGAATTTGTATGAAATATCCTCTTAATATGTTTCGGTACTCTGATCCGTTAAAGAAAATGATAAGTTAAGAGAATAAATAATTAATCGATTGAAAAAAAGTCTTGCTATTAATTATCGATATTTTACAAAGGAAATATACATTTAATATGTACATTATTAATCTTGAAGTTCACATCTGAGCTTTTAGTGGAATAGCACCGAATAAGAACATAGTTCCAAACTTGCTTCTGAGCAAGTGGGAGATTGTTGGATTTATGCTCAAGAAACAATATGAGCCATTGATCAAGAGCCAAAATTAATAATGGGGCGTTGGATCCCCCAGTAGCTAATTAGTAGCGGGGCCCGGTAATTAATTGCTTAAGAGGTAAGAAACTTAATAAGGCAGGAGTTTGGTTACTTGATAGGCAAGAAACCTTATAAGGCAGGGATTGGTTGCTTGTCAGAAAAGTAACCCTATAAGGTTAGGATTTTGAGTCTATAAATAAACCCATCTCCTTAGGACCTTTACACACATTCTCCCGAGGGTCTTTACACACATTACACGGGTTCTCTCCTGCGGTCTCTGCGATTAGGTGCACCCACATGTATGATCTCTTGCTCTGAGGGAATAACCCGAGTCGAGTTAGTAAACCCTAAAAATAATGAGATTAGTTTATCACGCATCTTGTTCAATCATGATCCAAGCTTATATATATATATAGGACTAAACATTCCGAAATAGGTAATATCTTAAAATAGTAGGGTTGACCAGCTACCTCTTGTTTCCCTCATTTTTCAAGTACACTTTTGATTCCCATTAACCTTTGTATAAGCCTCATGATTATTATAGTAGCAAAAATGCATCCACGCAACGTAGCCAATATGATACTACTTTTCCGATTTTAATGCTAAAAAATGCATGAAAAAAAAAAAGATGAAATTCTAAAAAATGTTGATCATGCACGAATAAGTGAATATTTTGTATTCCTTATTGTCTGAAGTTGACGCAGAGTGTAACACGCAAAGATCTTCAAATGACAAATCCCCAAGCAAAGTCTCAAGTAAGAAACCTTAATTACAATCTCAAAAGAGATTTATGATAATTCTTCAGGTTTTGTGTGAGATAAAATAATAATTTCTTACAAAGATAGAATGACTAAATATTTATAGAGGCTCAAAGGAATCCTTGCTAAACACTTGTTTAGTTTCCTTGCTAAACAAGGAAACTAGAATACCTTGTGGATAAAAAAGTAATTAATCCTAATTACTGAAATAAAACTATTAAAGATAAATACTCTTAATTAACATAATTAATAGGAGTCCTCATCATTAAAGTTCTTAATTAATTAACATAATTAATAGGAGTCATCATCATTAAAGACTCTTAATTAATTAAAATAATTAATATGAATCCTCATCATTAAAGACTCTTAATTAATTAAAATAATTAATAGGTGCCCTCATCATTCACCTCGCTTAGAAGAACTCGTCGTCGAGTTATTTAAGATTCAGACTCATATATGGTACAGATTTGTAGTAGATCGACAACATTGAAGGTATTTGAAATCTCTATCCATTTTGGCAAGTCAGTCGCATAAACATTGTTGTTGATCTTCCCTTGCGTTCTGTGGGTGTGCACTCTTGTTTGAGCTTGATATGATCACATCTTGTCTTGAATGTTGTTTTCCATCCATCACCTAAACAGGTTCTGATATGATGATAGCCACCCCTCATGTCAATCTTGCTAAACACAATTACTCCACTTAACTCCCCTAAAATCTCATTTTCTTTAGTACTCATCCTGTAGTGGGGAAGATTAGGAAGGCTAGCACTAGGACTCAAATCAAGGTGATGTTGAAGATCACACAACGGAGCAATTCATTTGGTGTATCATCAGCCAAAACATCATGAAATTCGGTCAACAGTTCTTACACCTCCATTGAAATTTTATTCACTTTGATTGGCTCACTCATATTTTCCCCCTTTACAATCATTACATGAATCTCTAGGGTATCTTTACATTATTTGAAAAAATCATTAAATCTATGCGTTTTAGTGAGAAAATTCTTCCCATCCACTTTAGCAGCTTTGGTTTAGTTCGTTTCCATAGGCAATAAAGTATAACGTACACCCTCTTTCACAAGTTGATATGTATTCTTCCTACCCGAATGTGTAGCATCAACATCAAATTGCCAAGGCCTCCCAAATAAAAGATTACATGTATCCATATCAACAATATCACAATAAACCTCATCAGAATATTTGTCAATAGAGAAAGGTACCTTACAACTCTTCCACTTGAATGTCATCTACTTCTTTTATCCACCCAATTGTATAAGGATGCAGGCGCTTTTCTAGGGCCAACTGTGATTTTTGAACTACATTATGCCCAATAATGTTCTCTTAACTGCCACTATTAATGATCAATTCAAGTTTCATTCCCTTCATAGTACATTTGGTGAGAAAAAACTTGTGCCATTGTGTATCATCTCAATGCTTTTGTGACAACATAAGTTTCCTTACAACACGTGTACACCTCATGTCAATCGTTCATCGTCTCATCGTCAGTCCTTGAAAGCACCTCATTGTCACATGTTTCTTCTTCCTCCCTTTCCACAACATTAACTGACTTTCTCTTGGAACACTCATTAGATCGATGCCCAGGTTCATTACATCAAAAACACTTGGAAGGACCAGGCTTTGCATAAGGATTATTATTTTATTTTTTTAGGAGGATATGTATTGTTTTCTAGATCATTGCCTCCAACTGTAGCTTTAATCGATCCATTGTTGTTTGTGGACGATTGATTAGCGAGTTGGGCACCTTGTGGCTACTTGCCTCTTTCAATCGTTATTTGTTTGCTGTCACCCCCACCATATCACCTCTAATTTTTAGTTCGAGTCTTTTCTTAATACATCAATTCAGCCTTCAAAGCTAAGTTTCTCGCCTCTTGCACAATCAAAACCACATGCACCCCGATTTTATCATGAATATTAGCCCACAAGCCACCTAAATAACAGGATGTCTATTGATTATCACTTTCTGACATTGATTACGGGCTACCAATCTCATAAATTCAGAGGTGTACTCATTCACAATCCTCGTCCCTTGCGAACATCATTGATACGATTTGTACAAGTATTGTTCATAGTCTAGAGGTAAAAATCTACCCCTTAAATATTGTTTCATGCGCCTCCATGGTACGGAAAACCTCTTCTTCCTAATTCGGAGTTTCGTAATCATTCCACTGAAATGGAGCTCCTCCCTTCAATTGGCTTGACCAACACATACCTTTCTTAAGGGATTTCCATATACTCGAAGAGCAGATCACCTCGAGTAATCCAATTAAAGAAAGAAATCCCTCTATGTCAAGATCTCCACTAAAAGTAGGGATATCTACCTTAAGCTTAAACTCATCATCATGCCTATTGTTATTAAAGTCTTGATTCCTTTCAAATCTACCCATACCTGGATTAATTAGATCAACACCAAAGTTTATCTCATCATCACTATCATCATCAACAATAAGTCTTCTACGTATTTGAGGAATTGGGTCAAGTATTGGCTAACTAAGGCTACCTCCTTCGGCTTGATTCAATAAGTTGTTCGTGTTCCCTTAGGGCACCTCCTGCATAACAATTCTGCAGTTGTCCAACGACTTCTGTGCTTGTTGTTGAATTCTTGATTGGCGTTCTCAGTTCTTTGTTTCTCTCAAACATACATTTAATCCACGATCTTCGTCTTGGGATTGGTTGTCATCATCAGCACCAGTATTAGCCATCGATTGAAAGAAACCCGCTCATATACCACTTGACGCAACGTGTAACCCGAGAAGATCGTCAAATAACAAATCTCCAAGCAAAGTCTCAATTAAGAAACCATAAATACAATCTCAAAGAGAGTTAGCAAAAATTGCTAGGTTTTGACAATTGAATAAAATAATAATTACTTACAAAGATAGAATGACTAAGTATTTATAGAGGCTTAAAGGAATCCTTGCTAAACAAGAATCTTGCCTAAACAAGAAAACTAGAATACACGATGGATAAGAAAAAGTAATTAATCCTAATTAATCAAATAAAAAATTAAAATATAAATACTCTTAATTAAAATAATTAATAAGAGTCCTCCTCATTAAAGACTCTTAATTAATTAAAATAATTAATATGAGTCATCATCATTAAAGACTCTTAATTAATTAAAATAATTAATAGGTGACCTCATCAGAAGTGGAGGACCTCTCGTCTTTATTGCTTGTGATTTCTTTTCTTTAGAAATTTTTTCGTGTAGGCGGAGGTATTCTTGTGAAAGGTTAGCTCGTATGTATAGGTTGCCAAATGCTTTGTTGATTTTTGAGCACATGTAGATAGAAGCTATTATATTAGTTTTTTTAGGTGCATGTAAGTTGGTTAGATAAACTTGTTAGTTTGACGATTGTCACTTCTCATAGTTCTTATTTTGAGGTAATTAAAGTGAAATTGTGCACCATTCTCTCGATCGTTAAAAAGTATGATATTCATATTAAAAATAAACCTTATAAACTTGAACTTTTAGGAGTTTAACGTTATATTAGACCAAGGTTTGACATAAGATCATGAGTTGAGTTATAAAATGAACTTCATTAAAAAGCATGTGTTTTATCTATTCAAGCATGTGAAATTTAATCAAGCATGATGTTACATGCATGATAAGATGATTTTGCAATGAAAAAATTTAAAGAAAATGAGTGATTATTGACATATATTATACATTACAAGAAAAATGGTGATTGTTGACATATATTATCTTGACTTACATAAAAGTATGACTATATTATTCATTTAAGTGAACAATTATAACATATAAAACTCTATTACACCAATAATAACATATATAAAATTTACTAAATTCTTCTTGTGAAAACCCAGGTAATGCGAAATGATAGGTTACTGTTACAATACAGGCCGTAAGTCCGGAAAATTCTCTAAATCTCGGATGACGACGTGGATCATGTCATTGAGTTCATCTCATGAAATCTAGGTACACAGTCGAATTTCGTTGAATTCCAAAACAGTTGGAATTTCACGTATTTTGAGACGAATGGGCAAATCGTAGAGTGACACTTGGCATGAGGGTGTGGTGCCATGTGGAACTAGAGGAGAGGACACTTGGCACATGGGAAGCCAAGTGTCATGCTCTTGTCATGCATGGGAGGATAGTGGTGGACAAGTGGGCATGGGTGACACTTGGTATGGAAGAGATGCTAGGTGTCAAAATGGTTTGAGAGGGAATTCTCCACCAACACCAGATTAGTGCAGTGGAATAGGGGCGAAAGGAAAGAAGAAGAGGGGAGAAAAGAGAAAGGAAGAGAGAAAGAAGAAAAAGGAAGGAAATAGAGAAGGAAAGGGGGAAAAAATAGAAAAGGAAAGGAGAAAGAAAAGAAAAGGGAGAAGGAAAGAGGCAAGTCCAGGTTTTCTCTTGGTTTTTTCAGTAGTCTGAGATAGTCCGTCAGAAGGGGCTAGTGCCTTCAAGGTAGGGTTCTTTTCCTACTATGGTTACTCATATCTAAGGGCCATCTAATGGCCATGGGGTCTAGCTTTAATAGTGGGGCTGTTTCATGACAGTTTGAACTAAATTGTGATGCGTTTTTAGCTTGTATGCTGGTTTCGGAGCTGCAGGTATGGGACAGATTGAGTATAATAGTATTTTGGGATCTGAACATGAAGAATCTAGAATGTGTGTATGCTGTTTTTCTAAGTTGGAAACTGAAAAAAATTCCAGTTTGCATGTTGGTTGCTTGGTTTGAATAACATGCAGTTTTTGTGAAAATGATGTTGGTAATATATGCCTCTTGTTTTTTTTTTTCTCATTGGAAAATATGGCTTGGAAAATAGGTTGTGTTGCTAGAAAATATGAACTAGAAAATAGGTTGTGTTACTGGAAAATATGAACTAGAAAATAGGTTGTGTTGCTGGAAAATATGAACTGGAGAATAGGTTGTGTTGCTGGAAAATATGGGCTGGAAAACGGGTTGTGTATGCAGTTTTTCTTGGGTTGAGACTGAAAAATCCAATTGCATTTTGATTACTTGATGAATAACATGCTGATGTATGTGTGTTTGAAATATGAATACGGATTATGTATGGGTAGGAATTACATGCAGTAGATGTAGTTGCCCATGATGATTAGTATGAAGCATGATTTTTAAATATTCCATGTAGTTCCTTTGTATGCATGTAATATGTAAACTTCATGCAATGGAATTTGCATTGCATGTGCACGGGACATCACGTGAATCGGGTGTGAGTGCATGAAATGGATTTTGAACAAGCAGATTTATCGGAGGGTTGTCCAACAATAATTCTCGGAGCATGTCCACTAAATTATATCGGAGGGTTGTCCAACAATATATCTCGGAGCATGTCTACTAAACTATATTTCGGAGAGTTGTCCAATATACATTTGATATCGGAGTATGTCCAATGAGTTTAAAAAAAAAAATATTTTGTTTTTAAAAAAATAGATTTCATACATGGTAAATGCATGTGTGAGGGAGTTAGCGAGGACTCAAGACATGGGGCATGACATGTAGACATTCATGTAGAAACATGCATATTTTTACTGAATGTGTGTGGATGTGTGAACATGGCATTGCATGTGCACTTAAATGGGGAGTAGCCCTTGTAGGAGATTTTCTCTATTGGGCATTGCTCACCCCGTCGTGGGACCACCCTTTCAAGTACACGAGAAGACGGCGAACCTTTGAGGCCATGAGTACAAAGAAGGCCGAGTTGTGGCCTTGAGAAGTATTTTTATAAAATATATTAGAACAATCTAGTTTTAATATATTTTGGCATGCAAAAGTGTAAAAGAGTTGTACATCAAACTCTTGTAAAATATTATAAGCATTTGTGTATTTGTAAGAAAAATATACAAGGTTTCATATGCCCTTGTAATAAAAAGGTTGATTTATACCGAATTTGAGGCGTATGGAAAAGAAAAATGACCCCCGGGATTTGGGGCGTCATAACTTGGTATCAGAGCCTAGGTATGCGATTACCTAAGGCTTGTTGGGCGTGGGTTTAGGACACCCAGTTATGGTATAGAGCTTAGGTATTCGATTACCTATAGCTCGATGTTTGGTACAAGCATCACAACTTGACACGGCATTGTGTGCATTGATTGTTTGTGTGTTCTGATATGTTCCACGGGAGATGTATTGCGTTTGTGAATTATGCATGATAGAACATATATAGAGAACACTAGGGTTAGTGAACATAATCTTAGAGGTTCGAAAAACAAATGAGCATGATAACGTAGGAATGGTTATTTATTAGTGTTTGGCATTATGCACCACTAATGTGATAAGTGAAAAGATATAATCTGAATTTGCTATCTTAACTTGTGTAGATGGAAAGTCGAGGGCCCGGACACAGAGGTCGTCCACGAGGTAATAGCCGACCACCACCTAGCTTTGATTAGCAGGCATTTGTGGAGGGGATGGGCGCTACATTAACCACCATTGCACAGGCTAGTGCAGCTGGTGGTCAGGGAGGGTCGAGTGACCTCCAGAGATTTGGAGCGCATCATCCTCCTACATTCAGAGGGGGAGGGGTCCCGGTAGTGGTTAACCATTAGCTCCGGCAGGTAAAGAGAGATTTAGAGGCTATGGAGATTACCTCTGATGTGACACAGATCCGTCTGGCGACATTTCAGCTAGAGGGTGAATCCTAGGTATGGTGGGATTGGGTGAAAACCTCTAGAGATTGGGAGGCCATGACATGGGTAGTTTTTTGAAAGCTCTTTATGCGTAAGGTTTTCTCGGCATCTGCAAGGCATGTAAAAGCTTGGGAGTTCCTTGAGTTGAAACAAGGAAATATCACTGTACTTAAATACGTAGCTAAGCTCATCGAATTAGTATGTTTTGGGGATGACATGCCACAGGACATGGCGAGGTGAGGGAAGTTTTGAGGATGGGTCTAAAGTTGTCCATGGGGTAGATCGTCAAAGTTCCTCCTACATGATATGGACTCTATGGTCAGGACAGCTATGGCCATTGAGATAGAGATAGAGGATGCACGAAGTATCCGAGATGCGGGTACTAGTGGCAAGAGGAACAAGGGTCAGCCTTCTTCTAGTTCAGGAAAGAAGCTGAAGGCTTCCAGTTCTCGAGGGTTTCAGGGATAGGGTCGCGGCTATAAGGGCTGAGGCCGTATCGGAGACTCACTAACCCGATCGGGGTCGATGACATGTTTTTCGTACCATCGGCTGGACATATGAGACGAGATTTCCCTACGGAAGCTCAAGACTATGGGACACCTCAGTCCCATTTATTAGTGGGACATGCACAGACGTAGTATGTTCCTCCTTACCCCGGTATGGAGCGAGGGAGCAGTGTATCAAGCTCCGGGTCTTGCACTAAGCCTTGCGGCTTTGCAGCGGGGCGAGGCTAGAGGCGAGGTCGAGCGAGATTCGGGGCCACAAGCCAACATTTCAAGGACCTAGAGTATCTACGCCATACGCCTGGCCCCCCGAGCTGCGGATCAGTCGGTTATCTAGGGTGTGTTTTGTTGTCTCGCTGTAGGCGGATATTGACTTTGGTGCATCGCATTCGTTTCATTGCTACATCATGTGGAAAAGTTGGGCTTAGATGTTGAGACCTTGGAAAATTCGTTGTATAGGTTCTCTCTCGGGACAAGGGTGAGTGTCTTGGTGATATGTCGGAATTGTGAGTTAAGTCTCATAGAATCTACTCACGGTGGACTAGGGTCATGGATATGTCAGAGTTTGATCTTATTCTGACATGAATTTGGTTCGATGCTTTGTCGAGTTGTCATCGTTCTGATCGTGGGTGAGTTCTTGCCTACACGGGATGGAGTATGTGTTGTGTTTCAGGGGGATAAGCATTGTGCTTTACCCCAAATAGTGTATGACTCTAAATGGCACGGACAGTTGAGGGGTTGGCTAGCAAGCCTTACCCTGGAGAATGATGTGAGACAGGATGTGAGTCTACCTCGGGTAGTCTGCGAGTACGAGGATGTTTTTCAAGATGAGCTATCGAGATTACCTCCACCGAGGGATGTAGACTTTTGCATTGAGTTACACCCTGGTACATCGCCCATTTCTATGACTCCACATAGGATGGCGCCGGTTGAGTTGCAGGAACTGAAGGTCCAGATACATGAATTATTGGACAGGGGTTTCATTAGACCGAGCACTAATTCACATAAATTTGAGGTATTATGAATTAACAAAATTTATACCTAATACCTCCTACTATTGTAGCATGGCTATTGCATTATAGTGGCTCTAGGATCGTTCACTGGGATGGGTTTGTGAAGTAATGAGCGATAGGGGCTGGCTTGGTGATTTCCTTTTGGATTTTGGGTTTTCATAAAAACAATGGGTTATAATGGTTGAAAGTTGAAAATAAAATAAATTAAAATGTAAAATAGAATTCCTTGAAGTGTCAAGTCACTAGGGTTAAGTTCCTAGAGAAAATGAGGGTTTCTTGGGGTCATTTCCTCGGGTTAGGAGGATGACCTATAGTCATCTCCCAAACCCCGGATCTTTATTTGTTTGTAAAATCTACCTCATTAAATATCTTTGAAAATGGCATTCATTGTATTCATGCTCCCAGTCGTAAAACCTGAGTCTCCTTGACTCACCTTCGATGTTTCATGGAGTGGTAACTAATGAATCTCGAGTGGATCTAGCAGTAAGCATCCACTGAACCTAAAGCTTACGAATAATAACCATTCAAGGTGACTCGAAGGGATCAAAACCTAAAGTTAGAAAAGGATAATAGTAATAACAGTGAATACCTGCTTGAAAACCATAAAACCCCTCAGCTCGCCTTAGATCCTTTGCCCAGTGACCTTCTCCTTCGAGGAGGAAGGGTTTCTAGCCACTCATCCTCTGAGTTGTCATCCTCAGAGGGTGTTTGGCTAGTGATAAAATGAGAGAAAGTGAGGGAACTGCTGAAAGCTTCCCTCCAAAAAATCAATAAAAATGAAGACTTTTTACGATGTCTTGTCTCGGGGCTTTTATAGCCAAACCCCATTATAAATTACCAAAATAACAAACCAAACACTGTAGCCTGAGGAATGGCCCAGGAAGAAATCAGAGTATAAAATAATCAAAAAGTCTAAAGCAGTAGGAAAAGTCTATAGTGGTGGGAAACTTCCGTAGGTAATTTCGCAGGCTGCGAAAATTTGCAGCTGCGAAAATTCGCAACCCTTGCAAAATTGCGAGAGACTCTTGCAACTCTGTTTGCTTTGTGCATTTTCTCGATTCGATTGATTTCTTTGCCTTGACTTGAATCTACATCCTCAAGATATAGCCCCTAAAACAACCAAACTTGCCACAAAATTTGATTAGTAGCCTTCCTAAGTCCTTAACATGCCAATTGGGTTATTAGTGATTACAAAAGTGCTTAAAACATAGAGTGCTAGTATAAAACAACACTTTTTTGGGTAATGTCCAGTCCCCAGTGACACATTGCTAGTCCCTTAGCAATGAAAGAAGAAGAAAGCAAATAAAGGCAAGATGAGCTATAAGTATATCTGCAAAAAAATGGTTTTCAAATCAATGAAGTGATAAAACCCAACCTGTAGTGCAAGTTATCAAAGCCTTGTCCAATAACCATCTCAGGAAGAGTGTGTGTGATGCTAAATCAGGTATAAAAACAGTGTCAACTCCTATAGAACCAACCTCACACCTTCCACAAAAACCTAAGTGTTTGATTTGATTAGGTTTCAAAAATAAGGCTATCATTGTTCTCTCCTGACCTAAGCTCTTATCCTAAGCCCTAAGCCTAACCAACCTTAATAAATCAGGACCCAACTTTATTCTATAACTTCCTCTTTTTTTGTTTAGGGGTGCAATGCTAAAATTATCAGACTCACAAGTGTCCATGCAAGGGGTCCACGGATGACTCTGACAGTGGGTTTAAGGCATGAAGTCATAAGGATCTTTCGACCACTAACTCTTTATGTTTCACCCCGGACTCTTAATGAGTTCAAAACTCCAACACCTACAATTTGCTAAACTCTACCTATTCACCCATGTAATGAGCACAAAGTCGGTGACTCCCAACCAGTTGGTTTAAGGCACCAGGCTTTAAAGACTTTCGCCATATACCCGCAGGGCAAGTGCTTTCGGATTTCAAAATGATGTCTATTTATTTCTTTTCTCTTCCTTATCTTTTTCTTTTCTCTTTTTCTTTTATTTATTTTCTTGAAAGACTCATTTGAATTACTATTCAAGGGACCCAACCTATTAAAGGTAAGTCCAAAAAGTACTAGAGGCCGGACTTTTGTGGGCTTAGGAGGCAAAGGCAGTTTTCAACCTGCAAATGATGTGTGCACTGTATTGGTTAGTTCAATGTGGAAGAAAAAAGGCTGAATACAATAAAAATTTCAATAGGTCATCAACTCAACTAAGCATAACACCATTCAAACATCAACAATTATTGGAACAAAATTTTAATTTCTCATACTCCAAGCTGGGCATTACATAAATAAAAATAAAAATAAAAATAAAAATTCTGAAAATGAGAAATTGAAAGTATGAACTAGAAACTAAAAACATGAATTATATTGTAACAAAAACAAACTAATTAGCAGGCCATTCAACTAAACAAAACAAACCTGCTCAAAACATAAATCAACACTTCCTTGTGCTTCTCTCCCCTGACCGAGGCTACACATTGTCCTCGATGGCGGTTGAATAGAATTTAAGGGAGGAAGTGATACCTCCTTGGAGAAATGCTGCCAGTTGCGAAGAGGAGGAACTACATGAAACAAGAAACAAAAGAGAGGTAAAGTGTTAAACCAAAATATGATCATTCTACAAGAATGGAAATCAAAAAGATAAAAAAATGCTTCCTAAAGAGGCCTTATTCACTCCATTTGGGCTTCAAATGATCAAGTTGGAAGAAGAAAAGAGAGGTTAAAAATGACCAATTTGAGAATTTTGAAAATTACGCATTTATCATAATTTTGAAAGTGTTCTTTCTGTCTATATTTATATTCTACAGTCTCTAAGCTTTCCACTTGATACCAAGTGCAGCTTGGGTTGGGGATGAAAAAGTTATGGTCAAAATAAACTAGGAGTGCAGAAATTTGGGAAGCTGCCAAAATTCTTGCGAAAATTCGCAGGTGCGATTTTTCTTTTTTCAAAGACAATTTATTTGTTTGAGAGAAATATATATATATATATATATATATATATATATATATATATATATATGCCTGCTATATATATATATCAAAATAAAACCTTTTTTTCCACATTATACTCTGATGTTTGCATGTTACAGTGATGTGAAATTTGGCTTTTACTTGCGAAAATGGCTGCGAAATTTTGCATGCCATACAAGTGCTACAAAGATCCTGCGAGGAATTTAAACTCTCTGAAAAATTTTGGCATTGAAATTTTGCTTGCCACCAAAATTTTCTAGTTTTCTCTGGGCCTCACATTGTAAGCTAACAAACTTGCAAAAAATCAAGCCGGTAAATAAAAAAAAATGAGTAAAGCAAATGTAAAATAAAACTAAAAACAAAAAAGGAGTGAACTCTACAGTTTCAGTCTTAAGGGAGACTGAGTCTACAAAACCCATCTTTTAAGCCCAATAAGGTGGTGTTTATCAGAATTGGTAGTCTTTGGATAGTGGCGGGGCAAATATTACTCATCGAACTCCCTTATACTCTCCATCAACTCCTCTTGCAATTTTTGAGCATAGTCTTCCTAATCAGGCAAACTTCTTCTGGTTCTTGATCCTCCAATGGTTCGTGCTTGCTGCTTAAGTGAAAAACATTGAGCTCGGTGTCATCATTGCAGCGTAAGCTACATGGCTCATTATTGCTTGATTAATGATGGCATTTGATGTGGCAAAAAATGGTCTCCCAAGTATAATGACATAATTAGCCCCCATTGCCACTGGCTCGATATCAAAAACAAGTATCCGAATAGTAGAACTTATCCATGTAAAACATCTTCAACTATGCGCTAGGGTTTTGCGATCTATACGCGAAGATAAGGTGATGGTGGTAGGCTTTAATCCTCATTCCTAACTATTTATAAATGAACAAGGTAACAGGTTACACTTTGGATCCTAAATCAAAATGTTTTCCACAAGTTCCTGATATTCCTTTGAAATGGTAGGGGACCTTGGGTCTTATATTCAGGGTCTTGCTTGGATGATGGAGCTCACTTGTTCACATCGAAAGGCTGTCTTATCCATATTTACCCTCTCTTTACAATGCTGATCTTTAGAAATTTACCATATGTTGGGACTGTTTGATCTTATCTGAGAAGAGGGATATTGACTTTGCTCAAGCACCTCAAAATTTTCAGTTGGGTTGTTCACCCTCTTTTTGCCTCTTAGTGCTTGAGGAAATGGTGGAGGCATGCTCTTCTTCATCATGTCTTCCTTGATCACTATCTATTCCGTCTCCTCATCTTGTTATTCCTTGGTTGCATCCATTGGCTTGGGTATTGGTTGATCAACTTCTTTACCACTTCTCAGAGTGATAATGGCTTTCACCTCATCCATCTTGGGAGCAGCTTCACTTGGCACTAAATTTGCACGGTGGATTTCTTTGGGATATTTGGTTTGTGAAGGAATTTGCCCTCTTCCCGCGCCTTTGTTGATTAGTGAGCCTTGCAAATAGAGTGTGTGAATATCTTATTTAGAGCAATATCATTTTGGAGCCCATCTATTATGTTGTTCAGGATGATCTCCACAGTATCAATTCTCTGAGTCAACTGCACATTGATTTCCTTATACTGTCCCACAAAGTTACCTACCACCTTGCTCAAATTTAGAATGGCTTGCTCAACTGGAGATGTTGATTATGGTGGTTGTGCACAGTGAAACCTCTTGTAGTTATTGCAGAGGGTGCATCTTGTAAGAGGATTTGGTTTCCAAGAGAGATTTGGATGCTTCCTCCAAATAGGGTTATAGGTGTTTCCATAAGGTGCATTCGTTGGGGGCTTGTATTGCCCAACAAAATTGGCTTGATCAGCAAACATCTCTCTTACTACTGGAATGGTAGGACCTTTGCTCTCCCGTGCTCGGTTGGTGACGGATGAAGCATGGCTTGGCTTGTCACGGGGACCTCGATCGCATGCGCACCTCATGTAATCTTCTCCCTTTCAATTCTTCAACCTTCCTAGCTAAGGTTTGAAACTTGCTTTACATGCTTCGATATCCTCGGAGAATACATGCCACCCATTGTGCTGTTTTGAGGTCGCATTCGTTCCATTTCCCTAGGGTTAAGCTCATCCCAACCTTTTGAAAGCGACATACCCAAGAAAATCCAGCTTCTGCGGATTTTTGCTCAAGAAAGTCTCCTCACATAGTCTCAATGATTTAGCCATGGAAGGAGAAATCCCATCATAAAAGTAGCTGACTAGAAGCCATGTGTCAAAACCATGGTGAGGACAAGCATTCAGTGCTTCCATATACCTTTCCCAGCATGCATAAAATTTTTCATATTCATTGGCTGAGAAGGTGGTGATTTGCCTCTTCAGACTGTTTGTTCTATGGGTGGAGAATAATTTCTTTAAGAACTTAGCTTGCATCTTTGTCCAGTTTCGTATGCTCCTCGGTCTCAGGGAGTTAAGCCAAATCTTGGATTTATCCTTCAATGTCAAAGGAAAAAGCTTCAGCCTCATGATGTCCAAAGTGGTAATTTTCTCATTGAAGCTGTTGCAAACCTCTTCAAATTCCCTGATGTGCGTATAGGGGTTCTCACTCTCCATATCATGGAAGGTGGGTACTTGATGGCATAGATAAAATTATAACCATCATCTCGATTGGAACCTGATGCATGATGGTGCACTCATTCGTGGAGGGTGTATGTGGTCCCTCATGGTCCTAAATGCATTGAGGTTCCTCTCCACTCCCTACTGACTTTGTTGCTCTTCATGTGGAGGTTGCTCTTCATGTGGAGGTTCCATTGGATCAAGGTGGGTTTAACTACCTGTCGATTCACGTGGAACCTTGTTTAACTAATTTGCCTTTTTGTGTTAAAGTAGTCCTTTGGAGACATAAACTACTACATGGAAAACAAGACAGCACCAATAAGAAACAAAAACAACTCTACCAAAAGGGGTTAATGTTAGTAAAAAAAGAAGAAGACAGTAATATGAAATTAATCAACCTAGCTGCAAACTGCTATAAAGAACGATAAAAGAAAAGAAATTCACTAGTGCTTGTGATGTGGATCACAAGTGTTCTTGCGCTATCATTTGCACTGAGGCATAATCCCCAGCAATGATGCCATTTGATTCGCGTCAGTTTGAGGTATCCTGAATCAACAAAATTTATACCTAATACCTCCCTCTCTTCTTTGTGCATAGCTCTTTGTAGTATAGTACAGCTCTAGGATCATTCACTGGGATGGGTTTCTTTGCGAAAATGATTTACAATGAGGCTAAAAATGGTGATTTCCTTTTGGATTTTGGGTTTTCATAAAAACAATGGGTTATAATGGTTGAAAACTGAAAATAAAATAAATTAAAATGTAAAAGAGAATTCCTTGAAGTGTCAAGTCACTAGGGTTAAGTTCCTAGAGCAAATGAGGGTTTCTTGGGGTCATTTCCTCCCGTTGGGGAGGATGACCTATAGTCATCTCCCAAACCGAATCTTTATTTAGCTGTAAAATCTACCCTCATTAAATATCTTTGAAAATGGCATTCATTGGCCATTAATGCTCCCAGTCGTAAAACACAAGTCTCCTTGACTCACCTTCCAATGGCTCATA
This sequence comes from Tetrastigma voinierianum, assembly GCA_016808115.1. Lineage (NCBI taxonomy): Eukaryota > Viridiplantae > Streptophyta > Magnoliopsida > Vitales > Vitaceae > Tetrastigma > Tetrastigma voinierianum. Next base: position 380,362 of record JAEQBH010000791.1, read on the forward strand.
GATGGTAACTAATGAATCTCAGTGGATCTAGCAATAAGCATCCACTGAACCCTAAAGGCTTACCAAATAATAACCATTCAAGGTGACTCGAAGGGATCAAAACCTAAAGTTAGAAAAGGATAATAGTAATAACAGTGAATACCTGCGTGAAAACCATAAAACCCTCAGCTTGCCTTAGATCCTTTGCCTAGTGACCTTCTCCTTCAAGGAGGAAGGGTTTCTAGCCACTCATCCTCAGAGTTGTCATGCCGGAGGTGTTTGGCTAGTGAAAATGAGAGAAAGTGAGGAAAATGAGAAAATGAGAAAGTCACGGGAGCTGTTGAGAAACACCTCAAGAATCTAATAAAATGAGACTTTTTCAATGTCTTGTCTCGAGGCTTTTATAGCCAAACCCCCATTACAAAATTACCAAAATAACCGACCCAAACACTGGCTACAAAAGGGACAGGTGGGAAGAAATCAGGTAACAAAAAAATCAAAAATTAGCAGTAGGAAAAGTCTATAGTGGTGAGGCTTCCCGCCCTTGTGATTTCACGGGCTGCGAAAATTCGCGGCCTGGCAAACTATTTGTTTGTGAACTGTGAAAATTCCTGACCACACCAAGGATTTCGCGGGGGGGTTAATGAGTTTCGTAACCTTTCTTTGAAATTGCCAAGAGCTGTGCAACTCTGCATTTGTGATTACGGTTCTTCCTTTTTGCTCACGATTCCTAATTGATATCTTCATGCCTTGACTTGAATCCCTGTCCTCAAGATATATAGCCCCTAAAACAACCAAACTTGCCACAAAATTTGATTAGCAGCCTTGCTAGGTCCTTAGCATGCCAATTGGGTTAATTAGGGAGATTACTACACAGAAAGTGCTTAAAACATAGAGTGCTAAAGGTATAAAACAACACTTTTTGGGTAGTAATCAAGCACTTCACCTTAGGGCGCTCTGGTTCTATTTGGAAAAAAGAAGGATAAGACCATTCGATTATGTACTGACTACCGATAGTTGAACAGGGTTATGATCAAGAATTGGTATCCCTTACCAAGGATTGATGATCTATTTCATCAATTGAGAGGGGAGCGAGTCTACTCTAAGATAGACCTTTGCACCGGTTATCATCAGTTGAGAGTTAGGGAGGCAGACATCCCTAAAACAACATTCAAGACGGGGTATAGAAACTTTGAGTTCATAGTGATGCCTTTTAGGTTGACGAATGTGCTAGCGGCATTCATAGATCTCATGCATAGGTTATTCTAGCCCTACCTAAATCAGTTTGTGGTGGACTTTGTTGATGACATCTTGATCTACTCCTAATCGGAGGAGGAGCATGAGGATCACTTGAGGATTGTTCTCCAGGCACTCAGAGAACATCAGTTATATGAAAAGTTCAGTAAGTGCAAGTTTTGGCTCACTAAGGTGAGATTTTTAGGACATGTAGTAGACCGAAGGTGGCGGTTATGGGTGGGAGCGAGTGGTGGTCTTAGATAAGTAGTTTGGGATTGGCGAGGGTATTACAGGTTCATTGTGGGTTGACCTATGGCGAGTGAGCCTCTTATCTACCTTCAAGATAAGAAGGTCGAGCGGAGTTATATTCATTTGCACCTATGGCGAGGTTGACCTGGAAGGGAGTCGAGTTTAGTAGTAAGGATGACTTGTGTGAAGCCCGAAGCATTAGGAATTGAAAAGAGTCGACCGACTCTATTTTGATAGTCTGGAAAGGGACCGATGTACACAATGTCTTTGTAACCGAAGGGTGGTAGTGTGTTTTGATGCGATCCGGCGGGGGTTGGCTTATGGTTCTAGACAGCTGAAGAACCATGAGCGAAATTACCCCACGCATGATATGGATTTGGAGCCATAGTCTTTGCTTTAAAATTTTGGTGCCACTATCTATATGGTGAGTAGTTTGAGGTGTTTTCAAACCATAAAAGTCTTAAATACATCTTCACATAACGGGTCCTCAATATGAGGCAACGCAGATGGATGGAGTATCTAGAGGATTATGACTTCACTTTGCATTACCATCCGAGTAAGGCAAATGTGGTGGCTGATGCACTCAGTCGGAAGTCACGGGGAGTACTAGCCAGTATAGCTTCCTGAGAGTGGCAGATGCTCTAGACTATAGGACAATTTGGGCTACAGTACAGTGAGCAGGCTCAAGGAGATATAGAGAGTTTGAGTGAGAACCGGTTGTGTTTGGAGTCGCCACTTACTTTTCATTTTTATTTATTACGGGAAAAATCAAGTAGAACAAAAAACCCCTCATTGACTCCAGTAAAAAAAAAGCAGTCCACGAAAACTAGATTTCTGGGTTCGGGGATCAGGTTACCTATCGGGAAGTTACCTAATATGAGGAAGCACCCCTCTAGGCTCAGAACTCGGTCCCTACTAGTGCATTGGGTATGTGGGAGCATATGGGTCAAAGATCAGATAATCTCAAAGGCTAAACATACAACTTGGATCACACCCACCTATTTGGTATCTAGCATGCTTAAGAACACTCAACCAAAAGAGAAAATGGCGTGTACCTGTGGTTCCTAGACATGCGCTACATAAAAGTTTAGCCAACAAACATAAAAAGCATGCATGACACTCAAACACCAAGCATCCATGTGAAATTCATTACCCAACATTAAAGCACATACCTGTGGTCCCTAGCTAAGCACTGTAGGAGAAAGTTAGTGGCACATTTCAGGCATACAACAATCTCTCAAAATTAAATATCAAAAGCAAAGGAAGCCAGGAGAAACCATACATTACATCTCATCCACTCATTGATTCTACAACACTTGTGTAGCTATACAAACACGTCTATTCATCTCAAAGAATCGGGCTCGACAAAACACTAGATTACTAGTGCTTAACTAACCACCCTTTGCTTGCATGGACCACTAATTCTTACGAATCCAAAAATGGAACCCATTAACACGGACTAAATCCCATTTCAAACCCTAAATTATATCCCTACCACTGATTTGGGTAGATAGGCTTTATATAAGGTCACGGGCTCAGTGCGTGAAATGAAACTACCCTACAAAAATCGACAAAGCGGGCGATCAGTTCCCCTGACCGTCGGCGGTTGAAAAGGCCCGAACTTTTCAGAACATTCCTTATAGAGTAAGGAAACTAGAAAACAAACGGTGTACAATTCCGACACTGAATGTGTGATAACTAATCCAAACAATGCAAAGCACCTTAACTGTTGTTTCTAAAAACAGAACCTAATGATAAGGCTGATCTGGTTTCCCAACTGGTTTAGAAGGTTCAAAACAGTTCTCAAAATTGGTTAGAACTTTACTCACATAGTAAGGAATGCCATAAAACAAAGGTTGTGCAGTTTTGACTCCGAACGAGAGAGAACTGATGCAAACGATGGCAAGTGCCCTAAATGTTGTTCCAAAAAACATAACTTAATGTGTGTTATTATATAGTGGACAGTCTCCGAGAATCATTTGCATTCTTGATGTACCATGAGCCCGAGCGGGGTCGATCATTTTCATGCACTCACACCCATGTCATGCGATACCCCATGCATAAATGCAATGCAAGTGTCATTGCATGTCATTTCATGCTACATGTAAGCTATGTGTCACATGCAACATATAAATCACACATTACATGTCAAGTGTCATGGATAGATTATGTTTGATGCATATAATTATTTTCATTTTTATCCCACATATATCACATAATTTCACACATTAACATATTATTCAATTTACAATAATAACACACACACACACACACACACACAGATATATATATATATATATATATATATATCGAATGCAAATCCTACTTCGTAGAAGAAGTAGTTTTGGAGGGCAATTCCACGAATATAGGAATAACCAAAGTAGGTATCGAAGATTGTCCACAATACTTCTCGGAGGCTGACCAAAGTCTTGTCCGAGCCCCATCTGCTTATATTTAGAGGCGTAATAAACAAATAAAACAAAATATTTTGTTTCGGAAAAAGAAGTCATGGGCTGGGCAGCTCGTGATGGTTCGCGGCGTATACGTGTGTGGGGAATTAGTGAGACTCGAGATTGGGTCATGATTGGTCGCATCTTATTCGACATACAAACGTCCAGTGTGTGATTGTGTCAACGGCGTGCATGTGCAATTAGGTGGGGAGTAGCCCTTGTAGGAGATATATCTAATGGGCTTTGCTCACCCCGTCGTGGGATCACCCTTTTAGGTACACGAGAGGATGACGCTCCTTTGAGGTCGTGAGTATGAAGAGGGTCGGGTTGTGGCCTTGAACACTATGTTTGTAAAATATATTGGGACAATCTGTTTTGATATATTTTGGCTTGTAAAAGAGTTGTATATCAAACTCTTGTATAATAATACGGGAAGTTGTATACATTTGCAAGAAAAATATAGAGAAATGAGTCCCTATAAATGGGATTGACCAATGTGGACATCGGATCATTTGACGCCACAAAAATTCCGTGGGTTGATGGGTTGTCAACCGGACCCTCGGGTTGAGGCGTCACAAATACTTCATTAATTTTGCATTACAACATTGTCTAAAGCAAAGTGTCATTCATTGTCCTTGTAAGCGATGTGGGAACTTGTTTCATCATACACCTACTAAGGTTCGAGAACACTTGTTTTTCAATGGCATTGACCAAAGTTATTGTACATGGTATTTGCATGGAGAAGACATTCCTACTAGTACCTGATCAAGTGAAATGGCTTGATGTCATGTCTGATGAATTATAGTGATGTTAAGCGATACAATGAAATTATTCATGCTATGAAAGATGAGTTCATGGAAGACCCGATTTCATTCAAAAAATTGCTTGATGGCGTTGAAAGCCTTTGTATCCTAATTGTGCAAAATTCACAAAGCTTTGCATTAGTTAAATTGTATGATGTGAAGGCACGATATGGGTGGTCAGATAAAAGCTTTTTAGATTTGCTCCAAATATTAGGGGATATGCTCCCGATGAACAATGAGATGCCATTATCAATGTATGAGGTTAAGAAAAAAATGAATGCATTTGGAATGGAATGTAGAAAGAAAAGATATGCATGCCACTAATGCTTGCATACTTTATAGGTATAAGTTTCGGGATGCATCTTCATGTCTAACTTGTGGAATGTCAAGGTGGAAGGCAAACAAGGCAAGGGTGAGAAATACCAGGATTCACTGCAAGGTGTTGTGGTATTTTTCGCCCATCCCTAGGACTAAAGGATGTTTCAATCTCCTAAAGAAGCGCAAAAGACTTAAATAGCATGCACATGGAAGAGAAAATAATGGTAAACTTCGACACCCAGTTGATACTCCAACATGGCAACTAGTGAACCAATTGTGGCCTGAATTTGCATCAAATTATAGAAACCTTGGACTTGCCATTTTAGCATATTATATCAATCCTAACAACAACATGACCAGTAAGCATAGTTGTTGGCCTGTCCTCATTGTAACTTATAATCTTCCCCTTTGGCTATGTATGAGAGGAGATTTATGATGTTATCATTGCTAATATCAGGACCTCGACAACCTGGTAGTGATATTGATGTATACTTGGCACCATTATTGAATGATTTGAAAACATTATGGGAGGTGGGGTGAAACCCTATGATGCCCATGAGAAAGAGTTCTTTTTAAAGGCTATTTTGTTATGGACATTTAATGATTTCCTTGCATATGGAAACTTGTCTGGTTGTGCCACTAAGGGATATTATGCCTGTCCAATATGTGGTGAAGAAACAAATTCACAATGGCTAAAACATGGGAATAAGAACTCATATACCGGTCATAGGCGATTTATTCCATGCAACCATCCACTTAGAAAGCAAAAGAAGGCATTTAATGGTGAACAAGAGTTTAGGCTACCTTCAAAAGAGCTTACTGGAGATGAAATATTTAAAAAGGTTGATGCCATTTGTACCTCATGGGGAAAGAAAAAGGTTAAAAGATGTGGATCCTTTCCTACTCATTCAATTTGTTGGAAGAAGAGGTCTATATTCTTCGATCTTGAATACTAGAAGTTTTTATATGTTCGACACAACTTGAATGTCATTCACATTAAGAAGAATGTTTGTGAAAGCATCATTGGAACTTTGTTTAATGTTCCAGGTAAAACCAATGATGGAGTAAAGTCTCGACTAGACCTTCTTAAAATGGGATTAAGGTCTGAGTTAGCACCAAGGTTTGAGTTGAAGAGAATTTATCTCCCCCCTGCATGTTATACTCTATGTAAAGAGGAGAAAAAAATATAATTGTAGACTTTAGCTAATTTGAAGGTTCCTGAAGGTTATTGTTCAAACTTTAGAAACTGTGTCCGTGGAAAAGTTAAAGCTCAATGGTCTTAAGTCCCACAATTATCATGCACTTATGCAACAACTATTGCCAGTATCAATAAGATATGTGTTGCCTAAGCATGTTAGATATGCCGTCCATGAATTGTGTTTTCTTGATGCACTTTGTTGAAGGTCTTTGGATGTGTCAAGATTGAATGATACGCATGAAGACATAGTGGTCATTTTGTGCTTGTTGGAGAAATATTTCCCACGCTTCCATCTTTGACATTATGCTTTATCCTAACGGTGCATTTGAAGGAGGTTAGATTATGTGGACGGTGTACATGAGATAGATGTCCCATTTGAAGATACGTGAGAGTCTGAGGCTATGTTGAGAATCGTGCTCGTCGAAGGGTACATTGTTGAGTGCTATATTTTAGAGGAAGCTATAGAGTTTTGTTCAGAGTACTTATAAGACATTGATGCAATTGGGATTCCTGCTAGCATGAAAAATGAATGGAAATATGGAAAACCTTTACCTGGTGGTCGTGCAATAAATATCCATGACTTTAAATTGGTGGATCAAGCACATCGTATGTTACGCAAAATATAGCCATTGTCCAACCTTATATTGAGTAAGTGTCATGTATATATGGAAATTTACTACCTTTTTTTTACTCTAAATAATGTTTTTACAAGCCATAATTTACTTGTTTTTACTTGATAGTGAACATATAAAATATTTGAAAGCAAAATATCCTCGTCAATCAAAGAGAGTGAAGTGGCCAGAGGATGAACATGTGCGTACATTTAGTTACTGGCTTAAAGAAAAGGTATGAAACAATATATACATACTCCTCTTTAAATTTAATGCTTATAAAATTTGAATTCCACTGACTTACATATCCTAAGTGAAACATATAGGTTTCAGATGAAAAAAGTAAGAACCTACTTATTGAAGAGGAACTTAAGTGGTTGGCACAAGGACCAAGGCAACATGTTTTGACATATCCCGGTTATATCATTAATGGGTGTCGTTACCACATCAAGAACCATGATGATACACGTACCAACCAAAATAGTTGTGTCAGTATTATGGCATCGATAACACAAATGTAAGTGCGAAGATAAGAATCGTAACCGATGACATATGTTTTTATGGAGTTATCACGAGAGATATAGGACCCATGATTATAACATGTTTAATATTTTTGTTTTCAAGTGTGATTGGGTTGATAACGAAATGGTATAAAGAGTTGATAGGCATATTTACATTGCTTGATTTGAGAAATGGACTATAAATCAGATCCTTTCATTTTGGCAACACAAGCTGACAAGTATTTTATGTAAAAGACAGGTTGATATATATATATATATATATATATATATATATATATATATATTTAAGTTCTCACTTATGTATATTTATTCATCAAAATTATATGTTGCTATATTGGAATTTCATTTAGGTTTTGGCTGTAATTTTAAAATCACAAATACTCTACTATTTGGACTCGTTATTACAACACCCATACAAAGATATAAAAGAGATTGTCAGCATGTAAGTTTACCATATTTGTATTGTTTTATCTGTAAAAAAATTAGCACTAATTTAATTTAATTTTTTTGTAAGGGGTTTTGTATTTTTACATCTCAAAAAAAGAAATGATATAAAAAAGAGTTGAAGTGGATAGTAATTGAGGTTATATTTTTATCTTATTAAAAACTTCGTCAATTTCTTAACTTTTTTAAGCCTTATCTATGTTTGAGTTTCTTTTTTGAAAGTTTACTTGATTTTCGAAATGTACGAAGTCTATATGTTCTCATATATGATTTTCTTACCTCATAGTTTTTAGTATTTTTTCATATTCTTAAGTTCGGTTAAGTGATAATTAATAAATTGGTTTAGTCGACTTATGAAAGTGATATAACATAAATTCTTATAAAGACAATATATTCATATGTCGACGCTATTAAAGTAGTAGCAATTATAACTAAAAATGAATAAATCTATTTTGTTATGTGATTGAAAGATTCATTATCCATTTTAAACTTCTACAATTAATATCTCAAAAAATAGTAATAGAAGCGATGAAAAATATGCGAGATTTTGTTGAATTCATGAGTCTGAATTTTTCCATGATGATTTTTTGATGTGAAAGATCAAACTTTAGAAAATTCATGCACCTAATGATTTAATGAATACATGTCATCAATTTGAAATGATGGTTACAAGAAAAACAAATATTGAATTTTGATTCATATATCTATTGCATTTACAATCTTTAGTACAATTTAGAGGCGTGTAGGTAAGAGAGAAAGTCTGTGACGCCTTAAACCACAATGGTCTTTTTTTTTTTTTTTGGCTATTGGACAAGTATGTCGTGACAGAGTTCCTCTGCCGTGCACACGTCCCCATCATGTGCATGCCCCGGCCTGGTCTTGTGAGCGCCCAGGGCGTTGTCGCCGCGCGCCCAGGCCTGGCAGTGCCAGCTCTGTTGTGCACACATCCCAGTCGCGCGCATGCCAGTCTTGATCGTGGGCGGCAGAGCTCCTCTGCCGCATGCGCCAGAGCGCCTCTATCGCTCGCGCTGTGCACCAGTTGTGCGCGTCGTGTGCACTGTGCGTCGATCGTGTGCGTTGTCGCGCTCAATGACCTCCACACACCCAGCTTTATCGTGGGCAACATAACTTTCTATCGTGGCCAGCCCTGTCCAAGTCTGTCGTGACATAAAATATACCCAGCCTAGGAGACCATGTCGCGACAGACTTGTCCATTAGCCAAAAAAAAAAAAAAAATGACCCCTAGGATTTGGGGCGTCACAAAGTCAATCCTTTGAATAGATTTGATCAAGTTACTTAGATGTAATTTGTTATTTGCATCTTTCTTCTCATCTTAGTATACCTTATATGTATTTAGAATTCATAAAATCAGTTAAATCTCCATATGTAAGGAAGCTAGTCTATCCTTTGAATAGATTTAATGAAGTTACACATTTCTGATTTGTTTTCTACTTCATTCTCGTCAACTTAGTACACCTTATGTGCATCACCCTGTTAGGGTTAACTTCTTTTCTTAGAATTTAACCGATTTTCTCTTTCTTCTTTCTCCCACATAAATAGTCAACTTGTTTATCAAGCACTTTAATCAAATAGTTCATCTATAAAATATTTATTAATTGTAATTGCTAGCTACAAATTTTCTTCTATGACATCAATATATGAAATATAATTAGCAAGCTAATACATTTGCACTTGAAGCTAACATTATGCAATTTATTGTTACTATGAAATGGATGAGAGATGAAAAATGTAATTAAATTCACATGATGTCATATTTGACCAAGAAATTTGTTGATATAATTTTGCTCATAGGGACCTAAACAATTGGATGGTGTCATGTGCGGATATTTTGTTATGAGATACATGCAAGATATAATTGCAAATAGAAGCCTCCTAACATCTTAGGTTTATTTACCTATTTATTTCACAAGTGTATGAGAACTTATACTTAATGTTGCATAGTAACATATTTTCTATGCCATATATTTTAGTTTAAAGGGAAAAAAAACCTATTCACGAGCTAAGTTAGATGAAGTGAGATCTGAATGGGCCTCATTTTTAACCACTTTCATCTTGGATTAAATTTAATGGGTATGTAAAATTTATTAGTAATAACATTTTTAAAAAGATAAGTTAAATTAATGCTACTTTTGTGCCACTTGCGAGTAGAAAGTGACTTATGGCCTATTTGAATTTTGAGATTACAAGATCGAAACATGGGATGCTTGTTTTCACGCGTACAGAAATATTACAGGCTTTGACAGCTTTTGAGTTAATCTTGATATCTTTTCTAAAATATATTTGTTAGAAATACAAATTCATGTCAATTTTTTTATTATATATGTTTGTTAGGTTCTTTTAACATTGTAAAACCCGAGAAAATTCAATTTTTCTGAGAAATGGTAAAACGGTAATTTCAATGGGAAAATATGAAATTTTTCTAGATCTCGGATGACAAAACGGACTTCACCATTGGAATTGTCTCGTGAAATCTAGCTACTACGTCGAATTTTGTTGAATTCCAAGACATACGAAATTTCACGTTTTTCGAGACACCAAGAGTAACGAGTGACACTTGGCACTCGTTTGGAGGGCTCACATTAAGCCACTTGTCAAATGGAGAGCAAGTCAAACACAAGTCTAAGTGGGGCCATGTGTGACATGTGTCACCACTTGATAGGAAGGAAATCCAAAGTTATGGATAAGGGGATAAGGAAATCGAGGAGCGATAGGAAGTGACATGTGTAGGCAAGATGAGGCCTCCCACTTGACTTTGGACCAAAAAAATTCGGTGGGGAGGAGAAGAAGAAAGCGAGGAAAAAAAAAGAAAGAGAGAAGAGAGAAGAGAGAAAGAGGAAAGAGAACCTCCAACTTCTCTCTACAATCTACGGAGATCGGTGGGTCGGTTTTTGTCAAGCCAAGAACTAAAGATCATTTGCTCGACAAAGGCTAAGCGTGGGTACCGAAAACACGAGATTTCTCAGAGGATTCAAGTGAAGAGTTTGGGAAATTAAGGGTTTCGGGTTTAGGAAGTGTCCACAGGACTTCCTAAAGCAACTTCTACGCTTCAAGAAGTAGGTCTTCTCCTATTTTGGTTATTTTCTATCTTAAGGGTTGTGTGGTTGTGTTTTGCCCCAAGGGGGATGTTTGGTTGCATTTTGAATTATGGGAAGCTGCCCTATTTTGATCCTACTCATTAGCCAGACTTTAGGACTGGTTTGCGGGTGGGAAACATAGGTAATTTGGCCATGTGTCCTTCAGGTAAATTGTAACCGCGTCAGTGAACTTGATGTTAGTCTTTTAAATTACCCAAATCGGACCTCTATAGCCCAAGTTATGGTCCGTTACAGAGCAGTATGAGTGGAAAAGTCTGTCCAGGCGGGTCTGTCTAGCTAGGTGAAAATGCATATAGATTGCTTTCGGCTAGGTCCATCAGGAAATTTAGGTGAAGTTTGTCCGTGGGTCCGTCAGGTTAAGTGAAGTTTGTCGGGATGGTCCAGTCCGGCTAGGTGTGAAAGTTGTCATTTGGGTCGGATTAATTTGGAGTGGTTGTCAGGCTAGGTGAAAGTCTGTCCGTAGGTCGACTATTCATGAGACCATCAGCTTCAAGCGACACCTTCTTAAGTCGAACCGTTTTGGGTGTTCTTGGATTCTATGGAAATCCCATTGAGTCAAGATTCCATTCATGTTCTTGTGGAGGATAGTGAGTGATCATAACATTACTGAAATCTATGTTTTGAACCGAGTATGCAGGTTGCTTGGTTGTGTCGATGTGAATAGTCGGGTTTTGACATGACCATTGCATGGCATGTTGTAGGCTATTGTATTGGGTGGGAATTGCCATGAGTTAGCCTAAGGAAGGCTGTATGACATTATTTGTTTAGTCATGGATTGATGGATGCTTATATGCTTGTCTGATATCTATATATATATTAGCGAAATATATGGAACTTATATGCTTACGATATAGGTTTGCATGGTAATTGACATGAAGTACAACTGATGAGAATGGTTCATGTAGTGTGCATCATACATGTAACATGAGAAATTGCAGTGACATTAGCATTGACATAAGTGTATTGGGTGTGGGTGCATGGGTATGGTCATCCATCATAAGTGTTGATGAATGGGTAGTGAGCTCGTACTTTGGACGACGTCCAATAAATGACTCACGGTTCAAAACATAAAGTGCAATATAATTAATATGTGTTGGGTGGAGCAAGAAGGGGGTTGTTAATCCCCTCAGTTGAAAAGCCTAGAAAATGGGTGTAAGAGATCCGTGGTGTAATCCGAAAAGTTATGTTGCCCAAAATAAGACACACGGTTAACACATAGACTTTGAGTTGTGTGATAGGAGTCAGGATTGACTCGGGATTAGTTGGCCATTGGCACTTGCATTGGATATTGGTGAGCCGGTAAGGGCTCGGTATATGTGTGTCATTGGTACTACCAGTGATGGTTGTCACACTTGGCATAGGCATGTGTGAAGTCGATTAGTGACTTGGATCATGGCGAGGCCATTCCATGCATGACATACGACATTCATGTAGACATTTTCACTTTGATGTGTATAGGTTGGTTTGATCATTGTATGAGCACTTAGGTGGGGAGTAACCCTTGTAGAATATTATCACTACTGGGCTTTGCTCACCCCGTCGTGGACCCCTTTACACGATCTGAATTCAGTGTAGCGGGCGGCCCGTTCGGAATTTGCACATATGAAGAAAGCTGGATGTGGCTTTGGACCATATTTTGTATATGTATATTAGAAGGTGGTTTTAATATATCATTTAGACAGGTGTATAGTTGAACTCTGGTAAACATATCAATACATAGTTGCATGTATAGTATTCAGGGTATGGTTGAATGGGGTCGAGTGGTCGCTATGACTCATGAATGACCCGGTGTGGTATATTGAGTCTGGATGGGTCATGTGATGTATTGTTATACAACTTGTATTTTGGATAGAGCTTCTCGTATAGAGGAGACTCTGTTCGATTTTTTGTTAAATTATGGATCTCGATAAATAGGACATGATGGTGTGGCGTCGGGTTACCCGACCCTCACCGGTTTCCGCAGGTTGAAGGGTTGTCAACGAGATCCTCGGGATAGGAGATTAATCCTGAACATATGATACGCTACATGTTAATTATATTGTTTTTAAACATATCAAAGGAGTAATGAAGTTTTTGACCTACTTGCAGAGGTTGATGATGAGTTGCGAGTAATTGCAATTTTGAGAACATAACATGGTTATGTCTAGGTTCTTGCCACCATGTCAAGAGTCCTTGACTAGTTCTTTTTATATTTCGGTACCTGACTACATATGTTGTATTTTTCTTTCTAAAATCATGAGTTGCTTGAATTTTACCCAGTTATAGTTGGGTAAGTTTATATCCCTTTTTTTTATTAATGTATTAAACTTAAACATACACTAATATTGTCTTTTTATTTTTTCTAAGAGAGTATTGGGTCATATTTGTTGCACATACATACATATATATATATATATATATATATATATATATATATATATATATATATATATATATATATATATTCTTTTATTTTCTTTATATGAAACATGAACAAAAAATAATGTTACCTTTTTTTTCCTTCTTTTTAAAAGGTTGTGCTACATGTTTAGCACTTGCAATTTTTAGCGTACAAGATCATGTATAAGTTCTAATTGTCATGTGCAGTTCTATTATTAATTTTTTTGCTATTTTTTTGGTATATATTCACATTCTTTTAAGATATTTGTTAATAATACAAGATTATATATGTATAGTTGCTAAGTTACATTCAATATATTTGGATGTATTTAGATATATGTTTATATATTTCCAATGGACTTTCAAGCATAAAACAATATTGTTTTCCTCTTAGTTGTTAAGGGTTAAGTGATATGTTTAATGCATCCAGAACATGGATTTCTTCACATTGAATTTTTAATAATTTAACTTTAAAAAGTAAACATGAAGTGATGTTTTTTTTTTCTTTTTTGCTAAAGATTAGGTGACATTTACAATAGATATAGTTTGTAAAGGACAAGATCACACATAAGTTTTTATGATCATAAAAAACTACTAGATATTTGGTTCTTTTGGGTAAAATATCTATTTAGATTATGTATACTTGCTAGGTTATTTGCAAATGCATATGGGTATATGTTTGTATATTTTTATATGTTAATATTTCAAATATAAACAAACTAATGTTGTTTTTCTTCCTTACAAAAGGTTATGTGACATTAGCAACAATTGCGGTTTTACAAGGAACATGGTAGCATCTCCAGTTTTAATAGAAAATGATCGTGCATAGGCTTCATTTGTCATGTAACTGTTGGATTTTTGAACATATATTTACCAATGTTTTGTATGTGACATTGATAATAGAACATAAATCCATGGATGTTATGTATTTGATAATAGAATCATCATGATGTTTTTATCTAGATAATTTTTGAAGTTGGATGCTTAGATTTTAGTTATATAATATGAAAGTTGATTTTTACTTTTGATTATGGATTCAATTTCACAGAAGGTTCAATTAGGGTGCATAACATTTTGGCTATAGGTTGAGTTATTGGCATATTCATACGCTCCCACATAACAAACACAATTTCCTTGATTATGAAAAAATAAACATTGACATACAATAAATTATATTCTAGACACAAGGACAAAAGTTACTTAATAAAATTTCAACATTGATGAAATAACACCATCTTAATATATATGCAAATTAAATCTAAAATCATAACAAACAAAATTGACATATATTATACTCAAGCTTAACATATATTGAATATAATCTTGAAAAAATCGTGAATCAACATTCACATATGTCTAACCTAACCTTTGACAGAAGTAGAAGAGACAGTATTATATGTCATTTTAGTAAGATCCCATCATTGATAGAAATAAGCTCAACCTTAGCATACCGCCATCAACATAACACAGCCTTTGCCCGACAGCATAGATGACATATAGGCATATCGATCTACCTTAACATATATACCTTATCTTGACGGTGAAAAGCGTCGCGAGATACCTTTTTGTTGTAGTGTATAGCTTGCAATTGGGGTTGTATTGTTTCGACTCTTTTGAGTTAAATTTTGGATTGATTGTTCTTTGCTTGTTGGTGATCTCGAGCAGCCTACAATCCTCGATCACCGTCTTGGGATTCGTTTCCATCGGTAGCAGCGGTATTAGTCATTGATTGGGATAAACCCGCTCTGACACCACCTGATCCAGCGTATAGCACGATTGATCAACAAGGATAAAACGCAATCTAGATACCAATTCTCAAACTAGAGAACAAAATAAAGCAAAAGCTTTGATTTTTGTTGACAAATTGATAAAAACGATAAAAGTCTGTAAAACAAACTCTAAAACATCTATATATATCCTATACATAATATGAGTATAAAAAGAAATAAAATAATATCCCAAAACAATAATAGGAAAGAAAATAATACTCCCCAAACAATAATGAAAAATAAAAATAATATCCTAAAAAAAATAAAGATAATATCTCAAAACGACCAAAATAAGGTTTTGGTTCATGTAGCTCTCTCACCTCTGTCGGGATCTGCTTTGTATGACGTCATGTAATTATCAAAACACAATTGATGAATAAAAATAACACGTCTCAATCTAGATACCAATTCTCAATCCGAAGAAAAAAATAAAGCAAAAGCTTTGATTTTTATTGATAAATTGATAAAAGAGATAAAAGTCCCTAAAACAAACTTTAAAACGTCTATTTATACCCTAGACATAATATGGGTATAAAATGAAATAAAATAATATGTAAGAAAATAATACTCCCAAAACAATAATGGAAAGAAAATAATACCCCTAAAACAATAATAGGAAGGAAAATAATACTCCCTAAACAATAATGGAAAATAAAATTAATATCCCAAAAAAATAAAGATATTATCTCAAAACAACCAAATTAAGGATTTTGGTTGATTTGATCTAACGTCATGCGTCCGACACCTCCACTTGCGAGTAACTCGTCCTTGAGTTACTTTTGGATATCAAAGACTCATATGTGGCAAGAATAAGGTAGGATCAGTAACATCGAAGATCTCTGAAATCCACATCCAACTTTGTAAGTCAACCACATAAGTATTGTTGATGATCTTCTTAACAATCTGGTACGGTCCATACTTTCTTTGTTGAAGCTTGTTATGGTCATCCAACCTTGAAATAGGAAATCTATATCCAACGATAATTTTTGATGTACTTATTGTCTTATCATGACTTCCATCTGTAGAGGCATCAACAAGTTGGTATTGTACATGCTCATGCTAGCTTGAGATATGCCTTACTTCGCGACTCTTGACATTCTCCTTAAGATTTGTTCTCCTTGGAACTCATCCTATAATCAGGCACCTTAGGAAGATACAAGCACTTGGAGATCATATTTATTTGGTGTTGTGTATTACTTATAGGAGGCTTAACTCTGATAGTAGATCCTCGGGAATCCCCACATCATGAACTCTTTCAACAATGCACTCAACTTTGGAGTTCGAGCACAATTAAATCTCTACTTTCTTGTCCTTCACAGCCATCAATGGATTGGCAGGTGGCTGCCTTGTCCATAAGTGAGCAAGGGTCATGAACAATAGTTAGAAAGTTTCTTCCCTCAGCTTGTAAAGCCTTAGGTTGATTCTCACTTTTTGGTAATTGATTCCTCTCACCGATCTCAAAAATTAAGTAGTATATTCATTCACCCTCTTGCTACCATGTGTACATCTCTAATAAGCATAAGAAATATATTGTTTATAGTCCGGAGAAAAAAATCTACCTCATAATAATTGCTTCATCCTACACCATGTGTGCCCCAAATCCCGGGGGTAAAAAAAAAAAAAAAAAATTCCTGGCTATTGGATAGCTCTGTCGTGAAAGAATTTTTCTATCGCAGGCTAAGACCGATGGGTGGCGTGCGCAGTGCATGTGTCGTGCGCGCTCTGTCGAGCTCCCAGGCCGCCTGGTCTGTTGTGAGATAAGTCTGTCCCCGCGCCTCGACCGAATTCGCGCCCAGGGCGTGTTGCCGTGCCCCAGCGCCCACCCTACTCTTTGACATGGCCAATTATATCACGACAATGAAGTCCTCTGTCGCGATAGAACTAGGCCGTCTATGCACCTAGGGTCGTCTTTCGTCGCGCACGCAGGCACTGCAGTGCGTGCGGCTCTGTTGAGACCAGAGACTCACTGTCATGACAGGGAACCAAAATTTTCTGTCACGACAGGAACCCGGAAATGGGCAATAGCCCATTCTTTTTCATTCTCTGCAATTTCAACTCTCTTCCATGCATTCCCTTCAACACCGCTACCTCTATACAATTTGCACAGGCAATATAAACTTGGGAAAATATTAACACTACACTGTACAAATCTATAACTAAGTTTTATTACAAAACTTATTATTTGCATCAACAAAACTGGATATTCAATCCAGAATTTACAAAACACATGAATAGGCCACAAATCGGCATTTTTCACAATTAATCTCTCGGACTTGTTTCGGCTCCCTATGTACCTCAAGCACCTGAAAATATTTCCCATGCAGGTGGGACAATGCCAGTGAAAATTTCTCCTACAGGGCTACTCCGCTTTCAAAATGCACATGCAATGCCACACATACATCAAACCACATTCCACATAGAAAATGCAATCCTATATGAAATATATCATGTCATGCATGAGATGAGACTCCTCATGCCCATAACGAGTCTAGACTCTCCTTTGTACAATAAGTGAAAACTAGTCGTGGTGTTTCACTTGATGACGCAACCCGATGGACAACCCTCCAATATTAATTTGAATTTACCAAATTCCTGTGTGTTTTTGTGGGTCGTGAATTTCCGAGGTCTCACCATAGGCTTTGCACACCATCCGACACTTTCGCGAACTTTCATCGCTGGATACATATGTCTAACTAAGAATAAAATTTGGGTCTTTCACCCTGGGGGGAATCTACCCCATCTTACTTCACCCAACACACGTATATTTATTTATTTTAATGTTATGCAACCGTGAGTCTCAATTTTGGATGTAGATCCTTTTTAGGCTCACCACATGTTCTGAAATGGTGAATAACCAATACCATGCACACACACACGGGCTCGGCCTTGATGTCCCATGCATATGAAATGTGAATGTCATTTCATGCCATATCTTATTACATGCATAATGAGCTCGTGCGACATTACCAAAACATGGATAATTATATTTTCTCATATAATTCACATCCATCAAAGAGCATATATCAACGATCTTTTCCTTTACGTCATGTTATTGGTCAGCAATGACACGCAAAAATGGCCCCAATCTCGGACCCATAAAAACAAATCACCTCTCGATCCCTTCACGGCTATGAACCATTTTTGGTTCCATTTGTCATCAAATCATTGTAATATCAAAACACACAACAAAACCCAAGGACATCAGTCCCGGGATCAAAACCAAATCTCGACAAAGTTCGGGACTGCCGAATCAGTCCCAAAAAATTCCAATATTCAATCCTAAAATCTTGGGACTAAATCACACGGCTAGTCACGGCCCCGATGAAAACCTATGCCATTAAATGGCTTTTAGGCTAAAAATAATCTAAGTAGGAAAATTCCCTACCTCTTGGGTTGTGAAACTCAGATTTGAATTGCCACACATAGCCCTCGTTGCGTGGGCCAGGCTTTACCTCTTGCTCAGGTGGGGAACCAATGGCCAGATTTTCGTAGATCTTAGAAACGAAGGAACCCTTTTGTTTCCTTTCCCTCTCTCTTATGTTTACTCTTTGCCCATTTCTCCCCTTTTCTATTCTTATTTTCTTTATTTATCTTGCCTTATTTCCTCCCCTTGACACTTGGCTCCATATGAGCCATTCACACAAGTGCACCACATGGCTATCATGCCATGTGTCACTCCCCCTAAGGTGCCATGTGGCATCCACATGATCATGCCATGTGTCACTCGACACCCGGTGCCTCAAAAAATGTGAAATTCCAATAGTCTCGGAATCCGACGAAATTTAACAAGGTAACTAAATTTTGCGAGATGAATTGAATGGTGAAGTCTTCATCGTTCGAGATCTAGAAAATTTCTGATTTCCAACCGAAATATCATTTTACCCTTTTTCAGAAAAATTGAATTTTTTTCCCTGGTTTTACATTTTTCCCCCCTTAACATAATTTCGTCTCCAAAATTCACACACACTTGCAAACACAAACACATGCATATGCAATAATTTATTCTTGTGCCAAGTATTAGATAACACACCTCCGTCCTCAAATAGGAAATGATAGGTGGCTCACATCTTGTTCTTACGTTCCCAAGTTGCCTCCTCCACTCCTCGGTGTTGCCACAACACTTTCACTAGCCGCACGGTCTTACATCTCAAAACCTGATCCCGGCTATCCAAGATACTCATTGGTCCCTCCTCGAAGGTCTCATCAGTATCAACAATAATCGCTCCCCAATCCACTACATGAGCTAGATCTGGAGTATTACCCAGAGCAGTAGAGACTTGGAACACCATGGATAATGATAGTCCCGGTGGTAGCACCAACCGATAGAATCAGACCCACCCTCTCGAGTATCTCGAAGGGCCCGATATACCTCGGTGCTAGCTTCCCTCGCTTGTCGAATCTGACCACTCCTCTCTTAGGCATCACCTTCAAGAAGACGTGATCACCCACCTCACACTCTATTGGTCGATGGTGTCTATCGACTCTGAGCAGTGAGAAGACGCTTCCGTATCAAATCCACCTTCTCAGAGGTGTCTCAAATCAAATTTGGACCAGTGATGGAACGCTCTCCCACATCTGTCCAACAAATCTAGACTCACATGGCCTCCCGGGCAAAGTCTCCATAGGTGCCATCTATATACTCCGCCCATAATCAGGCTGGCTGTTAGAGACCCCACTCAAGGGTAAGTGCTCCTCCCGGCCTACCCTAATCAAGGACGATGCTCGTGAGTACGTCCTCTAAAACCCTATGGTCCTCTCGCATTGACTATTCCAAGGTTCGCTGATGAAACGCAGTGCTTATCATCAACTGTGTCCCCCATGGCCTTCTGGAAACTCTTCCAAAAGTGTGTTGTAAACCTAGGATCCTTGTCCGATACGATAGAGATGGGCACTCCATGTAACCGGACAATCTCTCTAATGTACAACCGGTAGAATTCCTCCAATGTGAAGGTCATCCGCATTACTATAAAATGTGCCGATTTAGCGATTCTGTCTACTATCACCCACACAGCATCGTGCCTCCACGGTGTCCATGGAAAATGGGTCATAAAATCCATCGTGACGTGCTCCAATTTCCACTTAGCTACCTCCAATGGCTAGAGTAGCCCTACTGGCTTCTGTTGCTCAGCCTTTACCTGCTGACATGCGAGACACTGTCGAAGAAAATCTCCAACGTGTCGCTTCATCCCGCTCCAATAATACTGGCGACGAAGATCATGATACATCTTCGTGCCACCTGGATGCAAAGCAAATCGAGAGCAATGGAACTCTTTGAGGATCTCCTATCTCAAATCGGTCAGCTAGGGAACACAACCTGTCCCCTATACCGAAGACTACTATTTGTGTGGATGGTCGAGCCTTTATCACCTGTACCTTACTGTACTCGATCCCTGATGGACGATATCTCTGCGTCCTGCCTCTGGAACTCAATCACCCTACTCAGTATGGATGGCGTAGCCACCAAACTCCCTAACGCTTCCTAAGCTTGATCACTGTACTGCAGCCTAAACTATCCCACCGTCTCGAGTATCTGCCATTCCCTGAAGCTATACTTCAGCTGGCACCCGTGGCTTCCGATCAGGCAAGATCGCCCACTACATTTGCCTTGCACTGTGATGGTAATGAAAAGTGAAGTCATAATCCTCCAAATACTCCATCCATTTGTGTTGCTTCATGTTGAGGTCCCGTTGTGTGAAAATATACTTTAGACTCTTGTGGTATGAAAATACTTAAAACTGCTCACTATACAGGTAGTGGCCAAATCTTTAAGGCAAAGACTATGACCACTAACTCCAGGTCATGTGTAAGGTAATTATGCTCATGATTCTTTAGCTGTCGAAACCATAAGCTACAACCCTCCTGGATTACATCAAGACACATCCCAAATTCATCCCTAGATGCATCACAAGACATCGTATACCTCCGTCCCCGTTCGGACTATCGTAATAGCAAATTAAGTAGCTTCAAGCCAAATCATGGAATGCCTTCTCACATAGGTCATTCCACTCAACTTGACCCCCTTCCGGGTCAATCTAGTCATGGGTGTTGCTAGCCAGGAGAAATCCTTAATGAACCTCTCTTATAATAATTTCAATCCCAAGAAACTCAAGCAGATTCTAAGACTCGACTTCGGCCTCTCCCAACTCCATAACAGCCTAACCTCTCGTGGTTTAATGACACTGCCTCTACACAACGTGTCGTAAGAATTTCACCTCAGTAACCTAAAACTCGGACTTACTGATCTTGGCATACAACCGATGTTCCCTGAGGGCCTAGAGAACAATCCTCAAGTGATCCTCATGCTCCTCCTCAGACTGGGAGTAGATCAAGATGTCATCAACAAAGACTAAAACAAACTGATCCAAGTAGGGCTGGAATACCCTGGCGTATGAGATCATGAATGCCACTAGAGCATTCACAATCCGAAAGGCATCACTGTAACTCGAATGCCCATATCAAGGTTTAAACGCTTGCTCTTAAGGATATCTCGCCTCCCTAACTCTCAATCGATAATAACTCTAAGCCATTCATCTTGGAGTAGACTCACGCCCCTTTCAATTGATCAAACAAGTCATTAATCCTCAGTAATGGATACCGATTCTTGATCATCACCCTGTTCAACTGTTGATTATCAATGCACTGTCGAAGAGTCTTGTCTTTCTTCTTAGCAAATAGAACCGGAGCGCCCCATGGTGAAATACTTAGTCTAATAAAACCTCATTCAACAATTTCGCATTGACTCAAGTTCATAACTCAACTCGTGCCATCCTAGCGAGGAGTCATAGAAATGGGGTGACGATCAGGTGTAACTCAATGACAAAGTCTACATCCCTGTGTAGAGGTAATCCCGGTAGCTCGTCCGAAAAAACGTCCTCATACTCACAAACCACTCGAGGTAGACTCACCCGGGTCTTGCCTCGTTCTCCGTAGGCTTGCTAGAACTCCATCAACTCTCTCTACTCCACCTATAATCGTACCTGGGCCTAAGGTAAAGCATCATAGCTTCCCCGAAAAGTCACACGAATACCGTCTCGTGAAAAGCAAGAATTTAATTACTATCACAATCAATGACGACTCGGTGTGTTGTCAACCAATCCATGCCAAGGATGACATCAAACTACGATATGTCCATCACCCGAAGGTATATCGTGAGCAGAATCCTTGATATCTCTAACTCACAATCCCGACATATCTGATCAATCCTCACTCTAGTCCCTAGGGGTAAACTCACATGTAACGAGTCACCTCTAAGCCCAAAATATCCACACTAGATACAACAACAAAGTAATGCAATGCACCATAATCAAACAATATTTTTTCCCATAGGTGAGATAGCAGAAACATACCCCGTGATAATCGGGACGATGAACCGGTTCTGGCCTCGTGGTGGACGCGAAACATGCCCCGGATCCCTAAAGTCTCGCCTCAGGAGCCCTATCCTCTACCTCGACTCTCGACCCCGGGCCTCATCTCCGTCTCACAGGTAGCAAGGTGCTTATTCAAGACCCTAGGACCGGGATCGGGTCCCTTTGGCCTGCATTTGGGTGAGAAGGAACATACTGCGTATGTGCACGTCCCACTGATGACTGGGACTGCGCTGTCCCAAAATCCTAGGATCCTTGCCTTTGAGGGCAATCCAGCCTCACATGTCCGGGCTGATGGCAATGGAAACATGTTAGTGGTCCTAACTGACTGGAAGCCCTGGTCTGGCCTTGGCCCTGATAGTCGTGGCCCCGTCCCTGAAATCCTCATGGAATAGAAGTCTTCTACTTCTTTCCCAAACTAGAAGAAGGCTGATCCTCCTTCCTCTTGCCCCTAGCACCCGCATCTCAAATGCTCCGTGCATCCTCTATCTCTCTCTCTCTATGGCCACAGCCGTCCTCACCATAGAGTCCATGTCTTATAGGAGGAATCCTACAATCTTTCCTCGGATGGACAACTTCAGGCTATCCTCAAACTTCCTTACTTTGGCCATATCTATGGCCACTTAGTCATCCTCGAAACGTTCCAATTCGGTGGACTTGGCTACGTACTCGAGCACAGTCATACTTCCTTCTTTCAACTCAAGGAACTCCCGAGCTTTTGCATGCCTAGTAGATGCCAGGAATAACTTATCCATGAAGGGCTCTTGGAACTCTCCCCATGTCATCATCTTCGGATCCCTTAAGACCTTAACCCAATCTCACAATATCTAGGATTCACCCTCTAGCCGAAATGTGGCTATCCTGATCCTCGTAGCATCGAAGGTAATCTCCATAGCCTCCAAATCCCTCTCAACCTTATCGTAACCAATGATCAAGAACCATCGATCCCTCCCTGCAAATGCCTGGCGATGATGTTATAAACTGCTGAGGTTACTTGGTCCTCCTTGACCCCAGCCAGAATTAGATCGTGCAATGGCAAGAATGCACCACCCATAGCTCCCCAACAGCCCGCCGATCAAACACGTGGAGCGCCGCGACCCGACACCTACATCCTCTTCCTCGACTTGCCATTTACATATGTTAAATAGAAAATTGAGGTTTCTTTCTCTTTACTCAACTAGTAGAGCATATGCCACCACTAACATACATCATACTTATTTCCCATATACTATTTACCAAGTATATGATTTTCACAATATCATGCATATATCATACATATTTATTCATCAAAATGCACAAAAGATACATGATCTAAACTCCAGGCTCCATCGAGTCTTAGTGGCTCAGATACCTAAGTCTGATATTAACCCTCATGACGCCTGTAAATCTCTGGGGTCAAAATTATTTTTTTTCTTGGTTCATTTGATAAATTTTCGCAAATGTAGAATCTCTATCGCAATAGAGTTCCTTTTTCGCGACAGAGAACCTTTATCGCGACATAATTTTTTTGTCGAGAGAATGCGTGCTCTGTCGCATGCCAAGACCATCGGGTCGTGTGCATGTCGTGCACGCTCTATCACGCGCCCAAGCCGCTTGGTCTATCTTAGGAGAAGTCTGTCATCGCCGGGTCGGATACGCACTGGCGGCGTGTCATCGCGCACAAATAAGGCCCCTCGGCTTCTTCTCTCGTCATGGCATTTCTATCAAAGGAGCACGAAGTCCTCTGGTCGTGTGGATAGAATCCTGGCTGCCTACGCACCTAAGGTCGCCTGGTCACTACACGCGCAGTGCATCACAGGCACGTGGCTCGTCGCTAATTAGAGACTTATTGTCGCGGACAAGGAACTGTAACTCTCTCTGTCATGATAGAACTTGGAAATGGGTTGTAGCCCATTCTTTTTCATTCTCTGCACTTTCAACTCTCTTCCATGCATTCCCTCCTATATAACTACCTCTATACAATTTGCATAGGTAGTATAAACCTGGGAAAATATTAACACTACACTGTACAAATCTATAACTAAATTTTATTACAAAACTTATTATTTACATCAACAAAACTTTTGATATATTCAATCCGTAATTCTAAGTTAAACACATGAATAGGGCCATAAATCTACCTTTTTCTTAAAATTAATTGGACTCTTTGCTTCTACCCCCTATGTACCTCCAATACTTGAAAATATTTCCCCATAACGGGGTGAGCAATACCCAGTAGAAAAATTCTCCTACAAGGGTTACTCCCCACCTAAAATGCACATGCAATGGCACACATACATCAAACCACATTCCACATAGAAAATGCAATCCTATATGGAATATATCATGTCATGCATGAGATGATACTCCTCATGCCCATAACCGTAGTCCCTTGATCACTTCACACATGCAACACTGGGTGTGAAACCGGGCCATCAGTGTTTCACCCAATGACTTAACCCATTGGATAACCCTCCAATATTCATTTGAATTTACCAAATTCCCATGTGTTTTTGTTGGTCATGAATTTCCGGGGTCTCACCACTAACTTTGCACTCCTTCCCATTAATTCTCAGATCGCGAATTTTCACCCCTCGCCGATACATATGTCCAACAAAGAATAAAATTTGGGTCTTTCACCCCTGGGATTCCACCGACCGTTTCACCCAACACACGTATATTTATTTGTTTAATAAAGAAAACCGTGAGTCTCAATTTTGGACATCATCCCTTTTCCGAGCTCACCATATGTTCACCAAGAATGGTGAATAACCAATACCATACACACACACCCGACTCGACGCAATGTCCCGTGCATATGAAATGCAAATATGCCATTTCATGCCATATCACATAATGATACGAGAGCATACGCAACATTACCAAAACATGGATAATTATATTTTCTACATATAATTCACATCCATCAAAAGGGCATATATCAACATGATCTTTTCATGCACAACATGTTACTCAATCAAGCAACACACACAAAATGGCCCCCAATCTCGAACCCATAAAAACAGGGCACCTCTCAGTCCCTTCACTACCATGAACCATTTTTGGTTTCATTCGTCACTGAATCACTGTGATACCAAAACACACAACAAAACCCAAGGACATCAATCTTGGGATCAAAACCAAATCTTGACAAAGTTCCGGACTGCCCAGAATCAGTCCCAAAAATTTCCAATATTCAGTCCCAAAATCTTGGGACTAAATCACACGGCCAATCATGGCCCCGATGAAAACCTATGCCATTAAATGGCTTTTAGGCTAAAAATAATCCAAGTAAGAAAATTCCCTACCTCTTGGAGCTTGATGAAACTCCTAAATTTTGGTATTGACAAGTAGCCCTCATTGCGTGGACCGACTTTACCTCTTGCTCCGACGAGAACCGATGGCCCGATTTTTGTTGATCTTAGAGAGAAACGAAACCCCCTTTTTGTTTTCCTCTTCCTCTCTCTTCTATTCTTTTTCTTTGTCCCTTTTTCTCCCATTTCTGTTCATATTTTCTTTATTTATCTTTCCCATATTTCCTCCCCTTGACACTTGGCTCCATATAAGCCATCCACACAAGTACACCACATGGCTATCATGCCATGTGTCACTCTCCTAAGGTGCCATGTGTCCCCCGACACCCAACTATCTCGGAATCCGACGAAATTCGATAGGGTAACTAGATTTCAAGAGACGAATTCAACGGTGAAGTCCGTTTTGTCGTTTGAGATCTAGAAAATTTCCGGTTTCCAACCAAAATTACCATTTTACCCTTTTTCATAAAAAATGAATTTTTTTCCCGGGTTTTACACCATGTTTGAACCTGACCTTGCCACTCTCTCATCCTCATCTCCCTCAATCTATCCTAAATATTAACATGTTTCCTTTAAATTATAAGCAACACATTTAACCTTTTTGTCCTCGAGAAACTCGGTATATTCAAAGAACCTGTCTACCCCAGTCAACTAATCGAAAAACCCCTCAATATCAATATCACCACTGAAGTTAGGGATATCTACCTTTAATTTGTATTTGTCGTCACCTCTATAGTTTGGTTACCACTGCCTTCCTTCTCTTTGTTTACCACGTGGATTCGTAAATTCACCAAAGTCGGCATCCTCATATAAGTGTCATCAAATCCTACGCTTGGCCTTCTTTGATTTCGTGTTTTTGGAATGTGAATAAAAGTGGGCCTAGTGGGGCCAATTCCTCTGCCTTGTTCCTCATCTACGCCCTTATCCATTGATCCTCAATAATGCTTGCAATTGGGGTTGTATTGTTTCCAACCGTTGAGTTAAATTTTGGATTGATTGTTGTTGCTTGTTAATTGATATCCAAACAGCATGCAATCCTCAATCACTATCTTGGGATTGGTTGCCATCACTAGCACTAGTATTAGCCATCGATTAAGAGAACCCCGCTCTAATACCACCTGACGTAGCATTATAGCGCAATTGATCAACACACGATTGATCAACAAAAATAACACGTCTCAATCATGAGACCAATTCTCAATCAAAAAAACAAAATAAAGAAAAAGCTTTGATTTTTATTGATAAATTAAAAGTGATAAAAGTCTCTAAAACAACTATGTTTACCCTAGACATAATATGGGTATAAAAAAGAAAATAAAATAATATCTCAAAACAATTATAGGAAAGAAAATAATACTCCCAAAACAATAATGGAAAGAAAATAATACCCCAAAACAATAATAAAAAAGAAAATAATAATCTCCAAACAATAATGGAAAACAAAATTAATATCCCAAAAAAAATAAAGATAATATCTCAAAATAACCAAAATAAGAATTTTTGTTGATTTGATCTAACACCCTACGTCAAGATCTTTGCAATTTCCAATTGATTAGTAGTTATAGAAAACAAGCTAATTAAGCTTTTTTTTTTCTTCTACTCATAGATACTAACTTTATTTGTTTATTTTTTGTTCTTAATAAAGAATTCGGTGAATGATTCACTTGTATGCTATGTAGCCTTTTTTTTAATAAAACATCAATGCAGATCCTTAACTTCAATTTTTTTTATTATTTTTTTATTTTTTATATTTTTTTTGCACTCTCCCTCAAGAACATGGAAATCTGGTTAACCTTCTGGAATTTAAAAATAAATAAATAAATAAATCATCAATTCAGGTCCTTAAGGATTTGAAGAACTGAACTAACTTGTAAGATAATCCTCTATTCATTTTTAAACTTTAATTTCTATTTTTTTTTTTTTAATCTCTAATGTCCATTAATTGGCATTGACTTATTCACATTTTTTCCCCTATAGTGCTAAGAAATGCGTTGATAATTGGAAGTGTTCCATCTATAGGAATTCCAAATTTTGCAAATATTGTGATTCTAGGGATTCGTGTTTCAACAACTCGAGAGGTGGAATTCCCAATGCTTTATTTGACTTAGGCTTTCTCACTAACTTGTAAGATTCAGATTTCTTTGAGATCTTGGTTATGTCATTATTCCCCTTGTATCGCATTCGATCGCATATCTTTTATTTGAGAACTTGGTTAATTATTCAATTTTATTCTACATTTTCAGTTGTGGAATGAGTATAGGGTTTTAATAAAGTTTGACCTCTAAAAATGTTTGTGCACTTCTCCAAAAGGAAAAAATAATAAGCTACGTCAAATGAATCCCTTTGAGCTTTAGATTAGAAAATATGATATTTATTGTGCAATTTTTTTGAGATAAAAGAACTATTATTAGTATTCAAAGTAAATTGTTTTATTGAGGTTTATTTTGTTGCATTAATTTTTTTTTAATATGAGATGTGTGTGTAAAATTTCAATAATAGGGTGCAATATCGGAATTAAAAAAATGGTACAAATTTTAAAGTAAAATAATAATGCTTATACGTGACCCATTTTGTTCAAAATAATATGGAGGTTTACATATTAATGCTTCTATAATACCTACAACACTTTTGTCTTGTTCCAATCTTTAATACAATGGATTTCTCCTTTATGGTCATAATATTTTTTAAAGATTTTTACAAAAATATATGTTACCATCGGACACATGAGGAGAGAAACTTGTATTGATGGATTTCTAAGTTAGGATGCTAAACGATTCATAATCATGGTCATGCATATGCCCAAATAAAGCTTTCATGGTATATTCCATGTATGATTGTGGGATTTCTACTATCCTCTACCGGAAAGGAAAATACTAGAAAGGATTTTCATTAAAATATATAGCTATTAGTTTCATCCACAAGGTTTGGGGGAAGGATTTAACATATAAATCCATTTCATACTCTAGGAATTTGCAACACATATGTAATGCATACATGTTCAAATTCTTATTGACGTAGAGCCTAGGAAAGGTAATATTTATTTATTACTAGTACATTTGTTGCGTCCTTCCACGAACCATGATCACTCACTATTATAGCTCCATTACCACCAAATTTCACAAGCAAAGCTATAGCTCCACCCCTCGAATAAGATACTATCCCATCACTATTCAGATCATTTCACTTCCATTTCATTTCCCTGTAATTTCTATTTCCGCATCCATTTCCACCTCCTTCGCATCACCATCATGCTAGCGACCACCTCCACCAAATTTTTGATAACGTTAGCTCCATTTTCAGAGTAACACTAGTCCGGCCACCATTCCCATTTCCACCTCCACCACCTAGCCCCTCTCTAGGAACCAACGTTCTTTCATCCTCAGTGCTGACCCTTGCTCAAAAGCCTCTTACTTGCGGTGGCTGTGCAAACGAGAACACTAAGAAGCATAAGAAGAAGAAACTTGGAAGTCATCTTTGCAAGATGGTGATAATTGATATTGACCTCAATTTGATAAGAAGTGAGGGGCTAAAAGAATGAATATATAGAGATGAGAAGATGATGACAAGTTGAAAAGGGAGTTGAAAAGGGCTTAAGGCTCCATTTGGAACCAGAAATTACTAAAAAAAGAAAATAAAAAGGAAAAATTGAAAGAAATAAAATGAGAAAGAAAATAAAAAATAGGTTTAATTAAACATCATAAATTAATTATATGAGGACTAAGAAATTTAAATAGAAGTAAAATTTTTATGAATCTTGATTATGTTTGATTTTTATTTTTTTTTTTTTCACACTGAAATCAAACATAAAAAAATCATTTTTGAAAAAAATTTAAACCAACATCTTTAGGGTTTAGTGACCATTAATGGTATTCACTAAAAAAATTTGACCAACTTCTTTAGGTTTTAGTGATTCTTAATGGTCTTAAAATTTTCGACCAACATCTATTGGGTTTAGTGATCTTTAATGGTCCTCATAAAAATTTTTGACCAACATCTTCTGTGTTTAGTGATCTTTAATGATCTTCAACCTTAAATCTTTCTCACTAAATGCATCTCAAATGGATGACTATTAGTAGCAATCATGAGAAGAAGTTCAAGACTATCCATTATTGCATATGCAAAAAAATGACTTTCCATTATTGCATATGCAAACAAATGTATGTATAAATCTTGATCAAAGGCATAATAAAGATTTCAATATATCCATTCATTAATTTATCTCAAAGAATGAATGGAATATTTGTAGAAAGATTACATACCTAATGGAAAATGTCATCCTGGACCCTTGTTATTTTTCTCTGTTTGATTGCCCTCTTCTCTTGCAAGTAAAATTAAGAAAATGATTTGAGAAAGGAATATACCTGGTAGAAAGCTCATTGGTCAGCGGGTCAGGAGCCTGCTTTAATTTGTAGGAAACTTTAGAATTTTCCATGTGATCATTCTATTTTCTTATTTTCCCACGTAAAGAAATGTAACATTTATTAATGCATCAAGTTTGGAAAATAAAAACGGTTTGTTTTGTCATAAATAAAAACACGAGATTAACCCAACAAACATGCACAAACACAAGAGATTGGTCACGCAGTTCAGCTAAGCTTACATCTGTAGGGCTGAGCCCATATGCAAAAGATTTCACTATATCTCAATCGGGTTATATTTGGTCTTACATGAGACAAGACTCCCACTTTCTCTAACATCTCCTTTCACTTAATTTTCTCATAGTAAAACATAGAATGAGATCCCATGTTTCTCCAACAAAATCTAGACTCTCACAAACCCAAAAACATCATTTAACAAGATGGATAAAACTACCACAACATTGAGAGAGTAGGGCAATACCTGCAACATGTATTCGATCTCCCAAGAACACCTTTTTCTTCTATATCTTTCTTGTGGTGTACCTTCTTCAAAACCGTGTCCCCTATTTAATATCCTCCAAGGGATCCTTAGTCAATATTTTGTATCTTCCTCCCAAAGAAATCTCTCCAAATATAATCCAATCTTTCATATTTCATTAGCCCAATATCACCTTCAAGTCTTCCTCATCCATCCTAGAGAATATTAACGATTTGGTATGCAGATTTGCTGCTGAAAAACATACGATTCATTTTTACCTAAGATTATGACAATAAATATTTCCAACAAAGTTGTAGTCATTAGCCTCATAAACCTTTGGCCGAAATCTAGGAGACATACCAGCTGGGTCCCAATGAGGAAAAGCATCCATTAATTCCTTGAGTTTGTTTTTATGTTTGACTACAATGTTATGAAAAATATTATTTTAAAATTTCGGTATATGTATATATATTCCTAGAGGTTGTTTCTATTTCCTCAATGTATTAAGAAACGAAGAATTTACACGGGTTTTAATTTCCTGCAACTTCAGAGGCTGCTTTATTGTCTTTAATCTCTTTAATCCTCCATCTTTCTTAAAGTTATACTCTCTCACATATATAAGCTATGTGGAATGATTAATTACACAACACCATCCTTTTAATTTCTTGTATTGGGCAATGTATTAGCTGCATAGACTATCTCAAAGAATATGGAAAGGAGATTGAAGTTAGATTTTCTTTTTCTGTTTTTCTTTTCTTCTTTTCTTTTTTTTTTTTTTTTTTTTTTGCTAGTTTTTTCCCCTCTCAAGAGTATTAATGCAATGGTACCAATTAGAAATTGGGCATGTATTCCTAGGTTGGTTTTTATCCCAATTGTCATCCTGCCTTAATTTTACTCCCTAATGGTTGTTCATTCGGGTACTTTGGGCTCTTAGAGAATTTATCTTTATTATTAACTTTGGGACCCATGAGTGCCGAGTACGATCGAAACTCATGTCTTGATGGTTAATAATTATATTTATTTCTCTTGTTTTTATGTTCTTTGTGTTTCAATATGAAGGTTATTTCTCTTTCATGGATGTAGGTATGATTAAATTCTGAATTGCATATATTCAAACTTGTATATCTCTCTATATATGGATTATTTTATCATTTTGTTCATGTGGTTGTACGTTAACATTAAAGCTTCCATATAAATATATCTATATATATATATATTAAACCATCAACACTTCCTAGATTGCCAAGTCCACAATATTACTGCATGTGTTTAATACTGGAGCAATCCTCAAAAATAATAACTTGAGGGAAGACAAACCTGATGGGTCGGCTAGTGGGCTGTATAAATACAATTCAGAGGTCTGATCATGGAAGACAACCTTATTTCCATCTTTCTCCCTTTGACTGTATAAATTAGTGAGAAATGGATTAATGGGCTTAATGCTCCACCTGGGAAGGTTCACGGAGCTTAGAGGGGATTGGATAAGAACAACCCCACTAATCCGTGTAAAACCCATCAGAATTTATCGTTGAATTTGGAGTACTGCTTCAATATTGCTCACCCCACTCCTTGAAAATAACATTACGCGTCATAAATAAAATAACTGATTTTGAGTGATTTCACTAAAAGAACTTTTGGCAAT
This sequence comes from Tetrastigma voinierianum, assembly GCA_016808115.1. NCBI lineage: Eukaryota > Viridiplantae > Streptophyta > Magnoliopsida > Vitales > Vitaceae > Tetrastigma > Tetrastigma voinierianum. Next base: position 412,570 of record JAEQBH010000791.1, read on the forward strand.
TCAATTTTGGAAATTTGACCCTCCATCCATTTTTGGCCTAATTTTGATAAAAATATATTTCTTATTTCCTTAAAAAAATAACCATTCCTTTTAAGAGATAATGTAAACACATGAAATAAAGGACATTTATGTTCAAACTGAGTTGTTTTTAAGGAAAAACACAAAAAAAGGGTCAAGATTTACAAATTTAAGGTTATTTGATGTCTTTTAATCAAATATTATTTTTCTTTTTTATATTTTTATATTTTAAGTGGTCAGAGGCATCAACAACCAAACAAGGTTTGGAGAATGTGGGGCGTATGGGGATGACGGAAGGCTAAAGCCATGTGGAATTAATGCCACAAGTGTAGATGGTGATGCTCCTCTCACCATCGTACCGACGCTCTATCTCACCTAAGATCAATGACATAATAAAGAAATATGAAAATAAATAATAACATTATATTTAAGTAGAAACCCTTGTAGGAAAAAACCATGGACATAGGAAAAAGCTTCAATATGAATCTAAGAGGAATTACAAAGTACGGCTAATAGGGAATAAACCCTAATGTGTTTATATAACAAAAATACCTGAGCAGAAAGGTCCATACATGGGCCTTTCTCAACAAATCTAACGACCCGGCCCCCTCTGCTTCTGCATGACCAGATCATTTTTTCTCAGCTGCTTTTCCTGAAAGTCGCACCGCGGTATTCCAGGTCAGACATAAGCCCAAAACAAAATTCGGGTCACAAAAAACATCACCAATGATTTTTATATGATGTGGGATTATCTCCAAATAGAAATACCTTATCGATGTGAGATTATGTCCGGAGGTACCTAAACGATGTGAGATTATGTCCTATTAGAGGTACCTAAACAATGTTGGGATTATGTCGAAGTGGAGTTACCTAAACTATGTTCTTGTGCTAAAATTGACTTGGCTAACTATGCCACTGTAGGAATAATCAGCGGAAGCAAGAATTATCATGTGATTTAGAATATTCAATTTAATTACTAAACTAATATAACCGGTCAGATCATACATTGTGGATTTGCAGATAAGTATGCACACAAAAACGGTAGATCTTCCAAACTATCCTCGAGGTGATGGAGCAGCGTGTGGGCACTTGAATCACTAAGAAAGGATTTCTTTGCTCTGGCTATTCTCTAAAGCTAATTCAGATTTCTGTGTAGGGTTGTATTATCTTACTCTATTTATAGAGTAAAAACCCTAGAATACTTAATAGCCATTTGGGCCTCCACACCTTAGGGGCCCAAGTCCATGTGTGAACTCATTTAGTGTTTTAAACAACTTGGACTTGCTTGTATAGCAAAAATTCAACAATCTCCCACTTGCTATAAAAACAAGTCCGGGTTCTTTCTTGTAAACTATGATATCATACTCCACCATTTATCCTGAGCTAGTTTGGGGATCCTCACGGGTATCATTAATCAAGGCTCTAATAATTTGCCAAGCAATTATCTAATCCCAGTGCTATTCCACACTAAAGCCCATAATTGAACTCCAAGATTAATAATATTAAATATTAATATTATTTTTCTCCTTTGTAAAATATCAATAATTAATTGATAAAATTTTCTATCAATCAATCAATTATTTATTCTCTTGATTTATCAGTTTCTCTAATGATAAAATGCACTGGCCAGTGACTTCATAACATCCAAGTACTGAAACATACCAAGAGATATTTCATACAAATTCCATATTGTTTATTTCATAAATTTCGGCAATTAAATAATCTTGTCCCAAATCATCAAGATATTGGTCGTTCAAATAGACCTCACTTATTGACAACTCAAAGAACAATAATCATTTAAATACCTATCTATAATAAACTCAGGATTGAGAGAAGAATAATAACGAAATATTGCTTGAGATTTATTTCCTTTTACAAAAATTTAACTTTAAATAAATCTCACTTTGATCCTATCAATGCAAGCATAATTTGCACCAATATTTTATAATAACCAAGACAGATTATTTCATAAAATATTAGATTACAAATAAAGCGCCCAACTTTGTTTAATATTTGTGAACTTATTCATTAATTATGAGAACCTATGATCATGTCTTCTATAGGCATTATTCCTTATGATCATATACTCTACAATTAATCCAGACCTTATACGCAAAATATCAGTGTGCACAATAATATGAAGAATACCTCATATTGTATTAAAATTAAACTCAGAAAATATAATAACACATCTGTCTTGTTTAAAAAAAAAACACAAATGAATTCCCACTTGCCTTAAAACAAGTCTAGTAGACTCTTAACACACATATAATCTACATGTTTCACGAAAACTCGAACAGGTAGTGTCCTTGTAAATGGGTCTGCTAAATTGTCCTCTGATGCTATTTTAGTAACCACTGTATCTCCTCTCTCGATGATATCACGAATCAAATGGTACTTTCTCTACGTATTTTACATTTCTTGTGATACCTACCGGTTCTTGGACTAATACTACAACGCACTATTATCTGATAAAGGGTAATGGGGCCAATGCACTCGATATCGCGAAGATCCATAAGGAACTTCGCCGACCATCTTTGCTTCTTTCGTTGCTTCGAGCTTGACCACATACTCGGCCGAGTTGTGGAGTCAGCAACGCAAGTTTGTTTGACACTCCTCCAACAAATGGCTCCACCATTTAGTGTAAACACATATCCAGAAGTGGATTTTCTTGAATCAATATCCCCTTGGAAATCTGAGTCTGTATAACCAATAGTTTCTAGACTACCACTAGAATATACTAGCATATAATCTCTTGTTCTCCTTAGATATTTGAGAATATGCTTCACTGCAATCTAATGTTCTTCTCCTGGATCGGATTGATACCGACTAACTATTCCCCCGCTGCACGTAGCCGAATATCGACTTGGTACATAACATGGCATCTTAGCAGGACTACCGCCGAAGCAAAGGTATCCTACTCATACGTTCTTTTCTTTCGAGTTTTTGGTGATTGCTCCTTAGAAAGATGAACTCCATGCTTGAAGGGTAAAGTTCCCTTCTTGGAATTTTCCATGCTGAACCTAGCTAGAATTTTATCTATATATAAAGCTTGAGATAATGCCAACACCTTATTCTTCCGGTCTCGTAGAAGTTTGATTCCAAGAATATAGTTGGCTTCTCCCAAATCTTTCATATCAAATTGCTTTTATAGCCATCCTTTTACATGATAACACCTCTATGTCGTTTTAGATTAGTAAATGTCATCTACGTAAAGGACTAGGAAAACTACTTTTGTACCTTGTATCCTTTTGTAAACACAAGGTTCATCAGGACTTTTCTCAAAACCATATAAAGTTATGGCTTGATAAAACCTAATGTTCCATGTTCTGGATGCTTGCTTTAGTCCATAAATGGACCTTTGCAACTTACATGCCATATGTTCTTGCCCTCTAGCTATGAACCCTTCTGGTTGCTATATGCAGATGTCCTCTTCTAAACTGCCATTTAAAAATACTGTTTTGACATCCATCTACCAAATCTCGTAATCTAGACTTGCAGCTACAGCTAAAAGAATCCGGATGGATTTAAGCATGGCTACTAGCGAAAAGGTTTCTTCATAATCTATCCCCTCCTTTTGGGTATAACCTTTTTCCACCAATCTAGCTTTGAAGATTTCTACCTTCCCATCTTGTCGTCTTTTTCTCTTGTAGATCCACTTACACCCTATAGGTTTTACCCCTTTGGGTGCCTCTACAAGACCCGGTGGATTAAGAATACATAGACTCCATCTCACGGTCCATGGCTTTGAGCCACTCCCTTGCATCAACATCCTCTAGTGATTCTTTGTAATTCACGGGATCCTCTTCGCTATCAATGGTTATAGCTTAGTACGAGTCGCCCAACAAGAGATATCTCGATTGGCTTGCGTGTCGTTCTCCCCACTACGAAGCTCAGCAGTTGTTGTGGTTCTCGGGGAAGATCCTCTTGATCATTTTGAATTTGATTTTCTGGTTGTTCTGGTTCCACTTGTATATCTACCTATTGTTCTACTATTGGTTCCACTCATGCTTGTTCACCTTCGAGTATATTTTCATTTTCCCTTTATTAAACACGACTGGAAAAAATGGCACAATAGGTCCAAATTCAAGTGGTTTAGGCTGATTCTCGAGCCAAATGGCTCTCAAGAATTACCTACTCCTTAGGCTCGATACAGTCTTCCTCAAGAATTTATTAGTGTCACTATAACTTCTTCGAAACTATAAAAAGTCCACCTCTCGCCCTTTAGGCATCAAATAAACAACATACTTCGCATAAGATTCCAACTTATGTGGTTCCTTTCAAGACATACGGAGCACCCCGTGATACGAATATGGTTTAAACCAGCTTGCTCGCTCCACACCCAAGGTGTCTAGAAAACCGACTTAGAAGGAATCAAGTTCAATAATGAAGTGGGCTCTAAGGCAAATCCCCAAAATGATATAGGTAGATGAATAACTAAGCATCGAACCCACCATGTCTAGAGAGTTCTATTTCTCCTTTCGCAACCCATTTTGTCGAGGTGTTCCAGGTGGGCTGACAGAAACTATCCCCTCTTGAGTTAAGTAAAACTTAAACTGTCCATATAGGTATTCACCGCCTCGGTCAGATTGAAGCTGTTTGATATGGACACCTAATTGTTTTTCTACCTCAGCCTTATATTCTCGAAATTTATCAAAAGTTTCAAACTTTTGACACATTAGGTAAACAAAACCATATCTTGAGTAGTCATCTATAAAAGTGACAAAATACTCATACCCACTTTTGGCTTGAACACGCATTAGGCCGAATACATCGCATGCCAATTCCAACTTTATCAGACGATAACTTCATCTTGGGGAAGGCCTCTTCTTGGTCATTTACTCCCAAACAGGATTCACATTGGTATAGGTTCAAATGTGCTAGGGAATTTAAAATCCTAATTTTCACCTTCAAACCATATCCAGAGATTAACATGACTGATCGTATATGCCAAAGGTAAGTTTCATTTGATACTTTCCTTTTCTCGTGATTATGTTCATTTTCGCACAATTTCAATGAATTTATATCATAGGACAAGGACTTAAAAAATAAAGATTATTCATAAGATCACTTAATAAAATAAAGAATATTTTACTTCTTATTGTTCATGAATTAAATCAGACTGCCAAACCGTGTTCAACTAAACAACTGACAGAAACCAAATTCCTCTTGTATTCGACAAATAAACTCTCTAAAACATAAAGTCCATTATCTTTCGTACAAAACAACTAGTCCTATGGCCTTTACGTAGATTAGCTCCCCATTCAAAGTCATGAGTATCTTTGTCCTTCACGTATCGCGCTATGCTCAGAATCCATCAGAAGAGTAAATAAAGACATTTATACCCTCGAATCACTGATCCATTTATCACAAATTTCTCCACTCAACAAGCCCTAACAACAAGTAAATCACCCATACCGTCTTTTTTGGTGGCCTGGGAATTTATTTCTCAAAGGTCCTTCATCTCGCACTTGAAAAACACTTGCTCTCATTTCTTCTATCATAATAATCGATTTGGTAAATCAAAATACTACCTTTCTTTTTCTTCGTTCTGTTTCCACCCTTAGGTTTCCCTTTAGGTGAACCCTCCGTAATGATAGTGCTCGGCTCTTTCGAGAGACCTGCTCAACACTCTCAAGCTCATGCATCAACTGAACTGGTTAGATCCATCTGGCGTATATTGTAATTAATTTTGTTGAAATAAGTTTAGGCTGACGTTAATGACTGGCTTCTTCATCTCCTTGAAGTTTCATCACTCCGCCGACCGATAGAACCCGGGAAAATTTTAAAATTAAAATTTTCATAAGGGCAAAACGGTAGGAATAGTCCAGCGAAAAAGTCGGGTTTTTTATGTATCTCTAGATGGTGAAACAGATTATCGTTGAATGTCACTAAATTTAGTAGCTACCTAGTCGGTAATTTTGTGTGGTTGAATTCTGAGATAGTAGGAATTTAACGTATTTCGAGAAAAACGGTGCTCAAAGCACACATGACATCCGATTTGATGACACATGGTGAGCCATGTGGATGACACATGGCAAGTTGATGTGGATGACATGGCAAGTTATAAAATAATGTATATAAAGCAGACAAGATGTGTGTGACATGGTGCATGCCATGTCACTACGCATGGCCTTTATAAAGGCTATATATGGGTCTCCTAAATTCAGCCTGGGGTGCAGCAACTTCATCCGTGGGAGTGCATGTTGATAGTGGAGGAAGGGAAGAGGAGAAGGAGCGAGGGAAAGGAGAAGAAACGAGGAAAGGGTAAGGAGGGAAGGGGAGAAATGAGAGGAGAAAGGAAAGAAGAAAGAGAAGAGGAAAGGAGGAAGAGAGGAAAAAGAAAGAGGAAGAGGAAGAGTGCCATGCGAATGAGTGCACCTGGATCTACAGCGAACCTGAATCCACACAAGAGGTAGGTTTCCTCCTACTCGTTATTTTAAGCCTAGGGCCGTAGCCACAGTTTGGTCCTCGTGCTGAGCGACTGATGTTGTGTGGTTCGTTTAGATCAGGTGATGGTCAAAGACCAGCTTTATTGGTTTTTGACCCCGAGACCGAACACTATGTTTTGGGATGGCAAAACTAAGAGCAATATAATGGTGTGCCCACACACCCTTATCAACTGCACAATTTGGATCACCATAACTCAGTCCGAATCCTGATCATGGTTCTGTGGACCTCCACGAAAGCCTGCTGAGTCTAGAATTTACTAAAATAGTGCTCAGCCAAAATGTTGGCTGAACAATGGCCAATACTTACGCTTGAGGAATGGTCCGTCAGTTTCCAATCCTATTTTCTAACCGCCAGAACCTAAAATGCTTGAGACCCATACAAGGTCCATTGGTAGGAATTATGTTGATGCTTTATGGTGATTAAAAAACTGGACTTTCTCTGACTAAGTCCAAATTATTTCCTGAGGGCTACATGTCGATTTGGCGCAACAGAATAACAATGTGTTATTGCTATAAATTCAATGACATAATTTAAAAATGTGAAATTATGATAAAGATGGAAATAATTATATGTACTTAATAAGACCAACATACTAGTCTTGGCCCAATAATTTATGGCATTAATGTCTAACCAATATTAGAATTATTTTAATACATGCTTGAATGATGTGTTAACAAGAATGAACTCAATGATAAGAAAAGATTTAGTGCATGCCATGTGATGTATTGATTTGAATATAAATATTGAATGTTGACCTAGATATGTTAAATATATGAAATGCTGTGCATTAGACATGAGTGTTCCACAGCAACGATAGTGGTGTGCAGAACGTCCATATGTCTTCTACACACTTATCATGGGTTTGAGTGCAAGGGCACAAATTGCATTGCATTAAAAGGTAACACCATTACATGAAAGTGTGTTCATGGTACCGATTTGGCATTGCTTGTGTTATTAACTGTGGGCTTGGGAGAATGGGACGAAGTCCAATTGAGTTCCACAAGAGCAAACTGGGGAAAGCTTGAAGGTCAAAGTGAGGCAGTGGATATACCCCCCTGTGTGGAAAGCCCGAAACCCAAGTTAGACAGATTCCACCGCAGCCCGAAAAATGCCTGAGGGTGTAAGAGACCCGCTGTGAGACTCGGTGTTTGTCGCCCAAAAGACACGAACGATTAAATAAATATCAAAGATGTATCATTGGCAGAGATGGGAGCCTGGACTTGGTATTGATTTCCATCGTTCTGCATCGGGGTGGTGGGTTTTGAGGCGACCTGCATCAGCATGTAGAGGTCATCTCATACACGCATGTAGATTTTTCCATGATAGACAATATGTATGCACGGACAAGGTCGGGGTTTAACTTCGCAAAGATCATTTGCATGCGCACCTAGGTGGGACATAGCCCGTAGGATTTATCTCTACCGGGCGTTAGCTCACCCCGGGACCCTTCGTGCACAGATGCACAGATGCATCGACGCCCTGAGACCGGATTATGAAGCTGGTCTGGATCGTGGCCTTGATTCTTGTTTCTCTTATGTATATATTAGAACGAACTAGTTTTATTATATGTTTTGGTATTAAGAGTGATGTAATAACTCTCGACTCATAGAAATGTATGGTCTTTGTAACCGTATGGACGAGTATGGATGACGGCTCCATTGGGTCACTTTACTCAAGTAATGGTCCATGGTAATGAGACACGCTCGCGCAGTGTCGATTTATGGTCACCGTGGACTCTGCGTTTCTGTCACAATCACATGTGAAATCATTGCCAAACAATGATCCTTCACAAGCTCCACTACCATACGCGCGGTGTTAATCAAATCGTTGATACCAGCTTGTCCGGCGCATTTTTAGAAACATCCTTCGAGAGTCTGGAGCATTTCTACTCCACTTTTGAGAGGTGTTATTTGCTGCCTCAAATGACCCACAACACTGGCAAGAATATAACACCGAAGTGAAGTGTTTGCATTCTCCGAAGTCGCATGTTCTATTTTTGTTATATCATTAGCACCAGCTTTCAGGATAGCTGACTTAGGGGTATCCAGGACAAACTTGATTTTCTCATAATCCTGAACGATGTATAAGTTCATTTTCCAATCTACAAAGTTATTTATATCCAATGGTTTTTTATTCAAAATCATAGCTTGAGGGTTAAAAGATGCCATTTTCTGGAAAAAAAAATTATACATTTATACATTGTGCACACTAATATTAACTTGTATATTATACAATAAACATATATTTAGTAAATCCAAACAAAAAATATTTGTCGCTTATTGTAAAACACAATTTAGCTTCCATAATAAATGCTCATGGTGGCAAGACATTTATAACAAACTAAACACGATCATAAATGATTAGTATCCAAATCAAGTCGTCCCAAAAAAAAATCGGGGTCACGACTGACTACTTACATCCCACCTTCTTAGATAGAACCTCCTAGACAATACACTTCATTTCAATCATTGTTCATATGTCCCATAATAATATTATTAGAGCCTCTTTGGGAGGTTAATAAAATTATCGTGGGTTTTCAATCCTTCTTAATTTTAAAATTCTCTTAATCTCAAGAGTTGCCTGGTGGACCGTCAATCTAATTAAGATTTGGGGAATTATTTAGGTCCAATCCAATAAAACTCGATCATGATTATCCGATGGGGCTTCACATGACCATTTTATTATTTGGACCCACAAAAATTAAAGGATTTTTCATAATTATATTTATCTAGATTTTAAAAAAAATATCAAAGTTTAATTAGGCACATGTATATCATTGATGCAAGATAATATGGCACCACCTAGTCTATATGTCATGTTATCATAACTAAAGCATGTTACCAAATATAATTTAATCATCCATGAATAAAAAAATATATGAATAACAACATAAAAGCCTAACCATGGTTTTCCTAACAAAGAAAAACACAAGCCCAATAACACTTGAGCCCACTATTATTAATCCCATTCAAATGTCCACTGGGTTCATTTGGTTCAATTTAATTGGCTTCGAGGGCCCAAAATTGAAGAGATTTGGAGTTAAAAACCTAAACTCTAAACACACAACATGAAACCCCAGCCACAAAGCCATCATATGTGTGTTTGCCATCAATGGAGCCACCCATAGCGCAACGCCTCGAGGAGGAAGTCTGAAAACCGGCCATTAAAACCTCCACGTGCCTCACATGCACCGAGTGGAGGCGCGCGGTCATGCGCGCAACCGCTGTGGGGCGCCACCGCGCGGTTCGACCTGAAATTTGTCCGGCAACAAGCCGCCTCTTCCTCATACTAACTCGGTGGCCGTTTATCATTCGATGTCTGTAGCCTCCGCAGCGAATGCAAATGGGCCTCAGGTACGTTGTTCTCGCTGGTTCTTCTTCTTCTTCGCTTTATTCCTTCATTAGTTTTCAAACTTTTACAAAAATAACTTATACCCTAATAAAAGGGTGTACAAGAATTCTAGATGATGGAAAAAATAAATCAAGAAGGAACCTAATCTTATGATTACCTCATAAACTGATGAAATACATAGAAAACTCTTACTATGGATCAAGGAAACCACAATTATCGAGTAACCATCCATAAACAAAAATCATACAAACATGCAAACATATGCGAGAATCAACAAATATAGAAAACCTGTGTTCCATATTGCTAATCAACACCAAAATACATGAATGTTGATCAATTGAAAATTTAATCACACACGCCCTTACCAATTGTAGGAATAATGTCGGCGGGCAGAATTATCATGTGATTTAGAATATTCAGATTTTAATTACTAAAACAATATAACCGGTTAGATCCTTACACTTGTGGATTTGCGAAGTATGCACCACAAAAGCAGGAAATCTCTAAACTATCCTCGAGGTGATAGAGCATCGTGTGTGCACTTGAATCATTAAGAAATTATTTCTTTTCTCTGGCTATTCTCTAAAACTAATTCAGATTTCTGTGTAGGGTTGTATTATCTTACTCTATTTATAGAGTACAAACCCTAGAATACTTAGTAGCCATTTGGGCCTCCACACCTTAGGGCCCAAGTCCATGTGTGAACCCATTTAGTGTTTTAAACAACTTGGACTTGCTTGTATAGCAAAAATCCAATAGCCACATGATGTATTGCCCGTCAATGCTTGCTGCTCATTTTTATTAAAACGGGAATGAGTTATGATCCTTGCAAATTCCAATTGATCAGTAGTTATAGAAAACAAGCTAATTAAACCTTTTTTTTTTCTTCTAATCATTAATACTAACTTTATTTGTTTATTTTTTGTTCCTATGAAAGAATTCGGTAAATGATTCACTTGTATGCTATGTAACCTTTTTTTTTTAAAACATCAATGCAGATCCTTAACTTCAACTTTTTTTTTTTGGTACTCTTCCTCTAGAACATGGAAATCTGGTTAACCTTCTGGAACCCATTTTTTTTTTAAAAAAAAAACTCTTCAATGTTGGTCCTTAAGGATTTGAAGCGACCGACATGTTGAGTGTCTCATTCATTTTAAAACTTTAATTTCTTTTTTTTTTTTTTGTTCTGAATCTCTCTTATCCATTAATTGGCATGGACATTTTAAATTTTTCCCCTACAGATCTAAGAAGTGCATTGATTATTGGAAGTGTTCCATCTATTGGAATTCCAAATTTTGCAAAGACTATGATTCTACTTTTGTAGGGATTTGAGTTTCAACAACTTAAGAGTTGGAATTCCCAATGCTTTGTTTGACTTGTAAGATTCAGATATCTTTTCTTTAAGATTTTGGTTATGCCATTATTCCCCTTGAATTGCATTCACATATCTTTTCTTTGAGATCTTGGTTAATTATTCAATTTTATTCTACATTTTCAGTTGTGGAATGAGTATAGGGTTTTACTAAGTTTGACCTCTAAAAATGTTGTACCAATTCTCCAAAAAGGAAAAAGAAAAAATAACAAGCTACATCAAATGAATCCCATTAAGTTTTGGATTAGAAAATATGATATTTATTGTGTAATTTTTTTGAGATAAAAGGGCATTGGTGAAAAAGGACTATTATTAGTATTGATGTAAATTGTTTTATTGAAGTTTATTTTGTTGCATTATTTTTTTTTAATATGAGATTTATGCGTAAAATTTCAATAGTAGGGTGCAATAACAGAATTAAAAAAATGGTACTATTTTTAAATTAAAATAAAGAAGCTTTCAGGTATAGACCTATTTTGTTCCAAGAATATGGAGGTTTACATATTAATGCTTCTATAATACCTACACCACTTTTGTCTTTTTCCAATGTTTAATACAATGGATTTCTCCTTTTTGGTCGTAATTTCTTTTAAAGATTTTTACAAAAATATATGTTATCATCGGACACATATGAGGAGAGGAACTAGCATTGATGGATTCCTTAGTTAGTACGCTAAACGGTTCATAATCATAGTCATGCGTATGCCCTACAAAAGCTTTCATGATATATTCCATGTATGCTTGTGGGTTTCTACTATCCTCTACCGAAAAGGAAAATACTAGAAAGGGAGTTTCATTAAAAACACATAGCTGGCTAGTTTCTCTCACAAGGCTTCTGGAGGAAGGATTTTAACCATACAAACGACCTATGATCGTGACTTTGCAACACATACTTGGACTGGGAGGATTTTAAATATACAAACGACTATACTCTAGAAATTCACAACACATGTACATTATACATGTCTCTTATCTCAATTGACATAGGAGCCCAGAAAGATAATAATATTTATTTATTACTAGCACATTTGTTGCGTCCTTCAACGAAATCCATGCACCACCTACCACAGCTCCACCACCTACTAAATTTCCACTAGAACGCTTATAGCTCCACCCCCCGACAGTAATACTATCCTATCACTTTCACATCAATTATTTCCCAGCATTTCAATTTCCATTTTGATTTCCATCTCCATATCCTTTTCCATTTCCATTTCCACCTCCTTTATCATCACCAGTCATGCTAGAGAATTCACCTCCACCTGCAATACTACTACCAGTCCCTCTAACAACGTTAGCTCCATTTTCAGTAGTAAAACTAGTCCGGCCACCATTCCCATTTCCACCTCCACTACCTAGCCCTTTCTTAGGAATGAATGTTTTCTCATCCTCAAAGGGACCTTTTGGCTCAAAAGCCTGCAAACGAGAGCACTGAGAAGCATAAGAAGAAGAAACTTAGGAGTCATCTTTGCAAGATGGTGATAATTGAGATGGACCTCAATTTGATAAGAAGTGAGGGGCTAAAAGAAGAATATATAGAGATGAGAAGATGATGACAAGTTGAAAAGGGCTCAAGGCTTCGTTTAGAACTCGGAAATTATTAAAGAAAGAAAATAAAGAGGAAAATGGAAGGAAAGAAAATGAGAAAAAAATAAAAAATAGGTTTAATTAAACATAATAAATTAATTCTATGAGGACTAAGAAATTTAAAAGAAGTAAACTTTTTGGATAAATTTTTACTATGTTTTCTTTATATTTTTCATAATTAAACCAAACATAAGAAAATCATTTTTGAAAAAAATTTACACCAGCTTCTTTTGGGTTTAGTGATCTTTAATGGTATTCACTAAAAAAATTCGACCAAATCTTTAGGTTTTAGTGATTCTTAATGGTCTTAAAAATTTCGACCAACATCTATTGGGTTTAGTGATCTTTAATAGTCCTCATAAAAAAATTTGTCCACCATCTTTTGAGTTTAGTGATCTTTAATGATCTTCAACCTTAAATCTTTCTCACTAAATGCATAAGATCCCTTTGAGATAGATGACGATTAGTAGCACTAATGAGAAGAAGTTCAAGACTGTCCATTATTGCATATGCAAACAACAGGAGGTGGCTAAATTCGATCAGCATGATAAAGATTTCAATAAATCCATTCATTAATTTATCTCAAAGAAGGCGTGGAACATTTGTAGAAAGATTACAAACCTAATGGAAAATGTCATCGTCTACCCTTCTGGTTATTTTTCTCAGTTTGGTTACCCTCTTCTTGTGCAAGTAAAATTAAGAAAAGGATTTGAGAAAGGAATGTATCTTGTTGAAAGCTCTCATTGGTTGGTGGGCTGGAGCCCAGTTTAATTTGTAGGAAATTTTACAATTTGCCGTGTGATCATTCTATTTTCTTGTTTTCCCACGTAAAGATATGTAACATCTATTAATGCATCAAGTTTGAAAAATAAAAACTGTTTGTTTTGTCATAAATAAAAACACAAGATTAATCCAACAAACATGCACAAACACAAAAGATTGGTTACGCAGTTTGACTAAGCTTACATCCGCGGGGCTGAGCCCATATGCAAAGGATTCCACTATATCTCAATCAGATTACATTTAGTCTTACATGATACAAGACCTTCTTTCTCTAACGCCTTCTTTCACTTAATTCTCTCATTAAAACATAGAATGAGATCTCCTCATTCCCCCAACAAAATCTAGACCCCCACAAACCCAAAAACATCATTCAACAAGATGGATAAAACCTCCACAATATTAAGAGAGTCGGGCAATGCCTGCAATAGGTATTCAATCCCCAAAGAACACCATCTTTTTCTTATACATCTTTCTTGTCGTGTACTTTCTTCAAAACCGTGTCCCCTATTTAATATCCTCCAAGGGATCCTTTGTCAATATTTTGTATCTTCCTCCCATAGAAATCTCACTAAATATAATCCAATATTTCATAGTTGGTTTGCCCAATATCACCTTCTAGTCTTCCTCATCCATCCTAGAGAATATCAGCTTCTAATATGCAGAATATTCACTCCAGATTTTTAGAATATTGGCCCAAAATCCGTGTTGACCAAATATGGTAAGTAGTGTCAACAATTGTGGAATCAAGATTTGCTACTGGAAAACATGCGATTTATTTTTGCCTAAAATTATGACAAAAAATATCTCCAACAAAGTTGTAGTCATTAGCCTCATAAACCTTTGGCAGAAATCTAGGAGTCATTCCAGGGTCCCAAAGAGGAAGAGCATCCATTAATTCTTTGAGTTTGTTTTTATTTCCTCAAATGTATTAAGAAATGAAGAATTTACATGGGTTTTAATTTCCTTCAACTTCAGAGGCTGCTTTATTATCTTTAATCTCTTTAATCCTCCATCTTTCTTAAATTTATACTCTCTCAGATGTATAAGCTATGAGAAATGATTAATGACACATTTAATTTCTTGTATTGGGAAATGTTTTAGCTGCATAGACAATCTGAAAGAATATGCAAAGGAGATTGGAGAAGTTAGATTTTTCTTTTTCTGTTTTGTTTTTTTGTTATGGTAAAAATTAGAAATTGGGTGTGTAGTCATGATTTGGTTTTTTATCTGAGTGTCATCCAGCCTTAAGTTTACTCCCTAATGGTCGCTAATTCAAGTTCCTTGGGCTACTAGAGAATTTATCTCATCATTAACTTTAGGACCCTATGGAATTAGTCGAGGAATGACAAAGCTCATGTCTTGATGGTCAATAATTATATTTATGTCTCTTAATTTTATGTTGTGTGTGTTACAATATGAAGGTTCTTTCTCTTTCATGGATATATTATATATATATATATATATATATATATATATATATATATATATATATATATATATATATATATATATATATATATATATATAAATATTAAACCATCAACTTCATTTCCCGATTGTAAATCCACAATATTATTGCATGCGACACGCAATAAAACTTAACCCAGATTGACACAATTTAGCTTGATATGGGTATACACAAACAGCCCCTAACCCTACCCTCGCCAAGGCAAGACGCCGCGTGTGGTGAACTAAGCATGTGCTAGGTCCTCCCCCTTCCACAAAACTGGGGTGCCCCTTGGGGCCCAAACCCAACTACAAGGTAGGTGTATATATACTCTTCAAAAGTCTTGTTCCCATCCGATGTGGGACACAAGCTTTTTCACAAGCTTAAAGCTTTTGTTACCATATTCAATTGGTGATGTTTTGAGGCAATTTCTAATTCACTCCTTAATGGTTTTGAGAAACTCAATATATAATCTTCATCTCCTCATGGAGGAGAACACATTCCCATGTGGACCCACTACAAAGAGTTTGTGGGACCCATTTTAATTTTATCTTAAAGATAGCTAATTTATTATGGTCAAACCCATTTTTTCCCACAATAACTTGAAGGAAGACAAACTCGACGGGCCTGGCCACAGGCCGTATAACACAAGTCGAGGTTTGATCATGGAAGATAACCTGGATTTACTCTTTTCCCTTTGGATGAAGCTCATGAGTTCAAAGGCAAGTTGAAGGAGTGAGAATTAGTGAGAAATGGATTAATGGTCCTAATGCTCTACCTGAGAAGGTTCATGGAGGTTCGAGGGGACTGGATAAGAACCACCCCACTAATTCGTGTAAAACCGATAAGAAATTATTTCAAAGAATTTGGAGTACTTGTTGTTACTTGAATCATCTAATCCTCGGTGCATCAGCAAAGCGACGTGAACCTACAAAAAAATAGGGGGTCCAACGGCAGTGTGCCGACCGCCTCTCCGATGATTAAGTAAGCGGAAGGATGGAGAGGATGAAGAAAGTACGTTCGTTAGGGTTGCATACCTTCTCCCGTGGGAGGGCTCTTGTTTAATACTCTAATTTGTCCTGGATTTTAGGAAAGATAATCTCATGATTTTTGTGATAAAATCTCCCTTTCCTTATTGAAGACCAATCTCCTCTCACGTGTAGTAAGACGGCCAGCTAGGGTACTTTGGACCCTTGGTGATAAAATCTTTCTTTCCTTATCGAAGACCAATTCTCTTGGATTTTTGGAAAGATAATCTCATGATTTTGGTGAAAAAAATATCTCTTTCCTTATCACAGACCAATTCTCTCTTGTTGAGGATTAAAGTTTTTAACCAACCTCTCATGTGTAGTAGGATGGCCGGTTGGGGGACTCAAGACCCCAAATGAGCGCAGAATGTACTGGCCCGGGTGGTCTCGTGTGGTTTTATATACCAAGCGCCTCGTCACCTCATGTGGCGGGCCGTACGATGGGCCCTCGCCAGCTGGGCCATTGATTAGTGGGTTCAGTCTATAGCCATGGTACTCACACGTTCCCCTTTTCTTCGATTGATTACACTTTTCTAATGAGGAAAATACAAAGGTTTCTGACCTGGGCACGGAGAATTGTTGATTAATAACGTGGGAAATAGGAGGCAATTAATGCACATATGTTCTGATACACATATTATAAGAAAATACTAGGTTTTCGATGATGTTTGGAGGAAGTCTTCTATTCCTGTAACGAAGTGAAACTAAGATGACCCTGGCTATAAGCCATATTAAGCTTTGACTTCGCCAAGGATCTCTCCATAAGTCTTTATTGTTCCCATAGTGAAGTTCCTTTGGAATCTCACCCCTATAAATATGATAGTGAATTAGCGCAATCTATGAAGTCTCCAACAAATTGCTCCTCCGTTAGCTTATCCCTTTATCTTGAATTCTTCTCTAGGACAGTGAAGGTGGAATATTGGTGGGTGGAGACTTTCAGAAGTCTCTACACCTGTTTTTTGCTTATGGATATTATGTGTTTGAAGATGATGTTTGTGTTAACCCATCATGCATCCCAGATGGGAGGCCTAATCATGCCAACGTCTATTTTTCAATGCTCTTTCACTGGCCCCTTTACTTCGGATCAAATCAGAGGTTATGGACAAGGGGCTCAAGTGCGACCGTCTTTCCCCAGCCTGTCAGCTACGTGCCCCGTTAGTGCCTTTGAGGGCCAGGCGGCAGAGGTGCAAAGCTGAGAGGAAGGGAAATTTCAAGCGGGAAAATGCGTATTCTTTTTTTGCTTTGATTTTTCCCTCTTATTCTTCCCCTTCTTCCTCTTCTTTTTCACCTTCTTTTTCATCTCTGCCTTTTCTGATTCTCTTTTCGATTGTAATCACTCGGCACGCTTACTCCGCACGCTTCGCAGGTCCCATCTGTGGTTTCTTAGATATGTTTGTTGGTTTCGTCGTAACTATCGCACATTTTGGCATATTTTAATAAAAATCGTTTTTCGCACTACAGGCATCAAGTTTTCTATTTTTCCTTTTCTTCGTATGCTCTGCCATAGGAGCCTAAGTGTCCCGACTTACTTAGAAGCCTCACTCCATTGGGATAAGGCTTAGTTTTTCCTACTGGATTGATCATTGCCTCTACTGCTGATAGCCCGATTAAGCACTCCAAAAGTTATTTGAGCCCTAGTCCAAGATAGGTTTTGAGTGCTTTTGAAACACTAATCATATCAATTGCCAATTAATGTGTGCGTCCACTTAGTTTCACTAATTCCATTTCGAGATTGTTTGGATAGTTTTGCGGTGTTTTGAGAACTTCGATCGCCACTTCTTATCGTGTTGAATGCGGTGAACTTTCGATGATTTACAATTCGAGCCGAGGCAATGAAATATCAAGATTCATGAAGAAATTGAAGAAGTGATGAATAAGAAGTGCGCAGAGGATGCGGGAAGTGAGCGGGAACAGTGAAGCAGAGCAATCCCGTGATTTTCGCTATGATCAAGGGTAATTTCGTCGATCAGGAAAATTTCTCAACATAGCGGTACTCGCAACCTAACAATCGAATTTCTCGCTAGTTAGCAAAATTTCGCACTTAGCTAAATTTGACTGCCTGTAGCCTTAAATCTCTCCACCCTGCTATCCTCACACCGCTAGGCTAGCTTAAATTTCGTTAGCCAATGGGAATTTCATTAGCCAGCTTAAATTCACCGGTTGATAGCTTAAGGTTCTCCCATTTTCGCTGAGTTCGTAGAATTCTCGCTTAGGCTAGCGAAATTCGCTAGCATACGAAATTTTGCTATGCTAGCTTAAATTTCCCGCATAGCTTAAATCTCAAATTTTTGTGTTTTTTGCATACTGATCCCAAACTACCACGTTTTGATGTATTACCATTTCACCCTGTACTTCATATTTTAGGTATTTTTGTATTTTACACACTTTGGTTGACTATATAAACCCCACCTCTTGTAACCCTAAGCAACTTTTCTTCATTTACTACGCTTTCTCCCCGCAGCCTTTCATTTTGTTCTTTTTTGCTTCCTTCTCTCCTCTTTCTTTTCATTTTCTCATATCAAACACCCCCTCGAGGATGACAACTCAAGGGATGCTCGGGTTGCCTCATAGCTTTGAAGAGGAGGGCTGCTACTTTGGTTTGGGGTTGTTGCGTGCCTCGGCTCCCCGTGCTTCTGAATGTTGGCTGTGTACAAAGATTTATGGTTCCCAACTTTCCAATCTAGTGGTTTAATGCCATTTAATGTCTTTCCTTTCGTCACTTGTCATGCTTAGTGGCTCAAGGCATTCTTAATGTTAGATGCACCCATATCCTTTTAGATGTCATTTACGAGCCACCTAAATGAGGTTAAATGCTGGGGTTTAAACCGAATGGGACTTTTGAATGCTTAGTACTTGATTTGACTCAATAGTGAGTAGTTCCTAGGTTAGGTTTTATACCTAAACAAAGATCCGTTTTGTTTTCTACTTATGTGTCATTTGCCCTACGCGAGGAAATAACCCGAGGACATTTTAATAGCCCCATATTATCAAGCTAGTGACCCAAGCCTTCAAAGTTACCATTTCACACTTCACTTTAAACCATTACAGTTAGTCAATGAACATAACCCCCAATCGCTTTTAACAAAACCGAAAATCCAAAAAAGCCTCCCATTTTCAAAACACCGATGCTAATCATTCTGTGGGATGAAAACCCATCCCCGTGTTCGACCTTAAACCGCTATACTGCAGCAGCTTGAATACCTAAAGAGGAACATAGGAAACAAACTTTTGCTGATTCCGCCACCTTACCGAGTGGGCACGAATCAAACATGCCGCGTCAGGATGGTGCCAAACTACGTATGATGAGTTGATGTGTACTTTTAATCCACATTACAAGTGTTGGTGACCTTTCAGCCTTTTTGAATTAAGGGTGCAGGAACTGCAAGTTTTCTTCACTTGGCAACATCAGATCGCTTGTTTCTTGCGCCGCTTTGTTTTAACTAACACGACTTCTTTCGCGTTTTGTTGTATCTTTGTCGTGTCTCATTTTGCAACGTGTGTTTATGCAGCACCGACGAGGGACATCAGTAGACTGCAAAGAGTAAGTGCACCAATTGAACAAAGCCGTGAAATCGTTGTACACAAAGGACCAAATGGATCCTCTACTCCGAGGAATAAAGAAAGTCAACAAATGCCCTCATGAATCAAACTACATACAGATCGATGAGGGAACATGACACCCTCCTGAAAGCAGCCTCCCGCATCATACCCTTGGCCGAGGATGCGTTGAGACCCTACCTAGTGCCCCCGTCTCCACATTTCATGGTATGGAGAATGAAAAATCCATATTCACACATAAGGATTGGCGAGGTATGCACAACTTTTAAGGAGGGTATAAATCGACATGGATTTGCTCAAGCTGAAAGCATTTCCACTGACACTGAAGGACAAAGCCAAAATATGGCTCAATTCACTGAGGCCGAGAAGGATTAGAAATTGGGCTGATCTTCAAGCTGAATTTTTGAAGAAATTCTGCCAAGCAACCAAGACCAACAAGCCAAGAGGCAAATCTACACTTTCTCAGCTTATGACAACGAGAAATTCTACCACGTTTGAAAGATTC
Source organism: Tetrastigma voinierianum (assembly GCA_016808115.1). Classification (NCBI taxonomy): domain Eukaryota; kingdom Viridiplantae; phylum Streptophyta; class Magnoliopsida; order Vitales; family Vitaceae; genus Tetrastigma; species Tetrastigma voinierianum. Next base: position 432,672 of record JAEQBH010000791.1, read on the forward strand.
TTGATAACACGCAGTCAACATCCACATCATGGTTTCGATTAATTCGGATGTTAGTTAATCATTTCTATAATGGTACGCCCCTTCCATGAAACAATTAATAGAAACCATAAAGGAGGTGGAGGCGTAAAAAAATCCGTGTATTGAAGCTATGGATTTCTTGAGTTATGTATTGAAACTTCCATGGGATGGGACGAGCCAAACCCGAGAGGCGGGAGAAAATGAGGCCCTCAAAGACACCGTAAAGGGGAGGAATTTCGTGACTTTCGGACATGGAAATGAAAGCAAAAATCTCAACCCTACTAGGAAGCGTGGAGGAGATAGAAGGAAGAGGCTCCACGTATGTGCAAGATCAAACACCGCATTGCGCCAACCCCATTCATCATTGTCAACCTATTGTTAATCCGTGAGAACATCATCCGACGCCCATCAAGTAGTTGATTTGGTGTCGGCGTAAATGCTGAGGTCAATACAAGCCATAACCCACCCCCATATGGTAATACCTACAATTCCAATTAGAAAATCACCCTAACCTCTCCCCGAAACCTAATCCTCGCCTATGTGCTCCCAGTGCCAAACAACGCTTGTTCCTCATTCAACCACAACAAGGCAATTGTCACCACTTCTCAAGTCGAACAAGCCATCTGACTCGAGCAAGGTGGTGGTACTTTGCGGGAAGAGCAAAAGGATCAATGCACAATTGGCACAGAATTGATATCAGAGAAAATACAATCGAACAAAAGAATGGGGACAGGGGCTTGAGAGCAATCTTAATCGAAAAATAGACAACTTGCAAGATTCATCACAAAGATCAACAATATTCGAGGTACAGAGAGAGGAAGGTTCCCTTCCCAAACATTGCCAAACTAAAAGTGGGTACATGAGGTAGGTTCATCCAAAGAATTCAAAGAATGGACGAAGTGAAATCCATAATCACCCGAGGAGTGGAAGAGAATGAAAGCAACCAAAGGCTCATGGCTAATGAAGAAACATGCAAAGAAAAGGAAGCGAACCTCGAGAGGTGATCATCGCTGAGACTCACGAAGCACCGTACGCAACCTCCATTTCCCGTGCAATTCGCGAAGTAAGAAGAAGGCATCCCAAACAGCATGCATCCCGGAAGCCCTAAGGCGTGAAGGTCAACATACCCCTTTTGACATCATCAAACAAGTCCGCTCTATGCAAAGTTTTTGAAAGATTCAGACAATCAAAAAGGGATTGGGCATTTGAAGAAGCCTTCCTAATCGAGCAAGTCGCCATAATCCAAAGCAAGAACCCAAATAAATATAAGGGATCCGTGATCCCCACAATTTCACCAACACTGAGGGACTTACAGATAAGGCATCGTCGACGCAAGCCGCAGAACCGTCGCCATACTCGCTGTATGCAGCTAGGCTTCAGGAGAGCCAAAACCCACCAACATCACTTTGTCATCGGGCCGATAGATCTGAAAATTCCTAAGGGAATAGTTGAGGATGTGTTGGTGAAGGTAGACAAATTATACTACTTAAGAGACTTTGTAAGGTTTCGATACGAGCCACTGCAAGCGGGCCCAATCATGTGCCAATTATCCCGGAAGACCATTTTTGGCCACTGCCAATGCAATTATCAATTGCCGATATGGAGTCATGCAACTCACGTTTGGCAACGTGACATTGGAGCTTAACATTTTTCACTTGAGCCACAAGCACAAAGCAGTGGAGGGTGATGAGGAAGGAAGAAATGAAGTCTGCTCAGTTGGTCATAATGCATGGAAGCCAAAGATCCATAAATTGCAAGAATCAAGCAACCAAGATGAAACAGCTTGTTTGGGAGTTGCCATTATTCGTCCATGCAGAGCAATTGGTCAGCCCAAAATCACCCTGTGAGAAGAAAATCAACAAGAAGGACCAATAGTTGTCGCAACACAAGCCACCGTCAAAGGCGATTCTCCTCCTTGACCCTCCATGAGTGAATTGGTAAATTGAGCTGATTTGGTGTCAAATGAAACCAAATTGCAGCTCAAACTTTTTTGTTTAAAATCGATTAATTTCTAGATTTTATTTTTAGTAACTTTCCCTTTTAGTAATTTTTTCGTTTTATGCCTTTCCTTTTAAGTAGCCAAAATTTCTAATTTTATATTTTTTAGTTTTTGTTAAAAAGGTCAATTGTTTTTGATTATTTTTGTTTCTAATCCTAAACCAAATTTTTATATGTCTTATTTCGTTAACGCATGGTCTGACCGGGGAATTTCGCATAATAGCTAAATTAGGCTCAGAGGCTCTTCTGGGCTTCCAAGACCAATCGCTGCCCAACTAATTTATAAAAAGGGAGGAAGAGGGCCACACTCATTCCACCCTCCCCTTGAGCCCCTCCAAAGAGGCCGCGCCCCAAGCCCAAAGATCGCCGCCCCGCCGGAGCCGCACCGGCCCTTCCACTTCTACCCCGCGAAGCAAAGGCCTCGGAAATCTCAAGGTCCCTAGCCACCAGCCTCGCGCCCTTGCCGCAGCGCAGCCCAGCCCAAGATCGCCGTAGCCACCGCAGTCCCGTGCCCCGGCTCGCTTTGCCTTGTCAAGTATGTGTTCCTCGTCCACCTACTGAAGAACCTCACTCCTACACCAAATTCTATCGCCCATCAGCCGACTCAGGTCTCGCGTCCCCGAGTCTCCTGCTTCGTGCCCCTCGGGTTAGCCCCCAAGGCGCTTGGCTGCCCACTCCGCCCACTAACCGTGGCTGCCTTGGTTCCGCCCGAGCCCCGGGTCCCGGGAGCGCGGTGTGCATTCTTCCCCGCCCGCGAGCCCTAGTCTCGCCTTGCAGACAGACTCTCGAATTACGCATACGGAACCGCACCGGTGGTTGTCACTACAAACCAAGGGTCAGATTCAGCACTCAGGAGATGGAGGGTCTAGACACTACTTAGGCTGCCCGTGCCCATTCTCCGCTTTACCTCGTAGCCGAGCAACAAGAGTCCCAGCCAGCCAGCCCCGGAGAAGCCCCAGGTTTAAGAGGGGTACTGCGACGAGGATGGGACCTCGGGCCCCCTCCCAGTGCCTCAGAGACGATCCAGGAGGGCCCGGCCCTCCAAGCGGGCCCGTACATCAGGTCCGGGGGAGTCCTCATCATCTAGGCCTCAGCCGTCGCCTTCCACACCAGCAGCAGAGGAGACCTCATCACCCCAGTTATCGCCTGCCGCGAGGATCAGGCGGCCATTGTTTGTTGGGACCCCGATTCCGGGGAACGTCGGGCTCCACGCCAGAGATTTCCATGGAGAGTCGTATTACGACGTGCCGGCGCTGACCGCTGACCCCCGGTTCAGGGACTCCATGAGACTGATTACGCATTACTCCCTGCTGCCGTACATGACACCGAGGCAGTTCTACTATCCCCGGGTGGTGCTTCAGTTCTACCACTCCATGACTTCCCGGGGAGCGCCGAGTCCGCTGGAGCTCAGATTCAGTATTGATGATCGACCGGGAGTGCTCCGAGCGGCGGACATATCAGCTGCATTAGGCCTGCCAGCAGAGCAGGCCAATTCTGGAGGTTATCGAGATTGGCCTCAGCCGACACAGAGGGAGATGGTCCGCATTCTCGCCCGTGACACTACAGCAGGACCTGTACTCTTCCGGAGGCAGCTCCCGCCTCAGATGCTTCTCATTGATCACCTGCTCCGGACCAGCCTCTTCCCGCTACAGCACTACGTACAGCGTAGGGGAGCCATACTCGAGGCTCTGTACCGGATCTCAGAGGGATTCTGGTTCAGTCCCTCTGAGTTGGTGATGACCTCCCTGCTACATTTTGAAGATAAGGTCCACCGCAAGGGCCTGGCTCGAGCTGAGAGTATACCTTTGTTGATGCCGCGACTACTGAGCCAGGTCCTAGAGCACTTGGGCTTTCCAGAGGAGCCCCGTATCGAGAGGAGGATCAGATGCCCTCAGGTCCTGTCTATGGAGCGAGCTATGGTGATGCCGATTTCTTTTCTCCTCCAGCAGCAGGACCAGGAGGAGGTACCAGATGAGGTGGCAGAGGACCCCCTGAGGGGAGATGATCCTACCCCAGAGATAGAGGTGGAGAGGAGTCCAGTGCCAGATTTGTCTCCTCCATCCCCTCCTCCACATCCTTCGGCTCCAGCTTCAGCTGACACTCCTGGCCCTTCATACTCAGCGCAGCATTCTCCGGAGCATGTTCATGTCACTTCGAGGGAGCTGGCAGGTGTTATGGATGCTGTCTGTTCATTGGCCACTACACAGGCATCGATGGATCAGAGGTTGGCCCGAGCCGAGACCACTTTGGGGCATTGTCATACCATGCTTCGTCAGATTATGAGTCACCTCGGTCTCTCGCCCGAGCCTGCACATCGTGATGAGCCCACAGCAGCAGCCTCCTTAGACATGCTGGCCACAGCAGCAGCTTCAGATCCACCACCACCGCGAGAGTGAGGTGGTCACACTCCTGTCTCTAACTTTCCTACCCCTATGACATGTTTCTACTTTGGTTGGGAGGAAAAGTTAGAGTTAGGAGTGTCTTCTATTATGTTTTTGTACAGTTTTTGACTTTATCAACTGCCTACTCATTTTGTATAGGATTCATGTATTAGCCAATAGTAGGCAGTGACACTTTTGTTATGTTTAGCTATATCAAGCATGTATTAGCCATTTTGGTTATATCAAAAGCTTTATGTATTAGCTATTTACATTTTACTACACTTTTGCAATTCATTTTTGTGTCTCCATTTTGTGTATATTCTCTTGCCTTTAGTTGGAGAATTGAAACCCTGTATGTTACCTTAATGATAGGACAATTCCATGCATGATTTAGTTTTTGGTCAATTGAGATTTCAGCATAGTCAACCTTGAACATTCCCCCTTTAGCTAATTCACACACTGCACACCAGGTTGTACCAATAGGTTGCGAAGCTATATACCTCTTTCCACTTTGCAAAGCCGGCCTTAAATTTGTTGACGACCCATAATAGGTTTGTGTTACCCATGAATGAAGACCAATGAAGTCTTCCAAAAAGGAAAAGAAAAAGCAAAAAGAAAAAGAAAAGAAGAAAAAGAAAAATAAAAGCCGTGACGCTTTGCCTTGAAACCCGAACACGGTCCTAGGGGTATATGGCGAAAGCCTTTAAAGCCCGGTGCCCTAAACCTTCACTGGTTGGGAGTCACTGACTTAGTGTTCGTTATGCGGGTGGATGGGTAGAGTTTAGCTAGTTGTAGGTGCCACTCGGAAGCCGTCGGTGTCCGGGTGAAGCCTTGGCAGAGTTTGTGGTCAAGGATCCTTTTGGCTTGATGCCCTAAACCTTAATTGGTTGGGAGTCATCGGTGGGACTCCTGTTACACGGACTCTTGGTGAAGCCGAGTTTTTGCATTGCACCAATTTAGTCAACAAAGAAATAAGAGTAGCTAATCCCTATTTAGGTTGTTTAACAGCTTATGCCATGGCAGTAGCTAGGTTGGGGGGGAGGGAATAGCTTTGCAATTTATTGGCTCAACTGATAATTTAGGAAATAATTAGATTTTTTGTAGAAATTCAGGTTGATTTCCTTTGAAATTGCATTGTTCCTAAAACTTATTCCTTATATGGTTTTTGTTCCTCTCATGTCGGTTGTCATACAGGGTAAATCTATTCATGCAAAGGTAAAGCTAATCCGTACATACACCTCAATCTAAATACACTTTTTGTAAAAGCACAGCATGCATCCCATTTTTGCTTTTAATACTGCTAAGGATCATGTAAACAATGTCGAGCAAAGGTGGATTAGTACTCAAAAAGTGCTATTTTGAGCCCTATTCAAGATAGGTTTGAGTGCTTTTGCGCACTAATCATATCAATTAAGCCAATTGATGTGCAGGTCCACTTAGTTTCACTTAATTTCCATTTCGAGATTGTTTTGGAGTAGTTTGCATGTTTTTGAGAACTCGATCAGCCAGCTTCTTATTGGTGTTGAATGCGAGAATCCTCGATGATTTCACTGAGCCGAGGCGATGAAATATCAAGATTCAGTGAAGAATTGAAGGCAAAGTGATGAATAAGAAGTGCAGAGAGGATGCGGTGAGCAAAACAGGAAGCAGGAGCAATCCAAGGATTTCCGCTATGATTGAGAAATTCTACTGGATTGCAAAATGTAAAATCCTAGTTAAAATTTAGTAATCCATTTAAATTGGGAATTCTAGTTAGCGAAATTTCGCTAGCTAGCGAAATTTACTATGCCTAGCGAATTTTCCACCAAGAGGTTCACGTAATTACTAGGTTAGCTAAATTTCGGGCTAGCTGGAGCTTAAATTGATCGTTGATAGCTAAATTTCCCCATTTTCGCTATCTTCAGAATTTCATTAGCACGAAATTCCCGCTAGTATAGCGAAATTTTGTTATGCTATTAAATTTCCCTATGATAAATAAATCTCACTTCTTGTGTTTTTGGTATACTTGATCCCAAACGACCACGTTTTGATGTATTACCATTTTGACCCTTATGTAATTTCATATTTTAGGTATTTTTGTATTTTCACACTTTGGGTTGACTATATAAACCTCACCCACAGAACTCCCAGCAATCTTTTCATTTAATACATTTTCCCAAGCAGTTTTCATTTTAGGGTTCTTTTTTCTCTCTTCCTCTTCTTTTCATTTTCTGTAATACAACCCCCTCGAGGATGAGATAACTCGGCGATGCTTGGCTAAGCCCTATACTGAAGAGGAGGGTTGCTAGCTTAGTTTTCAAAGGTTGCAGGTTGTTCTATGTTTAATGTTAAGGTGTATAACATTTATGGTTCCCAACTTTCCAATCTAGGTTTGAATGCTACGAATACCTTCTTTGGTCAATACTTATTGTGCTTTAGGGTTCAGTGTATTCAAATAGATGTAATCGACATCCTTTAGATGTCATTTACAGCCACCGAAATGAGGTTAAAATGCTAGGGTTTTAAACTCGAATGGGAATTTGAATGCTTAGTACTTGATTTGGACTCAAATAGGAGTAGTTCTAGGTTAGGTTTTATAGCTAAACAAAGATCCTGGGCTTTGGTTTTGACTATGTGTCATTTGTCTCTAATGCAGGAACAACCTTAGGACATTTTAATAGCCCCATTACTAAGTTTAGCGACCTAAGCCTTCAGTTACTCATTTCACACTTCCACTTAAACCATTACGTTTAGTCTGAACATACAACCCCACTGCTTTTGGGCCAAAACCAAAATCCAAACAAAAGCCTCTACCATTTTCAAAAACACTCACACCATTCGGGGGATGAAACCTATCCCCGTGTTCGACTCCTTAACCGCCATATCACAGTAGTCACTCACAACAAAGATGAGGAACATATAGAAACAAATTCATGATTCCGCCACCCTACCGTGGCACGAATCAAAACGGCGCCGCCGTCGGATGGTGCCAAACCACGATGATGAGTTGATGTACTTTTAATCCACATTACAAGCGTTGTTGACCTTCACCCTTGAATTAAGGGTGCAGGAACTCCGCAAGTTTTCACGGCGCCATCAGACTGTTTTTGTTTTACCCGGGCTTTATTTTAATTCACATCACTTCTTTCGTAAGCTGCCGTATTCTTTGTTGTGTCTCATTTGTGTACAGTGTTTATGCAAAGATCGGGACAGAGGGACATCAGTAGACTCGTGAAAGAGTGAGGATTCAATTGAACAAAAGTCGTGAAATCGTTGCACACAAAGTGGGACTAAATGGATCCTCACCGAGGAACAGCAGTCAACAAACGCCTCCCATGAACCAAACGGCACACAGATCGATGAGGGAACACATACACCCTCCCAGAGTTAGTGCCCTCCCGCAGATCATACCTCCCGGTCGAGGATGTAGCAGGAGACCCTACCTAGTGCCCCCGTCTCCCACATTTCATGGTAGACATACAGAATGAAATCCATATTCACATAAGGGATTTTGAGGAGGTATACAATTTTAAGGAGGGTATAACCGATATGGATTTGCTCAAGTCGAAAGCATTTCCACTCGACATCAAGGACAAAGCAAAATATGGCTCAATCTACTCGAGGTCGAAGGATTAGAAATTGGGCCGATCTTCAAGCTGAATTTTCTTTGAAGAAATTCTTCAAGGCAACCAAGACTCAATGAAAGAGGCAATCTACACTTACTCGGCCTATGACAACGAGAAATTCTACCAATGCTGGGAAAGATTCATGGATACCATCAGTGCTTGTCCACATCATGGTTTCGACACCTGGATGTTAGTTAATCATTTCTATAATGGTATGTCCCCTTCCATGAAACAATTGCTAGAAACCATGTGTGGAGGTGATTTTTTAAGTAAAAATCCAGATGAAGCTATGGATTTCGTGCTATGCTGGTCAACTTCCAAGGGATGGGATGAGCCAAACCCGAGAGAGGGAGAAAATGAGGCCCCTGGAAGATTAATTGTAGGGGAGGAATTTTGCACTTTCAGAGGACATGGAAATGAAAGCAAAAATCTCAACCCTAGCTAGGAAGGTGGAGGAGCTAGAAGGAAAGAGGCTCCATGAAGTGCGTGCAAAGGATCGAAAAACATCGCATGTGCCAACCTATCTATCACTTGTCAAACCCATCATAATCCAAGAGGAATATCATCCGACGCCCATCGGGCGATCGATGTCGAACATGCAAATGGGCCGGGAGGTCAATACAAGCCACAACCCAATGCCCCATATGGTAATACCTACACCCAATTAGAAAATCACCCCAACCTCTCCGAAACCTAATCCCCCCGCCTATGTGCCCCGTGCCAAACGCTTGGTTCCTCATCTCAACCACGTGCCCACCATCATTCACTTCTTGCTGCTGCCATCTTGAATTGAAGCGTGGCAGGTACTTTATGTGAAGAGCAAAAGGATCAATGCACAATTGGCAACAGAGAATTGATATCGTAGGAAAATACATTGAACAAAAGAATAGATGGGCTTGAGATAATATTAATCGAAAAATGTATTAACTTCACAGATTCGATCACAAAGATCAAATACACTCGGAGGTACAGAGAGAGGAAGCACCTTCCCAAACATTGCCAAATCCGTATGGGTACATGAGGTAGGTTCATCCAAAGAATTCAAAGAATGGATGAAGTGAAATCCATAATCACTCCGAGAGGAAGAGAACAGAGCAACTAAAGGCCCATGGTCACAAGAAACATGCAAAGAAAAGGAAGTCGAATCCGAGAGGGTGAGATCACGCGAGGACTCAATGAAGCACCATGCCACCCACATTTCCCTGCACTAAGTAAGAAGAAGGGGCATCCCAAACAGCATCCCCGGAAGTCCTAAGGCAGGTCAACATACCCCTTTGACATCATCAAACAAGTCCCTCGCCTATGCAAAGTTTTTGAAAGATCTTGTACAATCAAAAAGGGATTAGCATTGAGAAGTCTTCCAATCGAAAGTGCCGCTGCCATGTCCAAAGCAAGAACCTACCAAATATATGATCCAGGATCCCCACAATTTCGGGCCAACATCGAGGGACTTGCATAGATACATTGCTCGACTGGGGGGGCCAAGCAGAACTCCGTCTCATACTGGGCAGTATAAGCCAAGCAGGTTTAGAGAGCTAAACCTACCAACATCACTTTGTCATTGGCTGATAGATCAGTGAAAATTCCTAAGGGAATAGTTGAGGATGTGTTGGTGAAGGTAGACAAATTCTACTACTTAGTAGACTTTGTAGTGCTTGATACACGAGCCAATTGCAAGTGGGCCCAATCATGTGCCAATTATCCTGGGAAGACCATTTTTGGCCACTGCCAATGCAATTATCAATTGCCGAAATGGAGTCATGCAACTCACGTTTGGCAACATGACATTAGAGCTCAACATTTTTCACTTGAGCCACAAGCACAAAGCAGTGGAGGGTGATGAGGAAGGAAGAAATGAAGTCTTCTCAGTTGGTCATAATGCATGGAAGCCAAAGATCCATAAATTGCAAGAATTGGCTAACCAAGATGAAACAGTTGTTTGGGAGTTGCCATTATTCGTCCATGCAGAGCAATTGGTCAGCCCAAAATCACCCTGTGAGAAGAAAATCAATGCTATGGGACTACACATGAAGGGTGCAACATGTTAATCGTCAAAGCATGAGCCCTGACCCCCATGAATGGAGTTTGTAAATTGGAGCTGATTTGGTGTCAAACAAACCAAATTGCAGCTCAAACTTTTGTTTAAAATCGAATAATTTCTAGTTTCTATTTTTAGTAACTTTCCCTTTTAGTAATTTTCGCTTTAGCATTCTTCTTTTAAGTAGCCAAAATTTAATTTTATTTTTTTAGTTTTTTGTTAAAAATATAACGATTTTGATTATTTTTTGTTTCAATCATTTAAAACCAAATTTTTATATGTCTTATTTTGCGTAATGATGGTTCATCGACTCGCTATAATATAAATTAGGGTTTGTGGCTTGCTTCTAAGACCACAACTCATTGCCTAACTGATTTATAAAAAGGAGGGAAGAGGGCCATACATCTCATTCCACTCTTCCCTGAGCCTCCAAGAGGTCACGCCTCAAGCCCGAAGATCGTCGCCCTCACGGACCCGCACCGCTCCATTTCCTAGCCAAGCAGCAGCGGCATGAGCCCTGAGGTCCCTAGCCACCAGCCCTGCCGCCCTGCCAAAGGTGCTCGAGCCCAAAGACTCGTGAGGCCACCGCAAATTCTCGTGCCCCGGCTCTGGCCTTTACTCCTGGCTGCGGCGGCCCGCCCACCTACCAAGAACGCGCCACCCTACACCCGCCGCGCCCCACTGGCTGACCAACCGCCGTCCCCGAGTCTCCCGTCGTGCCCCGGTCAGCCCTCGCGCTGCTTCTCTAGCCTTGCCCTACCTCCGCTCCACTAACCGTGGTTTGGCCTGGGTCTCACCCGCGAGCCCCGGTCCCTAGTGTGCGTGGCAAGGCATCCCTTCCCACCGTGAGCCTTAGTCCCACCCTATAGACTCTCCTCGACTACGTACATGGTCCGCACCGGTGGTTGTCGCTTACAAACCAAGGGTCAGGATTCATGAGACTAAAAGACAGAGGGTCCACACTACTAGGCCTGCTCGCCCATTCTCCAGCTTCTTTACTCGCAGCCGAGCAAACTCGGCAAAGAGGTCCCAGCAGCTAGCCCCGGAGGAGCCCTAAGGGTTCGGGAGGCCGCACGAGGATGGGATCCCGGCCCCTCCCCGCGGCCCCGCAGACTCACCGAGCCCGGCCCCAAGCGGCCCATACACGTGTCCGGGAGTCTCATCATTCAGGGCCTCGCTGCCGCTTCCACACTAGCAAGCAGAGGAGACCATCATCTCAAATTTATCACCCGCTACAGGATCAAAGCGGGCCATTATTTGTCGGGACCCGATTCGGGAACGCCAAGTTCCACGCCAGATTTCCATGGAGAGTCGATACGACGTGCCGTGCCGACCGCCACTCGCTCAGTGGACTCCATGAGACTGATTACGCATTACTCCCTGCTGCCGTATATGACACCGGCGGGGTACCTACCAGGTCCCCGCGAAGCCGCCCTACCACCCTACACTTCGGAGCGCCCGAGTCCGCCGGAGCCCGGGATTCGCATTGATGATCGATCGAGTGCTCCGAAGCGCGGACATATCACCGCATTAGTTCGCGCTAGAAAGCGTGCCAATTCTGGGAGAGGTTATCGAGATCGGGCCCCAAATTCCTAATACGTGAGGGAGATGGTCCGCATTCTCGCCCCGTGACACTATATGTGATCTCAGATTTTCAGAGGCGCCCCGCCTACGCATGCTTCTCTCATTGATCACCGTTCGACTCACCTCTTCCGCTACAAAGACTACGCATAAATGTAGGGGAGCCATATACTCGAGGCTCTCAGATCGATCTCGTAGGGATTTTGGTTCAGTCCTCCGAGTTGGTGATGACTCTCCCGCTACATTTTGAAGATAAGGTCCACCGTGAAGGGCTTGGCTCGAAATGAGAGTATACCTTGTTGATGCCGTGACTAATGGAGCGAGGTCCTCGGAGCACTTGGGCTTTCCAGAGGTTTCCTCCCTGCATCGAGGAGGATCAGACGCCCCAGGTCCCGTCTGGGCGGAGCGAGCCATGGTGATGCCGATTCTTTCTCCTCCAAAGAAAGAGGAATGTGGAGGAGGTACTAGATGAGGTGGCAGAGGACCCCCTGAGGGGAGATGATCCTACCCCAGAGATAGAGGTGGAGAGGAGTCCAGTGCCATATTTGTCTCCTCCAACCCCTCCTCCACATCCTTCTGGCCTCCACTCTTCAACCGACACTCGCCTCTTCATACTCGGGCCGCATTCTCCGAGCATGTTCATGTCACTCGAGGAGCCGGTGCAAGCTATGGAGGCTGTCCGTCTACTGGTCACCATACATCGATGGATCGGGAGGTTGGCCCGAGCCGAGACCACTTTGGGGCATTGCCATACCATGCTTCGTCAGACATGAGTCACCCCTGCCTCTCGCCCGAGCCTCGCACATCGTGATGAGCCCACAAGCAAAGATCCTCCTTAGACATGCCGGCCACAAGAAGAAGAATCTCATATCCACCACCACCGCGAGAGTGAGGTGGTCACACTTCTGTCTCTAACTTTCCTACCCCTATGACATGTTTCCTATTTTGTCGGGAGGAAAAGTTAGAGTTGTGAGTGTCTTTCTATTATGTTTTTACGCTTTTTGGCTTTTTTATCATTAATCATTTACCATTTTATAGGATTCATATTAAATGCAATAGTAGGCAAGGATACTTTGTTATGTTTAGCTATATCAAGCATGTATTAGCCATTTTGGTTATATCAAAAGCTTTATGTATTAGCTATTTACATTTTACTACACTTTTGCAATTCATTTTTTTGTCTCCATTTTGTGTATATTCTCTTGCCTTTAGTTGGTGAATTAAAACCCCAGATGTTACCTTAATGAACAATTCCATGCATGATTTAGTTTTTGGTCAATTAGCGAGATTTCCTTAGTCAACCTTGAACATTCCCTTTAGCTAATTCACACACTTGCTGAGTTGTACCAATAGGTTGAAGCGCTATATACCTCTTTCCACTTTGAAAGCCTTGACCTTAAATTTTTTTGTCTGCCCATAATAGGTTTGTGTTACCCATGAATGAAGACCAATGAAGTCTTCAAAAAGGGAAAAGAAAAAGCAAAGAAAAAGAAAAGAAAGAAAAGAAAAATAAAGCATTGTTGACAGCTTTGCCTTGAAACAGAACACGGTCCTAGGGGTATATGGCGAAAGCCTTTAAGAAAGCACTGGTGCCCTAAACCTTCAGTTTGGGAGTCACCGAGCAGTGTTCGTTACATGTAGATGGATGGGTAGAGTTTAGCGTGTTGTAGGTGTAATTCTCGAAGTCGATTCGGTCCTGCAGGTGAAGCTGCCCGAGGAGTTTGTGGTCAGTGATCCTTTTGGCTTGATGCCACAAACCTTAATTGGTTGGGAGTCATCGCGGTGGACCCCCGTTACGGACTTTGGTGAAGTCGGTTTTGGCAGCATTGCACCCCTACAATTTAGTCAAACGAAATAAGAGTGTAGCTAATCCTATTTAGGTTGTTTAGCAGTTTATGGCCATGAGCGTGTAGCAAGGTTGGGGGAGGGAATAACTGCGATTTATTGGCTCAGCCCGGTTTACCTTGGAACAATTAGATTTTGGTAGAAATTCGGGTTGATTTCCTTGAAATTGGCATTGCCACTAAACTTGATTCTTATATGGTTTTGTTCTCTCATGTCGATTTGTAATCTGAAGGGTGTAAATTATTCATCTTGAAGGTATTCAAAGCTAATCAGTACACATACACTTTGCAAGGCCCAAATTGACTTTTGTAAAAGCACGACATGCATCCCATTTTTTGTTTTAACATTGCTAAGGAGGGACTGCCAGCGTGTCGGTTGGGGGTGTGATTGAGCACTTGCCCAAAGTGCTATTTTGGCAGAAGCCTTATTCAAGATAGGTTTTGAGTGCTTTTTGCTCTAGCCTTCAATCATGTCGATTAAACGATTAGTGCGGGTCCACTTAGTTTCACTAATTCCATTTCGAGATTGTTTTGGATAGTTTTGCATGTTTTTGAGAACTTGATTAGCCTTCTTCTTATTATTGGTGTTGAATGAGAATCCTCGATGATTTCACCCGCGGGCGATAAATATATCAGTTATTGAGTGTGGAAAAATTGAAAGCAGTGATGAATAAGTGCGCAGAGAGGATGCAGTGAGCAAAGCAGGAGCGAGCAATCAAGGATTTTCGCTATGATTGAAAGAAGAGAATTTATTTGGGATTGCGAAAATTTCTCAATCATTGCGAAAATTTAAGCAATCCTATGAAAATTGCAGGAGAATTTTAGCTAAGGCCCCAAGAAAGAGAACTGCACGCTGTAGCGAATTTGCGTGCCCTAGCCAAATTTTCAATTACGCTATCTCACAAAGTTTAGCTCGCTAGCGGGGGAATTTTAGCTAACTTAGCGGGGAAATTCACGTGATAGCGAAATTTCCCATTTCTGCTATCTCTGTAAAGAGACAAGCTGGGCTAGCCCGGGGGTATTTAGGCTGGCACATAGCGAGGGATTTTCGCCCAATAGCTAGCGAGGAGATTTCTGCGCATAGCGAAATCTCATTTTTGTGTTTTTGGCTTGTTATGTCGCCAGTCCAGCGACCCACGTTTGATGTATTACCATTTTGACCCTTATGTAATTTCATATTTTAGGTATTTTGTATTTTCACGCACTTTGGGTTGGACTATATAAACCCCCGCACCTCTTTGTAACCTAGCGACTTTTCATTTAATCTGAGTTTTCAGTTGCTTTCATTTAGGAGTTCTTTTGCTCTCTTCTCTCTCCTCTTTCTTTCATTTCTTGGTACGCCGACACCCCCTTGAGGATGACAACTCTCAGGGATGTAACTAAGCCTCATGGCTTTGAAGAGGATGAGGGGTTGCTAGCTTGGTTTTTTGGGGTTGTGCTGCGAGTTGTCACCATTATTAACTGAATGCTAGCAATTTTAACATTTATGGTTCCCAACTTTCCAATCTAGGGTTTAATGCTGTTTAATGTCTTTCCTTTGGTCAATACTTGTCATGCTTTAGGGTTCAGTGCATTCTTAATGTTAGATGCAGCGGCGTCCTTCTAGATGTCATTCTGAGCGAAATATGAGGTTAAATGCTGGGTTTCAAAATGAATGTGACTTTGAATGCTTAGTACTTGGTTGACTCAAATAGGAGTAGTTCTGGGGTTAGGTTTTATAGCTAAACAAAGATCCGGTTTAGCTTTGACTATCCGGTCATTTTACTTATAATGCTAGAAATAACGGGGACA
Source organism: Tetrastigma voinierianum (assembly GCA_016808115.1). NCBI lineage: Eukaryota > Viridiplantae > Streptophyta > Magnoliopsida > Vitales > Vitaceae > Tetrastigma > Tetrastigma voinierianum. Next base: position 447,928 of record JAEQBH010000791.1, read on the forward strand.
TTTAATAGCCCCGTATTGTATCAAGCTAGTATTTGAGCCTTCAAAGTTGCCATTTCACACTTCACTTTGAGCCATTACGGTTAGTTAGTGAACATACAACCCCAGCATTTTTAACAAAATCAGAAGAAAATCCAAACAAAGCCTCACCATTTTCAAACAACGATGCTAATCATTCGTGGGATGAAAACCATCCGTGTTAGGCCCTAGACAGCTATATTGCGGTAAGCAGCTTCTGATGATGGGGAGGAACATAGGAAACAAATTTTTGTTGATTCTGCTCACCCTACCGTGGCACGAATCAAGGCCTTAGCCATTTTGATGAACCATGCCAAGGGCCCACCAGTCGGGCAGATCTAGGTCCATAGGGCTCATTTGTTCTTTTGGTGCCCTAGAAGGTGAAACATTTTGTGAATGTCAGACATTGAGGGGGAAGGAGCACGTCTCTCAATGTTGTGGGTACATCCCATCGGCGCTACAATGCACGCACATGCCTTACCTATAAGAGTAGAAGTCAGAGAAAGCCGACTTCTTTTCCTCACCTTTCAAATAAATCTTTTAGCATGAAAGCATTCTACGTTTTTGCAGCACTTCTGAAGCTTTTGGTGAAGGAGTCGTTTGGAGAATCCTTATCATTTTTTTATTTCTTAGTGGGTTTTCCATTTGCTTTGCTTTCGATTTCATTTGCGTGGGTTGTCTGGTTGTTGGTTGCTTTGCTTTTTTACGCACGCATGTCAGCCCGGTTGTCGGAATGCGTTTAAAGGAGCAGAGCTTTGCACATGGGATTTTGGGGATGCGCCCAAGCACAGGGGGTATCTCAATGAGCTTTGATAACCTTCAGGGCTTTTGAATCACTATTGCTTTGTTGCAGGATATTGTCGAGCCTCTCCTCTTTTTTATTGTCGTGCCTTTGAATGGTGGGAGGTCGAGAGGAGATCAATCAGGTTGAAGGCGTGAGGAGAGAGGGCAGTGCGGGAGCTTCCACCTTCTGGCTTGACCTTATCTTCTCTATGTCCATGGAGGATTTGAGATCCTTCTACCAAATTCCTGACATCATTAGTTTAGAAGTTGTCGGGACGCGGTCTGGCCGCCTCAGCGTGGGGCCGGACAACGTCGTTTACTACCCGAGGCGGTTCACGGTCGGGCTCCACTTCCGTGTCATCAATGGTAAAGCGATTCTACATATCTCGGGCGCCTCTGCTTTATCCATCGAGCCCTGTCGGATTTTGATGGGTTGCAATGTGCTCAACCTTCTCTACCGGATGGATATCTTGTTGGTGGAGATTTGTTTTGTTTATACGCTAAAGCTCGTGACTGGGGGCAGGTTGTCGATATCCACCAACAATCCAAAGCTTTAGTTCGTAACCGGGCTTCCTAACTCCCCTAAGATTGAGGCAAATGGGGTTGTCCTAGTTAGGGGCCCTTGGTATGAGACGCCCAACTCTCTCAGGCTTCCTTTCCACATGAATCAATCCCTAGTGTTTCCATATTTTTTTTACCTAGAAAGAAAATCATGCTATGCTATGTGGGTTGTGTATTGATGTACCTCTGTTTTCTTGAAGTTATTCATAAAAGCACATGTGAGGTTGGCTAGTAAACTGGATTGAGAAGGATGGCTTGGAAAACGGAGGCCGATGAGCTTTTGTTGACAGTGAAAAATTTAAGAGAGTTGGGTGACAACCCTTTCCCTTATATTATCCCGTCGTTCCCAGCTCAGATTTGCACTCTTGAAGTCTGGGGGAGCATTTCGTTCTCGCCTATCTCCTAAAGTTGGTCCCGAGTAGCTCCTCTCAGGAGATTTCTGATCAAGAGGACCAAGCGGAGGCCGCTGCAAGGACCTTAGTGAGGTTTGCCCGTGTCACCCAGCCTCTAAGTCCACGGGCTGCCCCCTGGCCATCAAAGAAGAGAGAGAGTCGATGACAAACAAGGCAGTGGAGCGGGGTTAGAAGGTTTTCATAGATTGCAGGCGAGTAGTCGATATGTATAGTGAGCCACGTGAGAGAGGAAGCAATGTTTAGCTTTGCCGCAGGTTTGCTACGCGGGGATGCGTGAAGTGATATAGCCTTGGGGTGAGGCCACCTCTGGTTTGGAAGAAGCGAGCCCCTGGTGGTCTCCTTCGCCAGAGGGGCTCGGGGGAGGGGCGTGCCGCCAATCTGGTGGGAATCCCGGGATCCTGGCTTCCCTGTAGTCAACCGGGCCTTGAGGGTTTGTCTCAACAAGACTGATGCACCTCTGGATGAGGGGGTTCCGGTTGTGAGCCCTTCAAATGTTGAAGAGGTTGGAATGGGTGCCCCGTCAAGGGTAGTTACTACTCCAGCACCCCCGCCTAAGCCTACTAGCGATGGGCCAAGCAAGAAAGCAGTGCGTCGGGTGATGGTGACACGTATGTTCGCCAGCCCCGGAGAGGGTTCCTTCCTCGAGTGAATCTACGATGTGGCTCCGGACATACCTCGAGGACGTGCTGAAACTTATCAGGCAATGGGCCACTTTCAACTAGGAATCTCAGATTAACATGGGCGACGTACGAATTGCCACGATTACCTATGGCGGCGGGTTGAGCAATATTCCATTTCTCTTCTGATTTACATGAATAAAGAAGACTTCCAGCCCGTGGCCAATGATGGGATGCTCATCCGCAACCATAACTTCCACCAGTCGGCTGAACTAGTAAGTTCTGATTTTTAGCATGCGACTACTATTTTTATGTTGTGATTTCCTTCTAACTCCCGTTCTTTTCCAGGCTATGACGACCATTCGGAATATCGCCCGCCAGCATCGAGAGTTTCAGTCCCGCTTAGATGATGATGAGAAGCTACTTCTTTATGCTGATCGATTGCAAGCAGCATCACGGGCTTTGAATGCTTCATAACGAGAGCAAAGTCTTCGAGCATTGGGAGGCCGAGAGGCCAAAGGGGCGTGGCGGCGTTATCCGGAGTAGAGAGAAAAGAGACCGAGGTTAATTAAAGCCAAGGCCCAGTCATTAGCTACGTCGGTAGGGGCGCCCGAAATCCGAGGCCAGAAGTGATCCCCGGCTAAAGGGCTTGAATTCTTTAGCAGCTGCAGGAGGAGGAAGGCGGGCCCGGTCGGAAAAGTGTGATCGCTCGCTTAGAGGTGAGCTACCGCCCGCGCCAGAGAATTTGAGCGTCATTAAACTATTTGGAGCTCGGGCGTCAAGATTGAGGTGTCTTTCCCTTCATGCCCATGTAAAGGATAGGAGGAAAGAGCGTGGTGAAAGACTACGGGGATCACACAGGAGGTCATCATTTCTTATGGCTATGGCTACTGCGTGATTAAGAATAATATATGTAGGGACTGGTCGGAGATCCCAGATGGCATGCCCTACTCTGCCAACCTACTTCCTCTATAAATTTTTATGAAGCCCTAGGTGCTGGCCTTAGAGAGCGGAAATCCACAAGTCGACGCGTAGATCGAGCGGCCTATTGAAGATTCCCGGAGGGTGTTGTCTCCAAGGAATATAACTATTTTAGGAAATTTTGTAAGTGGGGTCGTTTTTCCGTTAACACATATATTTTATTTGTAATCTCTGGCGACTCTTAGCGCATTTTAATGAGATTTGGAAATGTCATCATGGTGTGAGCCATATTTGTCAATAATTCCATTGGAATGACTACCATGCGGAATACCGATTGAACAATAGCGTATGGACTTTTAGATACCAATGGACAATAACCGGTAATCTTGATAATATGAAATTCTAGTCGGACCGGCAGCGTAGCGGACTTTTAGATGCCCGGTGAATGATAGCGTATGCGGTCTTTTAGGTGCCGCGATAATAGTGTTGGTTTTAGAAAGAAGTAATTGTAGGTTTTATGTTGAAGTGTGTAAAGGATAATCTCTTATTGATGATAATTTCCTCAAAGAATACTTTACTGATAATACTTCTTAAGGTGCATAACATTCCACATTCTGGGAATAGCCGATCCGTATGGCACACTCTCGACACATAATGCCGACCACCATTCCTACACAAAACCCACGATTAATATGGTCCTTACCAATTGGGTTGGAACTTTCCATCCGTTGGGTTAGCTGTGTTTTCAAAAACCCTTCTTAGGACTAAATCCCTAGCTTCAAATGTACGCGGCTTTACATGCCGGTTGTGCAAGCTTGACAACCTTTGCTAGTATGATGCTAGGCGTACAACTGTCGCCTCCCGAAGTTCATCAACTGTGTCCAGGTCTTTGATTATGGCTTTAGTGTTTGCTTCCTGCGGCTTGTTGAATAGTGACATTTCGACTGAGATGATGCAACTCAGCCACTCTTTGAGGCGAATGATGAGTTCCCCCTTCGGCTCGGTGTGGATTGTCTTGTAGGCCCATAACACTCCTAGTAGCTCTTCTACCTACCTTCCTTTGGCTGAATGTAGGCGTTTTTTCAGAGCTAACAGGAGTGTTTTGTTAGACGCTTTTTCCTGGCCATTGCTTTACGAGTATTGTGGGGGTGGAGTATAGGTTTTTTATTTTCAATTCACTGCAAAAGTTCCTATATACCCGGCTATCGGACTGTGGCCCATTGTCTGTTACAATTGATTGGCGTATCATGAATCTGCACACAATGTTTTTCCATACAAACAAAACGACTTACTTGTCTTTGATGGATGCAAAGGCTTTGGCCTCTATCCATTTGTTGAAGTAGTCAGTGGCAACTAGCAACAACTTATTCTGAGCCGGGGCGGTAGGCAATGGCCTAATTATGTTGATACCTCATTGAGCGAAGGGTCAAGGGCTTGTTATGTTTGTTAAATCTTGGGCCGGGAGTTTTGAGATGGGGACCTGTCACTGGCAACGATCACACTTTCTAACATAGGTGGCGGCATCTAATCTTATGGTCGGCCAATAGTAGCCTTGGGTATGAGCTCTATGCGCCAACGTCCTACCGCCTGAATGATTTCCGCATATCCCATCATGGAGCTTTGCCAATATGTACTATCCCTATTATTGAGTGAGGCATTTAAGAAAGGGCCCGCCCAGGGACCGTTTATCTGATAACCTTAGTTAGATGAGGAAGAACCGACTACGGACTTGATCTTATAGGCCCAGCCTTTGTTATCGCGGCGGTTCCCGAACTTAAATAAGCGAATGCTTGGAGTTATCAAGAAAATCTATTTCATTCACTCATTGTAGTGGTCGGCTGACTCTAGTTGATAGTAGACGGGGAGGAGCACTTTTTCCTTTATTGGTAGGGACGCAACTACGGTAACCGTGTCGTGGTTTCATTTGAGCTTCTGGCAGGACATGCTCAGTGCCCAAGCCCACAGCTTCCCAGCGGTAGGTTGATTGAACTCACATATATGCCCGGCCATCGTTGGTCTCTTGTTTCATATTCTCCGTTTACCTGCCCTACTACAAATTGATAATCACTTCTTATGACGATTTTTTCTGAGGACAAGAAGATTGCGAGATTGAGCCCGGCTATGATCGCTTCATATTCGGCTTCATTGTTAGAAGCGGGAAAATTCAAGCATATGGCCTACTCTATGACTTCTCCGATTGGGGCTTTGAGTTTTAGCCCTAGCCGACTCTCGATGCGTAGTGAGCACCATCCACATTAAAGTCCACCCGGTAGGTCTTTATAAGTTCCATTTTTATTGAGGAATTTCTACTAAGAAGTTAGCTAGCACCTATCCTTTCAAGGCCAGGCGGGGTTTAAATTGAATGTTGAACTCACTTAATTCGATTTCCCACCGGGCCATTTTCCATGACAGGTCGGGCTTATGTATAGTGCTTCTCAGAGGAAGATTGGTGGTCACCACGGTTATGGGGTGTGCACGGAAGTAGAGGCGGGGGTTTTGGCGGCTACCACGAGGGGGCTTGCGCCGCTTCCTCTTGACGGGTATATTGAGTTTCTACCTCGGATAGGGACTTTCTTACAAAGAATATGGGCTTCTTTTGTCGATGCTCGTCTTCTTTGAATAAAGTTGCACTTACTAAAACATCATAAACAACTATGTAAAGATAGAGCATTTCACTTGTCTCCAGGCTAGACAGAATTGGCGGTTCGATGAGATAGTATTTGATTGCTATAAGGGCTTGGTCACATTCTTTATTCCCGTCATTCTTCTTGGCCCCTTTTAGATTGGTGAAAAACGGCTTCAATCGGTCTAGAAAATGAGAGATTAATCGCCCCAGAGTTGTCAACCGACCAGTCAGTTGTTGTACTCCCTTTTTGGTTGTAGGAATTTGAGATTCCATAACGGCCTTGGAACAGGATTGGCCTCAATCCTTCTCCGCGTCACCATGAAGCCGAGGAATTTGCTTGAACTAATGCCGAACGCACACTTTAGGGGATTGAGTTTCATACCGTTCGTGTGCAACAGCTCAAAAGTCTCTTGTAGATGCTCTGTATGATCGGGGCGTTCTTTGGACTTGACAAGCATATCATCAATATAAACTTCCATCGTCCTACCAATCAATGGCCAAAATATCTTGGTCGCTAGTCTTTGATAGGTTGCCCCAACGTTCTTCAAACCAAAGGGTATCACATTATAGCAAAATAGGTCATGCGGCGTAATGGAGGCCGTTTTCTCTACATCAAGAGGGTGCATTGGAATTTGGTGATAACCTAGAAAGCGATCGGAAATGACGGCATCACATGCGCACGGTAGAGCATCCAGCGAGTTGATCTATTCGTGGTAGGGGAAGTTGTCTTCCGGGCATGCTTCGTGGTCGGGTAGTCCACGCGCCCTCCATTTACCTGTCGCTTCTTTGGGATAACCACTACACATTTACCAAGCCATTCAAGATCTTCACCTCTTTGATAAAACACACTTTTCAAACAAATTTACCTCTGTTTGAATAATCTTATGGAAATCTGGGTGGAAGAGTCTTATCTTCTGCCTAATAGGCACTGCTAGTGGCAATAATGTTAAGTTTATGAGAGGCGATGTTGGGTCAATCCTAGCCGTATGGTGACTCAGGCGAATAATCTTTGTTTCCCGACCCAATACGCGTCATAAGTACATTTCTTTTTAACTAACTGGATAGGGGTGTTGCATATATATGTGTGTACTTCTTCCCCCGGCCCCGGTCAACGCTGCGTCTCCCGAAGGATCCGCAAACTGCGGATCCCTTTTCTTTCGCCCTTACACGGGCGGCGTATGCAGCGGGAGTGTGATCCCGAGGGGAAGGCCATCCGAACCCTTTTCCTCTCTGCACATTCGATATAGATGGTGAAGTAGCATTTAAGTGCGCGCGTAGTTACTACAGCAGAAGATCGACTTACTGATTAAACAAGCCGACATTTGATGATATATCGAAGGGACAGCCTTCATCGAGTGTAGCCAGGCCCTACCTATTATGCAATTGTATGGCCCCAAGTCTTCAATAACTAAGAATAAAATATGTTGGGTGATTATTGCAGCACGCACGAAGTGTGATGATATCTCCCCGGATTCACCGATTTAATCGCGCCATTGAAACTAGAGAGGAATTGTCAGGCCAGAGATTTCCATGATAAGCGAGGAAGCTTCATCCCCGGTTGAAGCGGGCACATTGCAACAAATCTGCAAAGTGCCCGGGATCTACCGGCCTGCGTACATCAAAACGCCGTTAATCTGAAGGTGAGTGGATGCATCATAATGAGACATAATAAGCCTTTGCTCGGTTTTCTTTGGGAAAGGATATGGCGGTCATGGAAGCCTTGCCGTCTTCGGCTACCACTTGTGTGGACTTGGCGTTTACGACTTTGGCGAGTGATTGCCCTCAAAAAGCTTCTTTGTTGGCGTTTTTGTTGTCTTGTTCGTCAGCGGCCGTCCGTGTAGTAGTTTATGGTCATCTTTGAGTTCGGAGGCGTGGCTACGCTGGTTGTGATTCTGCCTACTGAAGGTGCCGGTTCTTCCTCGCAATCAAATTCCCTGATATATCTCCTAAGGTGCCCCTCTCTAATAAGTCTTTCTACCATAAATTTTAGGCTTCGACACCTGTTAGTCTCATGCCCATTATCTCTGTGATAATCATCTCCTTTGTATGAGATGGAGTTTCTACGAGAAGGGTCCATTTTGATTGGCTGAGGCCATTTGAAATCTGGCATGTCATGAATGAGAGGCAGTAACCTCTCATAGGTGATATTCAGAGGATTGAATTGTGGGGGCTCCCTCTTCTTCTATTGTTGGTCTTGAGGTTGCTTATGATTTTCCACTATCCTTTCTGCTTGTGCTTAGTGAGTTCTTCCCACACGCCCCGACTACTATTTCCAACCATCTTGCTTATGATCATAACAATTTGAGTTGCTGCACAAATATTGTCTTCCAAGGTGGAATACCTATCTGCCCATTTGTACAATTCTTCCATTGTAGTTGGCGGATCTAACGAAAATGAGTAGAAGAACAAAGTGGACGGCGTGAAGCTCTTCTTGAAGTTCTGAAGGACTAAGTCCATGCTGTAGACCTCTACCTGCTGGACGGCCTGCCCGAATCTCTTGGTGAAGTCTCGTATTGTTTCCTCTTCTTGCCTTATTATGGTTTGCAAAGAACTAATGTTCCTTTTCTGCTGTATTGAGCAAAGGTACTAGGAGATGAACCTGCAGTGCAGAGCTGTTGAGCAATTCATCCCGAATCCGCGCGTGGGGCGCAATGGCAGGACCAAGCTGAAATTGCTGGCCGCCCGGAGACTGGCGAAAATATTTTTGCTGTGGTGATCGTTTTCGAGTTCATATTCATTATGCGGTTGTAATATATAAAGGCTTGTGGTCATAGGATCGTTTAGAGCCACGGCGTCGAACATAGCAAATGTCGACATGAAGAACCCTTGTGGTGGCTTGTAATCAAGTATGTGTTTCCCGAGAGAAGTGAGCGTGTTATTGGGGCTTTGAATCGCTGATGTAGACAATATGTAAAGTGCAAGCCTTGTTCGGAAGGCCGGGTAAATCAGTTGCATGGGCGGTATAGCGCCCGTAGGCAAAGTAAATACATTTCTGGGCGCTTTGTTTGGCTGATTCTGACCTCGGCCCGTTGCCCGATAGAATGGACCATTATTGGAATGCGAATGAGAGCGATGTAGTGTCTGGAACAATCTATCCCTTGTTTCTTTTATTGGGAGGATGCGAGTTGTTTAAGGATGGTTCGTCGTCTGGGATATCTGCATCATCAGGGCGATGGGCTTCCTTTATCTCGCTAACAAGTGGATCGTGTGGCCGGATTGGTATCTTGTGTGCGACTCTTTCGTCGAATCACACCTTTTCTCTGCTGGGCTCTGGGCGTCGTTTTTTCATGCTGCGCGGTGCTCGAGCGTTCTGTATTCCTTCATATGTCTCGCTTGCTTCTCTTGCTTCTTCTCCATATCTTAACGCCAATGAAGAAAGCCGATCTTGACCAGCGAGATCCCAGAAAGATGCTGGTCAGTACTGTATCGGGCAAATAAGATGAGGAACGAGGAATGGTAAAGACCACGGTGAGGGCTATGAGAAATTGTTGGGCAGGAGCTCTTTCACGTCGTCAATGAGACTTTTTATTCGATTCCCACAGACAGCGCCAATTGTTGTTATCCCCGGTGTTATCGATCCTCGATTCATGATGGGCGATGTGAACCTAGCTATATGGGAGTCCAGTGGCGGTGTGTCGGCCACTTCTCCAATAATTAAGTCAGCGAAATGCTTGAGAGGATGAAGAAAGTACGATCGTTAGGGTTACATACCTTCTCCCATGGGAGGGCTCTTGTTTAATACTCGAATTTTTCCTGGATTTTAGGAAAGATAATCTCGTGATTTTGATGATAAAATCTCTCTTTCCTTATCGAAGACCAATTCCCTCTCACATGTAGTAGGACGGCCGGTTGGGGGACTCAGGACCCTTGGTGTTAAAATCTCTCTTTCCTTATCGAAGACCAATTATTCTGGATTTTTGGAAAGGTAATCTCATGTGATTTTATTGAAGAAGAAAAATCTCTCTTTCATATCCTGAGCAATTCTCTCTCTTATTAAAGTTTTTACTACCCTCTCACGTGTAGTAGGATAGCTGGCTAGGGGACTTAGGACCGCAGATGGGCGCTAGGAATGTACCGTCTGGGTGGTTCTTGTGTGGTTTTTCTATAACAAGCCGCCTTGGGCCTGCACTCCTCTGCCATTGGCCGACCCGAGCGATGGGCTGCCCGGGCTTGGGCTGATGATTAGTGGGTCTAGACTCATGAGCTGGCCATGGTACTCCGCCGATCTTTACTGGCGCGATATTGCTCCCCCACTCCTTGAAAATATCATTATGTGTCTTTGAGTAATTTGATTAAAAGAACTTTTGACAATTCAGTTTTTGGAAATTTGATCCTCCATCGATTTTTTACCTAATTTTAATAAAAATGTCCTTGTTTGTTTACATAAATAACCCCTTCTTTCAAGAGATAATGTAAACACGTAAATGAAGAAGGACCAATTTAAGGTTATTTGATGTATTTTACTCAAATATTTCTTTCCTTTTTTTGTATTTTTATATTTTGAAGTGGTCAGAAGCTTCAACAACCAAACAAGATTTGGAGAATGTCTTATATCAGGGATAGTGCAAAGAAAGCTAAAAAGCCCTTCATATATATCCACCAATGATTGTTATATGTGTGGAATGTTCAAGTGGAGATATCTAATCGATGTGAGATTATGTCTGAAGGTACCTAAACAATGTGGGATTATTTCCAATTGGAGGTACCTAAACAATGTGTCGAAGTGGAGTTACCTAAACTATGTTCTTGTGCTAAAATTGACTTGACTAACTATGGCACATGATGTAATTCCTCCTTTGCTTACTGCTCACTTTTAAAAAAATTGGAATGTTCTATGATCCTTGCAAATTCCAATTGATCAGTAGTTATAGATAACAAGCTAATTAAGCATTTTTTTTTTCTTCTAATATTAATACTAACTTTATTTGTTTATTTTTTGTTCCTATTAAAGATTCGGTGGATGATTCACTTGTATGCTATGTAGCCTTTTTTTTTTTAAAACATCAACGCAAATCCTTAACTTCAAAAATTTTTTTTTATTTTCCTCTAGAACATGAGAAATAAGTTAACATTCTGAAACCCCTTTTTTTTTTTTTTTTTTTTTTAAAAAAAAAAATCTTCAATGGGGTTCTTGGGATTTGAAGGCGAGCGACATGTAAAAATAATCCTCTATTCATTTTTAAACTTTAATGTCTTTTTTTTTTTTTCTAAATTTCTCATATCCATTAATTGGCATGGACTTTTTAACCTTTTCCCTTAGAGAGCTAATAAATGCATTGATCATTGGAAGTGTTCCATCTATAGGAATTCCCAGTGTTCTTATTGATTACCTTTTGTAGGTTGAGTTTGCTCTTAATTAGAATTCCCAATGCTTTGTTGACTTGTAAGATTCAAATATCTTTTCTTTGAGATCTGTTGCATATACATTGTTATTCCCTTATCGCATTTGATCGCATATCTTTTATTTGAGATCTTGGTTAATTATTCAATTTTATTCTACATTTTCGATTATTGGAATGTGTGTATGAGTTTACTAATGTTTGACTTCAAAATGTTTGTACTTCTCCAAAAGAGGAAAAAAATAACAAGCTACATCAAATGAATCTCATTGAGCTTTAGATTAGAAAATATGATACTTATTGTGAGATAAAGAGCATTGATGAAAGATAACTATTATTAGTATTCAATGTAAATTGTTTTATTGAAGATTCTTTTGTTGTATTATTTTTTTTTTTAATGAGGTGTATGTGTAAAATTTCAATAGTAGGGTGCAATAATCGAATTAAAATATGGTATAAATTTTAAATTAAAATAATGAAGCTTTCACGTATAGACTATTATTTTGTTCAAAAATATATGATTTACATATTAATGCTTACATAATATCACACACAACTTTTGTCTTGTTCCAATCTTTAATACAATAGATTTCTCCTTTCTAATCATGATGAATAATTCATAGAATACCAAGAAAATTGACTTATAGGTTTCAAAGGTTTCAACTTTGCGGAAGCAGATTAGATGATCAGTTAACTTGTGTTACTGGTCGATAGAGACAATCACACTGCAAAAAGCCTTCTTTGTTTTCATAGCCTAAAATCCACCACTTGTTACAAAAAATCCTTTTCTTACATTTTCTTTTCTCTGTTTTTTTTTCTTCTTTCTTCAAAAACATAAGAAAACCTTTTTCATTTTATATGGTAAGTTCTACCACTTCCCACTTCCTAATAACCGCTTTTAGCAGTTATCTTATATGGAAAATGGGTTGAGCTCCCATTATGGGCGGACCCATGATCCAAAATCTAACATCTCCTACTCGCACATTAATGGGATGCTTGATAAACTCAAGAGAATACATTCTCCATTCTTTGTAACAATTCATATTTGGATAATAGGTCGTGCAACCAACATACTCTAAGAGCTCATTGTTATACATATGTTCAGAATATATAACATCTTAAGATGACTTTGAGTAGATTATAGTATGCAGTACCCCCTAGATAATTTTTATCACATTTATCAACTCTCATGATCTCATTATTATTATATTTGTATTCACAATTATATTTCGTCGCTTAGACAAATAATAATTGGTTATCCATTGAATACAAATTAATGTAATGCTTCAATGATCTTCCTTTTCTCATGATTCTCTTAACCTTAATTTAACTCGCTTTTCTAGGATTGTCCCGTTAGATCGAATCATTCATGATCCTTTGGTAACATCCTAAGATAGCAAACATTAGATTAAGTCTTGAGTAACTTATAGGAGTCATGAGGGTACATTTGTAAGGTTTGTATTACCTTAGGGTCTCACATAATAACAAGTTGAGATCATTACTTATATTACCCTTGTAGGTCAAAATTTTGCACACGTGGTATGAATTCATGTGTTGCAGCATTGTTCTCCTTTCCCATGGAGCGTATGTCTTCCTTGATTAGCCCCGAATGTTGCACACCGGATGATAGTTTGAACACACACCCGTATCGACTTGAGTTCACTAATCTACTCTTTGTTTGTGCACTAGAACTTCATACGGCACTATAGACAGATATGGTAAAGTGTATACATACCAAAAAAAATAATTATAATGACCTTCAATCATTTAGTAAGATGACATTCTGAATTTTAAGTCTAAGCTCTTTTATTATCACTTAGATAACAAGCTTAAAATTTGTCGTACTCATACATCACTAAGATGATGAGGCGATTACCCATGTGAGAGGGTCAATTTGTTATCTTCCTGACATACTTCTCAAAAATGAATGTATCTTAAGAACATTCACATGCATGTATGCTAAAAAAAATATTCATACAAGTACTTTAGGATCTAAGCAATCCCTGAGACCTTATATGTTCAATAAATACATCTCTTGGGATAGGCTTCGTTAATGGATTTGCAATCATAACTCAACTAGAAATGTACTTCATGTTTACTCTTTTACGTGTCACCATGTCTTTTACAAAATTGTATTTAGTATCTATGTGTTTGGTCTTACTGTGGAACTTTGGGTCTTTAGTAAATGCAATGGCCGCCTAACTGTTATAGTTGACTAACATTAGATCAGTTGAAGTAGTGGTGACCCCCAAATTGTCTAAGAACCTCTTATGCCATACAACTGTTGTACTACTGAAGAAAATGCCACAAATTCAACTTGAATTGTTGATAAGGCTATACAGGGTTGTTTCTTACTAGTCCAAGATATAGATCCATTATTGAGTAAAAAAATGAACCCAAAGGTGGATTTTCGCTCATCTAAGTCTCCTTCCCAATCGGCATTAGTATAACCTCTTAAATGAGATCCATAGCCTTGGATGGCATAGTAAGGTGATCAAGCGGGTTCACTTTTAGATACACCGAGAATTCTTTTGCAACTTTCCAATGTGTTAGGCATGGGTTGGATTGATATGCTAACCATACTGTGTGAAAGCTCGGGTCTTGTACATCATTACCAAGATAGACTACGGCTTAACACTAGCATAAGTGGCCTCATTTGTTCCTTTTCCATTTGAGTCTTGGGACATAATCTTCAGCTCAACCCTTCACCTTTAGCAATAGGAGTATCAATGGGTTTGCAATCTTGCATTCTGAATCATTCAAGTATTTTTCTAATATACGTCTCTTGTGAAAGAGACAATACTTTCCCTTAGGCGATCTATCTTGAAATCTGCTCAAGAATATGTGAGCTCACTGTGTCTTTCATTTCAAATTTATATGACAACCATGCTTTTATGTCATTAACATACTCCTTATCGTTTCCAGCTATAAGTATATCATTGACATATAATGATAAAATCACAAATTTATCCTTAAACCTTTTAGTATATATACAATGATCTTAATCAATCATCGTGAAATCATTTGAAATGATCACATTATGAAAGCGAATATACCATTGTCTCGAGGACTGCTTTAGGCCATAGATAGATTTCAAAAGTCTACAAACTTTATGTTCATGGCCTTCCTTAATAAACCCTATAGGTTATTCCATATAGATTTCTTCCTATAATTCTCAATTAAGAAATGCAGTATTTACATCCATTTGATGTAATTCAAGGTCTGAAAAACTGCAACTATATGGCAAAATTAAAGCTCGCATTGAGGTGAAACGCTATGAGATTGAAAAGTTTCTTCATAATCAATTCCTTCATGTGTGTATAGCCCTTCACAACTAGGCAAGCTTTGTACCTCTCAATGGTATCATCAGCCTTGCGTTTGATTTTGAGAACCCATTTGTTCACGAAAGCCCCAGTCGCTTTTGGAGATCCTACCCAAGCTCCCAGACTTGGTTGAGTTCTCATAGATTCCATTTCTTTTCCATTGCCTTGATCCATTTCTCTTTGCTCGGGGCAGAGATAGCCTCCTTGAAATTCTTGGAAATCATGTTAGGTCTTGTGGAAGAATCATAAAGCTTCTTTGCTTTAATCTTAAATGTGATGGCGAGGAATGCTTGTATGATTACTTAAATGCGTAATTAATTCACATTAATCCTCCAAAAAACTCCATTTGGACCGGGATCACTCTCGTTTTGCATGAGATGATAGGTGGTGCATGTAAATGTGGCCAATTCATCATCTTCTAAAGTTCCACCACTCGAATGAAGTTGATCAACACATTAAATGTTGGTCTATTGTCTCAAACAGTGATAAGTCTTGACTTATCTCACATTTTTTTGGAAATTTATTCTATAAGAATGTGACATCACGTGATTCAAACTCAGTTACACTGCCAGTTTCTTGCTGACTTATGAACACGTATCCTTTTGAGACATTAGAGTACCTGTAAAAGTCATTTTCTTTTCCTCTTGGGCACAACTTACCATATTTGCTGAGAGGAATCATGAACATATAGCATCCCAAGGTTTCAGAACAATGGGTTGAAACTTTCTGCGATCCATAATTCATATAGATGGATCTTTGATTAATTTAGTAGGCATTTTATTAAGTATAAATGTGGCAGTCAAAATGCATCACCCCAAAAAGTGATTGGCAAATGAGCTTGTGCCATCATAGACCTAACCATTTCAAGAAGCGTTCTATTTCTTTGTTCTGCAACACCATGTTGTTGTGGAGTTCTAGGAATACTCAACTAATGTTGTATTCCTTTCTCATTACACAATTATCTGAACTGATCAGACAAATATTCTCGACCTCAATCAGTTCTTAATGCTTTTATTTTTCTATCTAGTTCATTTTTAACAAAAATCCTATACATGTTGAAGCAGCAATGCTTTACAGGCTTATGGGATATCAAATAAGACAAACCAAATCTGAGTGTAATCATCGATAAATATGATGAAATATAACGGCTCCATGCCTAGCTCTTTGGTCCATTGGATTTTCGTATCGAGATGAACTAATTTGCATTGGAAATTCAGCTCTAGTTTCCTTTTCCAAATGGTTTTCTTCACAGTTTTTCCGGCTAATCAACATTCCTGAGTTGACAAAAGGTACGATCGATATGGCGATAGCCTTCTTGGCTAATCCGTTCATTCTGATACGACCAATATACGAAATCTGCATGCCATACATTCACATCATTCTCGAGAATCAACGTGGAGTAGAGAACATGGAAAACTCACGTACAACTACTCAGAGTTATAATCCAAATCCCATAATGAAAAAAAAGATCTAGAACATAGCGAGGACAAAATAAATTGTTCGAGAATAATTCTTTGTATCATGAAGTGCAGCTAAATCGAGGCTTAAGCGATTCCAATACATAAATTAAATTCTGAAAAATCTAAGGAGCAAATAACACATCAATGCGGGAATAAGGTTGACTGCTTTGCATGACAACATGCCGTCCCTTAGACTTCTAATTTCATGTTATTTTACAAAGAAACCACTTTGCTCACGAACTTCTGGTGGAAGTTCTAAACTACCGATCCTTCGCTGTGGCCCAGTGCTGTGGCCCTTGAGTCTTTGGGCTCAGTGCAATATTGAGCGATGTGACCACGTTTGTTACAATTATAGCATCTCACTTTTGCTATATTTTTCTTCTTATTACTCTAGAATTTGCAATGTTGGTTTTGCTTAGACTTCTTGCTTGGATGTACTTCTTCTTTCCCCTTATTAGACTGTGATCCACCTTTGTAATTATGCTTTCGTTCTGAACCCCCATGTGAGTTAGGTCTAGCCATGTACACATCAATACTTGGCTTAGCAGCTTCAGGTGATCTCTTCCCATTCAGTGACGCGCCAGCATCTTCAAAGTTTTTATGTTTTCTGTGGAGTCGGGTGTATTTTCATATGCCCGACTGGGGTGAGAACGGGCGGCCAGCTTGAACTTGTTGCTCATTTGTCAAGGTGTGACTAGCATCTTTCAGCTCAGTTACCATGTTTGACATATGCCTTAAATGTTTTTTCATTATATGTTCAGGATGCTTCTTGTATGTATCAAACTTGTTAGTCAACGATTTGAGTTTGGATATAGACGTACCTCCAAACTTCGCTTTCAATGTAGACCATCTGTCTTTTGCATTGATATACCTTCGGAACTCGTGCATGGCATCATCATCCATGTTGGTTAGCAATGTAAGGTGAGCGAGTGAGTTTTTCCTCTTCCGAGTTTCATAAGTCTCATGGTCCCTCCTATGTTGGGTCGTGTTTCCTTCTTCAAGTTCATTCATGATAAAATTTAGAACTTCAAGAGCCTCTTGCTTTTCCAACACATATTGGATTTTTATACTCCAAATCTCATAATCGTCACCATTCAACTTTTTACCCCTGTTTAGTTCGGCAACAAATTCTTAGAAGCTAAAGCCATTTTGTTGTAGAACACATAATCCTACACAAGACATGCACGTTTATTAATGTCTAGCAATACATACATATACTTTGTTAATAATTAATTAGATTAATAAGTAACTCATTAGATTTTAGAGTTGAAAGGTCACTAGGTTTCCAGTCATCGCCTAATATTCTAATATAGTCCAAATATTAATCTAATTAATTGAAATATTCTCTTGATTGCACCAAAAAAAAAAAAAACTTTCTCAAACAATTAATCAAAGGCATACATAATTAGTGAATTGAAACAATCAAAAATTAATTGATAATATAATAATGTTGTCATACTTATACATTAATATCAATGTCAAACAATAAATATTAAAAATTTCTCTATTAACATAATTACATTGAAATAGTTCTAAATTAATAAACTAGAAATTTAACGGGAATGGAACGAACAAGCTTAAAATAAAGTTCCATGAGAATACGAAAAGCGCAGAGACCTCGGATGGACTAGAACCAGACTTAACCGATGCAATAGTCCTCACATAATCTCTCACAAAAAATATCACAAGTCTTTCATAAAGACATTAATTTTCTCCATTTGTCCATAATAAATCGAGGGTGTCCCTATCTTTGTGGAAATAAAATGATTTTAAAGCCTTATATTTTTCGCGTCAATGAAGCGAAACCACCGCTTCCCGAACTATATTTTGAATATTTTTTGTTAACGTGTGATATGATCCACCATACAAATTTTTAACATGTAGTAATGGTCTGGGTTTTCAAGAATTTTAATCATCCAAAAAACTTTATTTCTTTGTTTTGCAATCCAAATAACCTTAGGAGTCTTCATCGTGATTGGCAATATTTTATGTAACACAAACAGAAAATAAATATGATAATTATGCAATCATACACATAAATCACAATGATTAAAAATAAATTTTCAATCAAATTATGTGTGAAATAGACTCATTGGACTTCCCAATTTGTTTTATTATTAGAAGAGAAAAAAAAAAGGTCAATAGTCAAAATTAACGATCAACAGATGTCAGATTTGGTCGATCAACCCTCAAAATGGGTCGGTCAAATGGGTTGATCAACTTTTAAAATTGGTTGGTCAAATGGATCAATAAACTCTCAAAATGGGTTGGTCAAACGGATCGATCAACCCTCAAAATGGGTCGGTCAAACGGGTTGATCAACCTCGAATGATTGAGTGAGCCCACTTTCCCACTTCTGTCATCTCTCCCAAAAACAAGGCTCATTTAAAAGACAAACCCACTTGCAGGAATTTAAAAAAAAAAAAGCTAAACAAAAAAACCTAGATTTGAAGTTTAAAAAACGCAACTTTAAAGGTCCATAACTTTTCCAATTATGAACGGAAAAAAGCATACCATATCTCATTTTAAAGCTTGAAACTTGAATTTAATGTCATGTTATGATCTCTCGAGATTACTTTCAAAAAAGCTTACAGAAAAGTTCAGAAGAGGGCTGCCCAAAACAGTTCTCATTTGTTGAAAACTTCATAAAATTTTTTTGATGACTTAAAAAACGAGGGCTCATATCTTACTCATTTCTCAACCAAAAATAGTAAATAAGATATCGATTTAAAGGCCTAAACGTCATCTCATTTGACTATTTTATATAAAGGCATAATCTTTAGATAGAAAACAACATGCAAAAGGGACCCTCTGTAAGGGTTCAAAATCAATAAATAAAAATAAAAAAATGGCAAAAACCGTAATGCCCTCTATACTTGTTTTTATTTTATTTAAAAAATAAAGAAATAAACAACTAAGAACACAAGTCGAGTAAGCTCTACAGTATTTGCAATGATGAATAATTCATAGAATACCAGGAAAATGGACTTACAGGTTTCAAGGCTTGAACTTTGCGGAAGCGGATTAGATGATTAGTTGACTTGCGTTACTGGTTGATAGAGACAATCACAGTGCGAAATGTCTCCTTTGTTTTCATAGCCTAAAATCCACCCACTTATTCTGAAAAGAAAGCCTTTTCTTACGTTTTCTTTTCTTTGTTTTCTTCCTTCTTTCAACTTCAATAACATAAGAAAAACATTTTCCTTTTCTAGCAGGAAGTTTTACTACTTACCTGCTTGCTGAGTTATCTCATATATGGAAAATGGGTTGGGCTCATTATGATGGGATCATGACCCTGACTCTAACGATCGTAATTTTTTTAAAGATTTTTACAAAATATATTTTATCATCGGACACATATGGGGAAACACCACGTTGATCAGTTCTATGTTAGGCACTCATGGTTTATGTCGTGGTCGTGCATATGCCCGTGGAACTTTCATGGTGTGCTCGGTGTAGCGGTTGTGGGTTTCTGCTGTCCTGCGAGAAAGAAGAAATCTTTAGAAGGTTTTGATGGATGTCATAATGTGGTTTCTTCCGCAAAGTTCGGACCGGGTTAACGTCTAAGACTATCTGTGGGTTAACTTATGCGGATAGAGTTATTATCTGCGATATAACCTCAGTTAATATCTTAACCATGCGTCGTCAGTTCTTGATGGCGTGAATAATATTGTTGTTACTGGCGTTGTTACGGATCATTCAATGAAGTCATGCCGTGCAGGCTCACCTTGCATTTTGAGCATGCTGTGGCTCCTGTCTCAGAGCAGTGTGCTAATAAAGTGCAAACTGTTCATTTGCAATTTCATATGTTTTTCATTTTTCCGTTTTATTTAAAGTGTTTTTCATTTCATTTCATTTCTTGTGTTTCAGTTCATTTCCAGTTTCATGATTTTTGTTTCAAACAGTTTCAGATGTTTCATTTCATTCAGTTTCATTTGTTTCCGTTTCGTTTTCTCTTCCATTCCATTCATTTCTTCCACCTCCTTGAGTATCACCAATCATGCTAAGCGAGATTCACCTCCTGCAATACTATCACCGTCAGGTCTAACAACGTTAGCTCCATTTCGATAGCAACACTAGCCCAGCCATCATTCCCATTTTCCACATCGACCACCTGGCCTCTCTTAGGAATGAATGTTTTCTCATCTTGAGGACCCTTTTGGCTCAAAAGCCTCTTACTTGCTGTGGAATTGCAAACCAGAGCACTGAGAAGCATAAGAAGAAGAAACTTGGAAGTCATCTTTTCAAGATGATGATAATTGAGATGGACCTCAATTTGATAAGAAGTGAGGGGGCTAAAAGAAGAATATATATGAGATGAGAAGATGATGACAAGTTAGAAAAGGGCTTAAGGCCTCAGTTTGGAACCCAAAATTACTAAAGTTAATGATATAAGAGGGAAAATGGAAGGAAGAAAATGAAAAAAATAAATAATAGGTTTATTAAACATAATAAATTAAATTCTACTTGAATAAGAAATTTAAAGTAAAATTTTGAGAATCTTGATTATATTTTAATTTTCTTTTATTTTTCACGATGAAACCAAACATAAGAAAATCATTTTTTGAAAAGGTTGCCACTATCTTTGGGTTTAGTGATCTTTAAGTAGTATTCACTAAAGTCGACCAACATCTTTAGGTTTTAGTGATTCTTAATGGTATTAAAATTTTTAAAATAGCGTCACATTGGGTTTAATGATCTTTAATGGTCTGAAAAAGATTTTGACCGACATCTTTTGAGTTTAGAGATAAATGATCTTCAACCTTAAATCTTTCTCTTTAAGTATCTCCCTTTGAGATAGATGACTATCATTAGCACTCATGAGAAGAAGTTGAGATTGTCCATTGTGCATATACGACAAATGACTTTCCATTTTGCATACATGAACAATGTATATCATCAAAGGCATAATAAAGAACTTCAATATATCCATTAGTGATAATTTATCTCAAGAGAAGAGCATGGAATATTTGGAAGATTACAAACTATTGGAAAATATAAATCTCTACTTATGTATTTATTTATCTCAGTTTGATTACCTCTCTTATGTGCCGAAAAAGTCAGGAAAATGATTCGAAGGAATGTGCTTATTAGAAAATATAAAATGGTTTAATTGGTAGGAGCCAGTTTAATTTGTAGAAATTTAAGTTGCCATGTGATCATTCTATTATATGTTTTATAAAGAAATAACATTTATAAATTTGTCAAGTTTGAAAAATAAAAATTTGTTTGTTTTGTCATAAATAAAAACACAAGATAACCCGTAAACATGCATGAACTGAGAAGTTGGTCACGATTGGTGAGCTTACATCTCTGGGGCTAAGCCCATGTACAAGGATTCCACTTATCTCGATCAGATTACATTTTGGCCTTATCATGAGGATGAGGAATCTCTTTCCAGCTCATTCTTTTTTAATTCTCTCATAGTGAAACATAGGAACAAGATCTCATTCCCCAAATGTAAATATCTAGACTCATACAAACCCAAGAACATCATTCAACAAGATGGATAAAACCTCCCCAACATTGAGATATTTGGGCAATACTCTAGTTAGGTATCAATCCCAAGAACAACTTTGTTCTCTACATCTTTCTTATGGTACTTTCTTTCAAAACTTTGGTTCCTATTTAATATCCCCTCCATGGACTTTAGTCAATATTCTATATATTTCTCACATAGAAATTTCAACAAATATGATCCAATCTTTTATATTTTATTCACCCAATATCACCTTCTAGTCTTCCTCATCAATCCTAGAGAATATCAACTTTTGATATGTAGAATATTCATCTTAAATTTAGTGAAGGTCGCCCAAATCCATAAGTTCACCAAATATGGTAAGTAGTGTCAATAGTTGTGGCATCAAGATTTGCTGTTGTAAAACATGCGATATATTTTTACTTAAGATTATGACAAGGCAAATTATTCCTGTCAAAGTTGGCCGCCATTGGCCTCATAACTCAGTTATCGCCATGTCTTGATATTCTCAATAATTATATTATTTCTCTTATTTTATGTTCTTTGTGTTACAATATGAAGGTTCTTTCTTTTTAATGGATGCAGATATGATTAAATACTGAATTGCATATATTCTCTCTCTATACATGGATTTTTTTTTTCATTTTGTTCATGTGGTTGTATTTTAACATTAAAGGTTCATAAATATATATATATATATATATATATATATATATATATATATATATATATATATAATTTCGCTTGAAAACCTGAATTTTTCTAAATCTCGATGATGAAATGTACTTCATCAAGCAATTGTGTCACCAAATCTAGTTACCCAATCGGTCTTCGCCTTCTGACCGAGATGCCTACCATGTTTTTCGAGGCACCTGGTGTAGCAAGTGACACATGACACTTGGTTGAATGGCTCTATTAGAGCCATGTGTCAAATGGAGAGGTTATTCAAACAAAGAGAGAAAATCTAAGGGATTGCCATGTGCCAAGCCCTTAGAGGAAAGAAATCCATGTTTTGGATAAGATAAGGAAAGAAAGACAATGAAAAAGGGACATGTGGCAAGGGTAGGTAGGAGGAGGTCTCCCACTTGAGCAAATTGAATCATTTCGGTGGGGAGAGGAAAATTGGAGGGAAAAAGAGAAAAAGAGAAAGAAGAGAAAATAGAGAGGAAGAAAATGAGGAGTGAGAAGCTCCAACTTCTCTCTAGATTCTACAGAGATCGGACAGTCGGTTTTCGTCGAAGCAAGAGACAAAGTTTGTCTACGCGACGAGAGCTTAGCGTGGGTATGAGAATCTGGGGTTTTCGCCAAACTCCGAGAGGTAGGGTTTTTTCTCCTACTCAGTTTAATTCCTGCTTAAGATCCATTTAAATGGCATGAGGTTTGGGGCTATGAATGGCCGTGCGGTTCAGCCCTAAAGTTTTAGGACTTAACACTATAATTTTTTAAGATCATTTAATACCCGGCCGATTTTGGGATCGCTGACAGCCTGAAACGAATTTACTGATTGTTTTCTACGTACTGGGATCAAATTGTGGATTGTTTGCAGTAGTCTAAACTCGACCACTGATCTGCTGGGGTAGTCCCAGACCACTTTTGACCGTT
This sequence comes from Tetrastigma voinierianum, assembly GCA_016808115.1. NCBI lineage: Eukaryota > Viridiplantae > Streptophyta > Magnoliopsida > Vitales > Vitaceae > Tetrastigma > Tetrastigma voinierianum. The sequence goes on from JAEQBH010000791.1 coordinate 471,067, forward strand.
ATCGTCAATGTGTGTGTTGTTTTTAAGTGTTGTTGCTAAAAAAATTTAATAACATGTTGGTTGTGTGAATTTATGTTGATATATGCTTATTTGAGATATTAGCATGAAATTTATGATGGATGTAAATTATATGTAGAAAATATAATTATTCATTAAATGACATCCCGCATTTCATGCACGAGGACATTGCTTGAAACAGGTGTGAATGCATGACATGGTTTTTGGAATAAATTAAATCAGAGGGTTGCCCAACAAAATATTTGTCTAAGTATGTCCACTAAATATTTTTGCAAGCAAAAGGTGAGGGGTTGGTGTAGAGGACCTGAAAAATGGGGTTTCATACGGATATTTGAGTAGGCATGCATAATTTACTTAGATGTGTATGTTTTCACTGCATGTGCACTTAGGAGGTGGGAGAGTTCCTGAAGAGAATTACCACTGGAATTGCTCACCTCAATATGGGAAAATATTTTAGGTAATCGAGGTAATAATTCCTGGGGATGAAACGCATCCGGGTATCTGAGTTGTGAAGAAAAAGGCCATATTTGGCTTTGTTTTGTATTTTGTAAATTTTGGGTAGAAAGCCCTCTCGTTTATGTAAAAAGAACAGAGTTGTAATTAAACTCAATTTGTATGATTAATGCGCAAGTGTTTTCCTGTGCCTATGCTGCCTTTGTAATAAAAAGGTTATTTTATGTTGAAATTAGGGTGTTTAGAAAAAAGGGAACTGGAGGTGCAGAAAAGACCGAGTGGGCTACTGCCCATTTTCGATTTTTTGTTGCGACAGAGATTTCTGGGTTCTTGTCGCGACAATGAGTGTAGTGTCGCAACAGGAGTTGGTCTGGGCAAGGCATTTTGGATTGCGACAAGGAATTCTAGGTCACGACAAAGCCTTTGGCTCAGGTCGCGATTACGGTCTTCAGTCGCAGTGGCTCCTAGGTCGGACAGGAGTTCGAAGGTCGCAACACGCTCGTGGCCCGTGGAGAGAATCTCTGTTGCGATAGGGGATTTTCGGGTCGTGATAGAGTTAGCCACGACGAGGGAGGAGACGCACGCCGGCTGAAGCGCACGCCAGCGCCACGCCGACGCCCGCCACGAGAAGGCATATTACATGCACGATAGGCGCGACAAGGAACTCTGTCGCAACAAACTTGTCCATTAGCAAAAAAAAAAAAAAAATGACCCTCGGGGATTTGGGGTGTCACATATATACTTCCTGGTTGTAAAATCCCCAATATTACTTCTTATGTTTAATACCGGAGCAATCTTCAAAAATAATAACTTGAAGGAAGACAAACCCGATGGGTCCGCTAGTGGCCTGGTTAAATACAATTCAAATTTCTGATCATGGGAGACAACCTGATTTCCATCTTTCTCCCTTCGTCGGGAACCGATGAGTTCAAGTCAAGTCAAGGAGTAGAATCGAGAAATGATTAATGGTCTTAATGCTTCAATCGAGAAGGTTCGATTTAGCTAGAGGGGATTTTATTAAACCACCCCACTAATCCGTGCAAACCCATCAGAATTCACTGTTGAATTCGAGTACCGGTCACGATATTGCTCCCCACTGACAATATCATTATGTGTCATAAATAAAATATATTATTTTGAGTGATTCGATTAAAAGAACTTTTGGCAATCCAATTTTAGAATTTGACTCTTCGTTGATTTTTGGCTTAATTTTGATAAAAATATCCCTCTTGTTTTTTTTACAAAAATATCCCTTATTTAAAGAGATAATGTAAATATATGAAATGAACAAAGACATTTTTATTTAAAATGAGTTATTTTTAAATAAAAAATATATGAAAAATTAGATTCATAAATTTAAGGTTGTTAGATGTCATTTAACCAATCATTCGTTTCTTTTTTCGTATTTTTATATTTTGAAGAAGGGCAGGCCCAACAACCAAACAAGATTTGGAGAATGTGGAGCATATGGGGATGATTCATGGCTAAAGCCTTGTGGAATTAATGCCTAATAAAAAACCTGATAAAAAAATTTCATCGTCTACCCCCTTTGGTTATTTGTATTTATTTCTCTTAATTTTATGTTCTTTGTGTTACAATACGAAAGGTCGATTAAATAATGAATTGCATATATTCATGCTTATATATCTCTTTATACATGGATTATTTTATCATGTTGTTCATGTGGTTGTACGTTCACATTAAAGCTTTCATATATATATATAGAGAAAGATATATATATATATATATAATAAAAGTTGATCAAGAGCCAAAATTAATAATACCATTGATCCCCAATCAAGTTGGTGTTGACTGAGCCTATTAATTAATTGTTTAAAAGAGGCAAAAACCCCTTAAAACTTGAGATTTGAAAGTTTACTTGATGGGCAATAAACCATGTAAGGCTTAGTTGGTTGCCATTCTCTCCTAACCTTCACATGCATTCTCTGAGGTCTTTACATACATACACGGGTGTTCTTTCCTCCGGTCTCTAGCAATTAAGCGCATCCACATGCAGATCTATTGCTTTTAGAATAACTTTGAAGGTCCTGCACCAAGAGATTAGTAAACCCTAAGGATGTGACATTAGTTTATCACGCATCTTGTTCATGTCAGATTAATTTATTAATTATGGACTAAGCATAATCATATTACAATTTTAATTGTATAATTGTGCATGTTAATTATGAGTCATTTATGGGATGGTTTAATATGTCAACTGGTGTGGGCCGAAGTGGTTCCGTCTTCTCTCTTGTTTTTGATGACCCAATTGGATGATCATTGTCCCCTTGTGCTCTATATATATATAAGTAAATAGAGTCCTTGAATTTCACAAGGGTTTGGTAGAACACACTTTGGAGAGAAGGAAAGAACTATATTCAACCCTAACCTTTTTTTTCATCCCTTGAACTGTGAGACTAATGATGATCAACAATTCTGATCCATACAGAGTATGTTTTATACTGCATGCAATTGATATGTTTCATTGTTTCAATAAAGTTATTATTTTGTATTATATTTATTAGGTCTTTTAATTTTTGATCAATTGTTTTTTGAATCAATAAATACTCTTTGATTTTACAAAATATTCTAGCAATTGGTATGAGCCATTTTCATTGACAGTAAAAATATCAAATTTTGATTTTCTATATTTATGGAATTTTTTCTTTTCCTATGTTTTCTGGGTTTTTATTTTCTGCATTCATCAACATAATCTCGTTTTCATTTTATGAACGCTTGGGTTTTTTATTTTCTTGGTGGAAAGTTTCCAATGTTTGGTGATATAAAAGACAAAATCACCATTTCATTCGGTTGAATCTCGATAAATCCTCAAGAATCTGGCATGAAAGTCTCCATATGTTCTAGTATAACATTCTCCCACTGGTGTGATGAAAGAGAAAAGTTAATATCAAGTGTCAGTATCATTGATGATTAGAATGATTGATTTGATAATCATCCATTGTCAATAATAATAATATTAATTTTTTTATTTTATTTTTTGACAATCAATACTCACTATCTCTTATCCTTATAATAATTTTTATTATTATTTTATATGATTGATAACGATATCTTCAGACTTTTTAATAGAAATAATCTTTTTATGATTCATTCATTTAATTCTCATGTATGGGAACCATCTTTTATGACAAATTGAATTTTTTTTTTTTAATTCTTTTCTTCCATTGATTGTTAGGAGGTTTCCAAGAAGGAAATATAATGAAATATTCTCTGATTTTGATTATTGTTTTCATGTTTTTGGGGATTTCTTATGCAGGTATTTTTTAAGCCAAATTTATGTTTTTTGCCCCCATTTTTTGTTTTCTAACCCATTAAACATTAAATTTGGTTATGGAACAAAAATCAAAATTTTACCCAATTTTGCAATCTTTTCACTAGTTGTTTACATATTGTTTTTGCAATTTATGTTTATGCTATTTGGGATTATTTATAGCATAATGTTGTGAATAAAATCATTTTCTTGTACTTGGGTAAAATTGAGAAATATTGAATGCTTAAAGAACTTACCTCTCGTGAGTTTGAGCATGTTGAAGATTTTCTGGAATTGATGCTGCAACTGTAATTTATCCCGTCTTGTGCATCAATTTCGCTAAGGTTCATATTGATAGTGAAGTTTTCCTATCGATAACTTGATTATTTGGTAGGATGCTTAGTTTGGTGAAGAGATTTCCTTAAGTGTCATGAATCACACAATTTTACTACCCTATCAGTGGGAAATTGACACATTTGGTTATGACGACTGGTGAACTGCTCTTACCTATGTATGAGTTTTTTTGTATTTCATAAACACTAGCATTTGGTGACCACTTTTGTGGGTCATTTGGTAAGCCAAAGAATGGAGCAATTTGCATGTCTTTGTTTTACATGTATTTTTGACATTGCTCTCTTGTTTATTCTCCAGCTTTGAGCTTTCCTCGGTTCTCTTCCATCACGAAACTTAATGGGACTAATTACAAGAAATGGGTTAAATATCTCATGATGAATTTGACAATTTTGAAACTAAACTTGACCTTGAAAGTTGAAGCTCCTTCAAAACCCATTGTTGAAGTTCTGCAAATGAAAAAAAGTTCTATGAGGACTGGGAGTATTCTAATTGTTGTCGTTTGATGATCATGGAGAATCATATGGAGGAACCTATTTATGCAAGCATTCTCAAGATTGAGAATGCAAAAGAGTTCTTGAATGCTATTAGCAAGAAATATACAAAGTTTTCAAAGAATAAGAAAAATGAGTTATCTGATAATCATTAGGTGAATGTTTGTTTTGGATCCAATGTCATTGAGTGTGTCATCTTATACTTGGTGGTTGATTCGTGCCACAATAGGTGTACCGGAATCAACAATATTTATATCCTAAAATTCCTCCTACTTCCGTAGCAAAGCTACTGCAGTATAGTGGTTCTAGGGTCGAACTTAGGGCCGGGATGGGTTTTCTTAGCACAAATGATTTACAATGAAGGCCAAAATGGCGAATTTATTTTGGATTATGGGATTTTGGTAAAAACAGTGGAGATGGATAGTTGCAGGCTGAAAATAAAATGAAGAAAAATAAGAAAAAGAACTCCTTGAGCTTGTTGGGCTCTTGGTTTTGAGGGTCTGGCGGCGAGAGGTCCCTCCAAAATTCATTTCTACGCGGTAGGAGGATGACTATAGTCATTGCAGACGGATCCTTCATTTGGCTATAAAAACCGAACCCTAATAATTGTTCCTTTTGAAAGATGGCATTTCATAATCATTTATGGTCCCCAGCAGTGAAAATCTTTCCTCTTGGATCTACCCTACAGTGACTCATAAGAGACAACTAATCGAATATCAGTGGATCCAGCAATAAGCATCCACTAAACCCAAAAGGATTGCCAAGTACTGGTCATTCAGGGCATAACAAGGGATTTAAACCTAGTGTGAGAAGCAGGGACATAAATAACAACAAGTAAATAGATTAAAAGCAGGACCAACGAGTTTACCTTAAGAAATCAAAGCCAGTAGCCCTCATCTTCAAGGATTAACGGGTTTTAGCCGCTCATCCTCCAAGTTGTCATCCTTGGAGGGTGTTTGGCAACCAAGAAAGGGAGAGAAAATGAGAGAAACTAGAGGAAAATGAAAAGAAGCAGGAACTGCTGAAAGGTTCCCGCCTATTTTATTAATGAGCAAAAGTTGTTTTGATTACAGTGCATGAGCTTATATACTGCCCCAACCAAGCAAAATTACAAAAAGAACCAAAATCAAAAGCTATTATAAGGGATAAAATGGGAAGAAACAAAAAATTGTAACAAAAAGGCAAAAGCATGAAACAGCAGAAGAGGTGAATAGTGCAGGAGACATGAACAGTGTTGCATGATGGAAATTTTGCAAGATGAACAGTGCAACCTGCAAAAATTTTCCTGCATCTCCAATCTCTTGACATTTTCTGCTCTTCTTTCCTTCTGGTCTCTGATCTGCAATGCTGAGTTTGACTTGAATTCTTCGTGCTTGGATTGACTCAACAATTTTGGCATAAATAGCTTGTAAGAATTGCAAAATATGCCACAAAATGCGATCAGTGGCATAGCCGGGACCTTAATGTGCCAATTGGGTTAAATATGCTGATTAGTACACAAAAAGTACTCAAAACCTGCAATAAACATGGTTCAAAATAGCACTTTTTGAGCACTAATCACACCCCCCAACCTACACATTGCTAGACCCTTAGCAATGGAAGAAAGAAAGAAAGAGAGATAGAGCATACAAATCAAAATCAAAATTATGTTCACAAAAATTATATTTCAAAAAGGTTGTGAATGTTAATGCCTAGCATGATGAGAATCACTAAAACCCTTGCTAATAACTGCTCTCGAGAGAATGAATTCATTAAATTTGAGTATCAAAGAGCCTCCTTCTTGGTGAATCAACGAGACACAAAACCTAAGTGTTTGTTTGATTAGTTCTTAACAATACTTCTTTGACAGCTCTCCCAACCAAACTCTTTGCCTTACACTTAGGACACTAACCAACCTAAGTAGATCGGGGACCCACTCTTATTCCACAACTCTTTTTTGTGTTGTAGGGTGCAATCTTGAGGAATCAGCCTCACCAAAGTCCATGTAGCAGGGATCGCGATGACTTCCAACTTGATTAAGGCTTAGGGCGCAAGTCATAAGGATCTTTCGACCACACTAACTCTTGAGTTTCACCTGGACTTGAATGATTTCGAAAACTCCAGCACACAACACTAAACCTCTTCCCATCCACCCATGTAGCGAGCACTAAGTCGGTGACTCCCAACCAGTTGGCTTAGGGCACTGGGCTTTAAAGGTTTTCACCATATACCTCTCGGACCGTGCTCGGGTTTCAAGGCAAAGAGTCGCGACTTTTCTATTCTCTTTTTCTTTTTCTTTTTCTTTTTCCTTTTTTTTTGGAAGACACATTGGCCTTCTATTCGTGGGGGTCCTTAACCTATTAAAGGTGGTCAACGAAACTAGGATAGGTTTTGCAAAGTTTAGGAGGTTAGGCAGTTTTTCAGCCTATTGTTGAAGCGGTGGAGTGTGTGGTTAGTTAACGATTGGAAGAAAAAGTTGAAGAGCAAGAGTTCAGCTTAGATCATCCACTCAACCAGGCATGGAACCAATCTAACATCAATAGAATTGGACAATGTTTCAATTTTTCAAACCGCAGGCTAGGAAAAACACAAAAAAAATGGGTGCAATTTTTTAATTGAAAAAGTAAGCTGTATAGTATAACAACTTTACAAAAAGGAAAACCAGCAAGCCACTGAACATCACAAAATGGTCTTGCTCAAAATAGTAACAAAAACATAAATAAATGCCACTTACTTCGCTAACTCTCCCCTGACCGATGTCACATTGTCCGCGTGGAACTAGTTGAAAGTTAGAAGGAAGGGCTACCTCCTTGATGAAATGTACTTGTTTTTGGATAGGATACTTCGTAATCTTTCCATTGACACCTTATTCACTTCGTTTGGGCTTCAAATAAACAAGTTAGGAGAAGAAAAGAGAGGAAAAAAGTGACCAGTTTGAGCATTTTGAAAATTACACCTGCATAATAAATTCAAAACTGTTCATTCTAGCTATATTTGGATTCTACACTCTCTAATCTTTCCAACGGTGCCGCGCCCTAAAAAGAATTCGAATAGAAAAAGTTATAAAGCGAGAAACAAAGTAGGTTTGAAATTAGAGGCAGGGTGCGAAAATTTCGAGTACCAAACTTTTTATTTATTTATTTATTTATTATTAATTTTTTTTAAGACAAATATATATATATATATATATATATATATATATATATATATATATATATATATATATATATATATATATATGAACAGTGCACATAGATGAACAGTGCAACCTGCGAAAATTTACGACCTACGAGAAAAAGTGCATAGTGAGAATTTCTGAAATTTGCCTTCTACGCAAAAACCTACGAAAATAAACACAAGAAATTTTTTTAAAAAAATTGCAAAAAAATTTGAAAATTAAGCTAAAAGCAAAGATTAACTAAAAATTAAAGAAAATCTAAAGAGAAAAATTAAAGAAATCAAAATAAAATAACATAAAGTAAAAAGAATGAAAACAAAAAGTGGGGGAGATTGTGCTCCCCCGACCGATCTCGAAGCGCTGGAGGCTGGCACGGAATTGGTGGAGCTTGCAGAAATACCAAGGTCCAGGTGCTTCATGTTTGAACCAGCACCCGAACCATCCACTATGCCATGCAGTGTGAGCAGCTGCAAGTGTCTTTGATGTAGTGGCAAATATTTGTACAGTGACTATTTCTTGAAATATTGCCACGAGACGGTGCGAGATGGGGTGGCTTGTATGGTGGTGTTTCGGGGGTTCGAGTGTCTTTGTGGTCTTGAGTGAGATATACCTTTGAGTCAATGAGGGCGGGGAGTAGGTGTGTTCTGGTGTTCTTCCACTGCCTTCCTCGGTCAACAAGGGAAGAATTTCTTCTTCTCTCCTCCATGGCCTATAAACAACACATGATTCAGGAGCTTCTACTGGTTCCTCTTTCAATTCCTCCTGAAGCTGCAGTTGAGCCTGTTCACCCAAAATAGTTTCAGTCAAGCACTCTTCCTCCATATTCTCCTCCTCTTGATGTGAGATGGATTACTGCAGGTTGTCAAATTCCTGATCAATTTCGCTCTGGAACACATCCAATTCCTTGTTTAGGGAGCTCTCTACTGTGTTAGTTTCCTGATTGGCTGGACGATCAACGCCTGCTCTCTATGTAGAATTATCCACTAGTTTGCTCCAAGTTTCAGTGTGCTGCTCAGGCGAAGATGTCAACTGTGGTGGTTGTGGTGGCTGAGGATTTGGGCATAATATGGAGAAGCAGGAGGTGCATAAGTTGGGAACTTTGCCAGAGTCTTGCTATAAATCCATTGGTCACTATAGTCCCTCATTGGACCTATATGGGTTGGATTTCTCTCCACCCAGTTCTTGATTCTTCCATGGAAGGTTTCTGTAATCCCTAATTGACATGTATGCCCTAGGGTTTCTCTCCACTTAATACTCACTGTATTGCTCTCCCTCTTCCATTTGGTCAGTATTCAAATTTAGTCCAGGTTCCTGTGGAAAATTGACTTTGATCAACCTACCCTCTAGATTTCTAATCCGCTGGAAATTCTTGTAGTAAAAACAGGGCAAACACCCAACAACCAAGAAACAATCCTGCCTAAAAGGTTAGGGTTACCTAAAAAAAATAAATTGTGAACTAAAACTAAGAAGACTAACAATAAAGTATATACAGGAAAAAAATTTCACCACGACTTGTGATGAGGATCACAAGTGTTCATCAGGTCATCATTTGCACTTAGGCACCATCCCCGGCAACGACACCATTTCATTCGTGCCACAATAGGTGTACCGGAATCAACAATATTTATATCTAAAATTTCTCAAGCGTAAGTAGCAAATCTACTACTTGATATAGCGGTTAGGAGTCGAACTCATGGATGGGTTTTCTTCACACAAATGATTTATAGTGAAGGCCAAAATGGTGAATTTATTTTGGATTATGGGATTTTGGTAAAAACAGTGGAGTTGGATAGTTGCAGGCTGAAAATAAAATGAAGAAAAATAAGAAAAAGAACTCCTTGACATTTGGGCTAGTTTGAGGTCCTGGCGCGTGAGAGGTCCTCGGGTTCATTTCCTTGCGTTGGGGAGAATGACCTATAGTCATTTCCCGAACCGGATCTTCATTATTTCTCATCTCGAACCCCTAATAATTGTTATTTTGAAAGATGGCATTTAATAATCGACATGGTCCCCGCGGTGAAAATCTTTCCTCTTGGATCTACCTACGGTGACTCATGAAACAGTGCAAAGATATGGTGGATCTAGCAATGGCATCCAGACCCAAAAAGATTGCCAAGTACTGGTCAATCAGGGCATATACAAGGGATTTAAACCTAGTGTGAGAAGCAGGGACATAAATAACAACAAATGCATGCGTTAAAAACAGAGGACCAACAGTTTACCTTAAATCCAAAGCCCAGTAGCCCTCATCTTCAAGGATTAAGGGGTTTTAGCTGCTCATCCTCCAAGTTGTCATCCTTGGAGGGTGTTTGGCAACCAAGAAAGGGAGAGAAAATGAGAGAAAGTGGAGGAAAATGAAAAGAAATGGGAGGCTGAAAGGTTCCCTTTATTTTATTAATGAGTAAAGTTGTTTTGATTCTGATGCGGAGTTTATATCTTTGCTTGACCAAACAAAATTACAAAGGCTAAAATCCAAAAAAGCTATTACAAGGGATAAAATGGGAAGAAACAAAAAATTGTAACAAAAAGGAAAAAGCATGAAACAGCAGGAGAGGTGAATAGTGCAGGAGACATGAACAGTGCTGCAGAATAGAAATTTCGCAGGATGAACAGTGCAACTTGCGAAAATTTCGCAGGCTGTGAAAATTTTCCAGCATCTCCAATTTCTTGACATTTTCTACTATTCTTTCCTTCTGGTCTCTGATCTGTAATGCTGAGTTTGACTTGAATTCTTCGTGCTTGGATTGACTCAACAATTTTGGCATAAATAGCTTGTAAGAACTGCAAAATTTGCCACAAAGAAATGCAATGATGGCATGGCAGGACATAAAAAAAGTTCAATTGGGTTAAAATATGCTAATTAGTACACAAAAAGTACTCAAAACCTGTAAACAGTTGAAATACTTTTTTGAACATGTCAGTCGATTGTTATTGTTGCTACCATTACGCAATTCTATACGGTGATGATGATGAAGAATCAACTAGTTGAGAGCAGTACATGTACATAGGAGATGATACAAGAGTCCAAGTTTATTTTTTGGGAGTTGTTAGATTGCAACTTAGTAAAGAATTTTTATTTTTTTTTTGGAATTGCAGGATGTGGCATACATACGGATAGACTTGGATATAGTTTTCTTTTTGGATCTTGAAAAGTTAAATTGTACCAAGATTCACTATTGATTGGCACTTGAGTACTTTGTGGAAATCTTTATATATTAGTGTTGTTTGCTTTGCCTTTTGTTTCTACTACCCGTGCTGTTAATATACAACCGAGCATTTGAGATTGATTGAAAAGTCTTCCTATTCTTTAAACCAGCGTTTCTGGATCATATTTCCAGACAGGGAATTGAGAGATTAATTAAGGATGAGATTCTTCCAGATCTTGATTTCTCAAATTTTTATACTTGTTTAGATTGCATCAAGGATAAATTAACCACAAAGGTTGATAGATTCACCGAGTTTCTTGGGGTTATTCATAAAAATATTTGTGGGTCATTCACTCATCTTGATATGGGTGGCCATAAATATTTCATCACATTCATTGATGATTATTCCCGTTATGGTTTTGTCAAACTCATTCGTGAGAAGTCTGACTCTTTGGAGGCTTTCAAAGAAAAAGTTGAGCTCCAACAAGGGAAGAAGATCAAAGTGGTTCATTCTTACAAAGGCTGTGAGTATTATGGTAGATATGATGAGATGGGACACAACCTTGGACCATTTACGAGAGCCTGTAGAATGTGTCATTGGCCTTTCAGTATACAATGCAAATTGCTCCTCAACATAATTAGATTGCAGAGAGGAGGAATCACATGCTTCTTGATATGGTGCGATGTATGCTTATTAATTCCTCAGTACTTGATTTCTTGTGGGGTGAAGCTTTGAAAACTACAACTTATATTTTGAACCAAGTGCCTAGTAAGTCTGTTCCTAAGACTCTGTATGAGCTATGGTCACAGAAGAAGCCTAGTCTTTGTCACTTCCATGTTTGGAACACTTGGTGGAATTGAGACCGTCTGACCTGATCGAAACTTGATCGAAAGAGCATCAATGGGTACTTTATTGGTTGTGTGTGGGATTAAGGGTTCTAGGTTTTATTGCGAAATCGCGTTACAGGTGATTGAGATTAGATTGAGTGTTTATTTATTTTAAGGATAATGCGGAGTACGACGAGGGCGAGAGAAATTGTGTTCAAGAACACGGGTTTTTATTCTTATTACTATTTAGCTCTCTGCAATCTGCCTATTCTTTGTTTGACGTAGGTAGCCACTACTAATGTTGAACCAATTGAGGATGTAGATCCATTAGCCCCAGATGTAGTCATGGATATACCTTTAAGGGGGTTAGAGAGGCCGCGAGGGCCCGCAATTTCAGATGACTACATTGTTTACTTGTAGGAGCATGAGTATGATGTGGGTGGTGTATCAGATCCAACTACCTACAAAGAAGCCATTGTTAGTCCTCAATCAAACTTTTAGATCGATGCAATGAAAGATGAGATAACTTCCAAGTCATAGAATAAAGTGTGGAGCTTGGTAGATTTTCCAGATGGATGTAGACCTATTAGGTGCAAATGGGTATTGAAGACCAAGTGCGATGCCAAGGGATAGAGTAAGAGATATGAAGATTAGAGGCTAAAGGGTTCACAGTCCCGATGATAAGGTATTAATTTTAAGAAACCTTCTCTCATATTCAGACTCTCTGTATTAAATAATGATGTTTGGACAGGTGGATGCAGGATGTGAGGATGGCTTTCTTGAATGGAGACTTGAGTTGAGGATGTTTATGTCTCAACCTATTAGCTTTTGAGGAAGTTAGTAAGGAACACATGGTTTGTAAAACTCCATAAATCCATTTATGGTTTTAAAGAAAGGATTCTAGGCGGTGGTATCTCAAGTTTGATGAAGTTGTCACTGCTAATGGTTTTAAGGAGAACATCGTCGATCAATGCATATATATGAAGGTCAGTGGGAGAAAATACATATTCTTGGTTTTATATGTTGACGATATTTTCTCACAGCCAATGATATTGACCTATTGGTCGAGACAAAGCAGTTATTGTTTAGCCATTTTGATATGAAAGATCTTGGGAAAGTATCTTATGTCTTGGGCATATGGATACTTCACGATAGACCTAATAACATTCTAATATTGTCTTGACAGACGTATATTGAACGCATTATGAAAAGGTTCAATATGCAATCATGTTCTTCTGATAAAGCACTAATTGTAAAGGGTGATAGATTTTCAAATGGTCAATGTCCTCATAATGATATTGAGAGAGATCGAATGAAAGCAATCCCTTATTCTTGATTGTAGTGCGGCTGATGTATTCTGGTATGCGGACCTAATATTTACTTTTGTTGTCGGCGTGTTGGGTAGGCATTTGAGTGATCCTGGTCAAAGCCACTAGAAATTTTTGAGGTATCTTCAAGGTACCAAGAATTTCATGTTGACATATCGGCGTATCGACACTCTTGAGGTGGTTGGTTTTAGCGATTCCGGTTACGCAGGATGTGTGGATGATAAAAAGTCCACTTCTGGTTATTTCTTTATGATGGTTGAAGGAGTTGTTTTGTGGAAAAGTGTCAAGCAAACACTTACAACTTCTTCTACTATGGAGGCAAAGTATGTGGAATGTTATGAGGCTACTTGTCATGCAATATGGTTACGAAACTTTATTTTAACTTTGGAGGTTGTTCACTCCATTTCTAGACTGCTAAAATTGTTCTATGATAATTCCGCAACTATATATTTCTCTATGAACACTAGGAGCACTTCTCGCTCCAAGCACATTGATGTAAAGTTCTTTTTTGTTAAATAGAAAGTTGCATAGTCCCTCATTTCAATTGAGCACACGCCTACAACTAGCATGTTGGCAGACCCACTAACGAGGCTTACTGTTGTGTTTCAAACGAGAGTCACCCACATGGGATTGTTATGAGCTGATCCTTTGTTTTAGTGGAAGTTTTGTCTTTTCATGTATTTTGTAAGGAAAGCTCATGTTTTTTAATTATCACATGCGCATTTAGACATTTTTCATTATCTTATGATTTTGTGTCATTTTGACCAGATGAATGACAAAATGATGTTTTCTTATTGGACAATACTATTGTCATTGATACTTATAGATTGTAGTGCATGATTAGCCATACGATTTATGCATCACCGATTATTATTAATTGTGCATTATTGGTTATGGCTATGTAAGTCTTTTGTGGAAGCCTTTGAGTTTTGATTTTGTTTAGTAGCGTCTGATTATGTACAATTTATATATCCTCTTTGGTATGTTAAGTGTATATGATTAGTTATGACTATGTAAAATCTATTGAAAGAATTTGAGTTATGATTATCTTTGTCGATAGGAAAATGTTAGTTAATTTATTAATTATGGACTAAGCATATCATATTACAATTTTAATTGTATAATTGTGCATGTTAATTGTGGCATTTATGGAATGGTTTAATATTAACTAGCTATGGAGCTCGTGGTTCTATCTTCTACATTGCTTTTGTAAAGCTCATTAGACAAAGCCCAATTGTTCCTTGTGCTCTCATATATATAAGTAAATGAAACAAGATTTTAGGGTTTGAGTAGAACAGCTTTGGGGGAAAAGGAAAGAACCATCTTGACCCTATCGTTTTTTCATTCAGCTACGATTTGGAGACTAATGTGCTTGACAATTCGGGATCCTTGCCAGGTATGTTTTCTACCCGGTACGAATTTATATGCTTCATTGTTTCAATAAAGTTATTATTCTGTAATGTATTTATTGGGTTTTTTTATTGATCAATTGTTTTTTAGATCAATAAATACTCTTGATTTTACAAAATATTCTAGCAGTTCAATCATGATCCAAGCTTCCTCTTTACATTGATCCCTTCGATTGGTATTGAGCCTTGATTAGAGCAGTGTGTGATACTTAGAATCCTTTATTTTTGCTTGTATATTTGATGCAGACAGATATATGACACATAGGTTCACCATGGCACCATGTTATTTATATTTTTGTATGAATAAATGGTTTTGTTTTGGCCTTAATCCATGGCAGAGTTTGATAGTATTTTTTTTTTTTAGATGTAACTTGGAGGATAATCAAAAGATTATGTATTCCTCCTTGATTTATTTATTTGGATAATTTTATGTAAATTCGGATTTATTGGATAAGTATGTAATAAGTACCCAAAGAAGAACAGTTGCATGTTATTGTTCTTGTTTCATCACGATTGAAGCCTTGGTTTGACAAAGCGAAGACCGTCTATGTAGAGGACATAGAAGAGGGTTAGTTGGAGGAATAGGGTCGTCAAAAGATCCCAGGCATCGCCTACATACCTTGAGGTGGTGATACTCATGTGGCTCATGAGCCACGGCTTTTGAGACCGCATGGGAGGTGTTTCCTGCTTCAAGTGGGGCCAAATTTGAGTAGGCGGTCCCTCTGTAAGTAGTCCCCATTTGTGGCCGATCAGGAGTTCTGTCAGGTGCTTTGGAGATGATTTTAGTTCTAGATTCAAATTCTATGAGGGCATGTGCACCCATGGATTTAGACGAAATTTGACTAGTAGGACCTTGTTTGCGTTGTTCTACCCCTCTGAAAGATTTGGTATTCTGATTCAGACCTGATGAATAATTTAGTTTATGACTTCACACAGTAGTGGACATGTGCCACATCGGATTACGAGCAAACTTTGACTAGTTGGTTCATCATGTAGTGATCTACCTTTCTATCAAACTCGTGATGGTCAGGTTATGTACAGGAGTTTGACGAAGCGATTTTGATGTAACATGAAGGGGACAAGTTATTATGTATTTGGACTTAAAACCTGGCCAATTCTAATAACCAGCGTAAATTTTCAGACTTAATGGAAATATGGATTACGGGGCGGACAATAAGGATTGGGCTTCTTATTTCATTCAGAACTATATTTTCTTTTCTGAAATAGACCCTTACATTCTTTGCCTATATTTGTTTTACATAGATATAACAAGTGATGTATGTCTTTCATGCCGTTTAGAATAGGTGGTGTCATATAATTTCACCATTTGATATATACATATTGCATAATAGTTTTTTTGGATAATATTGTTATGGAAAATCTAGTTGAATTAATGTATGCCACATCCCACATGATAACTGGAAGAACTGCTTGACACTATATAGTATGAATCTCTGACCAGATTAGAAATATGGTTTAGATAGATATATCGGTACTTAGTTTTACGGATATATTGGACGTATCATGGAATATATTGGTAGATATTTTTACATGAATATCGATATATCGGAAATTAACCAAGTACTTTGGAAATTCATGGAAATACTTTCTAAAAGTATAAAATTGATATTGTAATCAAATATACTCTTTGAAATTACATTAATTGAGCTTTTAAATGAAAAATGAAGATCGATGGCTCCATTGCAGCATTTTTGATGGAGGGATCCCATCTTAGTAAAGACAATACTCATACCAAGACATGGTATTATGATAATGTAGTTATAGGATGAACATACCATGCATAAAATGTCTTAGAAACTTATATCCGACTTCTGGAGAGAAAGCAGATGAAGTCGAGGTTCATCCACATATCAAGTTCAAATATTAACTAACATGAAAACATGATTTATTAATATATCGTGCTAAATTAAGCTAATTTAAAATATAAGAAAACTATATAATATATACCCAATATTAACTAATATATAACTTGATTTCAAATAACTAGCATGAAATGTTAATTTATTAATATTTTATTACTAAATTATAATTTAAATATGAAAGTATCATATAAAGCTATCCATAAAGCAATGCCACAAAAAAGAAAAAAAAAATTGGGTAAAATGAAAATTGGATATGAGTAAGAAGAATTTGATCAAATGGAATGATTTAAATTATTTATAGATTATTTTTTTTGGTAAAAGTAATTAGTTTGATGGTAAAAAAATCTTTGTATTACTTTAATTATGATGATTGGATTTAATTTTTCTTTGTCGACCCATTAAATCTTTTAAGCTGTTGGGATTAATCCAGCAGTTGGATCAAGTCGGATTCAAATTTGATTGTTTGGATACATCTCCAGTATATCACGATATATCTTCGATACTTTATCGAAGAATTTAACTAACGGCGTGCGTGTGCCCTGAGCCGATATTCCAGCGATATCGTGAGTGCGATCTGCGATATACTCGCTAATATTCTTGATTTTTCTCGATTTTTTGCTCAATCGATTATCGATGGTTGATATGTTTCAAACCTTCTTTGGAGTATATCAGAATATATCGAATATTTTAAACCTTTACTCGACTAGTAGACAAGTTTTAAAGTAGTGTATTGCCCTTAGACTAGAAAGCGAGACCGATATCTACGTAGTTTACGAGTCATTACAAATGGTATCAAAGTTGATCCTCGACCCCGATGTGGATGTCCGTTCCATTTAGCCTCATAGGTGTTTTATCATTTGGTTACTGCTTGATCTCATGAGACCTGGCGAGGACATTGTGTCTGCATGAGGTGTTTTTCACATCCCATCGGATAGGCGCTTCCTAGCACTATATAAGTATGGGTTTTTCTCAACCTAGTATACGCGTTTTAAAGTGGTGAGGGGCTACTTGGAGTGAGCGAATGATATGTCACGTGGTTGGGCCGAGTCGTTACACATTGAATAGGTGCAGGTTAAAATTAATTTAATTAATTTGAAACCTATGGACTCCATTAAGGATCCAATAATAAAATGATTATGTGATGCCCTGACGGATAAACATGATCGGATTTTATGGGATTGGATATAAAATAATTTCAAATTTTTAATGAAGTTGTAGCTGTGGTGTGCCAACTATTAAAGATAATTTTAAAATTAAGTGTGGATTATCTACATTCATTCTTATTAACATAAATTTCTATCTTCTAATATTATTACTTAAAACCCGATTAGTCAATGTAAAAATATTATGAATGTGTGATGATTAAAAATTAAATCAATTAATTTGAAACCTACAGCATGCTCATTAAAGTCGATAATAAAATGGTTGTAAGTTGATGCCCCAACGGATAAACATGACCTGATTTTATTGGATTGGATCTAAAATAATTTCAAATTTTTAATGAGGTTGTACGATCCAATGTCGACAATTGTGAAACCCTGGAAAATCAAGATTTCTAAGGAAGGGTAAAATGGTAAAATTCGATCAAAATCCGGATTTTTTTTTTAGATCTTGGATGACGAAACGGACTTCACCGTTGGAATCGTCTCGTGAAATCTAACTACCACGGCGAATTTCGTTAAATTCCGAGACAGTCGGAATTTCACGTTTTTAAAGGCACGGAGAGTAGTGCGGGGCACTTGGCATTGGGTGGCTTGAAGATGAGACACGATGTCGGCGTGAGCAAATTACAAGCCAAATGAAGCTCAAGTATGGGCTATAGGTGACATGTGGCACCATGTCATTGGATGGAAATCCATGGTAGATGGATAAGAGGATAAGGGAAATCCTAGGAGCCAATGAAAATTTGACATGTGACAAGTGAGGGGACAAGCTCTTAGCCCATCTAGGACCAAACAATGGGATGGGAGAAAAGAAAAGAGAAGAAAAGAAAAAGGAATAAAAATGAGTTGAGATAGGAGCTCACTTCTCTCCACAGAATTTCGACAATCGGACATACGGTTTTGAGTGGAGCAAGAGGAATAGTTGACCTCATGGCGAGGCCGCGCCAGGCCAGGAGTTGGGGAGTTTGACAAACTCCGAGGTAGGGGTTTTCACCTCTTGGTTTAATCCTTGTTTAAGGACCATTCAAATGGCTTGGGTTGTGAGGTCGTGAGTGGTAGGTGTGAACCGTTCGAGACTTTGGGACGGTGTCGCTGAGATTTCGGAATTTGTTCACGGATAGTCAGGGACTAATTTGTGGGACTAAGTAATTGTCCTTGTGTGCCATTTTTATGTGTTAGAGTTAAAATGAATGAAGGTGTGGTTTTCTTGCCCTAAGGGGAATGTTTGGTTGTGTTTTGAACCATGGGAAGCTGCCATATTGTGGTAGTACACATTAACCGGACTTTAGAACTTATTTTTTGGTAGGAAATAAAGGGATTTTGGTAGTGAGTCCTTCAGGTAAATTGTAGCTAAGTCAGGTAACTTGAATTTAGGCTTTTGAATTTCTCAAATAGGACCTCGGTAGCCCCTGAGTTATGGTCGTTTACCACGAACGGTCTGAGTGGAAGGGTTGTCGGTGGGTTCGCCGGTAGGTTCACCAGATGGTCGCCTCGGGTCAGCCCGGCCGGGTTCACCGGTAGGTCACCTAAGCAGGGTCTGCCCAGCGGGGGTCGCAACTGGGTCACCCCTGGCAGATTACACTCAGTGGAGTTCACCGGATGGATTTGTCAGGCTAGGATCTGCGTGACCTCAACCGGGAAGGACATAACTTCTTCGTCCGAACTCCGATTTGGGTGTTCTTGGACTCTATGGAAATCCCATTGAGTCAAGTTTCCAGATGGATGCCTTAGGAGGGAAGTGGGTTTTAGAGCCGGCCGGAAAGTGGCGTTCGGGCAAGTAAGGTAGGCTGCTCGGGTAAGACTGCTTAGTCGTGTGTGACCTCCAACTTCGGAAGATCATAACTTATTTGTTTGAACTCCGATTCGAGTGTTCTTGGACCCTGCAAATCCCATTGGAGTGCAGTAGGATTTCCAGCGGTTGCGCCCAGGGGCAGTGGGCATCGAAGCTGGCCGGAAAGGGGCGTTCGGTCAAGTAAGGTAGGCTGCGAGGGTTAAATTTGTAGTTATGTGTGACCTCCGGCTGGAGGTCATGCTTTGTAATCCGGAACTCCGATTCGGGTGTTCTTAGACTTTATGGAAATCCCATTGAGTCAAGTTTCCATTTGGATGCTTGAGGAGGGCAGTGGATGTCGGAGCCGGCCGAAAAGGGGCGTTCAGGAAAGTAAGGTAGGCTGCCCGGGTAAGACTGTCTAGTCATGTGTGACCTCCAACTTTGGAAGGTCATAACTTCTTCGTCCGAATTCTGATTCGGGAGTTCTTAGACTCTATAGAAATCCCATTGATTCAGGCTTCTATCTGGATGCCTTTGGAGGGCAGTGGGTTCTGGAGCCATCCGGAAAGGAGCGCTCGGGTAGGTAAGGTAGGCTAGCAAGGTAAGGCTGCCTAGTCATGTGTGACCTCCAACTTCGGAAGGTCATAACCTCTTCGTCCAAATTCCGATTTGGGTGTTCTTGGACTCTATGGAAAGCCCATTGAGTCAAGCTTCCAGATGGATGCCTTTGGAGGGCAGTGGGTGCTGGAGCCGGCCGGAAAGGGGCGTTCGGGTAGGTAAGGTAGGCTAGCCGTAAGGCTGCCTAGTATGTGTGACCTCCAACTCTGGCTATCATAACTTCTTCGTCCGACCGACAGGTTCTGGACTCTATGGAAATCCCATTGAGTCAATATTCCATCTGTATGCATATGGAGGGAATTGGGTACTGGATATGTCCGGAAAGGGGTGTTTGGGAAGGTAAGGTAGGCTAGCCGTGTAAGACTGCCTAGTCATGTGTGACCTCCAACTTCAAGGTCATAACTTCTTCGTCCGAATTCCGATTCGGGTGTTCTTGGACTCTATGGAAAGCCCATTGAGTCAAGATTCCAGCCGTATGTGTATAGAGGGAATTGGGTACTGGATCTGGCCGTAAAAGGGAGTTCGAATAGGTAAGATAGGCTAGTCGGGTAAGGCTACCTAGTCATGTGTGACCTCCAACTTCGGAAGGTCATAACTTCTTCGTCCGAATTCCGATTCGAGTGTTCTTGGACTATACGGAAATCCCATTGAGTCAAGATTCCAGATAGGTGCCTGTGGAGGGCATTGGGTGATCATAACCTTGCTGTAACTGATGTTTTGCACAAAGTGTGCATGTTGCTTGGTTGTGTCAAAGTGAATAGTCGGGTTTTAACATGACCATCGTATTTGGCACATGTGGCAAGTCACAGGCTGTTATATGTAGGGACAGTTTGAACTGGAAACTGAAAGTTTCTAGGTTTTATGGTTGTTTTATGTTGCATGGATGATTGGAACCAAACTTGTTCATGATTGTGAAGGGCCTGAGGTTCCCATTGATTTGTGGGTCCAAGATTTGCGGACTACAGGTGTTGCGACTTGTGAATAACATGCAAGGTAGAATATGACATGTGTTAATGTATGTTGTATGATGTATTAACATGGATTGTGCATGGAAGAGAATTATATGTATCAATTATAATTATCCATGGTATGTTGATGTTGCTCGTTAATATATATATATGCATGCTTGATACATTAACATGAATTGCTTGGAAATGGCATATTGCATTCCATATGCACCGGGGCACCCTAGGAAATTAGGTGTGAGTGCATGGCATGAAAGAAAAGAAAAATGGAAAAATGATTGTGAAAGGAATTTCAAGGGAAGATTTTCCGAAGAATTGCCTTGGAGAGTGGTCCAACTGTTCATCTCGGAGGCTGACCTATGACTGTTTCGGAAAAATGATCCAGCAATTCGCCTCGGAGGGTAGTCCAATATATTTACCGAAACTCGGTATGAGGTTTTCAAGAACAAAAATCTTTTGTTTTGAAAACAGTCTTTTCTCACATTTGGCTTAGGCATGTGTGAGGGAGTTAGTGAGGGCTTGAGAAGTGGGAAAGGGTGAGTCGCATTCTCGTCCATATCATGTAGACATTTGAGTAGGAACATATATGTTTTGCTTGAATGTTTGGTGTGTCATTGCTTGTGTACTTAGGTGGGGAGTAACCCATGTAGGAAAATTTCACTACTGGGCATTGATTAGTGCCCAAAATGTGCTATTTTGATCCCTATGTTTAATAGGTTTTGAGCACATTTTGTGTACTAATTGTTATAATTAACCCGATTGACATGTTCGGGTCCTATGGTACTACTGATCATATTTTGTGGATAATTTTGCAGTTTTTGCAAGCTTTTAATGCCAAGTTTGTCGAGTCATTCAAAGCATGAAGAATTCTGGTCGGACTTAGCATTGCTGCATCAAAATCAGAAGAAATAAAGATCAGAAAAAGGAAAAGAAATAAAAATACATGAATCGATGAGTACAGCTAGGAGCAAGTGGGAACAAAGAGTCAATGGAACAAAGACGTACAGGATGTAGCATGGAACAGTGAATTTCGCTATGGCATAGCGAAATTTTCGAGAATCCCAATAAATTCTCGCTTTATGCCATATTTCAGCTATGATAGAATACTCGCTTATGATAGCGATTTTTCGCTATCATAGCGAATTTTCGCTATCATAGCGAAAATCACTGTGTGCAAAATTTTCTGCTTTTGTTTTTTTTTATCCAAACGACTTCGTTTTTGGTTTTTCTCATTTCTACCCTCACTGTAATTATTCTAGTTAGGTTATTTTGGTATTTCACATGTTTGTAAGGCTATATAAGCCATCAGAAACACTATTGACATCTAAGTTTTAGTTGGAAGGAAATATACGGCCCCCTGCTTTGGCTCATTTTATCTCTTCTTTTCCCTTTCTCTCCCTTCTTGGCTGCCAAACACCCTCTGGCTAGATGACAACTTGGAGGATGAGCTGCTAAACCACTTCCCTCCCTGAAGGAAAAGGCCGCTCGGGGTAGGATTCGAAGGTCGCCTGGTTCCCCGTTTTTCATGCAAAGAGTTTTGACATTTTGGTTCCCAAATTTTTAACTCTAGGTTTAAAGCTCTTTGGTGTACTTTCTTTGGCCAATACTTGGCAAGCTTTTAGGGTTTAGTGTATTCTTAACTTTAGATACACTGATATCCATTAGTTTCCCTTTACGAGCCACTGAGGTAGGTTAAGGGGTTATATTTTCACTTTTGATGCGTCCTCTTTGATCAATACTTGGTAATCTTTTAGAGTTCAGTGGATGCTTATTATTAGATCCACTAAGATTCATTAGTTGCCCTTTACGAGTCATTGTAGGATGGGTCAAGCAAGTATAGGATCTTCACTCGTAGAACCATAAATGCTAAATAAATGCTTTCATCAAAAGGAAATTATTAGTGGTTTAGTTTTTAAAGTTAAATGAAGATTCAAGCCCGGGAGGATGACTATATGTCATCCTCCCCAACGCTGAAATGAACCCGGGACTCCCTCGGTTAGCCTAGGATCTTAAACCCAGTGGCCCAATGCTTCAAGGAGTTCTTTTTATATTTTATTTCGCCTTATTTTCAGTTTGCAAACCATCAACTCCCCTGTTTTTACCCAAACCTTAAAATCCAAATCGAATTCACCATTTTTGACTTCACTCAAATCATTTGTATGAAGAAAACCCATCATTGTGTTCGACCCTAGACCGCTATACTGCAGTAGCTTGACTACGGCAGTAGGAGGAAAATTAGGATATAAATTTTGTTGATTCCGGATCACTCTACTGTGGCACGAATCAGGCATTGCTCACCCTATCGTGGGATCCCCCTTTTCAGGTACAGGACAGGTACAAGTAGACGACGCTCCTTAAAGGCCGAGATTATGGGACGCATTTGGGACCGTAGAGGCGAAGAAATGGCCAAACTGGCCTTATTTATGTATTTTGTAAATTCTAGAAAGACGATCCAGTTTTTTCGTGTAAATTGCAATTAAATAAAATTATAAATTAACTTCTTTTTGTAAAAAAAATATACATTTTTGTGAGTATGGATGTATGGGCCAATGTGGCCATTTTACTCATGTGGCAGTCTCATGATATGAGACACAAGACTCCGCGTTGATGGTGGTCAACTGATTCGAATTAGGCGCTACAACAAATACTGATATTAAAGATAATTTTGGAATTAAATTAATTGTTATTACATTCAATTTTAGTAACATTAATAATCCTCCCAACAAGACTCGTTAGCGCATTACAGCCCAAAGTTGATTGAAACAAAGTTTTAATTGATACATGTCTATGTTATTTAAGAAAGTTTTAGATCTAATTTCCCATGGGTAGTGACTTGTTGGTACATGTCTAGGAAAGTCCTGTAACGAGTGCGGTAAGAGCCTAAGGTAAGGAGTTTTTTTAGAGGAACCACTATGATCCCACGACTTACTTGGGGAGCTAACTTGGTAGGACACTTTCCGTATCATGTTCAAAATATTAGTCTGTTATAACTATCTTGCCTAACGTAAGTGTTTATAATGGAAACTAGGATATTGTTGCAATAAATAAACCTACCCATTATTATATTACAAGATTACATGCTTTTGTTTATTTTAGAAAATGACATCCTTTAATACTCTAGTTACAATTTTGAGTCAAAAACCAGTGGATGGAAGTAATTACGACCTATGGAAAACTAATCTTTACATTGTCCTTGTTTTTGAGAGAATCAAATTTATTACCACAACCTTAGAAACCTTAGGAGCCCACTGCTAATGCTTTGAAGGAAAATAAGAAGCAATCTGCAGATTGGCAAGAGGAAAATATGACACTTCGCTCTATATTTCCTTGCCAAGATTGCGTAACATTTACTAAGTAAATAAATGATCTCGGGAGCATGCGTTTGACATGGTTCAAACTCTTAGATTGTTAAGAGTAGCAAGCATTTCATACAAGCAGCCATAAGGGCACTAATGAACACTTGCATAATGGGAGGAAATGTGTGATACCACTATCTAAAGATGATGGGGCACATCAGTACTACGGAAGTGATGGATAGTCTAAATGTTGCTGAGGTTTGTTTAGTGGAGAAATACAATGATAAATGGATAATTGATTCAAGAGCCACTAACCACGTTTGCTACTCCTTTGAATGGTTCAAACAAAGTAGACCACTCAATAAAGGACAAAAATGCTTGAAATTGGGAAACGGGGAATATGTCTCTGTAATGGCAGTAGGACTTGAAGGGACCCAACCCGAGTTTCCTTCCTAACCCTGGGACCCTCCCAAGACTTACCTGGGATTCGAAAAACAAGCCTTTCATTTCAAGCTTCAACCTTAAAGTGAATCCATGAGCAAAACTCATTTATACAAATACGCTTCCATTAAAATCTTATGAATCATGGTGGGAAATTTTTTTTTTTTTTTTTTTAAAGACAAACCCTTTTATAGAAAATCGGCGTAGTTTCCTTCGCTTTTTCTGACATGTCCCAATTTACAACATCTGTAATAAAACAATTTAATTTACTCCACATCCAACAATGAGACATCAAGTCCACCACAAACCAATTTCAAATCAAACTTTAAAATCATTTTCTAAACACTATAGATATATAAACAATCTTTTAAAACTTATATACATTACAAAATAAAGGTTGAACAAGTAGTTATTTACAACGAAAACTATACTTTGTTTAAAAAGGTGGTCGTCACGTGAGGCGGAGTGTCACCGGTCTCGAGGATGTTCCGAATCGCACGTCGCCCCTCGCACCAAAACATTTTATAAAACATTGAAAAAGCGGTGAGCGAAAAGGAGCTCAGTGAGAGTACAGTTCATAGGAAAATAATGTTTCCAATAGTTCAAATACTATGTGTAAAACATTTGTATAGATATCTCATTTCCATAAACATTTACTTTGCATTCTTTTCCTTTCTATTCAAATACAACGTATAAAACAATTTCGGGCAAATGATATCCTTTCCATAAACATTTGCTTACTTTCTTTCCGATATATATCACAATGTAAACAATTATATAAAATATTATCCTTTCCATAAACATTTGCTTTACTTTCTTTCCATATATATCAACACAATGTGTAAAACACCATAAACATATCCTTTCCATAAACATTTGCTTTACTTTCTTTTCCACATAGATCAAATACAATGTGTAAATCAGTTAGAAACATTTTTCAATATACTTTCTTTCCTTTTGAATCCTATTGGCCATATCCAATGGAACTCGTGATACCATTAACTGTTCATTGGTCCATGAAAGAACCTCAGAAGCTTGATCTGCTTGATAGCCCGAAAAGAACCTCCGATAAATTGCCATACCGTTAACCTGATGACATGAAAGAACCTCACGAGGAAATAGTCTCTTCACGATCAACGATGGTCAAAAAGGAACCTCCGATAAATCGTACCATTCTTTTTAAATACCATTGCACTATGGAAAAATCCGCATTATCACGTTGGTAAACTTTCGTACTTTACCGTGTATGGTATCTCCTCTTCCCTTCCCTCTAAAAAAAATCCTAACCCTTTCCCATGTACCATGCTGCGCGTAAAATTACTTTAGTCAACTTCCCTTTAACCTTTATCTTTTAGCAACATAGGGTAACCCATGGATTCAAAACATTTTCAAATAAACATGTATATATAAAATATACATTCATAAACATTCATTTCATATGAAAATCATAAATCATGCTTTACTTAAACTGCTCGACCATAATCATTTTATATTTTCTCAACATAATTTAAAGTCAAGAAAACCCACATTTTTTTCATTTGAACATTTATAGTATAGATATGAAAACATATACATTGACAAACATTAATATATATATATATATATATTTTCATAAGCATATACATTTTCCCTCACCTTAGTTATTTAAGCCATTTTTCCTCCTTTAAAAACTTTCCACCTTTGTCCTTAATCGCTTCCTCCTATAAGGCACATTATCCATAAAATCCATTTACAGTACATACCTTAATCTTGTTCATTTAGACCATTAACTATACTATACTTTCCGGCCCTTAATCATTTAATCACTTCAATTGGTTAAAATCAATTGAATAACATCTTTTGTTCTTATATGATTATCTTATTCTAACTCATGGCAATTACTACCCATCTGATGGGCCTGACATGCCATGAAATGGTCATACCAAAACCCGGTTATTCACTATTCATTTACGTATTTACTATTCATTTACGTATATTACTATTCATTTATATATTTACTATTCATAGCACTATGCACTATGCATTATTTACTATATACTATTCACTATTACTATTCACTATTCATTATTCACTATTCACTATTCATACGTATTTATATGTATTCACTATTTTATACGTATTCATACGTATTCACTATTTGACGCGGAAATCCGACGAAATCCCTTGATTTCGGTACCCACGCGTAGCTCTCGTCGCGTAGAGTAACTTTGACTCTTGGTCCGAAAAATTCCGACCATTAGAACGTCGTAGATCTGAGAAAAACTAAAAACTAGGTTTTTTCCGAATTTTTACCTGAATTCTAGGTGAAATCCAGTGTTTTTGGTTCCCACGCGTAGCCCTCGTCGCGTAGAGCACTTTTCGTGTTTATTTCTATTAATCAAATGATCGAAACTTCGGGAATCGAAGAAAGAAGATTTGAAAATAAAAATTAAAAACCTTACTGTCTCTCACTGTCTCTCGTGAATAACTTATTCAATTGCTTTTTGTTTTGTTTGATTTTCTTTTTTTTATTTTTTATTTATTAAAAGTGGGACCCACATGTCCCCTTTTGCCCTTCTCGGTCCGTTTCAGTCCTGAAACAATTTATTTCGTCCCGATTTCAGTTCCATCTATCTTAAATGGAAATTCTTTAAATATTTGATATTTTGGGATTTTCTTCAAAATTTCATTTAAGGGTCCTTTCGTGCCCATCGCCTCGAATTTCGTGAAAATCAAGTGTCTCGAATTCAACGAAATTTGGTGAGTAGCTACTAGATTTCGAGAAGAATTCAGCGGTGAAGTCGTTTAGGTCATCCGAGGATCTGAAATTTCAGATTTTTCTATGGCAAATTACCGTTTCTGTCTGTTTTTCGAGGAAAAGATTGAATTTTCACTCTTTAACATAATTTCGTTTTCATCTATTTCAACTTCTTTGTACTCAATACATTATTATGAACATTTTTTTTCCAAGGCTTGTTTTTCGAAAATTACTATTCATTTGATTGTTTCTAGTCAAATACCTAACTGATCGAAAACAAAATTTACTATTCATATGAACTGTAAATTCAGGGTCTTACAGGACTAGTGGAGTTATGTTCTTAAAACTTTACATTTATCATACCATTTATTTATCATACCGTTTATTTATTCCAGATTTCAAGAGGAATTTGATTTTTGTTAGTTATTTAGTTGTTTAGTTTAATTCCTCAATTTTGATAAAGAGTAATAATTCTTTGATTCTCTCAGAATTATTGATGAATGGTCTATATTTTTAAATCCTTTGTCCTATAGTATTAATAATATTGAATCTGATGTTGACAGCTCACATAACATAAGAAGAGGAAAATGCTTTAAATAATTTCTTTATAACACTTGCAGTTGGTGCGCATTACAAATCTATTCTACATTTGATTAAAAAGTAGATTTTAAATTCCTTGATCTTTGAACCTATACCAATATATGAATCATGTTTGGAAGGTAAAATGACAAAGAGGCACTTCACGGGGCCAAAGGAAATCGTGTTACTAAGTATTAGGATTGGTACACACTGATGTGTGTGGACCAATAAGTGTTCAAGCCAAAGGTGTGTATGAGTATTTCATCACCTTTACTGATGGCTACTCGAGATGTAGATATGTTTGCACAAATGCGCCCTGAGTTTGAAGCTTTTGAAAAGTGTCGAAATAAGGCTAATGTGGAAAGGAATGGAGTGTCTATATCAAGCGGCTTATTCTGCCAAGATGGTGAATACCTATGGGAGTTCAGTCTTACTTGGATAAAAGAGGATAATTTCTCAATTATCATCTCCTATAACACTCCATCAAAATGGAGTCTCTAAAAGGAGAAACATAACCCTTTTAGAGATAGTGAAGTCGATGCTTTGTTACTCATCATTACCTAAATCGTTTTAGGGATATGCCTTAGAAATAATTGTTTACATACTAAATTTGGTTCCATCTAAATCGTTTTAGGGATATGCCTTAGAAATAATTGTTTACATACTAAACTTGGTTCCATCTAAATCTATTTCAAAGACACCCACAGAGTTATGGAAGACGCAGGCTTGATTTTAATCATATTGATTTAGGAATTGCCTCGTATTTCTTAACATAAATCACAGAATTGGAATCTCGTACAAAATGTATATGTTTATTAGCTATCCTAAAGAGAACAAGTTAGAATATTTTACCGTCAAAGGAAAAGGGTAATAGTGAGCACTCACACCACTTTCTTAGAAGAGGATTATATGAACAATTTAAACTTGGCTGCTTGTAGACTGTGAAACTTGACTCGGTTCGAGATCCACAAGAAACTCGTAGTTTCCACCCCCGTTTCCTGTTGTTGTTCAAAGAGGGGAATATGTACAACATGTTCTCGAAGGTGAATAAACACAGGAAACAACTTAAGACCAAATTCAAGAAACTCAAGAATAAGAAAACAATGAAGAGATTGGAAATCTACCTGAACCACAAAACTTGAATCCTCTTGTGCATGTACAAAAACCAATGCAGTAAACTTATAGTGTGAGGATAATACATAAACCTACAAGGCATGCCTTGTTAGGAAAGATGTATCAAGTCACCACATACGAATAAGCATTAAAGGATGTTGATGTGCAAGAGTGGAAAAGAAAGGAAGTGTGTTTGTGAGATGGAATCTATGGGTTCAAACTCAGTATGGTCTCTTGTAGAGGCTCCTAGAGGGTATAACCCATTTGAAGCAAGTTGATTTATAAGATAAATAGCCTTAATTAGTAAACCATGTGTGGATGTTGATGTGTAAGAGTGGGAAAGGCCAATGGATTGTGAGATGGAATATGTGGGTTCAAACTTAGTATGGTCTCTTATAGAAGCTCGTGAGGTAAAACCCATTAGAGCAAGTTGATCTACAAGAAAAGAGTCACAGTAAATACATGTGTGCATAAAGATTCAAGGTATAGTGATAATCTTATATTCTTTATTAAATGACATCATGTTAATGTGGAAATAATGTGAAAATGTTGTTAGACATAAGAGGTTACTGAAATAGCATTTTGATATATGAGAGACAGGTCAAACTAACTATATTCTAAGAATCAAACTTTTATGAGATCAAGCATAAGGTGTTGCTTTGTCCCAAGATTCGTAGTATTTAGTTTTAGCATAGAGAATTCTAATAGGGGATTTACGCCGCTAAGCAGTAAGAATTCATCTTTCTAAGGGACAATCACATAAAAATCTTGAAGATAAAGACCTCATGAATGAGAAACTTTATGCTTCGACTGTAGGTAGTCTCGTGCATGCCATGTTATGCATTAGGCAAGACATTTTCTATTAAGTCAACCTGTCAGATCAAAGAGAATTACTGGCGTGTGGCTTATATACTCAAGTATCTAAAGAGGAACAAGGAATCATATATTAGTGTATTCAGTATAAGTCTTGCGAATACTTGGTTATCTAATTGTTCAAGAGGATATTGACTCTGGTAAAATTGCATATAAGGAGACCTTGCAGACCTTTTACTAGATTATTTTAGTGTGTGTTTGAGGCTTTGTAAATTGTATGGGTCTTAGAAATTGTCCATGCTTGCTTTAAGTAAGTGAATTTTCTACATTATGCTCTGGGAGGAAAGACTAAATGTAATTGCTTTTTGATGGTATAAATTTCTTAGAAATTCTTATACACCGTTGTTTTAGGTATAAGGTCAGTTAATTATGCAGTATATGATCATATGGAGTGCGTCACATAGAAAACATGGTCATAGGTTCTCATAATTAATGGTGTCTCTATAGTTGATAAATAAAAAAATTTGAGCACTTTATTTAGACTGTAATATTCTATAAAATAATTTGTCTTGGTTATTGTAGAATATTAGAGTGAGTTAGTTGTATGCACTTTGAGAGGGTCAAGAGCAATTTAATTAAAGGTAATATTCTATGAAAATGAATCAAATCTCAGACAATATTAGTTATGCTATTTTCATGTCTAAATATATTATAAACAAGTAGTTAAGTAATTATCATTGTTGATTTATCAATAGTAGGGTGTCCTTTTAGACCAATACCTTGATGATTTTGAGATAATAATCATTTGACTACTAGAGTTTATAAGGATATGCAAATGGAATTTAGTAAATATCCTCTTAATATGTTTAGTCTCGATCCAAATTAAGAAATGATAAGTTAAGAGAATAAATAATTAATCGATTGAAAAAAAGTCTTGCTATTAATTATCGATATTTTACAAAGGAAATATACATTTCATATGTATATTATTAATTTTGGAGTTCACATATGAGCTTTTAGTGGAATAGCACCGAATAAGAACATAGTTCCAAACATACGAGGCAAGTGGGAGGTGGTGGTTATACTCAAGAAAAATATGAGCCATTATTCGAGCCAAAATTAATAAAATGGATGTGGATCCCAAACTAACTAATTAGTGACAAAACCCATTAATTAATTGCTTAAGAGGTAAGAAACTCAATAAGGTAGGAGTTTGGTTACTTGATAGGCAAGAAACCTTATAAGGCAGGGATTGGTTGCTTGTCAGAAAAGTAACCCTATAAAGTTAGGATTTTGAGTCCATAAATAAACCCATCTCCCTAGGACCTTTACACACATTCTCCCGAGGGTCTTTACACACATACACAGGTGTTCTCTCCTTTGGTCTCTGGCAATTAGGTGCACTCACATGTAGATCTCTTGCTACTAGAATAATTTCGAAGGTCCCGTGTCAAAAGGTTAGTAAACCCTAAAAATAATGAAATTAGTTTATCGCACATCTTGTTCAATCATGATCCAAGATTATATATATATATATATATATATATATATATATATATATATATATGCTATATATATATATATATATATATATATATATATATATATATATTGGACTAAACATTCAAATGAGTGAATCTTAAAAGAGTAGGGTGACTAGCTACCTCTTGTTTCTCTCATTTTTCAAGTACTCTTTTGATTCCCATTAATTTTTGTATAAGCCTCATGATTATTATAGTAGCAAAAATGCATCCACGCAATGTAGCCAATATGATACTACTTTTCCGATTTTGATGCTAAAAAATGCATGAAAAAAAAAATGAAGATTCTAAAAAATGTTGATCATGCACGAATAAGTGAATATTTTGTATTCCTTATTGTTTGAAGTTGACACAAAGTGTAACGCGCAAAGATCGTCAAATGACAAATATCCAAGAAAAGTCTCAATTAAGAAACCTTAATTACAATCTCAAAGAGATTTAGCAATAATTGCTAGGTTTTTACTATTTAATAAAATAATAATTTCACACAAAGATAGAATGACTAAATATTTATAGAGGCTCAAAGGAATCCTTGCTAATACTTATTAGTTTCATGCTAAACAAAACTAGAATACCTTTATTGGATAAAAAAGTAGTGTCCTAGTACACAAATAAAACTATTAAAGATAAATACTCTTAATTAACATAATTAATGAGGGTGTAAATATTAAAGACTCTTGGTGGTAAAATAATTAATGGGATTAAATCATCATTAAAGACTCTTAATTAATTAAAATAATTAATATGAATCCTCATCATTAAAGACTCTTAATTGTTCAAATAATTAATAGGTGCCTCATCATTCTCCCTTAGAACGTGCCGAGTTATTTTTGGAATTACCCAAAGACTCATATCTGGCTGGAACATGGTAAGATCAACAGCATTAGTGTAGAAATCTCTGTCCATTTTGCAGTCGATCGCATAAACATTGTTGTTGATCTTCTTAACAATTCTGTATGGTCAATACTTTCTTTGTTGAAGCTTGATATGATCACATCTTGTCTTGGATATTCATTTTCACCCATCACTAAAGAGGTTCGATCTGATGATAGCCGCCCTCGGGTCAATCTTGCTAAACACAATTGCTCATGCTCCTAAATCTCATTGTTCTCTTTAGGGCGCGTCTGTAGTGGGAGATTAGGAAGGCTAGTACGGGGACTCCGTCAAGTGATGTTGAGATATCATAAAAGAGCAATTCATTGGTGTATCATCAGCCAAAACATCATGAAATTAGATCCAGCAGTTCATACGCCCTCCTGATGAAATTTTATTCGCTGATTGGCACCATCATATTTTCCTTTACAATCATTACATGAATCTCTAGGGTATCTTTACATTCTTTGACAAAATCATTAATCTATGTGTTTTAGTGAGAAAATTCTTCTATCCACTTTAACGCTTTAGTTTGATTTCGTTTCATAGGTAATAAAGTACTCTTATACCTCTTTCACAGAGTTGATATGTATTCTTCCTACACAGATGTACCAAGCATCAACATCAAAATTTCAAGGCCCTCCCCGAAATAAATATTACATGTATCCATATCAGCAATATCATAATAAACCTCATCAGTATTTGTCAATGAAGGTACCTTACAGCTATTGCACAGTGAATGTCATCTAGCTATTTATCCCATACAATTGTGTAAGGATGTAGAGTGCTTTTCAAGGTCATTATGATTTTGAACTACAATTACGCGATAATGTTCTCTTGTCTGCCCAGTAATGGTCAATTCAGAGTTTTGTTCCTTCCATAGTACATTTGGTGTGAAAAAACTTGTGGCATTGTGTATCATCTCCATGCTTTTGTGACAACATAAGTTTCCTTACAACACGTGTACACCTCATGTCCAAAATCATTCCCATCGTCCTTATCGTCGGTCGCAAGCACCTCATTGTCATGTTTCTTCTTATCACTTTTCCTGACATTAGCGACTTTCTCTTGGAACACTCATTAGATCGATGCCCAGGTTCATTACATCGAAAACACTTGGAAGGACTAGGCTTTGCATAAGGATTATTATTTTATTTTTTTAGGAGGATATGTATTGTTGTCTTGATCGTTGCCTCCAACTGCAGCTTTAATCGATCCATTGTTGTTTTGCAGACGATTGATTGTAGTTAGGCACCTTGTGGCTACTTGCCTCTTTCAATCGTTATTTGTTTGTTGTCACCCCCACCATATCGCCTCGAATTTTTAGTTCGATTCTTTTCTTAATACATCAATTCAGCCTTCAAATCTAAGTTTCTCACCTCTTGCACACTCAAAACCACATGCACCCTAATTTTATCATGAATGTAGCCCGTGACCACCTAAATACGGATGCCTGTGATTATCTTTGGCGGTGATTGCGGGCTGCAATCATAAATTCGGAGGTGTACTCATTCCACAATCTCGTCCTTACGAACATCATTGATTCAATAAGTTGTTCATGTTCCTTGAACACCTCTCATGAAATTCACACAGTTGTCAACTGACTTCTATCATTTGTTGTTGGTGCGAAGTTGGCGTTCTCCCATTCTTTGATTTCTCTCTGAGCAAGCTGTTAATCCACTGATCTTAGTCTTGGGTTATAACATCTCACTAGCACCAATATTAGCCATCAATTGAAAGAAACCCGCTCATATACCACTTGACGCAATGTGTAACCCGAGAAGATCATGGCAAATCTCAAGCAAAAGTCTCAATTAAAGAGCCATAAATACAGTCTCGAAGAGTCATCAAATATTTAACAGGTTTTGACTATTGAATAAAATAATAATTGCTTACAAAAGATAGAGATGACTGAAGTATTTATATAGGCTTAAAAGGTATCCTTGCTAACGAGTCTTGTACAAGCAAGAAAACTGAAATACACGATGGATAGAAAAGTAATTGTCATAATTAATCAAATAAACAATTAAATTATAAATACTCTTAATTAAAATAATTAATAAGAGTCACATCATTAAAGACTCTTAATTAATTATAATAATTAATATAGTCATCTGTCGTAAGACTCTCAATTAGTCCATCAGTTAATGGTGACCTCGTCAAAGTGGAGGACCTCATTCTTTATTGCTTGTGATTTCTTTCCTTTAGAAATTTTCGTGTGTAATTCTTGAAGAAAGAGTTCTTTCGTATGTATGGGTTGCCTAATGCTTTGTTGATTTTGAACACATATAGATAGGAAAGCTGTATATTAGGTTTTTAGGTGCATGTAAGTTCGGTTGAATCCAACTTGTTAGTTGACGATTGTCACTTCTCATAGTCCTTATTTTGGTAAATTAAAAATTGAATTGCACCATGGATCTTTAATTAAATGGACCATTCTCGATGGTTAAAGTATGATATTCTATATTAAAAATAAATCTTATAAACTTGAACTTTTAGGAGTTTAACAGTTAGACCAACGTTTGACATAAGATCATGAGTTCAGTTATAAAATGAACTTCATTAAAAAGCATGTGTTTGATCTATTCAAGCATGTGAAATTTAATCAAGCATGATGTTACATGCATGATAAGATGATTTTGCAATGAAAAAACTTCAAGAAAATGAGTGATTATTGACATATATTATACATTACAAGAAAAATGGTGATTGTTGACATATATTATCTTGACTTATAAAAAGTATGTGATATTGTTCATTTTAAGTGAAATTATAACATATAAAACTCTTTACCAATAATAACATATATAAAATTTACTAAATTCTTCCTGAAAAACCAGTATCTGGCTCAATAGTTCTATTATGTCTGTTGTAAGTCGAAAAATTCTCTAGATCTCGGATAGCATGGATCATGTGTGAGTTCATCTCATGAAATCTGATCTGTAGTCGAATTCGTTGAGTTCTAAATGTCGAATTTCTGTGTTCGAGCAGATGTTAAAATCGTAGGAAGTGACACCCAGCATGGTGTGGTGCCATGTGGCACTAGAAGGACATGGCATCTAGGGAATCGAAGTGTCATGTATGTATTATGCATGGGAGGATAGATGGCGCCTGATGGAGCGTGGGTGACATGGTATGGAATAGATGCTAGGTGTCAAAATGGTTTTAGAGGGAATTCTCCACCAAGACTAGATCAGTTCAGTGGAATAGGGGAGAAAGGAAAGAAGAAGAGGGAAGAAAAGAGAAAGGAAGAGGGAGGAAAAGAGAAAGGAAGAAAGAAGAAAAGAGAGCAGAAAGGAAAGGAGAGAAAAAATAGAAAGAAAAGAGGAGAAAGAAAAGAAAGGAAAGGAAGAGGAGGGAAGTCGATTTTCTCTTGGTTTTTCCGGCCCGATCTAGCAAGGATAGTCCGCGTCGAAGGGTTGAAGTACGCACTGGTATTCTTTTCCTAGTATGAGTTACTCTTGTCTAGGAGCCGTCCCAATAGCGTGGGTCAACTTTTAACAGTGGGGCACATTTCATGTGATTTTGAACTAAGTGTGATGCGTTTTTGGCTTGTATTCGGCTGAACTTTGGCACTGGTCTGAGACAGTTGAGTATCTAGCATTTAGGATCGAACAGGAAGAATCTAGAATGTGTGTATGTTGTTTCTCTAAGTTGGAAGCGAAAAATTCAGTTTGCATGTTGGTTGTAGTTTGAATAACATAAGTTTTTGTGAAAAATGATGTTAGTAATAAGCCTACTATTTTTATTTTTCACGAGAAATTTGGAAAATATGAGGAAATGGAAAATGAGTTGTGTTGCTGAAAATATGAACTGAAAATAGGTTGTGTTACTAGAAAATATGAACTAGAAAATAGGTTGTGTTCTTTAGAAAATGTATGGAAGCTGGAGAATAGGTTGTGTTCTTTGGAAAATCAGAATTTGGAGCTTGGGTTGTTAATGTCTTAGGTTTTTCTTGGGTTGAGAGTGAAAAATCCAATTGCATGTTGATTGCTTGATGAATAACATGCTGATGTATGTGTGTTTGAAATATGAATCACAGTTATGTGGTAGGAATTACATGGGTAAGATGTGGTTGCCCTTTGATGATTGGTATGAAGCATGATTTTAAATATTCCATGCTAAGTTCCTTTATGCATGTAATATGTAAACCATGCAATAGCATGCATTGCATGTGCCGCGGTATCGTGTGAATCGGTGTGAGTGCATGAAATGGCTTTTGAACAAGCGGATTTTATCGGAGGGTTCGTACCTTGATAATTCTCGAGAAGCATGTCCACTAGAAATTATATGGAGGGTTGCCCAACAATATATCTCGAGCATGTCTACTAAAACTATATTTCGGAGGGTTGTGAATATATATTTGATATCAATTTCATCTGACATTGAGTTTAAAAAATCTTTTGTTTTGAAAAAAATAGATTTCATACATGGTAAATACATGTGTGAGGGAGTCGGTGAGGACTCGGACATGGGGCATGACATGTAGACATTCATGTAGAAACATGCATATTTTTATTGAATGTGTGTGGATGTGTGAACATGGGATTGCATGTGCACTTAGATGGGAGTGGCCTTATGGAGATTTTCTCTGTGGGCGTGCTCCTGATCGTGGACCACTGCCTCAGTCTGAGAAGAATGTTTGTCGAATATGAGTACGAAGAAGGCAGATTTGTGTGTGAAGTAATTTTTGTAAATATATTAGAATAATCTACTTAATATATTTTGGCATGTAAAAGAATGTAAAATAAGCATTTGTGTATTTGTAAGGAAAAATATACAAGGTTTCATATGTATATGTAATAAAAAGGTTGTTTTATCTTGAATTGATATGGAAAAAAGCCCAGGTTGGGCGTCATAACTTGATATCGAGCTAGGTATCGATTACCTGAGCTTGTTGGGCGTGGGTTTAGGACACCTAGTTATGGTATAGAGCTTGGGTATTCGATTACTTGTAGCTCGATGTTTGGTACAAGCATCACTGCTTGACACGACATTGTGTGCATTGATTTTTTTGTGTTCTAATATGTTCCATGGGAGATGTATTGTGTTTGTGAATTATGCATGATAGAACATATATAGAGAACACTAGGGTTAGTGAACATAACCTTAGGGGTTCGGAAAACAAATGAGCCTGATAACGTAGGGATGGTTATTTATTAGTGTTTGGCATTATGCACTACTAATGTGATAAGTGAAAAGAGATAATTTGAAATTGCTATCTTAACGTGGCGAGTGGAGAAATTCGAGGGCTGGGACGGGGAGTGGGTCACCCAGGCGATGGCCAGGCCACTAGTCGACTGCGCGGTCAAGGAGGGTCGAGTGACCTCCAAAGATTTGGAGCGCATCATCCTACATTCAGAGGGGGAGGGGACCCGGTAGTGGTTAACCATTAGTTCCGGTAGGTAAAGAGAGTTTTGGAGGCTATGGAGATTACCTCTGATGTGACACGGATTCGTCTGGCGACATTTCAGCTAGAGGGTGAATCCCAGGTATGGTGGGATTAGGTGAAAACCTCTAGATATTGGGAGGCCATGACATAGGTAGATTTTTGAGAGCTCTTTATGTGTAAGGTTTTCTCGGCATCTGCAAGGCATGCAAAAGCCCGGGAGTTCCTTGAGTTGAAGCAGTATATTTTGCTGCTTTCAATCGTGGCTAAAGCTCCTTGAATTAGCATGTTTAGGATGACATGTGGCCCTGAGACATAATGTGCGAGGTGAGGAAGTTGAGGATGGTCAAGGATGATTCCATCTGGGGCAAGATGCGTAGTTCCTCCTGCATGTCTGGTTCTATGGTCAAGGCGGCTATGTGCATGAAGAGATAGAGAGTGCAAGATTATCAGGATGCGGTGTAGTGGCGAGAGAAGGAGGTTCTTTTTCTAGTTGGGGGAAAAGTGAAGGCTTCCGGTTCTGAGGTTTTCGAGGGGATAGGTACAATTTGTAAGGGACGAGGCCATATTGAGACTCCCTAACTGTGGGTGGAGTGACATGTTTTCATTACCTGGCTGGACATATGGAGCGAGTTACTCTGAGAGGCGGGGATCCCAAGACTATGGGACACCTGGTCAAGTTGTGAGTGGGGACATGCCTGGGCGTAGTATGTTC
Organism: Tetrastigma voinierianum; assembly: GCA_016808115.1. Taxonomy (NCBI): domain Eukaryota; kingdom Viridiplantae; phylum Streptophyta; class Magnoliopsida; order Vitales; family Vitaceae; genus Tetrastigma; species Tetrastigma voinierianum. The sequence continues at coordinate 509,419 of JAEQBH010000791.1, forward strand.
CTCCTTACTGCAAATGCAGACGAGAGCAATTATCCAAGCTCAAGTGCTATAAGCTCTTGGCTTGTGCGGGCGAAAGAGGCAAGACCATGGGTCGGCGAGGAGGTGGGGGGCCTGACGACCTTTCAAGGACCTTGGGGTGTGCTGCGCCGTAGCACCTCACCAGGTGAGCACGAGGATCAGTCCGGTTATCTGGTATGTTTGTTATCTAAGCCTATGGGCAAGGATGTTGGCTTCGATGCATCGCGTTCATTCATTACCACACATCATAATGTGGGGAAAGTTCAGGCTTAGAGGTTGAGACAGTGGAAAATCGTTGTGCATGAGTTCTCCTCTCGAGACCAAAGATGAGTGTCTGTGATATGTGGCAGTGAGTTAGAGATCTCAGAATCTACTCACAATGGACCTAAGTCCATAAAATAATGCCCGAGTTTACAGTATTATTCTCGACATGGTGAGTTGATGGCACATCGAGTTGTCGTCGAATTGCGATCGTGGCGATTCTTTGCCTACGAGATTAATTGTGTTTGTGTTTCAGGGGATAACACGGTGCTTTACAGTCAGTGTATGACTCCGGATATGCGGACAATTGAGAGTTAGCTAGCAAGCCTTACCGCAGAATGGTGGAGCGGGATGTGATACCTGGGTGATCTGATACGAGGATGTTTTTTTCGGATGAGCTGGATTACCTCACGAGGTTGGAACTGCATTGAGTTACACCCTGGTCGTCACCTTTCATGTCCCCATAGGATGGCGCGATTGAGTGCATAGACACAAGGTCCGGATACATGAATTATTGGACAGGGTTTCATTAGGCAGAGCACTAATTAGCATCAATTTGAATCTGAATCCAACAAAATTTATACCTAATACATCTGCTAACTTGTCTGGCTATTTGTTATAGTGACTCTAGGATCGTTCACTGGGATGGGTTTTCTTCGTAGAAATGATTGATAGGGAGGCTCAAACTGGTGATTTCCTTTCGGATTTTGGGTTTTCATAAAAACAGTGGGTTATAATGGTTGAAAACTGAAAATAAAATAAATTAAAATGTAAAATAGAATTCCTTGAAGTGTCAAGTACTAGGGTTAAGTTCCTAGAGAAAATGAGGGTTTCTTGGGGTCATTTCCTCACGTTGGGGAGGATGACCTATAGTCATCTCCCAAACCGAATCTTCATTTAGCTATAAAAACACCCACAAATACTGAAATGGCATTCACTAGTGTGTCTCTGATTCGTTAAACACAAGTCTCCTTAACTCACCTTCCCAATGGCTCATAGATTGTAACTAATGAATCTAGGTGGATCTAACGATAGGCATCATGAAGCCTGAAGCTTGCAGATAATAGCCATTCAAAAGGTGTCTCGAGAAGGATCAAAACCTAAAGTTAGAAAGGGAGAACAGTAATAACAGTGAATACCTGCGTGAAATATAAACCCTCGACAGCCAGATCATTTGCCCGATAACCTTACTCCTTCCCAAAGGAGGAAGGGTTTTACAGCACTAAATCTCGAGTTGTCATCCTCAAAGGAATTATTTGGCTAGTGAGAAAATGAAAGTATGAGGAAAATGAAAAATGAGAAAGGTAAGCTCTTTGAAACTTCCTCCGAAAATCAATAAAAATGAAGACTTTTATAATATCTTGTATAAAGGGGATTTATAAGCCAAAACCCAGACCACAAATTACAAAATAAAAAACCAAACCTTTATTACAAAAGAGGGAGACGAGTGGGAAGAAATCCAAGGTAACAAAACAATCAAAAGTCAAATGACAAGAAAGAGTCACGGTGGCGGGAAACCCATGAGGCAATTTCATGAGCTCTGAAATTTCGCGGTGCTAGAATTTATGACCTTGGATTTGCCAAGGGCTCTTTGCAACTCTGTTGTGTTTTTGATTACGCATTTTCTGCTCTCGATTCCAATTGATTCTTCATGCCTTGACTTGAATTTACGTCTCAAGATATATGGCCCTAAAACAGCAACCAAACTTGCCCACTGAGAATTTGATTAGTAAGCGCTTGCTAGGTCCTAAGCATGTAATTGGGTTAGTGGGGTTTACTATGCAAAAGTGCTTAAAGCGAAGAGTGCTAAAGGTATAAAACAACACTTTTTGGGTAGTAATCACTCCCCGCAACTGACACATTACTGGTCATGCAATGAAAGAAGAGAAGACAGCAAAATAAAGGCGAGATGAGCTATAAGTATATCTTACGAAAAATGGTTTTAAAAGTCATTAGAGAAATTAAGTAAACCAACTTTTGCAATGCAAGTTATCAAAACACGTCAATAACCATCTCGGGAAAGAGTGTGTGTGCTAAATCAAGTATCAAAAGCATTATCGACTCTATAGAACCAACTTTGACACAGCACCTGAAAACTAGTGTTTGATTTGATTGAGTTTCAAAAATAATTGTCAAACTATTCTCTCCCCAACTTAACTCATATTTTAAACCCTAGTAGCCTAACCAACCTTAATGAAATCATGACCCGACTGTTCTATAACCCTTTTTTTTTTTTTTTGTGTAGGGGTGCAATGCTAAGTATCGAACTCATAAAGTGTCAGTATAGCAGGGGTCCTGCGATGACTCCCCCAACCAATTAAGGTTTAGGGCATCAAGTCATAGGATCTTCGACCACTAACTCTTTGGGGGTTTACCGGACTCTTAATGAGAGTTTCAAAACTCTAACACCTACAGTTTGCTAAAATCTACCTATTCACCATGTGAGCACAAAGTCAGTGACTCTGACAGTTGGTTTAGGCATTGGGCTAAGACTTTCTATATGCCCCTGGGACCGTGCTGGGGTTCAAGGCAAGTGTCACAATTTATTTCTTTTCTCTCTTCCTTTTCTTTTCTTTTCTCTTTCTTTCTTTCTTTGCTTGAAAAGACTCATTGGTCTTTTATTCTAAGGGTCCCGACCTATTAGAATTGGTCAAAGTACTGGAAGGCAGGGACTTTCACGGGGCTTAGGAGGCAGACGTTTTCAACCTATAAGTAATCTAATATTTTCAATATTAGTTAGTTTCATGTGGAAAAAGGTTGAATACAATAAAATTTCAACGCGGGTCATATTTCGACTAAACGTAACACCATTCTAACATCAACAATTATTAGAACAAAATTTTAATTTCTCATACTCCAAGTTGGGCATTACAAAAAGAATATAAAAATAAAAATATTCTGAAAATGAGAAATTGAAAGCATGAACTAGAAACTAAAAACATGAATTATATTGTAACAAAAACAAACTAACTAGCAAGCCATTCAACTAAACAAAACAAACACACTCAAAACATAAATCAACACTTCATAACTGCTCTCTGGCGAACTCTACATTGTCCTCCAATGTGGTTGTGATGTTTGGGTGGTGATACCTCACTGGAGAAATGGCCGGTTGCGAGAGGGAGGGAGGAACTGCATGAAGACAAAGAGAAACAAAGGGGTAAGTGTTAAACCAAAAAATATTACTGATCTGAAATATGATCATGCTACAAGAATGAAATCAAAGATAAAAAATGTACCGTCCTAAAGTATATTCACTCCATTTGGGCTTCAAATGATCAAGTTGGGAGAAGAAAAGAGAGGTTAAAAATGACCAATTTTAGAATTTGGAAAATTACACCTTTATCATAATTTCAAAAGTGTTATTTCTATCTATATTTAGATTCTCACACACTCTCACAAGCTTCAAGCAATTAAGACCACCTAAAGCAGTTCGGATGAAAATGTTATGGTCAAAAGAAACTAAAATTAAATTTGAAATTTGCTGAAGGTACTCTGTAAAAAGTCATATTGCGAATTTATGAACCTTATAAAGTCATAAAATTGCGATTTTTTTTTTTTTCAAGACACCCATGAAATTTTTTTTTTTTTTAGAGAAATATATATATATATATATATATATATATATATACTATATATATATATATATATATATATATATATATAACTATATATATATATATATATATCAAAAATAAAACTTTTTTTCCCACCATTATGCTACAATGTATGTTATTATGGTGATCTTGAAATTTGGCTTTACTGTGAGTTGCATGCCTTAAGTGCTGCAAAGATCTACTGAGAATTTATGACTGTATTTGCAACCCTTGCAAAATTTTATAAGGTTCTCTGGACCTCCCTAACTATGACTAGCACAAACACAAAAATAAGCCAAGTACAAAAAAAAAAATGCGAGAAAAATAAAAGATGAGCTAAACAAAATTAATTAAAATTAGAAAATCTGAGAAAAAAATGAGTAAGCTGGATGTAAAAATAAAACTAAAAACAAAAATGGAGTGGACTCTGGAGTCTGGAGAACTGAGTCTACTAATATCTTTAATCATATGCAGTGGTGTTAATTGGAATTAATTTGAGAGATTGCTAAGAGAGAAAGGTGTGAGACAAATATTTTTCATTGAACTCCTATATATCATCAGCTGGGTCTTCACGATCGAGCATAGTCTTCTCCCTCACTTGTACCCGTGAATGACTTCTTACGGTTCTTGATCCGCTGCATTGGTTCGGTGCTGTGCGCTAAGTAGAAAAACATTGAACTCAGGTGTCATGTTGCCCAAGCATTAAGTTGCATGACTCCATTCTGTGGATTAATGATGGCATTTGATGTGAAAGCGAAAAATGGTCTGCAAGTGCAATAAGGGCACAGATAATTAGCCCCCATTGCCTTGGAAATTTGGATATCAAAAAAAAGTCTACCGGATAGTAGAACTTATCCACCTTCACCAAAACATCTTCAACTATGCCTTTAGGAATTTTCTCCGATCTATCTTCCAAAGATAAGGTGATGGTGGTAGGCTTTAATCCTCTCAGCCTTAACTTTTTATTGACTAAATAGAATTACTTGGGAGTATCTGCTTGGCTCCCGAATCAAACGTTATTTTTCTACCAAGTTCATGATATTCCAGAATTGTAGGGACCTTGGATCACTGTATTTCTTGGGGTCTTACCTTTGGATAATGGAGTTCACTGTTCTATCAAGAAGTTGTCATATCATATTTCACCCTCTCTTCTGATTACAAGTCTTAGAATTTGGCATATGTTGTTGGGACTGTTGATGTCTAGAGGGATATTGACCTTCACCTACCTAAGCACCTCAAATATTTCAGTTGGGTTGTTCACCCTCTTTTTGCCTCTTAGTGCTTGAGGAAATGGTGGAGGCATGCTCTTCTTCATCATGTCTTCCTTGATCACTATCTATTCCGGCTCCTTATCTTGTTGTTCCTTGGTTGCATCTAGTGGCTTGGGTATTGGTTGATCAACTTCTTTACCACATCTTAGAGTGATAATACGTGCTGCCCTCGTCCATCTTGGGAGGCGCTTCATTGGCACCTAGCTACAGTGGATTCCTTCCAGGATTCTCTTGGTTTTGTGAAGGAATTGCCATGTTCACACTTGTTGTTGATTGATGAGCCTTGGGGCGATACTGCGGAGTTATTTATTTATGAGCAATATCATTTGGAGCCCGTCTATTATGTTGCGCCGGGATGCTCTCCACGGTATCAATTCTGATCGACTACGCGTGATTTCCTTACTCTTACGAGACACTACCTTGCTCAAATTTAGAATGGCTTGCTCATTTGGGAGATGTGATTTGTGGTGGTTGTGCACGAGATGAAGAACCATGCGCAGTTATGTGGGGTGCATCTTTTGTAAGAGAGTTGGTTTCGAGAGAGATTTGGATGGTTCCTCCAAATAGGGTTATAGGTGTTTCCATAAGGTGCATTAGTTGGGGGCTTGTATTGACCAACAAAATTGACTTGATCAGCAAACATCTCTATTACTGCTGGAATGATAGGACACTACTCCCATGCTCGGTGTGATAGATGAAGCATGGCTTGGCTTGTAGAGGACTCGTGCTATCACCTCATGCATGATATTCTCCACTTCCAATTCTTCCAACCTTCTAGCTGTAACACCCCAAATACCCCTTGGGACGTCATTACATACTAACAACCCTTTTACACCATGAGAGCACTAATAAAATCCATAAATGACCGAGGGTCCTTAATTCAAAATTCGGGCAGAGTCTCCTTTGTTCGAGAAGCTCTACCCAAAACAAAGCCTATGCGATTATAATACATCACCCATTGGGCCGTTTATATAAATATTAATCTTATAATTTGTTGTTATTACAATAACACTAAAAGTTAAACCATATTACAAATGCAATATATACTATGATAGCATTTACATTTCAGGTCTGCTATGTCATGTGGAATAACAAAATCTTAGACTTTACATGATTTCAAAATGAATTTCTCTAGTCTAGTCTGAAAAGAACCTGAGTAGCTCTGTGTTCTCCTCGGGTTGGATTCAATGAGTGGGGCATCGATGCGCGGGTTCCTCGGCTCCTACCACCTCCTCGAAGGTAAAATCGAAAGGGATGTAAGGAGGGGTGAGCCGAAGCTCTGTAAGGAAAATCCTCCCAAACTCCAACAAGGTTAGAAAAGTATGAAGCAGTCGGTCTCATTTTTATAATAACATATCATGGTGTACCATTTTCAAAACAATGACATTGCAAATGAATCCTTGAGTTTATATAAGAAAACACTTAAGTAAATGTACACTCGAACAAGTGTAAATAAAATTATAAGCAGTTTCACCCAGTATGTATTCAACCGTTATTTTTTTTATTTCTCGAACATCCTTTACGGTAAACTGAGCATAGTTAAATCTTATAAAGACCTCTCATTTATCATAGTAGGGTTTCTCGAGCATCCTTATAGGAACCTCTTGAGTATAGGTTGACGTCATAAGGAACCTCTCATTTATAAGTAGTAGGGTTTCTCGAGAATCCTTATAAGGAACTCTTTAGTATAGGTTAGGCATCCTTATAAGGAACCTCTCATTTATCATATTGGGTTTCTCAGACATCACCTGGAATCTTTAGTATAGGTTGAGTGGCGCGAACCTCGTTATCATGTTATGGTTTCTCGAGCATCCTTATAAAGACCTCTGTGAGTATAGAGTTTGAGCATCCTTATAGGAACCTCTCATTTATCAGTAGGGTGTCTCGAGTCATATAGGAACCTCCTTGGGCAGCATGGGTTAGCATCCTTATAAGGAACCTCTCATTCATCATAGTAGGGTTTCTCAAGCATCCTTATAAGGAACCTCTTGAGTATAGACTAGGCATCCTTATAAGGAACCTCTCATAAGGAACCTCTCATTCATCATAGTAAGGTTTCTCAAGCATCCTTATAAGGACCCTCTTGAGTATAGGTTGAGCATCCTTATAAGGAACCTCTCATTCGTTATATAACAATCCCCCATGTTATGTAAAATCCTATAATATATAATAATCCCCCGTGTTATGTAAATCCCTTAGACTATATAATAATCACATATTTATGTAAAATCTATACTGTAAAATCCTATAAAAGAAAATCATTTCGGTGGTGAGTGATAATTTCTTTTCTTTTTAAAAGCGGAAGCATGTCAGGAGTGGTGCGAATCGCGTGATCAACATGTCGTCTTGCATTATATATAAAATCCCATGTTATGTAAAAATCTCATAATATAGTAATCCCATTGTTATATAAAAATCCCCGAACTATATAATAATCCCATGTTATGTAAAATCCCCCATACTATATAAAAATCCTATAAAGAAAATCATTCAGGGTGAGTCGAATCAAATAATTTCTTTTTCTTTTAAGCGACATGTCAGAGTGAGTCGAATCTGAAAGTGATCAACTGTAGTAGATCTTATACTATAAAAATCCCCCATGTTACGTAAAAATCTCCCATACTATAATGTCCCCCGTACTATATTAAAATCCCATTACTATATAAGAATCCATCGCATGTATTTGATCCCCACAATATGCTTGACTCCTCACAATAGTTAGATCCCCACTAGATTCACTCGTCAAGATACGAAAATTTATTTTACCAATAACCGATCACATTAATCATTACATATATCTCGATTTACCGGAAAAACTTCTCTGATCTTAAAACAATTCAAGAAATAGTTTAAATACCAGAGATCATACTGCGTTATTTTATTACTCACACAAATCATAGGAGTTAAATCAAATACAAGAACATTTTAGGAATAAAATTATATTCCGTACGGAGGCGAGGAATGGTTTAGGAGACACTTATAAATATATGTTTATGGCCCCCGAAACGTACATATCACCATCTGAGTCACAACATTGCAGGAGTAATGGTCACAGAGTTTTTCAAAATTTTCAATCATCAAAAACTTTATTTCTTTGTTTTTGCAATCCAATAACAACTTTAGGAGTCTTCAGCGATTGACAATATTATGTAACACAAGCAGAGAAATAAATGTAATTAAATATACAATCATGCATAAATCACAATGATTAAAAATAGAATTTTCCAATCAAATTATGTGGAATAGACTCATTGGACTTTCGATTTGTTATTATTATTAGAAGAAAAAAAATGAGTCAACGATCCAAGTTAACGTTCAGGATGTAGTTGATGATCAGCCTCCAAAATGGAGTCGGTGAAGTGATTAAGTCAACTCTAGTGGTTGGTCGAATGGATCAATCAATGTAAATCAGTTAGTCAAATGCCGATCAACCACTCTAAATGGGTCGGTCAAGCGGGTTGATAGAAGCCCTCAAATTGGTTAGTCAAACCACTTTCCCGCCACATCATCTCCCAAAAAACAAGGCTCATTTTAAAAGACAAACCACTTGCGGGAATTTAAAAAACTGAACAAACGGTTGAAGTTTAAAAAAGCGCTATTTAAGATCATAACACCAGTACTGAATGGAAAAGAGCACACCATATCTCATTTTAAAGCTTGAAACTTGATTTAATGTCATGTATGATCTCTACAGATGTACTCTCAAAAACAGAAAAGTTCTTTGAAGGGCTGCCCAGCTTGATTCTCATTTGTTGAAACTTCCTTAAAATTTTTTGATAGCTTAAAAAATGAGGGCTCATCTTCTCATTTCTCAACCCAAAAATGTGAATAAAATATCGATTTAAAGCCTAAACGTCATCTCTTTGACTATTTTATGTAAAGGCATAATCTTTGAATGAAAACAACATGCGAGGACCTCTACTTAAGGGTTCTAAATCGATAAATAATGATAAAAAATGGCCAGTATTACCTCCATACTTTGTTTTTATTTTATTTAAAAAATAAAGAAATAAATAACTAGAACACAAGTCTAAATAAACAAAGTACAATGGTGAATAATTATAGAATGCAGGAAAATTGACACAAGTTTAAGGCCCAGGCTTTCTTGAGCGGATTAGATGATTAGTTGACTTGCGTTACTGGTTGATAGAGACAATCACAGTGCGAAATGTCTCCTTTGTTTTTCATAGCCTAAAGTCACCACTTTATTCTGAAGAAAGCCTTTTCTTGTTTCTTTCTCTGTTTCTTCCTTCTTCTTTCTTCCAAAAAAACATAAGAAAACATTTTCTTTATATGGAAGTTTTACTGCTTCCATGCTTGCTTTTAGGATCATCTCATATGGAAAATGGGGTTGGCTCCCATTATGGGCGGACCATGGCCCAGAAACTCTAACAAATAGTAAATTTTTTAAGATTTTTACAAAATATATTTTATCATCAGAACACATGAGGAAGCACACGTGATGGATTCGCATGAGTTGGGCATTAAGCGGTTCATAATCATGGTCATGCATATACTTGACAAAGCTTTCATGTGGTATACTCCATGTATGTTGTGGATTCTCTATCCTCTAAGAAAGGAAGAATATACCTGAAGGTTTTTATTCAGATATATAGCTATTGGTTTCTTCCAAAAAGTTGGACAAGGTTAACATACAAAAGACTATGCATAGATTTGCCATTTATATACATGGGCCAGAAGGATTTTAACACTTACAAACGACCATAACCTAGGAATTATGCATGTATAACTTTGACATGAACAGTTCTTGTTGCGTAGGAAGGCCCGGAAGGAAATATTTTATTTCCTTACTCATAGCGTTGATTAGCTAGCGAAATCATGCACCACCTACCGACTCCACACACTGAGCCCATGAAACCGCTATAGCTCTACTCAGCGGTAATACTATCAGATTACTGTTCCATTACCGACTTCCATTTCCATTTCCTGTATTTGTTTCATTTCGGCTGTGTTTTCGTTTGTTTCGTTTCCATTTTGCATTTTCATTTCCATTTCCATTTCCTGTATTTCCATTCCATTTCAATTTCCGTATTTGTTTTTATTTCATTTCAGTAACATTTCATTTGTTTCTATTTCATTCATTTCCCATTTCATTACCTCCTTGAGTATCACCAATGTTGTAAGATTAATAGATTTTCATAAAGTAGCCTTTATTAATTGGAATTACTTGGATTTATTGATGCAATTAATTGAGATTATAAGGTTTCTTAATAAATCATATGGAAATTTGGCAAGTGGTAGCTAAGTATGGCCGACCCATAATGAGAGGGCGTGGTCGAACTCGATAAATAGAAGGCTCAAGTCATCCCGACAAGGATACGTGCGATTCATTCTCACATACAGTTTGAGAAATGTTTTCTCTAATCGGTGAGAAGCATTCTAATTAAGCGAGTGTCATCAAGGGTGCATTCGGGAGAGATCTTGAGATCTTGGGATCTGGGATCTTCACATCGATTCCGCATCGAAGCCATTCATGGATTCAATCAGGTATTTAATTTTAGTTTCTCTCCATTGTTATTATGTTTTTGTGTTTCTAACATGGTATCCCCAGGAACATGAATGAAATATCTGATTGGTATCGAGCCCGACCATAGTTAAATTCAAACATAAAGAATTGGAAATTTTTTAGGGTTTTATTCCAAATCGGGCATTACGTCGGTTTCGGAGATTTTCTAAATCCAATGAATATTTTATATTTGGAATCTATAAGCAGACGATCGAGCGGTGGGTGGCGATACTCGGAGGTGGCGGACCAGCGCTCACGCGCCTCCATGCATACCACGGCGCGTGAGGACGGCGGCCAGCGTGAAGGACACGCGCAGTCGATCGAGCTGGCGATGGCGTCATGATGGCGTCATCGCGGCCGGTCATTGTGGGCGATCAGGCGGTCTGCGAGGTCGTTTTTGGCTTCGGTTCGATTCGGATGTTGGCGTGGATGATGGCGTCATCTCTAACGGTTGGGCAGGCGAATGTTTGGCCGACGGAGTTAGCGGCCCGAATATTTAGCCGGCGATTCGCGGCCGAATGTTTGACGACCGGTCAGCGGCGTCGGATCTTTGGCCCGATTCAAAACCGCGGGATTACGGCCGGCCAGGGATGGCGTCATCTAACCCCCTGATGACGTCATGATGGCGTCATGCCGATCGAGATCCGGGCCGGCGGTCGGACGATTCGGACCTCGCGCCTTAGATAGCCCGTGCGTGCTTTCGTCCAAGCGTCCGTTTTGGGCGATCTTAGTGTAAACAGCTACGTGAAATAACTCTACAATGTGGTCTATTTATTTTATGTTTGAAGCTGTTTGGATTCGAAAATCGTAAAGAACTCTATGCGTATTTTGAGGGTATTTTGCGTGTTTTGCATATTTCTCTATGGTTTGGAAATATGTATGATAATATATATCATATACATGGGAGTATGTAGAGTGTAATTCATTGACTATGAATGAATTGAGCAATTATATAATTGGCATTACATATATATATTGAATGTGATACATAAAGTTTATATCTACGGTATAGAGATTTTCAAAGTTCAATTGGGTTGTGGCCTTGAAATGGCACACTTGATTGGGTTTGCGAAATATCAGTCTCTCATATTGTGTGGGATGTCTCCTGTTTTATTCTGCGTGATCATACTCCCAAGGGGTGATCTGTGTTAGTTCATGGAGAGGGATACATGTATGGCGGCGATAGTTCAGTCTTAATGTCATACACCCAGGTGGTGATTTCACGAAGATTAGAATATGTTCTCATGGCCATTTTGTCATGGAGTGTCTGTTGCATGTCATATTTTTACGCGAAAGGTGATTATGTGATGATGTATGTAGTTCTCTGTGTAATTATTCACGATCTTGATTGTATTGTTTTGTTTTATTTTTTGTTCGATTTTACGTGAGCAGTGATTCCATTCAATTGAGATCCTTCTTTTGGATTGAATTTTAAGAAATGGAAGGACTCATTTGAATGTTTGGATGTCACATTGCGCTTACAAAGGGGATAAGTAGGCATATATCACAACCACTAGTCTTTTGAAGGCTGAGAAAACGGTTATGCTACAGGAGAGGAAGCGATAGGATTTGCCTATTATTGATGAAGGAAATCCATACAGAACACTTGAAAAGTGGTTTACAGGTTAATTTATCTTGCTAAAGAGTGATGGCGATAGGAGCGAAGTCGAGTTTCCTCTAATCTTTGAGGTTGGAACACTTCTTCAAGCTCTTTAACATAGTATGATGGATGCAGTGCGGGTTAGAGATTATGTCCACAGGATGGTAGACCCTAAAAGACGAAGCTCAAGTTTTAATGTTACCATTCATGATGCTTGCATTGTGCATCAAGCTCCTAAACACCCTTCCAATTCGACTTTGGGATTATAAAGACAACCATAATTCCCAAGATGAAATGGTCGGGCGAATACTGACTGCACCAGTAAGGGGCGGTGGCGTAAGAAGAGAAACTTAAGAAGGATGGCAGTGTTGTTACGCTGGCCTTATATGCCGCTTAAAGGTTCCTATAAAAGAAAAATAAGCAGTTCAAAAGTCGAACTCATAAAGGTGCTCAAGAAACTATCGTCAATCTCGATAATATGGGTCCAAAGAAGACATTCTTGAAAAGGATGGTGATCGCGGTTTCTTTTTGTAAGAAGAAAGGTCACATGAAGAAAGAGCGTGCAAAATTTAAAGCTCGATGTCCAAACGTGGGCTGGTTGTGTAATGATTCTTAACACTTGTTTGTGAATCCAACTCATCCGAAGTACCATCCGCTTCTTGGTGGCCTTCGATAGTGGAGCAATTCAATCATGTTGCATTTACCTATTGTGGATTCATAAACCTGAGGAAACCAAACAAGGATGAATCAAAAGCTCACTGTGGGAAACAAATCTAGAAGGTCAGATGTCATGTTCGTGGGAGATGGTAATCTTAGTTCTAGATTCTCGGGTTTTAAATTGATATTGAAAGACACATTTTATGTACTCTTCCTTTGTATTTGAATTTAGCTCAGATCGTGTTTGGATTCATATGATTACTCTTTGAAATTAAATGCAATGTTATTTGGCTATTTAATTCAAATAAGGTTGGTGTCATTGGCACACCAATCTGACATACTGTATTAAGTTTATCTCCCAATGACATATAATGTCATGACACGGTCGAAAAAGGTTGTTTCTAAGAGACCACTACTAAGGAAGAGTCTTATGCATTATGGATAAATGAACTGGCCATATCTCTAAGGATAGAGTAGAAAGGTCAGATAAAGACTATCATGCCTACTCTAAAATGACTCTGTAGATATGCGTAGACCGTCAGAGAGGTAAAATGACCAAGATAAAGAAAGAAACCCGTAGTCCTGTAGTTCCTCACTTGTCGGGAAGTCATTCACAATTTGATATAAGTGGACCTATACGACAACCTTGTAGAAATTTTTATTTCATCACATTTATCGATGACTATTCGATATGGTTATTTGTACTTGATTAAAGAAAAGTCTCGAGTCTCTGACAAGTACAAGATTTTTCTGACCGAAGTCGAGAAACAATTGGAAAAAAGTCATAAAGGTTGTTAGATCTGACCGAGGTGGAGAGTATGGCAAGCATGTGGCGATGTCAATAAATTATAGCTATTCGCCAATACTTAGAGGATTTCCGATGTTGGTACACATTATGCCTGGAGTCCTGAGCAAATGGTATAGCCGAAAGGCGCAACTCCCATTTTATGGAAATGGTAAGGAGATGATTAGTAGGACAAATTCTGTATCCGGGCTTATGGGGTGAAGCTTTGGAAAACAAATGTATACATTTGAATCGTGTACCTACAAAAGCCTGCTCCATCACTTTGGCTATGGACTCCATGGTGGTTTCAGCATAAACCATCTTAAGGTTCGGGGATGTCCTTAAGTGAAGTTGTATAATCCAACATTAAGTAAGTCGGACTCCGTAACCACTTGATGTTACTTTGTATCTTATCTTAACATTCGAAGGATATCGGGTTCTATAATCCCAATTCGAGGCACAAGAATTGTGGAATCGCGCATACTAAGTTTTGAGTTTGATGGGCGAAGAAAGTAGCCGTCGCGTATCATTGAGGATGATAGTACGGGTGGGTAATGTGGTATCTATATCTCCTCCCATACGATAATTGTGGAAACTCCCACACACCATATTGAACCCGCGACGGTTCATCAAGGCTCTCGTGCATGTAATGCGACTCATTGATACCCAAAGAAGGAATCCACTAGTGGAGAGACGACCACAATACCACCGGACTATTTAGTCTATATAGAGGAAAGCAAGACTACGATATTTGTCATGGACCGATCCAATAACTTATGAGGAAGTCGCTTTTGTCCTCAATGAACTGTGGTTGATGCAATGAGAGATGAAATTCAATCTACGAGGCATAATGGAGTTTGGGAACTTATTGAATTACCCAAGGTCATAGACTTATTACTGCAAAGGTGTGGTATAAGACTTTGGGTATGACTCTAAAGGAAAGATTATGAAGTTTAAAGCCGATCAGAAATAAAGGTTTCACTCAGAGAGTAAGGAGTAGACTATAGCTAACCTTTTTCCTCCTGGGTTTTTAAAGACTTTTCGCAGTGATCATGGCATTAGTTGCTCATTTCGGAGCATGGAGTTACACCCGTGATGGATGTTAAACCGCTTTCTCAATGGAGACCTAATGAAGAAGTCTATATGATGCAACCTCGGGTTTGTGGCAAATGATTCGTGTAAACTCTGTATGTAGACCTAAAAAGTCTATTTATGGTCTCAAGCAAGCTTCTAGACAATGGTACTTAAAGTTTCATAGTGTTGTTAAGCTCATGCTTTGCCTTGTTGGAGAACAAAGTAGATCAATGTATATACCGCAAGGTCGGGAGGAAATTCATTTTCCTAATACTCTATGTGGGATGAGGATTCCTGCCGCAAACGACCTTGGTTTACTCGCAGATGAGACAAAGTGGATGTTGTCGAAGAACTTTATATGAAGGACCTTGGTGAGGCGCCTTTTGTGTCGGGCACAGGATTCGCCACAGAATCGTTCTTGCAGACTATCGGGTTTATCTTAGAGGGCATATGTTGATCGTATTTTAGAAACATTCAACATAAAGCAATGCTGTGAATGTTCTGCTCAGAAGGTGATAAGTCAGTCCGCTACACAATCCTCATTCAGATATCGAGAAAGCTCAAATGAAGAATGTGTACCTTATGCTAGTGCACTTGGGAGTATTATGTATGCCCAAGTATGCACTACGAGCATTGCCTTTGTAATGTGACTTCTAAAGTAGATATCGCCAAATCCAGGACACGATCATCAAGCTGTCGCCAAGAAGGCTATGAGGTACTTAAAGAGGACAAAAGACTATATGGCCGACATAAACATGTTCGGACTACAGCTAGTTGGGTATTCAGATTCGCACTTTGGTCGGGCCGCCGATGAAAAGAAGTCAACCGGTTAGATCTTTGCTAGCAGAGGTGCGATCATGGAAAAGTGAGAAACATAAATCAATCGCATTTACCATGCAAGCGGAGTTTGTGATGCTTTTCAACAACTACTCAAGCAATTTGGTTCAAACCCCACAGAGTTAACCGTGTTTGATTTTGGTGGATAGCCCAGCGCTTAGACAGGACAATAACTCCGCAGCGTTGCTTATTAACAACAATGTGAGGTCTCAAGGGGTCTAAGCAATACGAAGGTCAAGTACTTGACTATAAAGGAAAAGTTCAAACCGTGACGCTAGAAAGGAGCACATATCAATGTATGATATGGGATTATGCATCCGTTTAACTAAAGGCCTTCGCCTCTTTGTGTATTTGATCGACATGTCATTAATACGGGCTAGAGTATCATGGGATACCGTGAAATTAGTGGAGCTATTAAGTTTTATGTTGCTCTTATGAAGTTGAATCCAATTTCTGATACATTTTGTAATAATTGAATTTGTATCAACTCTTTTTGCATTCAATAAGGTATTTGTGAATGTAGGTTTATCGGTGCTGAGTACATAATTGCTGAAAACCTCGGAGGTATCAGGTAAACCTGAGTACGTGCTATGGGGCATTCGCATTAGCCTTAACAACATGTTTTGTTACACATAAAGTAAAGCAATTCTCTATCAAGTGTAACACATATACAAAATTGCCAACCATGATGGATATTCCTTCCGTGACACACTAGGGTTTTCAGGACACTTAAGGAGAGAGAATTGACTAACAAAATGGATAAATACATGAAGTATGGAATCTATTATGAGGTATTGTCCATTTAAACACACTACCATATTGAATCCATATCAGTGAAGTTGAAAGCACTTAGACCATGGAAGGGCTTACAAAGAGTACACAATTACCGCCATGATTCAAAGGTTCTATGACTTTACTGGATCTGACGACTATTAAGAATAATCTCTAGACCAATATAAAGGTGCGCATACAGCTTTGTTTCAATTAATATCGCCCAAGTGGGAGAATGTAAGATTTTTCTATAAAGTGGCTTTATTAATTGGAATTAATCGGATTTATCTTGGCCTAATTAATCGAGATTATAAGGTTTCTTAATAACCATACAGGGCCGGCAAAGTGGGCTATATGGCCCTACCTGCAATGAGAGGGCCCGTGGGTCGAACTCAATAAATAGAAGGCTCAAGTCCCTCCCAAACCCTAAGGATACGCACAATTCATTCTCACATACGTATTTAGGGAGAAATATTTTCTCTAATCGTAGAGGCATCTTCTATTAAGCTGTCATCAAGGGGCCATTCTGAGAAGATCTTGAGATCTTGAGATCAAGCTTTGCAGGTCTTCATCGATTCCGCATCAAGAAGCCATTCATGGTTTCCAAATCAGGTATTTAATTTTCAGTTTCTCTCCATTAATATTATTATGTTTTTGTGTTCTAACATGGTAATCTAGGAACATGAATCGTATCCTACAAATTCACCTCCACCTGCAATACTACTACCAACCGCCTAAACAACGTGCTAGCCCATTTTCAAAAGAGCAACACTAGCCCCGCCATCATTCCCATTTCCACCTTGACCACCTAGCCCTCTCTTAGGAATGAATGTTTATCATCTTCAAAGGACCCTTTGGCTCAAAAAAGCCTCTTTACTTACTCAGGAATTGCAAACCAGAGCACCGAGAAGCATAAGAAGAAGAATTTGGAAGTCATCTTTTTCAAGATGATGATAATTGAGGATGACCTCAATTTGATAAGAAGGAGGGCAAGAAAGAATATATTGAGATGAGGAAGATGGATGACAAGTTGAAAAGGGCTTAAGGCTCCATTTGGAACCCAAAATTACTAAAGAATGACAATATAGAGGAAAATGGAAGGAAAGAAAATGAGAAAAAAAATAAAAATAGGTTTAATTAAACATAATAAATTAATTCTATGAGGACTAAGAAATTTAAAAAGAAGTAAAATTTTGAGGAATCTTGATTATGTTTGATTTTCTTTTATTTTTTTCACAATGAAACCAAACATAAGAAAATTATTTTTTGAAAAAATATTTACACCACTATCTTTAGGGTTTAGTGATTTGTAATGGTATTCACTAAAAAAATTCGACCAACATCTTTAGGTTTTAGTGATTCTTAATGGTCTTAAAATTTTTTACCAACGTCTATTAATGAAGTGGATCTTTAATGGTCCTCATAAAATTTTGACCAACATCTTTTGAGTTTAGAGATCTTTAATGATCTTCAACCTTAAATCTTTCTCACTAAATGCATCTCCCTTTGAGATAGATGACTATCAGTAGCACTCATGAGAAGAAGTTCAAGATTGTCCATTATTGCATATGCAAACAAATGACTTTCCATTTTTGCATACGCAAACAAATGTATGTATAAATCTTGATCAAAGGCATAATAAAGACTTCAATATATCCATTCATTAATTTATCTCAAAGAAGGCATGGAATATTTGCAGAAAGATTACAAACCTAATGGAAAATGTCATCCTCTACCCTTCTTGTTATTTGTCTCAGTTTGATTACCCTCTTCTCTTGCAAGTAAAATTAAGAAAATGATTCGAGAAAGGAATGTACCTGGTAGAAAGCTCTCATTGGTTGGTGGGCAGGAGCCTAGTTTAATTTGTAGGAAATTTTACAAGTTTCCATGTGATCATTCTATTTTCTTGTTTTCCCACATAAAGAAATGTAACATTTATAAATTTGTTAAGTTTGAAAAATAAAATTTGTTTGTTTTGTCATAAATAAAAACACAAGATTAACCTAGCAAACATGCACAAACATAAGAGATTGGTCACGCGATTCGGCTAAGCTTACATCTGCAGGGCTAAGCCCATATGCAAAGGATTCCACTTATCTCAATCAGGTTACATTTGGTGTTATATGAGACAAGACTCCCCCTTTTTTCCAACTCCTTCTTTCACTTAATTCTCTCATAGTGAAACATAGAACAAGATCCCCTCATTCCCCAACAACATCTAGACTCCCGCAAACCCAAGAACATCATTCAACAAGATGGATAAAACCTCCCCAACATTGAGATATTCGGGCAATACCTGCAATAGGTATTCAATCCCCCACGAACAACTTCTTGTTCTTCTACATCTTTCTTGTGGTGTACTTTCTTCAAAATCTTGTCTCCTATTTAATATCCTCCAAGGGATCCTTAGTCAATATTCTGTATCTTTCTCACATAGAAATTTCACCAAATATGATCCAATCTTTTATATTTGATTCACCCAATATCACCTTCTAGTCTTCCTCGTCCATCCTAGAGAATATCAACTTTTGATATGCAGAATATTCACTCCAAATTTATAGAATATTGGCCCAAAATCCATGTTCACCAAATATGGTAAGTAGTGTCAATAGTTGTGGCATCAAGATTTGCTGTTGTAAAACATGCGATATATTTTTACTTAAGATTATGACAAGGAAATATCTCCAATAAAGTTGTCAATCGTTGGCCTCATAAACCTTTGTGTTACTACTCATGTCTTGATATTCTCAATAATTATATTTATTTCTCTTATTTTTATGTTCTTTGTGTTACAATATGAAGGCTCTTTCTTTTTCATGGATGTAGGTATGATTAAATACTGAATTGCATATATTCAAGCATGTATATCTCTCTCTATACATGGATTTTTTTTTTCATTTTGTTCATGTGCTTGTACTTTAACATTAAAGCTTCATAAATATATATATATATATATATATATAATTTCAGTTGAAAACATGGAATTTTTCTAGATCTCGGATGATGAAACAGACTTCATCGTTGGAATTGTGTCACGAAATCTAGTTACCCAATCGAATTTCGTTGGATTACGAGATGGTCGGAATTTCATGTTTTTCGAGGCACCTGGTGTAGCAAGTGACACATGGCACTTGGTTGAATGGCTCTATTAGAACCATGTGTCAAATGGAGAGGTTAGTCAAACAAAGAGAGAAAATCCATACGGCCATGTCAAGCTCCCAGAGGAAAGAAATCCATGTTTTGGATAAGATAAGGAAAGAAAGCCAATGAAAAAGGGACATGTGGCAAGGGTAGGTAGGAGGAGGTCTCCCACTTGAGCAAATTGGATCATTTCGGTGGGAAGATGAAAATTGGAGGAAAAAAGAGAAAAAGAGAAAGAAAAGAAAAGAAAGAGGAAGAAAGGAGGAGCCGAGGTGCCTCTAACTTCTCTCTAGATTATACCTGAGACTGACCGCGGGCCATCGGGCAAGAGAGACAAGTTCGTCATCGCAACGAGAGCTTAGCGTGGATACGAGAACTGGTTACAAACCCAGAGGTAGGTTTTCTCCTACTCCTATGAATTTGCTTAAGATCCATTTGAATGCATGAGGTTTGGGGTTGTGAATGGTCAGAAGTGTCAAATTCCTAAAGTTTTAGGATCGAATACTAGAATTTTTGAAAGACTGTCGTATAGTCCAAGCCGGGATTTGGGACTGCTTTTGGACACCGAATCGAATTTACGGACTATTTTTGACAAACCGACTGAATTTGTAAATTGTTTTCAGGTACTATGAAACTGAATTTACAGGACTGTTTTGGGTAGTCTCAAGACTAATTTTTGGAATGTTATTGGTCAATGTGTGTTGTTTTTAAGTGTTGTTGCTAAAAAAATTGAATAACATGTTGGTTGTATGAATTTATGTTGATATATGCTTACTTAGATATTAGAAGGAATTATATTATGTAAATTATATGTAGAAAATATAATTATTCATTAAATGATGATCCCGCATTTCATGCACGAGGACACGCTTGAACAGGTGAGCACACACATGTTTTTGAATAAATTAAATCGAGGGTTGCCCAAACAATGATTTATTTATGTCCACTTAAATTTCATCGAGGGTCAGTCCAACAAAATGTATTCATTGAGTATGTCCACTAAATTATATCGGAGGGTTGTCCACAAAAATATTTGTCGGAGTACGTGCATAAATTATTTTAGAGGGTTGACCAATAAATTTTGATATCGGAGATTGACCAATGAGTTTTCTGAAACAAAAATCTTTTATTTTGAAAACAATTTTTCATACATGGCAAGTGCATGTGTGAGGGAGTCGGTGAGGACTCGAGGCATGGGGTATGGCATGTAGACATTTGAGTAGGAATGTTCATAATTTTACTTGGATGTGTGTCAGCATTGCATGTGCACTAGGTGGTGGGAGAGCCTTTGAAGGAGAATTCATCTACTGGAATGTTTATCTCACATGGGAAATATTTTAGGTACCTGATACATCTGGGGATGAAACACATCCAAGACCTTAGTTCAAGAAAAGGCCAGATTTGCTTTTGCTTTGTATTTGCAAATTTGCAGAGCCTGTTCGCTTATGCAGCATTATTGTTATTAAACTCAATTTGTATGATTAATGTAGTTTTGGCAAGTTTTCCCAAGTTTCATGTTGTTTTGTAATAAAAAGGTTATCAGACACAAATTAAAGTGTTTAGAAAAAAAAAAAAAGGGAACTGGAGGTGCAGAAAGGCTGCAGTGGCTAATGCCCATTTTTGGTTTTCATACTACGTAGATTTCTCGTTCTGTCACGATGTTGAGTTTATGTCGCAATGTAGAGTCAGTCCCAAAAGGTAATTTGATCGCGACACCGTGACGACAAAGCCTTTTGGCTCTCTGTCACGACATGGTCTTTAGCTGCAAATTCTGTGGCCTGACGGTGGTCTTCATGTCGGTGACATAGTCACATCTGGTAGAGAATCGTCGCTGATAGATTTTGGCTCATGTAGAAATAATGACTGGGAGACAAATACAAGATTTGACCGGCACGAGTTATTAAAGTCATGTCGATGCCCAACACGCGCTTAGATAGCGTGGCGTCCAAGACGCGATTTACAAGCACCTATTGAACTTTGTCAAGACAAACTTATCCATTAGCAAAAATGACCCTCGTGGATTGAGGCTCGCCATATATACTTCCTGGTTGTAAAATCACAATATTACTTCTTGTGTTTAATACCGAAGCAATCTTCAAAAATAATAACTTGAAGGAAGACAAACCCGATGGGTCCGCTAGTGGGCTAGTTAAATACAATTCAGATTTCTGATCATGGGAGACAACCTGATTTCCATCTTTCTCCCTTTGGTTGAAACTGATGAGTTCAAAGTGTTGAAGGAGAGAGAATTGGTGGTTCGCTGATAAAACTATTGAAAAGTTCAAACCATTGAAAATGAAATTTTTTAAATGGTTTTAATTTTTTCACTATGTTTGATAACAAAATTTTAGGAAGTTTTTAATTAAAATTTTAATGAAAATCATGAAATATAGTAGGTAAAGGACCTACTTAACCCTGGAATGTAGAATACGTCAACAACAAAAATTTTAAAATGAAAAATAAATTAGACCAAAAAAACCCTATAAATAATATAATATTTTAAAGATCTCGTTAGTTTGATGTTTTAAAAGTTTAGATTCTATTGGTTATTTAAACACATTATGTCTTTTTTTTTTTTATAATATTATTAGAATAAATATTTTTACATATTTTAAACATGCTATTTAAATAATTAATAATTGTAGTGAAAAATAAAATATTATGTTGTCTGTTTTTTAAACTCTGTTTATTTTGATAATAAGGTAATTTTAATGATAATATGTGGTATAAAATATATAATTTTCTTATTCAACATTTACAATTATCAAACAATATATTTTTTTCTTCTCGCATTCAATCATAGTAACTTATCAACGCTTTGCGCATACAAATTCAGATTACTTATGAAATTCAGCACTTAATTTTTCAGCACTTATTTTTCAAATACTTCTAATTTTTTTCATTTTATCAAAATGTACTCAGTGAGAAATGGATTAATGGGGCTTAATGCTCCAACCGAGAAGGTTCACTTTGTTTAGAGGGATCGATAAGCAGAACCACCCACTAATCCATGTAAAACCCATCGCACTTATCGTTGAATTTGGAAGTACCGCTGATATTGTTCCTCACCTTGACAATATCACATGTCATGCCAAAATATATTATTTGAGTGACTATTAAAAGAACTTTTGGCAATCCAATTTTTAGAAATTTCGACTGATTTTTTGGCTTAATTTTTTGATAAAATATCCTTGTTTTTTTACAAAAATAACTTTTCTAAAGAGGATAATAAAGATATGAAATGAAATAAAGGCATTATTTAAAATGAGTTATTTTTAAATAAAAATATATGAAAATAGATCATAATTTAAGGTTAGATGTCTTTTTTAACCAATCATTCAAGCTTTTTTCGTATTTTATATTTTTAAAGAAGTGGTTAGAGGGTTCAACAACCAAACAAGATTTGGAGAATGTGGAGCGTATGGGGATGATGCATGGCTAAAGCCTTGTGGAATTAATGCCTAATAAAAAACCTGATAAAAAAAATATCATCCTCTACCCTTTAGTTATTTGTATTTATTTCTTCTTAATCTCCTTTCTCTGCTCTTTCTCTGTAAGCTACAATATGAAAAGGAAGTTTCCATTTTCAAATAATGAATTGCATATATTCATGCTTATATCTCTTTATACATGTATTATTTTATCATGTTGTTCATGTGGTTGTACGTTCACATTAAAGATTTCATATATATATATATATATATATATATATATATATATATATATATGCAATAAAAGCTGATCAAGAGCTCAAAATTAATAATGAAACCATTCATCCTCAAAGTGTTAATTAGTGACATAGCCTATTAATTAATTGTTTAAGAGGCAAGAAACCCACTAAAGCAAGAGTTTGGTTACTTGATAGGCAAGAAACCATGTAAGGCTTGGATTGGTTACTTGTTAGTAACCAACAAGTAACCCTATAAGGTTAGGATTTTTAGTCTATAAATAGACCCCTCTCCCTAATAACTTTCACATACATTCTCCTGAGGGTCTTTACATGGCTATTACTCGGTGTTCTTTCCTCCGGTCTTCATAATTAAGCGCATCCACATGCAGGAGAGGTTGCTGAATAATCTTGAAGTATCCCATCAAGAGATTAGTAAACCCTAAGGATGTGACATTAGTTTATCACGCATCTTGTTCATGCCGACACTTAGTTAATGACTAGTAGAATATGGTTACAATTAATTATATAATGTGTTAATTGCGAGTCATTTATGGATGATTTAATATTAACTACAGGCCCATGGTTCCATCTTCTCTGCTTTGGTAAGCCCACTGGACCAAGCTCACCGGTCCTCGTGCCTCTCTCTATATACATAAGTAAATAGAGTCCTTAGAATTTCCAGTGGTTTATAGAATACACTTGAGAGAAGGAAAGAACTATATTCAACTGTAGCCTTTTTTTTTCATCCCTTGAAGATTTAGGAGACTAATGGTAGTCAACAATTCTAGATCCATGCCAGGTATGTTTTCTACCCTGTACTAATTCGATATGCTCTAATGCTTCACAGTTATTTTGTAGTATATTTATTAGGTCTTTAATTTTGATCAATTGTTTTTTGGATCAATAAATACTTTTGGATTTTACAAAAATATTCTAGGAATTGGCACGAGCCATTTTCTACTTGGAGTTATTTGAAGTTACTTTCAAATCTTGATTTTCTATATTTATGGAATTTTTTTTGCTTCCTACGCTGGTTTTATTTTCTACATTCATCAACATAATCTCGTTTTCATTTTATGAACGCTTGGGTTTTTTATTTTCTTGGTAGAAAGTTTCCAAATGTTTGTTGATATAAAGACAAAATCACCATTTCTATCTTGGCAATTCCCAGAAACCTCAAGAATCTGGCATGAAAGTCTCCATATGTTATAGTATAACATTCTCCTACTGGTGTGATGAAAGAGAAAAGTTAACATCCATTGTCAATCATCCATTGATGATCAGAGGATGATTGATTTGATAATCATCCATTGTCAATAATAATAATAATAATGAAATTTTTCAAATCAATGCTACTTTATCTCTCACATATAACAATTTTTATTATTATTTTATATGATTGATAACGATATCTTTTACTTTTTTTAATAGAAATAATCTTTTATGATTCATTCATTTAATTTCACAAGGGGAAACCATTTTTTATGACAATTGAAAATTATTATTTTTAATTCTTTTCTTCCATTGATTATTAGGAGGTTTCCAAGAAGGAAATATAATGAAATATTCTCTGATTTTGATTATTGTTTTCATGTTTTTAGGGATTTCATATGTACGTATTTTTTAAGCAAAATTTATGTTTTTTGCCCCCATTTTTTGTTTTCTAACCCATTAAACATTAAATTTGGTTATGGAACAAAAATAAAAAATTTACCCAATTTTGCAATCTTTTCACTAGTTGTTTATGATGAGCTTTATAATTTATGTTTATGCTATTTTGGGATTATTTGCATAATGTTGTGAATAAAATTATTTTCTTGTACTTGGGTAAAATTGATTAATATTGAATGCTTAAAGAACTTACCTCTCGTGAGTCTGAGCATGTCGAAGATTTTTCTAATCGACGTAATCGTACTTTCTCCTGGCTTCAGGCATCAATTTCGCTAAGGTTCATACCGAGGTGAAGCTTTCCTAACAATAACTCTGATTATTTGGTAGGATGCTTAGTTTGGTGAAGAGATTTCCTTATGTCATGAATCACAATTTTATTACCCTATCGGAAATTGACACATTTGGTTAGCGACGATCAGGAATCATTGCTACTTATGTATGAGTTTTTGTATTTCATAAACACTAGCATTTGGTGACTACTTTTGTGGGTCATTTGGTAAGCCAAAGAATGGAGCAATTCTACAAGTCTTTGTTTTACATGTATTTTGACATTGTTCCTCTTGTTTATTCTCCAAATTTTGAGCTTTCCTGCCTTCTTCTATCACGAAACTTAATGGGACTAATTACAAGCAATGGGTTAAATCTCTCATGATGAATTTGACAATTTTGAAACTGAACTTGACCTTGAAAGTTGAAGCTCCTCCAAAACCCATTGTTGAAGTTCTGTAAATGAAAAAAAGTTCTATGAGGATTGGGAGTATTCTAATTGTTGTCATTTGATGATCATGGAGAATCATATGGAGGAACCTATTTATGCAATCATTCTCAAGATTGAGAATGCAAAAGAGTTCTTGAATGCTATTAGCATGAAATATACAAAGTTTTCAAATAATGAGAAAAATGAGTTATCTGATAATCATTAGGTGAATGTTTGTTTTGGATCCAATGCTGGCTGATGTGTCATCTTATACTTGGTGGTTGGATAGTGGTAAGTGCCAACATTCACACTCTTCAATTTATGCAAGTGATGATAAGTGAAGAAATCCAAACTAGTTTAGAAAGCAAAGACGGTATTACGGGGAGATATACAAGAGTCCAAGTTTATTTTTTGGGAGTTGTTAGATTGCAGCTTAGTAAAGAATTTATTTTTTTTTTAATTGCAGGATGTGGCATACATACCCTCGATTAGAAGAATTGATATCAATACCTATTTTGGATAGACTTGGATATAGTTTTTGTAATGCCCCGTCCCGGGAGAGTGTACAGTACATGTAACTGTAGGGGCGTGTAAGTGTACCAAGTGTCACACTGTAATATTTTGGAGATGAAAAATGAAATGATAAATTTAGTGAACCCGGAATTGTGGTATTAAAATAAGGGTACAATTGTCATTTAGAAAAAAAGGATATGGAAATCATAATCAAAGTAGAGATGGGCCATCATATAAATAACAAGAGTTGATTTGCAATGTTAAAGTGTGGAGGACTTGATGGCAATTAAAGGAAATATTAGAATATAAAATGGGAAAAACAAAAGCCAAACTCATTTTGGTCTCCAAGGCTAGGGTTCACGTTTGGTGAGGAGAAAAGAGAGAAGGAGAGGAAGAAGAGGAAGAAGAGGGAGAATGAGAAGAATACCAAAAATCAGGTATGTTTTTGCCTTGGATTCTTAAGGTTTGGTATGGAGATTAGTTGCTCCTTTGGTTTAGGGTTTTATGGAAATATCACATAAACCCTTGATTTGTTGGGGTTATGTGGGTAAAACCCCAATTGGTAGAAAATAAATATGGAATCATCATAATTATATGACTTTTAGAAGAATTGATGGACTCGTGAATTCAGGATTTTTACCTAGGGTTTGTGGTAAGGAGGTTCAAACCACCTATACAAATATTTTGAGTTGTTTTTGGATGATTTATGATGATTCTGAGGTGTTATGGATTATAGAAGTCAGAGGAAGTTAATTGGTACTAAAAGTGGCAAAAATAACAAATCTGGGCAAAATTTCTCGGAGGTGTACTGCATGTACAAATGGGTGCACTGACATGTGTCACCAGAGGCCATTCTATACCCCAAGACAGTCCAACCCAGACCGATACAGCCAACAGAATGCAACCTGCACGCAGACAGTCCAAGGTGTAGTTGTACGGTGTGTGAGCCCAAATGCCCGTAATGTCATGGTTAGATAATTAAGCCCAATTCTTACAATCGGTTAGTTTAGAACCTTAGTAAATGATTAAGAGAGGTTCAAATAAGATTGGAATCTCGATTGCAATGTAGCGCACTACGCCGAGCTCGAAGCTCGATATCCGTGGAGTGTGACTAAGTTCAGTGGTATGTTAAGTTATGCGATTGTGCAGGCAATTAATATTTTTCGTATTCGGTCGAAAGTGTAAGGAAAAGCAAAGGCGTGGAAAAGTGGTGGAATCGTGTTCAAATTTAGTAGTTAAAAGGTGAGTGTTCAAACCTTTTTCAAATACTAGTGTATTATTATTATAAACCTGCTTTGCATTGGTATTTAATAAATGGTTTTTGGACAGAAACATGTTTAAAGCAAGCAAGAAGTTTCAAAGCAAGCAAATGGTTTTGACTTATCAAACCATATTTAAAGAAATGGTTTTTAATTGTAAAACCATATAGCAAAGAGCAAGAGCAGTTAAGCAAGCAAATAGTTTTTAAATTGTAAACCATTTTTCAAGCAAGCAAGCAAGTAAGCAAATGGTTTTGATTTATTAAACCATTTTTCAAGCAAGTAAGCAAGTAAGCAAATGGTTTTGTATTATTAAACCATTTTTCAAGCAAGCAAGCAATGGTTGTAAATTGTAAAACCATTTGTCAAAGAGCAAGCAAGCAAGCAAAGAGAATATTTGTGAAACAGTCTAACTAAAACTTTGGCCGTACAAGCAAACCAAATAGGTATTCCCGACGTGTACCTGGGTGGGTGTTGTGGATCTCATACATGAATCAGGAAGTAGTTTCAAGAGGCAAACTTAGGTCATACATCATGTATCAAAGGAGACCGTGGCACGTACAGGAGTATATATGGTTATGAGCTCTAACTAAATTTATGGGTGATGGCTGACCAGATCAATTCCACCATATTTACCTGAAAAGGTGATGCGTATTATGTGTCCTCCACCGCGACTGCCGACGCCTGTGCTCCCGTGTTCACTAGTGGCACAAAGAAGTAAGTATACCCAATGGTTGATGTTTTATAAGCATGATATAAAGTTTGAAAAATCAACAATTAGTGCACGGTCGCTCGTGCTTCCAGAGATTTCCAAAGCAAACGGTTATTCGCATCTCGCTTTATTTTTTCAAAGCATGCTGCTGAGCCTGAAGTTCTTGTGATGAGTAAAAGTTTTGAGAAACTTTTAAAGCAAAAGGTTTGTGAAAGGTTTTAAGAAACTTTTCAAGCAAGATAGAAACAAGCAAGCAAGAGAAGTTTTGAGAAGTTTTATAAACTTTCAAGCAAGCAAGCGATAATAGTCTTATAAGCTTTTAAAGAAAAGCAAAGCAAAGCAAGCAAGCAAGTACTAAAAGTTTTCTAAACTTTTAAAAGCAAGCAAGGCTTCTGGAAAATAATTGTAAAAGAGAGTTTTACAGTTTTGAGATGTTTTCCGGAAAAGCAAACATTTTATAAAGCATACCCTTAATGAGCCTCGCTTTTAGCCTATTATTTTGTGTTTTAAAACTATTTTCCAAGTACAACACGATTGTGCACTGAGCAGATTAGGATTCTCCGACATTGGTACAAGTGTCAAAGTATTAATATTATGTAAGGAAAAGACTTTGAATATGTATAATGGAACATGTATGTACATAGTATAGATTAATGAAAATGTGTTAAGGTCGGGGTTACACATTTTGGATATATGTATGTGGGGATATAGATTGAATTCTTCTTATAATTGTCATGTCACGAGGTTTTACTATTACTGAAGATTTTAATAATCGAGTTATAAATAAAAGAAAAAAATTTTATAAGGGGTTTAAGAAAGCAATACGGTCGTCACAGGATTTCTAGTCGTTAGAGTGTAACGTCAGATTTATGTGGAGTGGCTCAAGATAATCCGCACTAACGGTAAGGGTCAGTGTGTCGCTTTCTTTGGATTCAGAAAGAATCTGTACCAAGATCCACTAATGACTGGCACTTCAGTACCTTGTGGAAATCTTTATATCTGTATTGTCCGCGCCTCTCTATTTCTACTAATTCCTGTTATTTACATTTCAGCAGCCCCAACATTTGAGACTTAAATGAAAGTCCCTACATTCCTTTGGCCCAAACGCTTGATCATATTTCCAGACATGGAATTGAGAGATTAATTAAGGATGAGATTCTTCCAGATCTTGATTTCTCAAATTTTTATACTTGTTTAGATTGCATCAAGGATAAATTAACCACAAAGGTTGATAGATGCACCAAGTTGCTTGGGGTTATTCATACAAATATTTGTGGGTCATTCACTCATCTTGCCAGGGTAATAAGGGTCATTTCATCACATTCATTGATGATTATTCCCATTATGGTTTTGTTGGTGCCTTATTTTGTGAGGAAGTCCCGACTTTTTCGAGGCTTTCAAAGAAAAAGTTGAGCTCCAACAAGGGAAGAAGATCAAAGTGGTTCATTCTAACAAAGGCGGTGAGTATTATGGTAGATATGATGAGATGGGACACAACCTTTGACCATTTGTGAAGTACCTTCATGAATGTGTCATTGATGCTCAGTATACAATGTCTGGTACTCCTCAACATAATTGGATTGCAGAGATGAGGAATCGCACACTTCTTGATATGGTGCGATGTATGCTTATTAATTCCTCAATACTTGATTTCTTGTGGGGTGAATCTTTGAAAACTAAAGCTTATATTTTGAACCAAGTGCCTAGTAAGTCTGTTCCTATGACTCTGTATGAGCTATGGTCACAGAAGAAGCCTAGTCTCATTGGGTTTCCATGTTTCAATGCAAGGGGTGGAATTGCTGAGATTGTACAACCCCAATCTAAGAAGATCCAAAGACCACTGGGCATTTTATTGGTTATTGTGTGATTAAGAGGCTCTAGATTTTATTGCTCGTTGCACACCAACAGTAAGGATTGAACTAGATCGAGCTATTTATTTTGAGGATGATACTGGTACAAGCCAAGGGCCAAGAGAAATTGTGTTCAAAGAACACCCAGTTTTTATTCCTGTGCCTATTGCTTCCTCTCCAATCTCTAGCCCTGTTGTTGACCAGCATCCAGTAGCCACTACTAATGATGAAACAATTGAGGATGTAGATCCAAGAGTCTCGTATGCAGTCATGATATACTTATAAGTTAGAGAGGGCGCGAGGGCCCGCATCAGATACTACATTGTTTACTATAGAGTACGTGAGTATGAGTGGTTGATGTGTCGATTCATCTACCTACAAAGAAGCAGATTAGTCTCAATCAAACTTTTAGATCGATGCAATGAAAGATGAGATGACTTCCAAGTCATAGAATAGCAGCGGAGCTTGGTAGATTTTCCAGACGGGATTTGTACCTAATAGTGCAAATGGGTATTAAATACACTGGGCAAGATGCCAAGGGATAGGTAGAGAGATATAAAGCAAGATTAGAGGTTAAGGGTTACAGTCAATAATAAGGTATTGATTTTAAGGAAACCTTCTCTCCCATGTCCACTAAAGACTCTCTACGCATTATTATGGCTATAGTGGCTCATTTTGATTTGGAGTTGAATCATTTGGATGTGAGGACACCTTTCTTGAATGGAGACTTAGTTGAGGATGTTTACATGTCTCAACCTATTAGCTTTGAGGAAGTTGGTAAGGAACACATGGTTTGTAAACTCCATAAATCCATTTATGGTTTAAAGCAAGGTTCTAGGCAGTGGTATCTCAAGTTTGATGAAGTTTTCACTGCTAATGGTTTTAAGGAGAGCATCGTCGATCAATGAATATATATGAAGGTCAGTGGGAGAAAATACATATTCTTGGTTTTATATGTTGACGATATTTTGCTCACAACCAATGATACTGACCTACCGCTGAGACAAAGCTACTGGTTGTTTTTAGCCATTTTGATATGAAAGATCTTCGGGAAGTATCTTATTTTCAGTATATGGATATCTAATGAGACCTATTAGCATTCTAATATCAATCTTGATGCATCGATATTGAACGATTATGAAAGGTTCAATATGCAATCATGTTCTTCTCGATAAAGCACCAATTGTAAGGTGATAAATTTTCAAACAGTCAATGTCCCCATAATGATATTTCGTGAGAGTAGATCGGATGAAAGAATCCATTATTCTTCACATGGCCACCGATAGACATTCTCATGCATAAGCCCCGATATTACTTTTGTTGTCTGCGTGTTGCGGTATATAAGTGATTCCGTCAAAGCCACCGTAAAGCTACTAAGAAAGTTTTATATCTTCTTCAAGGTACCAAGAATTTCATGTTGACATATAAGTTATATTACTCCACACTTGAGGTGGTTGGTTTAGTGATTCCCATACGAGGATGTGTGGATGATAAAAAGTCCACTGGGTTATTTCTGATGATGGTCAAGGAGTTGCTCGCGGAAAAGTGTCAAGCAAACACCTAATAACTTCTTCTTACTACGGAGGAAAAGTATGGAATGAAAAACATGAGGCTACTTGTCACAATATGAGTTACGAAACTCATTTTAGCTTGAGTTGTCTACTCCATTTCTAGACCAAGCAAATTGTTATATGATAATCTAAGAATCAGATATTTCTCTATGAACACCGTGAGCACTTCTCGCCCAAGCACACGATGAAGTTCTTGTTAAAGATAAAGTTGCATAGTCCTCATTTCAATTACACACTTACAATTAGCAGTGTTATGGGGAATTCACCAACCGGCGCAGTTATTTGATATAGTTTCAAGAACAAGTCACCCGCTTGGGATTGTTAGGAGCCTAGAATCTTTGTTTTAGTGGAAGTTTTCTCTTTTCATGTATTTTGTAAGGAAAGCTCATGTTTTTTACTTATCACATGCACATTTTGACATTTGTCATTATCTTATGATTTTGTGTCATTTTGACCAGATGAATGACAAAATGATGTTTTTTCTTCTATTGAATCAATACTATTATCATTGAAATGCTTCTGGATTAGTAGTGCATGATTATGTACAATTTATGCATCCTCTCAGTGTATTAATTATGCATTATTGGTTATGGATATGTGTTGAATTTTTGCTATTCAAGCAAGTCCAAGTTGTTTAAAACACTAAATGGGTTCACATATGGGCTTGGGCCCTAAGGTGTGGAGGCTCAAATGGCTATTAAGTATTCTAGGGTTTGTACTCATACAGAGAAGATAATACAACCCTGTGACCATATCTAGATCATAATCAGAATCAAGAGGAGAATAGCCAGAGAAAAAGAAATCCTTTCTTAGTGATTCAAATGCTCACACACTGCTCCATCACCTTAAGGATAGTTTGGAAGATTCATGGGTTCCTTGTGTGCCTACTTCCGCAAATCCATATGTGCATCTGACCGGTTATATTAGTTTAGTAATTAAATCAATATTTTAAATCAAGGATGATTCTTTCTTCCGCCGATTATTCCTACAATTGGTATCGAGTTTCATGTGATTAAATTTTTTCAATGTGACTAAGCAATTTCTATGTATTTTATGTTTGATTAGCAATATGGCACCTAGTTTTCTATATTTGTTGATCTTCGCATGCTCAGATAAAGCACATGATTTTTGTTTATGGATGGTTAACAATAATTGTGGTTTGCCCTTAATCCATGGTAGAGTTTTCTCAGGTATTTCATAGGTTTGTAATAAAGGGGGCTAATCATAAGATTAGGTTTTTCGATTTATTTTCGCAGAATCATTCAGATTTCAGACACTATTTATAAGGGTATGTGGATTATTTTTGTAAAATTTCTGAAGACTAATGAAGAAATGTGTTTAAGAAGAAGAAGAACCCGCTTAAGGCTTTGACGGCTAGGGTTTTCATGCTGTGTTTAGAGTTTTGGGGTTTTAACCTCAAATCTCTTCAATTTGGGCCTCCAAGCTCGTAGTAAATTGGAACCTAAATAACGGATGACTCTGAGCCGGATTCGGATTAATAACAAAGTGGGCTCATGTTATCGGGCTTGTGATTTTTTTTCTTTTTTCTTAGGAAACCATGGATTGTATTTCTATATTTATTCATATATTATTTTTTTTTATTCCAAGTGTGGATGATTAAATTTATTTGGTAACATGCTTTAGTGGATAACATGACATATAGACTAGGTGGTGCCATATTATCTTGCACCAATGTTATACATGTGCATAATTAAATTTTTGATTTTTTTAAAAAAATCTAGATAAATATAATTATGAAACTTTAATTTTTGGGGTCCAAATAATAAAATGGTCATGTGAAGCCCCATCGAATAACAGACTGTTTTATTGATCGGTCCCAAATAATTTTTAAAATCTTAATTAGATCGACCGTCCACCACCGACAACTCTTAGAGATTAAGAGAATTTTTTAAAATTAAAAACAAGGATAAAACTTTAATTTTTGTGGTCCAAATAATAAAAATGGTCATGTGAAGCCCCATCTATAATCATGATCGGTTTTATTGATTTGCTCCAAATAATTTTAAAATTCAATGACTTAACTGTCCACCACCTACAACTCTTAGATATTAAGAGAATTTTAAAATTAAACAAGGATTAAAAAAAAAAAAACCACGATACTTATTAACCCAATCTAGAGGTTTCTAATAATATTATTATGGGTCATATGAACAATGATCAACATGATTATCTGTATGTTCATTCCAAGAAGATCGATGTAAGTAGTCCAAGAATGACCCCCAATTTTTTTTAGACTCGACTTAGATGGATATTTGTCTATTTTATGATCATTTAGTTTGTTATAAATGTTCTGGGTCTAACTGAGCATTTATTATGGAAACTAAATTATTGTTCACAATAAACAACAAATATATTTTTGTTTTGGATTTACTAAATATATGTTTATTGTATAATATATGAGTTAATATTAGTGTGCACAATGTATAATATTTTTTTCCAGAAAATGGCATCTTTCAACCCTCTAGCTATGATTTTGAATCAAAAACCATTGGATGGAAATAACTTTGAAGATTGGAAAATGAACTTATGCATCGTTTCGATTGGCGGTGAAAATCGTTTGTCCTGATATTCCTAAGCCACAGTCCTAAGTCAAAGCAATGATATACATAAAATGAATATGCGACCAGAGAATGCAAACACTTCACTGTGCATATTTTTCAAGGTGGTCATTTGAGGCAAGAAATAACACCTTCTCGATAGCTGGAGAAATGCTCCAAACTCTCAAAGGATGTTTCAGAATATACCGCTTTCTGAGACAAGTTGCTATCACTATTTGATTAACACACGTATGATCAGGGCGTGTGAAGGCTGATCATTGTTTGGCAA
This sequence comes from Tetrastigma voinierianum, assembly GCA_016808115.1. NCBI lineage: Eukaryota > Viridiplantae > Streptophyta > Magnoliopsida > Vitales > Vitaceae > Tetrastigma > Tetrastigma voinierianum. Next base: position 543,746 of record JAEQBH010000791.1, read on the forward strand.
TGATTTATACAATGAGCCAGTGATGAGGGCAAAACTTCAAAAGGAGATGAAAATATATCTCATCTTGCAATCACTACTTAAACATTTCAATCAGTTCAAAGTTGATTACAATATGCATAAGATGGATCTGACTCCAATTCAATTGATGAATGAGCTTGAGAGTGCTGAATAGTCTCTCAAAGAGAAAGAACATTTGATTTTATGGAGGGTTCATGAACCCAAAGTGAAACCAAGGTGGAAACAAGAATACAGTATGCTGGATACCAGCTACTAAATCTCCATTATTGAAGAAGAACTGAAGGCAAGTGCTTCAAGTGCTGATGTAAAGGACACTGAAAACAGACTGCCCAAAGCACACACCAAAAGCCAGGTATGTGGGTGATTTACTTGTAGTTGAGGCTTGTTTGTTTTATAGTTCTAACGATAAATGGATCATTGATTCAGAGCCACTAATCATGTTTGTTACTCTTTGCAATGGTTCAAACATAGCATGTCTATTGAAGAAGGACAAAGATACTTGAAACTTGGGAACGAGGAGCTAATCTCTCAGCTATAGGACCGTTGTTTTAATTTTTGAGAATACAGGGACCTTCTTATGCTTGAAGATTGTTTATTTGCTCATTTCAAGAGGAATTTGGCTTCGTTTGTTTAGTTGAACAAGGTTTGACAAGACAAATGACCCTCGTCTAATAAGAAGCAAATCTTCTTATTTGTTCAAGATCTTATGAATAATCTTATTTTAAGTCCTTGTCTCTATGATATAAATTCCATTGAAATCGTTGAAAATGAACATAATCACCTTAAGCAAGAAAAGGAAAGTATCAAAATGAAACTTTACCTTTGGTATTTGCGATTAGGTCATATTAATCCTAATAGATACATATTCGTGAAAAGTGGGATTTTAAATTCCTAGCATTTGAACCTATACTAATATGTGAATCCTATTTGGGGCGTAAACACTCAGAGGCCCTTCATACAAAGGACATCGCAAGAACCAAACCACTGAATTGCATACGATGTATGACCAAATGCGTGTTCGCTTAGAGGTGGGTATGAGTATTTGTCACTTTGAAGGCATGACTACCAAGATATGCATTTTTTTTACCTTGGAAAGTTTTGATAAATTTCGAGAATATAAGGTCGAGGCGTAAAAGCAACAGTGTCCATATCAAAACAAATGATTCATCAGCAGAATACCTATCCAAGAGCTTAAGTTTCAATGAACTCAAGAGGGATAGTTTCACAACTCGCTGGGCCCCTGAACAATCTTAGCAAAATGGAGTTACATAAATGTGTGAGAAATGTAACCTCCTGTATTACGGGCGAGATCGATGCTAGTTATCAATTTCTACCTATATTGTTTTGGGGATATGCCTGAAAACTCATACATACTTGTTGAATCTGATTCCTTCTTGTTGGCTTAAGACATCACTAAATTATGGAACGGTGCAAGCCTAGTTTAAACCATATTCGTATCTGGGGTTCTACGCATGTCTTGAGAAAGGAACCACATGTTGAAATCTCATAATCGAAGTATGTTTGTTTATTTGATACCCTAAAGGAACGTAGAGGTGGACTTTTGAGAACCCTTAGAGAAGGTTATAGTGAGCACTAATGCAAATTCTTCGAGGAAGACTATGTAAACAATTTCAAGCCTAAGAGTAAGGTAATTTCGAGGAGCTTGACTCAGCTCAAGAATCGCTAAACGACTGGTTTGACTGATAGCATTGAGCCTAAAAGTGTCAATAGACTTAAATGAAACATACTCCATGAACAAGGAACAGTAACTAATAGGAAACAATGTGATAGATATACTGCCGAACAATAAATAACTAGAAAATCAAATTCAAAATGATCAAGAGGATCTTCCTATAGAAAACAACAATTGTGGAGCTTCACAGAGGGAGAATCACTGCCATCGATATCTCTTGTTAAATACACTCGTGCTAAGCTATAACCATTGATATCAAGAGATCCGAAACACAACATAATCACATGTTGATGCAACATGAGTGCCTGAAGCTCATGGACCATGAGGATGGGAGCTCCAGGTTTTAATCACTTCAGTCTTTGTAGAGGTAATCAAAGGTAAACCTATAGAGTGTAAGTGGATCTACAAGAGAAAAAGACGATCAATTGGGAAGGTAGAAACCTTCAAAGCTAGATTGGTGGCAAAAGTTTATACCCAAAAAGAGGGGATAGATTATGAAGAAACCTTTTCGCCAGTAGCCATGCTTAAATCCATCCGAATTCTTTTAGCTTTAGCTGCAAGTCTAGATTACGAGATTTGACAGATGGATATTAAACAGCAATTTTAAATGGCAGTTTAGAAGAGGACATCTACATGCAGCAACCAGAAGGGTTCATAGCTAGAGGGCAAGAACACATGCATGGTTGCAGCGTCCATTTGATGACTAAAGCAAGCATCCGTAACATGGAACATTAGGTTTAATCAAGCCATAACTTTATACTGCTTTGAGAAAAGTCCCGATGTGAACCTTGTGTTTACAAAAGGATCCAAGGTACAAAAATGCCTTTCTCACTCCTTATTTAGATGACATTTACTAATCTGAATTTATTGTGAGGTGTTATCAAGTGTAAAGGATGGTTGTAAAGCAATTTGATATGAAAGATTCGGGAGAAGCCAACTATATTGTTGGAATCAAACTTCTACCAGACCGAAGAATAAGGTGTCGTAAGCCGCTATATATAGATAAAATTCTAGCTAGGTTCAAGATGAAATTCCAAGAAGGGAACTTACCCTCTCGTGCATGGAATTCATCTTTCTAAGGAGCAATCACCAAAAACTTTGAAAGCGGTAAAGACCAGATGAGTAGGGATACCTTTGCTCTAAGAGTAGGTAGTCTCATGTATGCCATGTTATGTAATTAGGTTATATCTTCAAGTACGCAAGGGGAATAGTTAGTCGGGTATCAATCCGATCCAGTATAAGAACATTTGATCATAAGTGGAAGCATATTCTCAAATATCTAAGGAGAACAAGAGATTATATGCTAGTATATTCTAGTGGGAGTTTGGAAACTATTGGTTATACAGACTCAGATTTCCAAGGGGATATTGATTCGAGAAAATCCACATCAAAGGAAAATTTAGCGTAATTCATTTACTAGCACACTACCTATTCGAAGCCGAAACATGTAGATTATATGGGTGTTAAGAGTCTACCAGACTTGATTTAAGGAAAGTGGGAGTTTATTTGTGTTTTCTAGAACAAGACAGATGTGTTATTATATTTTATGAGTTCAATAATATGAGGTATTCTTCATATTATTGTGCACACTGATATTTTGCGTATAAGGTCCTGATTCAGAGTATATGATCATATGAATAATGCTCATAAAGACATGATCATAGGTTCTCATAATTAATGAATAAGATCACAGTCATTAAACAAAGTTGGGCGCTTTATTTAGACTGCAATATTTTATGAAATAATCTGTCTTTGTTATTATAAAATATTGGTGCAAATTATGCTTGCATTGATAGGATCAAAGTGAGATTTATTTAAAGTTAAATTTCAAAGGAAATAAATCTCAAGTAATATTTCGCTATTATTCTTCAATCCCGAAGCTATTATAGATAGGCATTAAATGATTATTGTTCTTTTGAGTTGTCAACAAGTGAGGTATATTTAAACGAATTCAATATCTTGATGATTTGGGAGCAAGATTATTTACTTCCTAAGATTATGAAATAAACAATATGGAATTTGCAAGGAAGACTCTCTATGTTTCAAGATTTCATGTTATGAAATCACCGGCCGCTGCATTTATCCATTAGAGAAATCGATAAATCAAGAGAATAAATAATTACTGATTGATGAAAATCTTATCAATTAATTATTGATATTTTACAAAGGGAGAAACAATATTAATATTTAATATTATTAATCTCGAGTTCCACTCGGGCTTTTAGTGAATAACATCGGATTAGATAATTGCTTGGCAATTATGAGGAGCCTTGATTAATGATAACCGTATGATCCCCAAACTAGCTCAGGATAAATGGTGGAGCATGATATCACAGTTTACAAGAAAGAACCCGGACTTGTTTTTATAGCAAGTGGGAGATTGTTGGAATTTTGCTATACAAGCAAGTCCAAGTTGTTTAAAACACTAAATGGCTCATTACGGGCTCGGGGTCTAAGGTGTAGAGGCCCAAATGGCTATTAAGTATTCTAGGGTTTGTACTCTATAAATAGAGTAAGATAATACAACCCCAGATCTAGATCTAGATCTGAATCTGAATTTCTTAGTGATTCAAGCGCCCACACGCTGCTCCATCACCTCGAGGATAGCTCGAAGATACGTCTCAGGTGCATACTTCTCTGCAAATCCAAAAGGTACGATCTGACTGGTTATATTAGTTTAGTAATTAAATTGAATATTTTAAATCACATAATGATTTTTGCTTCCGCTGATTATTCCTACACTATGTAAGTCTTTTGTGGAAGCCTTTGAGTTTTGATTTTGATTAGTAGCGTCTGATTATGTACAATTTATATATATCCTCTTGGTATGTTAATTGTATATGATTGGTTATGACTATGTAAATCTATTGAGAAATAATTTGAGTTCTGTCCAAGTGGGAAAATGTTAGATTAATTTATTAATTATGGACTAAGCATATCATATTACAATTTTAATTGTATAATTGTGCATGTTAATTAAGGGCCATTTATGGAATGGTTTAATATTAACTAGCTATGGGCTCATGGTTCTATCTTCTCCATTGCTTTTGTAAAGCTCATTAGACCAAAGCCCAATTGTTCCCTTGTGCTCTATATATATAAGTAAATACAGCTCTAGAATTTTACAAGGGTTTGGTAGAACACGCTTTGGGGAGAAGGAAAGAACCATCTTGAACCCTATAATTTTTTTTTCATCCCTTCCAGATTTGGGAGACTAATGGCAGCCAACAATTCTGGATCCTTGCTAGGTATGTTTTCTACCCGGTACGAATTGATATGCTTCATTGTTTCAATAAAGTTATTATTCTGTAATGTATTTTTTGGGTCTTTTAATTGATCAATTGTTTTTTGGATCAATAAATACTCTTGATTTCACAAAATATTCTAGCAGTTCAATCATGATCCAAGCTTCCTCTTTACATTGATCCCTTCAATTGGTATTAGAGCCTTGATTGAACAGTGTGTGGTAAACCGAATCCTTTTATGTTTTCTTGTATATTTGATGCAATTAGATATATGACACCTAGGTTCTATGTTTCATGTTATTTATATTTTTGTACGAATAAATGGTTTTGTTTTGGCCTTAATCCATGGTAGAGTTTGATTGTATTTTTTTTATTTTTTTTGGATGTAACTTGGAGGCTAATCATAAGATTATGTATTCCTCCTTGATTTATTTATTTATTTATTTGGATAATTTTATGTAAATTCGGATTTATTGGATAAGTATGTAATAAGTACCCAAAGAAGAACTGTTGCATGTTATTGTTCATTGTTTTTCATGCGATTGAAGCCTCGGTTTGACAAACGAAGACCATAATCACGTAGAGGACATAGAAGAGGGTTAGTTGGAGGAAGAGGGTCGTCAAAAGACCCGGCATGCACCCACACGCACAGCCCAAATTGGTCGATACTATGACTCATGAGCTTGGCTTCTAAGACCGTATGGGGGAGTGTTCCTACTTAGATTGGGGCCAAATTTGGTAAACTGGTCCCTCTCTTGGTGATCTATTTGTGGCAATCCGAGTTCTGTGCAGTGCCTGGAGATGATTTTAGTTTCTGGATTCAAATTCTATCTGAGGGCATGTGCACCCTCGGATTTGGACGAAATTTGACTAGTAAGTTCCTTATTTGGTGTTCTACCCCTCTGTAAAATTTGATGATGATTCAAACCTGACGATAATTTAGTTTTATGACTTCAGACAATGCATTAGGGCACGTGCCACATCAGATTTTGACAAACTTTGACTAGTTGGTTCATCATGTGGTGATCTACCTTTCTGTAAACTTTCGTGATGATCTGAGTTATGTATGGAGTTTGACGGCGATTTTGATGCTTGGCTTATGAAAGGGACAAGTTATTGTGTATTTGGACTTAAAAACCCTAGAAACCAATTCTAACTTGGCCCACACTTCAAAGATTTTCAAGACTTAATGGAAATATGGATTACAGGCCAGACATAAAGTTGGGCTTCTTAGCCCTATTGGGCTTGTAATTTTCTTTTTCTATGAAATAAGGGCCCTTTATTTATTCTTTGCCTACATTTGTTTTACATAGATATAACAAGTGATGTATGTTTTTCATGCCATTTAGAATAGGTGGTGTCATATAATTTCACCATTTGATATATACATGTGCATAATGATTTTTATTTATTTTTGGATAATATTGTTATGGAAAATCTAGTTGAATTAATGGATGTCACATCCCACATCAGATATGGGAGAAACTTCTTGACACTATATAAGTATGGGTTTCTCTCAACCAAGATTAGAAATATCGGTTTCGATGAATATATCGATACTTGGATTTTACGGATATATTGGATATATCGGAGATATATTGGTAGATATTTTTACATGAATATCGATATATCGGAAATTAACAAAATTACTTTGAAATTCATGGAAATACTTTCTAAAAGTATAAAATTGATATTAATAATCAAATATATACTTTGAAATTACATTGCAATGAGCTTTTAAAATGAAAATGAAGATCGATATGGCTCCATTGCAACATTTGATGGAGGATCCCATCTTGGTAAAGACAATACTCATACCAAGACATGATGTTATGATAATATTGATTATAGGATCGAACATGTCATGCATAATGTCTTGACTTGTATCCACAACTTCTCCATAGATAGGAAATTTGAGGTTCATCCACATGCTCATTTCAAATATTAACTAACATGAAAACTTAATTTATTAATATATCATTACTAAATTAAACTAATTTAAAATATGAAAACTTCATATAATATGCATACACAATATTAACTAATATATAACTTGATTTCAAATATTAACTAACATGAAATGTTAATTTATTAATATCTTATTACTAAATTAACTAATTTAAAATATGAAAGTATCATATAAACTATCACAAAGCAATGTCACAAAGAAAAAAAAAATTGGAGTGAAATGAAAATTGGATATGGGTAGAGAGAATTTGTGATCAAATGGAATGATTTTAGAGGTATTTATAGATTTTTTTTAGGTCAAAGTTGTAACACCCCAAATTATACCATAACAGTCTTATAACATGTTTTGGGTATAATAACGTAAAGCTATATTTATTAGATAAAATAAAGATAAAAACAAAAATAGGAATATGCATAAGTTAAATTACAAATAATAAGAAAGATTTGAGGCTATTTAAAAAATATTATAAATTGGATTTGCAAATATTATAAGAGTTTGAGGACCAAAGTAAAATAAAATGGGATAAGATCAAATAAGGATAAGACCCAAAGAAATATCTTATTTTGGTCTTGGAGAAAAGGAGAGCAAATACAAAGAAAGAAAGAAGAGAAGAAGAAAGAAGAAGATTACAGGTATGGGCCTTGATTTTGTATCGAAAAGTATGGAAATATGGGTATTGGTATGGAATTATGATTTGTTATGAAAGTATGGAACCATGAATAAGTGTATGAAACTATGGGAGTATGGAAGTCTAGTTTTGGACTATAAAGTTTAGATACATGGTTAGAACCTCTATCTTGTGTATGGTTTGGGTTTAGGAACTCCTAAACTCCTTTCTTGTAGGAGTTGAGTTAGAAGGCTTTAAGGCTCCTAAATATGGGTTTGAGAAGAGGGTCTAGTTGCAGTTGAACCGAAAATTCCCTATTGTGATCATATGCAGTATCCGGATCTTAGAACGGATTGTTGGGTCAAAAAAATACAGGGAATTCGAAGTGAGTCCTTCTAGTAAATTGTAGCCACATCAATGAACTTGATGTTGAAGCACTGAATTACTCGATTTGGCCTCTGTAGACCAAGTTATAGTCCTTTTACGAGGTCAGCCCCGGATAAATCTCTGGTAGGGTCAGTTCTGCTAATTCGGGTCAACTAGCCGGACCTTAGAACGAGTTTTGAACCAGAAATAAAGAGGAATTTGGCCGTAAAGTCGCTTTTGTGAAATTAGCCCACATCAATGAACTTGATGTTAGGCTTTTGAATTTCTTAATTCGGACTTCTGTAGACCAAGTTATGGTCTTTTTACTCTGAACAGTCAAATGGGTGAGTGGTCGTCAAACCGAGGTCGTCAAACAGGGGTCGTCAAACAGAGGTCGTCAAATCCTGTAGAGGTCGTCCTATAGAGGTCGTCCTGTAGAAGTTAGCAGACCTCATGCAGCAGAGGTCAGCACACTCGCACGGCCCAGGTCGTCGGCGAGTCGACGAGACCTAAATGCGGCGAGTCGTGAACCTCATGCAACGGTCGGCGAGACCCATCTGTAGGAGGTCATCACCAGCAGGGTCATGAGACCTGGAGTCTGAAAACTCAGCTCGTCATGTAGAGCTCAGCTCGTCATGTAGAGCTCAGCAGCTCGTCAATTCAGAATCCTTCGTCAAGGCGACTGCGCGCGACCTCCAACGGAAGGTCATATCTCATACGTCACGAACTCCGATTTGGGTGTTCTTGGACTCTATGGAAGCCCGATGATCAGAATCCATCCATATGCTTGAGAGAATATTAGATGTCATCAGACCAAAGTGTTAAAATGAGGCGCTCGTCACTTCAGTGCAGCTTGTCGATTCCGTCAGCTCGTCAAGGCCCATTTGCGCGTGACCTCCAGCCGGAAGGTCATATCTCCTTTGTCTGAAAACTTTGATTTGGGTGTTCTTGGACTCTATGGAAGTAGTAAGGTCAGAATCCATCCATATGCCTGAAGAAGATATTAGATGTCAGACCGAGGTGTTGGAGCTGAGCTCGTCACTTGATTGCAGCTCGTGTCGATTAGATCAGCTCGTCAAGGCCCGACTGCGCATGACCCTCAACCGGAGTCATATCTCCTTAGTTTGAACTCGATTTGGGTGTTCTTGGACTCTATGGAAAGCCCATTGAGTCAGAATCCATCCATATGCCTGAAGAAGATATTAGATGTCAGACCGAGGTGTTAGACTGAGCTCGTCACTTCAGTGCAGCTCGTCAGTTCAGGTCAGCTCATCGAGAAGTGGCTGCCCGCGTCGCCTCCCGGCGGAGGTCATATCTCGCCGATTTGAACTCCGATTTGGGTGTTCTTGGACTCTATGGAAAGCCCATTGAGTCAAGAATCCATCCATATGCCTGAAGAAGATATTAGATGTCAGACCGAGGTGTTAGACTGAGCTCGTCACTTCAGTGCAGCTCGTCAGTTCAGGTCAAAACTCGTCGGCCCGACTGACCTCGACGGAAGGTCATATCTCCTTCGTTGAACGATTTGGGTGTTCTTGGACTCTATGGAAGCCCATTGAGTCAAGAATTCCGAAATAGACAACGGTAAGATTGGAACTCGCGTGGTTCAGAAAACACGGAAAACAGTAGGCAGTACAGGTAACCATAGTTATTTGTGTTATGAACGCCTATTATGAATTCATAAATAGCTCGTAGAGGTATACAGTGTAAAGCGTAGTTATTTATGCGTATAATGAAGTATGAAAAAATGTAAAGATGAATAACTGATTGTATATATATATATCTCATATGATTCTAGAATGACAATAATTATTCGGGAATAGGAATATATCTTGAGCATCTAAAATACATGTGATTATGCTTAGAACCTGGTAGAGGGATAGATGGGCATGCCTATTAGGAAGAATAAGTCTGCAGCATATCAGTTATATTCGGAAATCGGGACCCCGTGTGGGTCAATGACATAGATCCCGTTTGGATCAGGTGGCCCCGAAAGGGTCACCACAGCGCCTCCGGGCCCTCATGGATAGTCACTGTCTCGAACAGTGATGATACCTTCGGGTATATTATATTCTGGCGCTCAGGGCCTCATGGATCACTTTGTTTCATCTGATGAATATACTTTCGGGTCCTCATGGATTATAGTATTCCTGTATCCTCCTAAGGTTTATACGGACATGAAACATAAAAGGAAATGTGAGGTATATGCAAAGGAAATGAAGAATATGGGAAACATAACCTTTGCTATGTGATGATAGTATCTGGGATTACAAGAGCAGTAAAAAGTACAAGATTACATGAAAGAGTATCTAGAAGATGATATAAATGAAACTGGATTTATGATAAGTATGAAATGACAGAATCTGTCTTGTTATATGTGTTATATGCATTTGTATAAAGTGTGGTGACTCTTAATAGAGTCATATTCCCACTAAGCGTAAAGCAGCCGCGGTGTTCAATCCGTTGTAGGTGCAGAAGAGAAACCGGAGGGCAGGACAATCCACTTCGCGTCCAAGGCCATCCAATAGGTGCCTTTGGAAGACCTTTATGTCTATTTTGTATATGAAATTTGCAAACCAATGTAAATATTGTAAATGTTGAACATTTCCATATTTGGAGCTTGTATATATATTTTATGCAATCCCATTTCCTTTCTGAGATGGCACAAGTTAATTGTTTAACATTATATGAATATGCAAGTGTAAAGGTTATAAGTATGATAAAGAAGTGACCCTCAATTGACATCCTATACGAGTTAGGCGTCACGGTTTAGTGATCGACATCCCAGATTTGAGTTCGGACCTTGTTCGGGTCGGATCGGAGAAAAGGTATTCTGGAGTTCAGTGGTATCGGATCCTGGAGTTTGAGGGCGTTTAGGAAAGAAGCCTAAGTTTAGGTGGCTCTGGGCAAGTATATAAAATAGAAAACGTGTTTAGTAATGTGTGGGCCTGATGTGGGATGTCCTTGTGTTTTGTATAGATGGATGGGTCAGAAGAAGGCTGCTGAGAGTGTCGGCCGTGGAACAAGGGTTATCAGCTTCTGAACCTTCGGAAAGTAATGTACCTAATGAACCCACGGAAGCCTTGCTGAGAATATCGCAAGACATGGCTCGGGTTTTGGATAGATTGACCTCTCCTAAAGCTCCAATAGACACAGTAAGAAGACATGGAGCAGAGGAATTCCATGGGTCGAGCATGGAAGAGTCAGAGAAAGCCGAATTCTGGTTAGAAAAGCTAGAGAGGGTATTAGAAGAGGTTAGATGTCCTCCGTCGGAGAGCATCGTAATGAATCTCAATATTGCGAGGTGAGGTATATGATTGGGTGGAAACTATTACTCAAAGTCAAGGATTCCAAATCCTGACATGGGAGTGCTTGTCAGAGTTCGAGACCAGTATGTTCTTGAGATGTATAGGGATTCAAGTGAAGCAGTTCCTAAATTTGAAGCAAAGGAGCTTATCGGTGGTTTGAATATGAAGATTTAGCCATCTTAGTAAAATATGCACGGAGTGGTCCTCCTGAGGCATTTCGGTGTAGGCAGTTTGAGGATGGACTCGTGATTCCATCGAGAAGTATTTGCTTTATGACTTCTCTCGAGCTAGTGGATTTTTATTAGTTGGTGGTACTGATGAAAGTAGAGGGGCCCAAACGGCAGCAAAGAAAGATTTGAAAGAAGAAGTTTTCTAGAGGAGCTTCGTCCTCCTCGGAAAAAGAGCTGAAGAGAATCTCATTTCGATCAGAATATAGTTCAGCCGGTGAAGGCAAGGTCGATGTAACCGTGATGCAGGTGAGGTGGCAGTTGGGGCGGAGGGTCGGGGAATGCCTCATTGCCATAAAAGGCATTTGGGAGTTTGCAGGATATTGACAGGAGGGTGTTTTAGGTGTGGAAGCCTTGAGCATTTGAAAGCACAGTGTCCTCGAGAGTTGGGGGATAATAGAAGCCCTTGAGTGGTAGAGGAAGATCTGGCAGTACCACTTCCGACTCGTGACGCAGGAGCAGAAATTCGTAGTGGCCCATCTCGGCATAGAGGACGGAGGCGCCAGTGTCGGAAGCAGTGATCGTCCTATGCCCCTGCGGCCCCCGACACGAGCATATGCTATGAAGGCTCGTGAGGATCAAGGGCTCTCCTGAAGTTATAAGCGGTATATTTTCTTTATATGATATAGAGATGCATGCGTTGATTGATCCTGGATCTACTCATTCATATGTGTGCATGGAGCATGTATTTGACAAAGTACCGTGAGAGAGAAGGTAGCATATGACATCGTGTAACTAGTCCGTTGGGGCACAGCGTTAGTGTGAATAGCATATCTATTGCCCGTTTGTTATACAAACCAGAGAGTTTCTCGCTGATTTGATAACCTTACCATTAGAAGTTTGACTTGATTCTGGGAATGGATTGGTTGACTCTAAGCAGAGGCTACTCAGTAGATTGTGGACGAAAACTGACCGATGTTGTACTCGGCTGAGCTGAGGTAATAGTACAGGCATTGGATCAAGTGTAATGTCTAATGTCATCTCACTATCTGACTATGAAATTATGAGAAAGATCTTTGAGACATTCTTGGCTTTGATACTTGACTCAAGAGAGTCAAGTTGATATCAGATCCAGTAGTAAGGGAATTTCCGGATGTATTCCCACGAAAGTTGCGGGTATTCCACATGAGAGAGGTGGACATGTATAAATTGTACCAGGAACAGTCCACATGTCAAGGGGGCAGTGCCAGGGATGAGCTCCAAACGGGTGAAAAGTTAAGAGTCAGTGCAAAGACTTTTAGATAAAGTTTATCCCAGGCCAGTGTGTCCACTTGGGGTGCACATTTTATTTATTGAAAAAGAAAGATGGCACTCTACGGATGTGCATAGGTGTGGCAGTTAATAGGTGTGATGAAAACAAGTACCCATTGCGAGGTGAAGGTCTTTGATCGATTTGAAGGCGAGTGTTTTAGAAATGAACTGCGTCGAGTGTTATCGAGTTGAGAGGTAAGGAAGGAGATGTGCGAAGGCGCATTTAGAGACCGATATGGTCATTATAGGATTTTGGTCATGCCATTTGGTTGACTAATGCGTGACATTCATGGATTTGATGAATAGGGTTTCCGACCCTATGTGGATCAATTTGTTGTGGTTTTATTGATGACATCCTAGTGTATTCTAAGGATGCACAGGAACATGAACAACACCTGAGAATAGTCTTAGAGACGTTAAGAGAAAAGAAGTTATATGCTAAGCTCAGCAAATGTGATTTTTGGCTAAAGGAAGTCTCATTCCTAGGCCATATTGTGTCTGTGAGTATAAGAGTTGATCCTGCTAAGATTGAAGCGGTTGTGAATTGGAAATCACCTCAAAATGTAGCGAGGTGAAGTTTCTTGGTCTTAGCCGGTTATTATAGAAAGATTTGTGAGGAAGCTTTTCGGTCATAACCTCAGCTCACCAGTTACTCGGGAGAGAAAGGAATAAAGTTTGAGTGGACGGACAAAATGTGAATTAGTTTTGAGGCGGTTCAGAAGGATGCAGGTTGAAGCACCGGTATTGACCATGACCTACTCAGGGAAAAGAGTATACCCTATATAATGATGCTTCATGCATTGGTTTGGGATGCGTGTGTCTGAAGATGGGAGAAAGTAGTAAGCCATAGTCGAGCAGTTGAAGCCACATGAACAAAATTATCCCACTCATGACCTAGAGTTAGGCCCGCGGTAGTGTTTGCTTTAAAATATGGCGACACTACTTATACGGGGAAAAGTGTAGAATTTACACCGATCATAAGAGTCTCAAGTACTTCTTGAAGAGTTAAATTTGATACAGCGGATGTGGTTAGAGTTATTAAAGGATTATGAGCGCATCATAGATTGCCAGCCAGGAAAATTTGTATAGTAGCCGTGCTTTAAGCCGAAAGACCGAGTGGTAGCAATGTCACTACGGTCACAGTGATTAGGGGTCAAGGGTGATGATGGAGCTATGTTAGCTCAATTAGAGGAAACCCGTTTTAAAGAAAATGATTATGAATCATGAAAAATGATGAAGAGCTACAGAAAAATTTACAGGTGGTTAGAGATGGTGACAAGACTGAGTTTTGAAGAAGAAGCTGGAAAGTTTGTATTTCCAGAATAGATTATGTGTTGAGATGATAAGAGCTAAGAAAAAAGTTGCTATTTGAGGCTCATATGCGGTATTTACCATAATCACAGGGAATAGATGTGCAGACTTGGCAGTTTTATTGATGAAGGAATGAAAAGAGATGTGGCCAGACGTAACCACAGAAAGTGTTTGTGTGTCAAGCAAGTCAAGGCTGAACACAAGTACTATGAGGTTTATTCAAATCCCCTTCAAATTCCTCAATGGAAGTGGGATAACATTACCATGGTTTTGTGTGGGTTTTTCCCCTCACACAACAAAACATGACTGTTTGGGAGTGATTGTAGATAGGCTCACAAAGTGGAGCCCCATTTATACAGTCGGGATTGACTATTCTATGGATCGACTAAATTTGAGTTATATGTGGATGAAATTGTGCGTTGTGGTGTGTCAATTGTCTATTTATTAATGGGATAGAATAGCGATTTGTCAGGTTACGGAAGGAATTACGATCGACTTTAGGCACTGGCTGAATTTTTAATACGACAATTCCATCCATGAAGCGGATGGTGGTCAGGAAGGGATTGATTGATTGCTGAAGACCATGCTTGAGGTTGTGTCATGGAATTTTCGGGAGGTTAAGGAAGTGGGTATATTCCATTGATGGAATTTTCTCAACAATGGATTTCGATCAAGCATTGGTATGGCACCATATGAGGCTTTGTATGGTCGAAAATGTAGAACTCACATTGTGTGTTGGGCCGAGTGAATGAGAGCGGCGATAGAGTCAGGAACACTTAGTAAAGATACAGAAGAGAAAGTACAAGTTATTCGGCAGAGGTTAAAGGCGGCTAGTGATAGACAAAAATCGTATGCCAACCTAAAGAGGAGAGATATTGAATATAAAGTGGGAGACAAGGTCTTCTTAAAGGTATCGCCATGGAGGAAAATTCTTAGGTTTGGTCAGAAAGGCGAGGCGAGTCCAGAGGTTCATAGGGCCATATGAGGATTTTTGGGCAGTATTGGCCTGTGGCTTCTTCGATTGGCACTCCCTACGAGTTGGCCCAATTACGATGTGTTTTCATGTCGATGCTTCGAGTCTGGCACATTTGATAGTCACCACGTACTACCGGTCTGAGAAATACAAATCTGAAGATTTGTCGTATGATGAGGAGCCAAGACCATTATGGCTCGAGAGGTGAAACGATTGCGGAACAAACAAGTACCATTAGTGAAAGTTCTCACGGCAACACCATGAGTAGAGAAAAGCTACTTGGGAGCGAAGCAACTATGAAACACCGTATCCGCAACTCTTGAATCAATTATGAATTTAGGAGGAAATTCTTTTAAGAGGAGAGTTGTAACACCCAAATTATACCCTAGCAGTCTTATAACATGTTTTGGGTATAATAAGCGTAAAGTATATTTATTCGAATAAAATAAGAATAAACAAAAATAGGAATATGCATAAGTTAAATTACAAATAAAAGAAGATTTGAGAAATTTATTGTAAAAAATATTATAAATTGATTTGCAAATATTATAAAGTTGGAGGACCAAAGTAAAAATAAAAAAATGGGATAAGATTAAATAAGGATAAGACCAAAAGAAATATCTTATTTTGATCTTGGAAAAGAAGAGAGCAAATACGAGAAGAAAAGAAGAAGAAGAAGAAAGAAGATTACAATTATGGAACTATGATTTTGTATCGAAAAAGTATGAAATATGGGTATTGGTATGGAATTATGATTTGCTATGAAAAGTATGGAACCATGAATAAGTGTATGTAAACTATGGGAGTATGAAGTCTAGTTTTGGACTAAAGTTTAGATACATGGTTGAAACCCTCTATCTTGTGTATGGTTTGGGTTTAGGAACTCTAAACTCCTTTCTTGTAGGGTTGAGTTAAGAAGAGCTTTGGAGGCTCCCCAAATATGGGTTTGAGAAGAGGTCTAGTTGCAAGTTGAACCCAGAGAATTCCCTATTTTCGATCATATGGAGTAGCCGGATCTTAGAACAGATTGTTGGGTCCAGAAATACAGAAGGGAGTCGAAGTGAGTCCTTCTAGTAAATTGTAGCCCACATCGATGAACTTGATGTTAGGCTTTTGAATTACTCGATTTGGACCTGCGTAGACCAAGTTATAGTCTTTTGCGAGGTCAGCCCGGCTAAATCTGGTAGGGGTCAGTTCTGCCAAAATCAGGGTCCAACTAGCGGACCTTAAGAACGAGTTTTTGAACCAGAAATAAAAATTTGGAAGTAAAGTCCTTTTGTGAAATTGGCCACATCAATAGACTTGATGTTAGGCTTTTGAATTTCTTAATTCGGACTCCGGTAGACCAAGTTATGGTCTTTTACTCTGAACAGTCAAATGGGTGAGTGGTGTTCGTCAAACCGGAGTCGTCAAGCGGTCGTCAAACAGGAGTGATCGGGTCTGGTCGTCCTGAGGTCGTCTTGTAGGATTAGCGGACCTCATGCAGCGAGAGGTCCAGCACACTCATGCAGAGGTCGTCCGGCGGAGGTGACGAGACCTCATGCGGCCCCCCGAGGTCGGCCGGACCTCATGCGGCGGGAGGTCAGCGCCTCATCACGACAAGGTGTGAGACCTCATCCTGTAGAGGTCATCTGTAGAGGTCAGCAGACCTCGTCTTGAAGAGCTCAGCTCGTCCTGTAGAGCTCAGCTCGTCATGTAGAGCTCAGCAGCTCGTCAATTCAGGTCAGCTCGTCAAGACTGACTGCGCATGACCTCTAACTTCGGAAGGTCATATCTCCTTCGTCTGAACTCCGATTTGGGTGTTCTTGGACTCTATGGAAAGCCCATTGAGTCAAGAATCCATCCATATGCCTGAGTAGAATATTAGATGTCAGACCAAAGTGTTAAAATGAGCTCGTCACTTCAGTGCAGCTCGTCAATTCAGGTCAGCTCGTCAAGACTGACTGCGCATGACCTCCAACTTCGGAAGGTCATATCTCCTTCGTCTGAACTCCGATTTGGGTGTTCTTGGACTCTATGGAAAGCCCATTGAGTCAAGAATCCATCCATATGCCTGAAGAAGATATTATATGTCAGACCGAGGTGTTAGACTGAGCTCGTCACTTCAGTGCAGCTCGTCAGTTCAGGTCAGCTCGTCAAGACTGACTGCGCATGACCTCCAACTTCGGAAGGTCATATCTCCTTCGTTTGAACTCCGATTTGGGTGTTCTTGGACTCTATGGAAAGCCCATTGAGTCAAGAATCCATCCATATTCCTGAAGAAGATATTAGATGTCAGACCGAGGTGTTAGACTGAGCTCGTCACTTCAGTGCAGCTCGTCAGTTCAGGTCAGCTCGTCAAGACTGACTGCGCATGACCTCCAACTTCGGAAGGTCATATCTCCTTCGTTTGAACTCCGATTTGGGTGTTCTTAGACTCTATGGAAAGCCCATTGAGTCAAGAATCCATCCATATGCCTGAAGATATTAGATGTCAGACCAAGGTGTTAGACTGAGCTCGTCACTTCAGTGTAGCTCGTCAGTTCAGGTCAGCTCGTCAAGACTGACTGCGCATGACCTCCAACTTCGGAAGGTCATATCTCCTTCGTTTGAACTCCGATTTGGGTGTTCTTGGACTCTATGGAAAGCCCATTGAGTCAAGAATTCAGAAATAGACAGGTTGATAAGATTGGAACTCATATTAGTTCCAGAAAATACGGAAAACAGTAGGCAGTACAGGTAACCATAGTTATTTGTATTATGAACGCCTATTATGAATTCATAAATAGCTCATAAGTATACGGTCTTAAGCATTAGTTATTTATGCATATAATGAAGTATGAAAAATGTAGAATATGAATAACTGATTGTATATATATATATCTCATGTGATTGAATAATGATAATTAGTAGGAGATATGAGATATCTTGAAACATAAAATACATATTGATTGTGCGCCCAGAACCTGGTGGGGGATAGATGGGCATGCCTATTAGGAAGAATAAGTCTGCAGCATATCAGTTATAGTCGGAAATCGGGACCCCGTGTGGGTCAATGACATAGATCCCGTTTGGATCAGGTGGCCCCGAAAGGGTCACCACAGCGCCTCCGGGCCCTCATGGATAGTCACTGTCTCGAACAGTGATGATACCTTCGGGTATATTATATTACAGCGCCTCCGGGCCCTCATGGATCACTGTTTCATAGAGTGAATATACTTTCTCGGGTCCTCATGGATTATAGTATTCTGTATCCACTCCTAAGGTTTATGCGAGACATGAAACATAAAGAAATGACAGGTATATGCAAGAAATGAAGAGAATATGGGAAGCGTAAAAGCTATTTCTTATGTGATGATAGTATCTGATTACAAGAACAAGAAGTAAAAGTACAAGATTAGATGAAAAGTATACGGGAAGATGATATAAAGAATGAAACTGAATTTATGATAAGTATATATATGAGAAATGACAAGAATACATCTTTGTTATATGTGTTATATGCATTTGTATAAAAGTGTGGTGACTCTTAATAAGTCATATTCCCTAAGCGTAAAAACAGCACGGGTGTTCAATCCGTGTAGGTACGAAGAGGAAACCGAGGACGGGACAATCACATTAGCAGTCAAGGCCACATCAATAGGTGCCCACTGGAAGACCTTTAGGTCTATTTTGTATATGAAATTTTGTAAACCAATGTAAATATTGTAAATGTTGAACATTTCCATATTTGGAGCTTGTATATATATTTTTACAATCATTTTGCTACAGAATAATACAAGTTAATTGTTTAACATTATATGAATATGCAAGTGTAAAGGTTATAAGTATGTGATAAAGAGTGACCTCGATTGACATCCTATGCGAGTTGGCGTCACGAGTTTAGTGGTATCAGGCATCAGTTTGGTTGGATATGTCGGGTGGATCGGAGAAAGGGTGTTACAAAAGTAGCTGTTTGATGGTAAAAAAAATCTTTGTAATTTAATTATAGCCGTTGGATTTAATTTTGCTTCAAATTTGACCATTAAATCTTCTTTAAACTGTTGGGATCAATCCATAACCGTTGGATCAAGTCAGGATTTCAAATTTGATTGTTTGGATACATCTCCGATATATCTCCGATATTTTATCGAAAATTTAACTAACGCGTGCGTGTGACACAAACCCGATATTTTCCATGATATATCGGTCTGATACCGATATATTGCCAATATTACTGTTTTTTTCTCAATTTTTCGCTCAACCAATTATCGATGGCCGATATCATTTCAAACCTTATCAATATCCGATATATCGAATATTTTAAACCTTGCTCTCAACCTAGTAGACAAGTTTTAAAGTCGTGAGTGCCCCTTGGGCCCAAAGCGGACAATATCTACATGGTTGGGCCAAGTCATTACAAATGGTATCAAGGCGATCCTCGACCCCGATGTGGAGGTCCGTTCCGTTTAGCCTCATAGGTGTTTGTCCGTTTGGTTCTGCAATCTCATGGGACACAACGAGGACATTGTGTCTGCATAGAGGGTGTTTTTCATATCCCACATCGGATAGGCGAAAAACTTCCTAGCACTATATAAGTATGTGTTTTTCTCAACCTAGTATACGTGTTTTAAAGTCGTGAGGGCCCCTTGGGTCCAAAGCGGACAATATGTACATGGTTGGGCTGGGTCGTTACACATTGAATAGGTGTAGGTTAAAATTAATTTAATTAATTTAAAACCTATGGACTCCATTAAGGATCCAATAATAAAATAATTATGTGATGCCCTGACAGATAAACATGATCGGATTTTATGGGATTGGATATAAAATAATTTCAAATTTTTAATGAGATTGTATGGCCCAACGTCGACAATACCCAACTATTAAAGATAATTTTAAAATTAAATTATTGGTTATCACATTCACTTTTAGTAGCATAAATGTCTATATAATATTATTATGGAAAACCCTATAAATCAATGTAAAATATTGAATGTGTGATGATTAAAATTAATTCAATTAATTTGAAACCTATAGGCTCATTAAGGGTCCAATAATAAAATGGTTATGTGATGCCCTAACGGATAAACATGACCCGATTTTATTGGATTGGATCTAAAATAATTTCAAATTTTTAATGAGGTTGTACGGTCCAATGTCGACAACACTTGGATATTAAAGATAATTTTGGAATTAAATTAATTGTTATTACATTCAATTTTAGTAACATTAATAATCCTCCCAACAAGACTCTGTTAGTGTTATTGACAGCCCAAAGTTGATTGAAACAAAGTTTTAATTGATACATGTCTATGTTATTTAAGAAAGTTTTAGATCCAATTTCACATGGGTAGTGACTTGTTGGTACATGTCTAGGAAAGTCCTGTAACGAGGGCGATAAGAGCCTAAGGTAAGGAGTTTTTTTAGAGGAACCACTGTGACCCCACAACTTACTTGGGGAGCTAACTTGGTAGGACACTTTCTGTATCATGTTCAAAATATTGATGCATTATAAATATCTTACTATGTAAGTGTTTATAATGGAAACTAGGATATTGTTGCAATAAATAAACCTACCCATTATTATATTACAAGATTACGTGCTTTTGTTTATTTTAGAAAATGACATCCTTTAATCCTCTACTTACAATTTTGAGTCAAAAACCAGTGGATGGAAGTAATTACGACCTATGGAAAACTAATCTTTACATTGTCCTTGTTTTGAGAAGATCAATTTATTACAACAACCTTAGAAACCCTAGGAGCCTACTGCTAATGCTTTGAAGGAAAATAAGAAGCAATTTGCAGATTGGCAAGAGGAAAATATGACACTTCGCTACTATATTCTTGTTAGCATTGCAGAACATTTGCGGAAGTAAATAAATTATTTGGAGCATGTGTCGGACATGGTTCAAACTCTAGATTGCTAAGAGTAAGCGTTACTACTGTCTGACGACCATAAGGGCACTAATGAACACTTGCATAATGGGAGGAAATGTGTGATACCACTGTCTAAAGATGATGGGGCACGTCAGTACTATGGAAGTGATGGATAGTCTAAATGTTGTTGAGGTTTGTTTAGTGGAGAAATACAATGATAAATGGATAATTGATTGAGAGCCAACCCGTTTGCTCTCCTTTGAATGGTTCAAACAAAGTAGACCACTCAATAAAGGACAAAAATGCTTGAAATTGGGAAACGGGGAATATGTCTCTATAATGGCAGTAGGACTAGTGGAGTTATGTTCTTAAAACTTTACATTTACCATACTGTTTATTTATTCCAGATTTCAAGAGGAATTTGATTTTTGTTAGTTATTTAGTTGTTTAGTTTAATTCCTCAATTTTGATAAAGAGTAAGAATTCTTTTATTCTGTCCGAATTATTGATGAATGGTCTATATTTTTAAATCCTTTGTCTTATAGAATTAATGTCATTGAATATACTGATGATGAGCAGCTCACCTTATCTAAGAAAATGAAAATTTTCAAATGATACCTATTTATGGCACTTGCGATTGGGTCATATTAATCCTAACATAATTCACAGTTTGGTTAAAACTGGAATTTTAAATTCCTTGATCTTTGAACCTATACCAATATATGAATCATGTTTGGAAGGTAAAATGACAAAGAGGCCCTTCACAGCCAAAGGAAATCGTGTTACTAAGTATTAGGATTGGTACACACTAATGTGTGTGGACCAATAAGCGTTCAAGCCAGAGGTGTGTATGAGTATTTCATCACCTTTACTGATGGCTACTCAAGATATGGATATGTTTACCTAAATGTGCCACAATTCTGAAGCTTTTGAAAAGTTTCGAGAAAATAAGGCTAATGTGGAAAAGGAACTGGGTGTCTATATCAAGCAGCTTTAGTCTAACCAAGATGGTGAATACCTGTCTGGGGAGTTCAAGTCTTACTTGGATAAAGAGGGGATAATTTCTCAATTATCATCTCCTATAACACCCCAGCAAAATGGAGTCTCTAAAAGGAGAAACATAACCCTTTTAGAGATAGTGAAGTCGATGCTTTGTTACTCATCATTACCTAAATCGTTTTAGGGATATGCCTTAGAAATAATTGTTTACATACTAATTTGGTTTCCATCTAAATGGATTTAGGGATATGCCTTAGAAATAATTGTTTACATACTAAACTTGGTTCCATCTAAATCTATTTCAAAGACACCCACAGAGTTATGGAAAGGGCGCAAACCCAATTTTAATCATATTCAGATTTAGGGTACCTCGGCATATGTCTTAACACATAAATGACAAGAATTGGAATTTGTACAAAAATGTGTATGTTTATTAGCTATCCTAAGAGAACAAGAGGTTGAATATTTTATTATCGAAAGGAAAAGAAGGTGATAGTGAGCACTCACACCACTTTCTTAGAAGAGGATTATATGAACAATTTTAAACTTCGGAGCACTGTGGTTCTTAAAGAGCTTGACTCGGTTCGAGATCCACAAGAAACTCTTAGTTTTCCACCCCTGTTTCCTGTTGCTGTTCAAAGAGGGGAATATGTACAACATGTTCTCGAAGGTGAACAGACACAGGAAACAACTTAAGATAAAATTTAAGAAACTCAAGAATAAGAAAATAATGCAGAAATTGGAAATCTACCTGAACCACAAAACTTGAATCCTCTTGTGCATGTACAACAACCAATGCAGTAAACTTATAGTGGGAGGATAATACATAAACCTATAAGGCATGCCTTGTTAGGAAAGATGTATTAAGTCACCACATACGAATAAGCATTAAAGGATGTTGATGTGCAAGAGTGGAAAAGGGAAATGGACCGTGAGATGGAATCTATGGGTTCAAACTCAGTATGGTCTCTTATAGAGGCTCCTAGAGGGGTATAACCCATTTGAAGCAAGTTGATTTATAAGATAAAGAGCCTTAGTAAACCATGTGTGGATGTTGATGTGCAAGAGTGGGAAAGGCCAATGGATTGTGAGATGGAATCTGTGGGTTCAAACTTAGTATGGTCTCTTATAGAAGCTCGTAGAGGGGTAAAACCCATTGAAAGCAAGTTGATCTACATGAAAAAGAGCCCTGGTAAACCACGTGTGCATAAAAGATTCAAGGTATAGTGATAATCTTCCCTATTCTTTACGTAAATGACATCATGTTAATTGGAAATAATGTGAAAATGTTGTTAGACATAAGAGGTTTCCTGAAATAGCATTTTGATATGAGAGACTTATGTGAAGCTAACTATATTCTAGGAATCAAAATTTTATGAGATCAAAAGAATAAGGTGTTAGCTTTGTCCCAAGATTCGTAGTGGCTAGTTTTAGCATAGAGAATTCTAATAGGGGATTTTTACCCTTCAAACATGGAATTCATCTTTCTAAGGGGCAATCACATAAAAATCTTGAAGATAAAGAACTCATGAATGAGAAACTTTATGCTTCGACTGTAGGTAGTCTCGTGCATGCCATGTTATGCATTGGGCAATGATTAGTGCCCAAAAAGTGCTATTTTGAACCCTGTATTAGATAGGTTTTGAGTGCTTTTTGCGCACTAATCATGTCATTTATGCCAATTGAAGTGTTCAAGTCTTCTTAGTAGCACTTATGCCGTTTAGAGGGTATTTTTGGCTGTTTTGTAGGTATTTGTGCACTCTTGGAGTTCAATCTCAACCACAAGGATGAATCATGAAGTTGGAATTCAAGTCTCGACCATCGACCAGCCTAGAATCAATGAGAAAACAAAGGCAAAGTAGAAGAAAATTGATCTGAGTGGAAGGCGAGGAGTCAAGAAGCGGGGAACCCATAAATTTTAAGCTAAACACAAAATTTCGCTAAACTTGCGAAAATTTCGCAGGTTTAGCGAAATATTTCGCAAGTTCAGCGAAAATGCCAAATTTCGCTAGACCACCCCAGTTTCGCTAGGCACCATTTTTAGCGAAAAAAAGCGATTTATTCTCACTACAATTTCGCTCGGCTAGAGAATTTAGCTATGTGAAGTGCAACTCTAGCGAGAAGTTTCCATTTCGCTATGCACATTGATTTCGGCTAGTTAACGAAATTCTTAAACCTAAAGCGAAATTTAATGCCTCGTCATGTTTTGTAATTAATGCCAAACCGACTCCCGGAAACTTGGTGTATTACTCTATTGTCCTTTAACTTAGCCAAGTTGATAGGTTTTTGGTATTTTCATGTGAGGTGGCAAATCTTAAGCCCTCTTGTTTTTGTAACCCCTAAAGCGATTGGGGAGAGAATAATTTTGTAAGTTTTATTTTGTACATAAAAAAGTCTTTTATTTTAGGTTTTGCTTTTATTTCTTTTCTCTCTTCTCTCTCTCTTCTTTCCGCCACTTTCTTGGGCTGGCAAACACCCCTCTTACAGAGGATGACAGCTCAAAGTGCTTGCTAAGCCTCCTTTCTTTGAAGAGGAAGGGAAGCTAGCTTGGTGGTGGAGCATATGCATGTTGTCCTCTTGTACTAAAAACTACAAGTAGTGTATTTATGGCCCTTATATTCTCAAAAAATGGTTGCATAACATTGTAATATTTATTGATTTGGCCAATACTCTCCATGCTTTAGGATCAAGTACATATTCAGTGAAAGTATTGTGATTCTTTAGATGGTCTTCTGAGCCTCACGAGATAATATTTATGTTAGGGTTCTTCAAATTGAGGTTAAATAACATTCTTGTTATTATTTTTGTGACTCTCTCCATGCTTTAGGATGCGATTACTGCAATTGAGAGATGCATTGTTGTTCTTTAGATGATCTTTTCTGATATCTAAAATGATAATTTAATATTAGGGTTTTTTAAAGGGGCCATAACACCATGCTACCTGTATTGACTTTCAAATAGGAATTTGCTTCATGGGTGAGTTTGCTAGTTAAATATAGATCCGGTTATGCCATGGACTATGGTTGCATGTCATAAGCGAGATAAAACCGAGGACACTTGTTTGCCTAACTTGCCCAGTTAGTGACCTAAATCTTCAAAGTTAACTTTTTCACCTTTTACTTTCGGTTTTACAATTCTCGGTTCAAACCATTCCCCTTTGTTTTGAAACACAATTCCAAAGTCCAAATAGAAAGCCTTACCTTCATGCACTGATGCAAGCCATTTTTAGGATGAAAACCCATCCCGTGTTCGAATTACTGAACCACTATCACTGCGGTAGCTTGACTACGCGATGGTAGAACAGGTGTATATAAATTTTGTTGATTTTTGGCTCATTATACGTAGCGCAGATCAAATAGGCGCCGTTGCGAGGATGGTGTAAACTACAAATGGTAAGTAGAAAGAGTACTTGTGATCCATCACAAGTGAAGGTAACCAACACCTCTTTGCAACTCGATTTAGGGCGCGATTTTAGCAATGCTTGATAGCGCCTTTGTTTCAATTACGATTCGTTTCAGTTTTCATTCGATCAGTTTATTGTTGTTAGTTAATTTTAATGCTTTGCAAGTTGTTTGTTGCTCTTTGTTGTCTCCTATAATTGTGTAACAGTGTATCTGATTAGGATAGAAGACACATCGGGTGGCGCATGGGATTAGTACCTGACAATTCTAACTAGTGAAGTGCGAGTGTACATGCGATACCATGGATCCCATACACGAGGAACAACGAGCCAATAGGAACCCCATGAATCCAAATGCCTATAGAACCATGAGGATCATCCACCCTCTGAGTTGAGTACTTTATCTGTATTATTCCTCTCTTTGAAGATGTAGCGGTGATGCCATATTGGTACCTCTACTCCCCACATATCATGGTATGGAAAATGAAAATCCATACACTCTGTTAGGAGATTTTGAGGAGGTTGCACTACCTTTTAAGGAGGTATGATGGACATGGATTTGCTGAAGCTAAAGGCATTCCATTTACTCTAAAGGACAAGGCGAGATATGGCTCAACTCATTGAGGCTAGAATCATTAGAAATTGGGGAATTTGAGAAGGCTGCGGGTGAATTCTGAAGAAGTTCTTCGATTAACTCCTTAAGACCAATAATTTGAAAAGACAAATTTACACCTTTGCAGCTCAGGATGGTGAGAGATTTTACCAGTGTTGGGAGAGATTTATGGAAATCATCAGTGCATGTCCACACCATGGGTTTGATACATGGATGTTGGTGATACGAACCCCGTCAACTTGTGAGGAGACCCGTGATCGAATTAGCTTGGAAGAACCGCCCTAGTATTCGTCTTGGATGGATGTGCGACAGATTTAGCATAAGGAAGCAAGAACCTTGGTATATGAGGACGCCACAATCGGGTGATGGAGATCGGAATTGATAGAGATCTGATGAAGCATACGGAATAACCGATAAGTTCAAGGAGTTCTTTAAAGAACCAAAGAGAGTGAAACTCTCAATTTTATAAATGCTTAAAACTTGAAGAATCTGAGGATAACAAGCCTTTAAATAGGTAAAAAAATATGAAAGAATAGAAACTAAATATTCGGCCCTGAGGAAAGGTAAATATTTGGCAAAAACAGAAAGGAAACTAACATACTTTTTCCTAAACTACTACACACTAAAAATATCCATGAAGGAGAAAAAAGGAAACTATATAATTTTAGGACAAGGCTTAGTAATAGAATTAGCAGCAAATCTGGAACAAATCATCTCCAAATCTCTGACAAATCGGCTCAAAGTAAGCGGCAAATCCATTTGCAAATCATCACAAAATAAAACAAACCTTTTCTAAAAAAGAAATAGCAACTCCTATTTAACTAGAAAAACAGACTTTCTAAATTAAATAAAGCAACTCCTACTTTGACTTGGAGAACAAATCTTTCTAAAATAAACCAACTCCAAATCAAAATAGTAATAAAACTCAAAACACTTGGAAATAGAAATATATTGGAAATTGTTTCAGGGTTTCTGTCTCAAATAAAATTTTCCAAAATTAAAGATTGAATTCCCAATGTATGTTGCTTAAATGCTCATCACGGATCCTTTGTGCTTTGATTTTCATCATTCTGGTATCAGAGCACAAAGGATCGAGTGACTCTGTGTTAACATACGTGGAAATCCAATCTTATTTTGAAAATTCAATTTGAAAACTCATGAACACTTGAAGCACCTAATATGTTTGCGACTCTGACGTTTGGAGACTATACAGAAGAATTTGTTCTCCAGACCAGAGGCTAACACATTTAATTTAGAGTCTTTTCTAGTTAAATAGGAGTTGCTATCGCAGAAAAGGTTTGTTTATTGATGTTTGCGGCGGATTCTCACTGTTTGGGCATTTCTGCTGGTGAAAAATATTTATTCCAAATTGCTACTAATTGTACTAAGCACTGTCTAAGTACTATAATTCTTTTCTCTTTCATCTTTAGTGTAGATTTAGAAAAAGAAAGCTGCTGTATTTCACTTTCTTATTTTGGCAAATATTACTTTCACTAATAATGAAATATTGGACTACCTTCTTCATATTTGGCCTATTTAAAACTGTTATATTTTTAAGCATTTATAAAATTGAGGAGCTATAGCTGGTTCTTAAGAGCGCGAGCATCGGTTATTCCGTGGCGTTCATCAGGCATCAATCGGATCTCCAGCACACCAGGTTCTTTAACACGCCTCTGAACAATGGGTTCTTCAAGCTGGCCGTCACGGGTCTCCGCAATTAACGACCCCAATATCGAGCAAGCGAGTTCTATTTTCTGAATTTGCCTATATTTTGTGTGTGTGTGTATTATTTTTTCGAACCATCTTAGTCAGCTTTCATCCATACCTTCTAAATTCCGTTCCATCCCGATTTTGATCCTGACCTAATATCTACTCCATCCCAGTCCGATTTTATTCATTCTTGATGGATATAATTTTTATTGTTTTTTTTTAAGTGAACCGTCCATCCCAGGGTGCAAAAAAAAAAAAAAAAAACAGAAAAAAAGGAAAAGAAATGCGGTTGAAAAAAAAAAAAAAAAGTCTAAAGCTAGGAAAAAAAAAAAAGCTATAAATTTTTTTTAAGTATAATATCATTCCAGAGTTGTTTGGAAATCAAGTCCCCCACCATAATATAAAACAAAAAAAAGTCTACGTGAAAAAGAAATTTTGGTGTCCCTATTTTGTTGCCTTAAGTAAAAGACTTGAATATTTGTTAGACGCCACCAACCTGTCCTTTGTAGGGTTTGATTGATTTTGCGGAAAAAAAAAATATTCAGATTTGTTTGATTAGTTCCAAAAGAACTAAAAGAGAAATTATGAGGGAAAAAAGGCAAGAGTGGTCAGATTTAGAGAGAGAGAGAAAAAGCCAAATATATTATGTGAAAACAAGAGCGAACTAAGTGAATCATTCTTCGAGTGAAAACCCGTGGCAGTGATTTGTGGTCGCCTTTTTTCTCTAACCATGTTTTTGCAGCACTATGTCAAACAACAACGCATCTGAAGGTGTGGCGGGAGGCGTCGATATGAAGTTCATTATGGAGGCCTTAACTAGTGAAGTAAAGAGGATATTTAAGGCTGAATTGGAACAATTCCATGAGAGGGTGGAGCAAAGCTTCGAGCAGCCACGAAACCCTTGACAAAGGCGTGAGGAGGCTACCAAAAGGGTTGCGTGTAGAAGAAGACAAATATGACGGGAATGGTTTTGAGGATGAGAATGATCATGATTCGGCTGTTGGTGATAGGAGGTATGGCCCACATAGAGAAGATAGGAATCGGGAAGATAATAATTTGGGAAACATTAAGATGAAGATTCCATCTTTCCAAGGAAAGAATGACCCCGAGGCATATCTTGAGTGGGAGAGGAAGGTAGAGTTGGTTTTGATTGTCATAATTGATACGAGAAAATAAAGGTGAAACTTCTTTGCCATAGGGTTCTGGGACTGTCTGAGTTTGGTGGGCCCGATTAGTTTTAATATGAGAAGAATAGGGAGCCGACAGTGGAAACATGGAAAGAGATGAAGGGTGATGCGAGATTTGTTTCAACTTACTACTATTGGGAGTTGTACAACAAGTTGCAAGACCTAAGGCTAGGCAACCGTAGTGTGGAGGGGTATTATAAGGAGATGGAAGTTGCAATGGCTAGAGAAAATATTGAAGAAGATCGAGGCTCTACAATGGCGAGGTTTACGGTAGGTTTAAGCAGGCCCGATTCAAAGGTGGTGGAATTGCAACATTACGTGGGGATGGAGGGTATGGTGGATATGGCTATCAAGATCGAGAATCAAGTCGAGAGGAGGGCCAGTACCAGCACACGTTGAACCTGGTCCAATTTCATCACTTGGAAGTTGAATCAATGGGGGAAGGAAGATAAGCCACTTGATACCCGAGCCCAAAAATAGAACAAGAACAAAGAGGTGACCAGACAAAAGGAAATCAGACCATGATTGAGAATGAAAGAAAAAGAAAAATAGAGGAAGAAAAACAAGGAAAAGGAAAGTGATAGGAAAGGAAAGAGAGTGAGAAAAGAAAGAGTGAAAGAAAAAAGATCTTAAAGTGAACAACAGCGAAAAAGGAGAGAAAACAAAAAGATCAGAGTGAGCGATGAACAAGAAGGGAAACAAAAGAAAGAAAGCTTCTATACAAAGATAGTGAACTAAAGAGAGTGTTTTTATTCTAAAAGCACATGTTTGTACTTTTGTACAAAGAGGCAGCTTTGGAGACTAACGATCTTGATTCTTCGTTTGCCTAGTATTGTTTCTTCCTTATTCTGAGGAGTTCAAGTATGTAATCCCTGAGGATGACCCTGCTGATTGCCACCGAGAGTGAAAAGGCTTCAAAGCCAAGTGGAGGAATTTATTAGTCCATGTGTTATACATGTATTACTTGATCCCAAAAAGGATAGACTATGGAGGATATGTATTTATTTTCATGCCATCAACAACATTATGGTTAAGATTCGGGGACGAATCTTTTCGAGGAAAGGGGGAATGATGAAAATCAAAGCACAAAGGATCCGTGATGCCAGAGCATTTACAACATACATTGGGAATTCAATCTTAATTTTGGAAAATTCAGATTTGGGAGGCTGTGAAACCTTGGAAACACCTAATATATTTCTATTTCCAAGTGTTTTGAGTTTTTTATTACTACGATTTGGAGTTGGTTGATTTAGAAAGATTTGTTCTCCAAGTCAAAGTAGGAGTTGCTTTATTTAATTTAGAAGTCTGTTTTTCTAGTTAAATACTAGGAGTTGCTATTTCTTTTTTTAGAAAAGGTTTGTTTGGTTGGTGATGATTTGCAGCGGTTCTTTGCTATTTTGGAGAACCCTGATTTTACGTAGATTTGGAGATGATTTGTTCAGATTTGCTGCTAAATTCATTACTAAGCCTTGTCTAAATTATATAGTTTCCTTTTTTCTCCTTCATGGATATTTTAGTGTGTAGTAGTTTAGGAAAAGTATGTTAGTTTCCTTTCTTGTTTTTGGCCAAATATTTACTTTCCTTGTGGTAGAATATTTGGTTACTCTATTCTTCATATTTTTGGCTATTTAAGGCTTGTTATCCTGTATTCTTCAAGTTTTAAGCATTTATAAAATTGAGTTCATTCCTCTTTGGTTCTTTAAAGAACTCCTTGAACTTATCGGTTATTAAGTAGGCGTTCATCGAGACTTATTATCGGTCGGATCTCCATCACCGATTGTGGCGTCCTCACCTATACCAAGGTTCTTGCTTCCATATAAGCAACGGGTCAAGGTCATCCACAAGCCGGCCTTTAGGCGGTTCTTCCAAGCTAATTCGATCACGGGTCTCCTCACAAGTTGACGGGGTTCGTATCAGTTGGTGAACCACTTCTATGGTGGTATGTCTCCTGCCATGAGGCAACTTTTGGAAACTATGTGTGGGGGAGACTTTCTAAGTAAGCATCCGGATGAAGCCATGGATTTTTTAAATTATGTGGCTGAAACTTCTAAGGGTTGGGATGAGCCTAACCCTAGAGAAATGGATAGGATGAAAGACCACCAGTCAACAGGGGGTGGGATGTATGCCTTGCCGAAAGAAATAGAGATGAGGAAACTAGGATTTCAACCCTAGCAAGGAAAGTGGAGGAGCTTGAAAGCAAAAGAAAAGCTGACTCTCCAAGAGGTGCATACGTATTTGGAAATCTGCCACAGTCCAATCCACCATTCCAACCCCTTTGTTTATCAGTGGGAACCATGTCCCATGGCCCTGCGAGTGAAGGATTTGATGTCGAGAATGTGTTCTGGCTTGTAGGACAATACAAGCCACAACAATCCAATGCTTCCATATGGTAATACAATTCCAATTGGAGGAATCACCTAACCTGCATGGAGACCCAGCCCCCTGCTTATGTACCCCAGGGTGCGAGCCTCGGTTGAGTTTCCCGCCATGATCCACCCAGCGACCACCGTCCTCTTTACTCCGATTAGAACAAGCCATATTAAATTTGAGTAAGGGTGGTGGGCAACTTTGTTGAGGAACAAAAGGAATCCACAATGTGCAAGCTTGGCACAAAGAATTGATAACGTAGAGAGAAGTACCTTGAATAAGAGAATAGATGGGCTTGAGAGCAATCGAACAGGAAAATTGATAACCTAGTGATGTTGGATCTGCTTGGATAATAAATCAGAGGTTTGGCTTGGGGTTTTCTGAAGGTTTCAACATCTATGTTTCATTTGGATCTAAAGGGATTCATGAGGTAGGGTCATCCGACAATTTGGGAATGGATGAGGTTAAGGCCATAATAACCCTTAGAAATTCTGGAAAGGGTTGATCGGCTTTATGCAGCTTTGTTGAGAATCGGGGCGGGGAGAAGGAATTGCAACTGAGCATATTCTCCTAGGGAGGGATTCAATGAAATACCGTATACCCTCCAAGACTTTCCACCGAAGCACTTAGAGGAAGAAGGAGGCAACTCAACAAGCAGGCATTCTTGAGGTTTTAAGGCAAGTGAAGGTTAACATACCTTTATTAGACATAATCAAACAAGTGCCTGCTTATGCAAAATTTTTGAAAGATCTTTGCACAATCAAGAAGGGATTAGGCATTGAGAAGAAAGCATTTCTCAACGAAGACATATGATTGCCATAATCAAAGCAAATACCACATCAAAATACAAAAGATCCTAGATCTCCCACTTAATTCAGTCAATATTGAATTTGGGAATTGCATAGAAAAGTCCTTGCTTGATTTAGGAGCCAGTGTGAACCTAATGCCGTATTCAGAATACAAGCAGCTAGGTTTGGATAAACCTGTATCACACTATCATTGGCCGATAGATCGGTGAAAATCCACAAGGGGATAGTTGAGGATGTCTTAGTAAAAATAGACAAGTCACACTACCCGGTAGATTTTGTGGTACTTGACTTGAACCAATTGCTAGTGAACCCAATCATGTACCAATCATCTTAGGAAGACCATTTAAGCCCTTTGCCAATGCAGTAATAAATTGCAGGAATGGGTCATGCAGGTGGCAACTGGTAACATGACCGTAAGGTTGAAGACATCTTTCATTTGAGCGACAAACATGAGTTGCTAGAAACTTAAAATCAGAGCTACGATGAAGTTGTTTCAATTGATCGGTGCGAGGAAAAAAAGTACCCAAGAAGTGCGAGGGTGATATTTGAGAAAATGAAGAAATTTTGGTGCTTTACCAACAGCACCAGTTGCAAGTCAAATTGATCAATTCCAAAGCCATCGGCAAAGGACCACATCAACAATTGGTCTTTGAGAAACCATGGAGCCATCCCGGCCCAATGCATGGGTTGAGGAGATCATTCTCCCTTGACCCCCTTGAGTAGTCGAAGTGAGCGGTTCGGTGTTTTCAGAAACCGAATTGCAGTTCCACACATTTTATTTTACGTTTTTAAGTTAATTAATTTTTGTTGGTTTTAGTTAGTTTTCGAAAATTTTTAACTTAGCGGAGTTTTCATTACTACGGTAACTTAGTTTATATATTATAGTACTTTATTTTGAATTTTTAATATTCGCATCATATAGTAAATTTTCACAACAATAATTTTTTATTTCATATAATTTTAATTAATTTAAAATTTTCGCTGATTTCGGGGAGATCCAGTAGGCCCAAATTCGCTAAGTATAGCGAAAAGAATTTGGCGGGAAGTGTTAATTTGCCACAAAAACGATTCTTATATAAACCCGAGGTGTCAAAGGCCACTTCACGTCCCTTCCCCTCAGCGAAGCCATGCATCTTCGATTTTACCTCCCTATGAAACCTTCATTTATAGCCGTTTGCTACGAGCTTCTTGCGAGTTCGTGTCACGCACGCAAGGCGCCGCCGGCCCACACCGAGGCTACGCACGGCGAGTTTCTAGTACAGCCATCACCGGTCCACTTTGCGCGCCGGCCACGGCCAGGAGCCGCCCCGATGACGCCACCGCGGCGCACGAGCCACGATTGTTCAGCGCCCGACGGCGCCTTCCTTTGCCCGCGGGGATACGTGCCCCGCTGTTCGGCTTCTTGGTGCCCTGTCCCAGGGTGATCAGTTATCGAGCCTTGTTTGGTTAGTTCAGGGCCGATTTTAGCTATATCCCAGTGAGCCCTAGTTCGTTAACTTGCTTCAGAGGGATTCGGTAGCTTGCAGAGCTTCGGATCGGTGCTACGGGATCACCGGTTATATTTTTCGCGTGGAAGTAGGAGCCCTTTTTCAGTATTTTTTATTTTGATATCGGCATGGTTCATTGCTCGGGGTGGGTCCGATCTTGGTCGCGGTGAGGTCGGTACTCCCAGAGAGGGCTGACTCGATCCGAGTTCAGGAAGCACGAATCCACACCGGTCAAGGACCGTATCGGGAGGAGCCTGCGGGTTCAGGCACGATATCCGAGACACGGATGGGACCGTTGCCCATCACGTGCCCGGAGGAGGATTAGGAGGGCGGAGGCCCTCAGCGGGCCCAGTACATCGGACTAGGCTGAGTCATCATCCTCTCGTTTTGCCGGCGGAGTCACCCGGTCGCATCGGCCGCCCAGGCGACCTGCGCGCTTTTCAGTTGTCGCTTTTACATGCCTTCTAGAGGATTCGGAGGCCACTATTCGTAGGGAACCCCATTCCGGGGAATGTGCGACTCCATGAGGAGATTTCATGGGGTCATATTTTATGGCGTCCCGTAGAGTGACCACAGATGCCCAGGGATTACATGGGGTTGATCGAGGGAGTATTCACTCACTGCAGCACATGACTCCCAGACCGGTATTATCAGAGTGGTGTTACGGGTTCTGCACCACTCCATGACATCCGGGGAGGAGAGCCGGTCCACATGAGCTTGAGTTCGTTATCGATGATCGCCCGGTGTGCTCGAGCATCGAGACATTTCCGGCGGCTTTGGGCTGCGCATCTGCATGCATATGATTGAGGAGGGATACGGGGTGGGCCCACACACCACGGGGAGATGGTCGAGCACGGCCGAGACACCACTTCTTTGGTCCAGGTATTCTCTGAGGGAGGTAGCTCAGCCTCGGATCTTTGTGATTAACCACTGTTCCGTACGAGCCTATTCCTCTCTAACGACATTATGCGGAGGAGGGAGCCGTCTTGGGAGCGCTGCAGGGATCTCGGGGGATTTGGGACAGCCCCTCGAGGCTGGTGATGGCTCTTTGTTTTGGTCGAGGAGAAGATCCATCGGGGACGGCACGGCTTGGAGAGTCTTCCGTGCAATGTCGCGACTCCTATGTTATCTGACACCTCGAGGAGCATCTAGGATTCGAGAGGAGCAGGGCTAGAAGATGAGGGTCAGATGCCCCTTGGTCATCGGTAGAGCGGGTGATGATATGCCGGAGTCTCTTTCCACATACGATCACGGGACCGGAGGAGGTGCAGGTCAGGAGGGCGAGGACCACTACACAGATGATATGCGCCCCTGGGCGGGTGCGAGAGGACTCCCATTCGAATCGTTCACGTCTCCCTCCACGCACTCGTCGGCGGTACACTTGTGCAGATACTCGGGCCTTCCTATTCGACCCATCATTCACGGGAGTACATCCATGCCCCAGCTCGAGAGAGATAGGCGGTGTGATGGATGCCATGCTCACTTGCGGCTACGAGAGGCGCCCGGGATCGAGGTTGGCCAGGTGCCATTCTATGCGACTCAGTTATGACCCATGGGTGCTTGTCGTGATCACGCCCGAGGAGAGGGAGCCACCACTGATGTAGCTTCTTTGGATGTTGGGCGCGGCGACAGGTTTAGGGCCACCACCACCACAGCGGTGAGGTGGTTGGGTTTCTTTATGATTTTTGTTTAGTTACCCAAGGCTTTATCAAGCGCCTACTAATTTTGTTTAGGATTTATGTGGCTTATTAGCCATAGTAGGCGGTGATACTTTTATCTAGCTTTGTATGCATATACTGGCAATTTTGGCTATATCAAAAGCTATTCGGTGTATATATACCCGACTTTTTGCATATCATGTTTTGTGCCTTCACCTTGTGTAAATGTTTTCTTTTCAATTGAACAATTGAATTGCTACAATTGGACAATTGAATTGCTTTGTGTTGGAAAATTGAATCAATGTTTGTCACTTATATGCTAGGACAAATTCCATGCTTGAAACAATTTTTGGTCACTTACAGTTCCAGCATGCTCAACTTGAAATTTCTCCCTTATGCTAATTCACACACTGCACTCCAGTTATTTCAACAAGGGTATTGAATTTGTTCGCACCTTTCGCTTTTTACATAGCCGGCCTTAAGCATGTTGGCAACCTAGGATAGGTTTGTGTTACCCATACTTGAGACCAATGTTGTCTTCCAAAAAGAAAAAGAAAAGACAAAGCAAAAAGAAAAAGGAAAAGAAAAGAAGAAAAAAACAAATAAAGTCGTGAAGTTTTGCCTTGAAACCCGAGCACGGTCCGAGGGTGTATAGCGAAAACCTTTCGAAATCTTTGATGCCTATGCACTTAATTGGTTGGGAGTCGCTCGATTTTGTGTTCGTTACATGGGTGGATAGGTGGGAGTCCTAGCAATTGTAGGTGCTTAATTTTCGAAGTCATTCGGAGTCCGGGGTGAAGCCTTTAGAGTTAGTGGTCGTAGATCGGCACGGCACGATGCCACTAAGCAATTGGTTGGGAGTCATTGGTGGACCCCACGTTACGGACTTTGGTGAAGTCGAATTTTAAGCATTGCACTCTGATTGTAGTTGAATAAAGAAAGAAGTCGCGTAACTATCCTTATCTAAGGTTGTTCTTGACTTGAGGCCATGTCATTCCGGTCGCTGGGTTGGGAGGGGACAAATTTTGCAATCCATTGGCGTAATGTCTGTTTGCATAAAGAACCATTAGACTTAGGTGGAAATTCAAGTTGAGAATCATGGATCCAAGATTGGCCTAGAATTGTTCTTGTATGGATTTAGTTCTTTCATATCGGTTTTCAAATTTGATTTCAATTTTTCAGTTTAAGGTATTGTTTATATGTACATATACCTTTTTGAATCATAACCTTTTTGAAAATCACCACATGCATCTCCTTTTAGTTCTTCATTGCTAAGGGACTAGCAACGTTTCGGTTGGGGGGTGTGATTAGTGCCCCGAGGTGTGGAGCCTTTGTATTAGATAGGTTTTGAGTGCTTTTTGCGTGCTAATCATGTCATTTATGCCAATTGAAGTGTTCAAGTCTTGTTAGTAGCACTTATGCCGTTTATAGGGTATTTTTGGCTGTTTTGTAGGTATTTGTGCACTCTTGGAGTTCAATCTCAATACAAAGGATGAATCATGAAGTTGGAATTCAAATTCAGTGTGTTCCAGCCCCTAGAATCAATGAGAAAACAAAGGCAAAGTGAAGAAAATTCGATGCGAGTGGAAGCGAAGTCAAGAAGCGGGAACCCAGAAATTTTCGCTAAACCTGCGAAAATTTCGCTAAACTTGCGAAAATTTATTGGGTTTAGCGAAATATTCGCAAGTTCGAGCAAATGCAGAATTAAGCTAAACCTGCAGTTTAAGCTGAACCATTTTAATGAACCCGATTTCGCTACTCACTGAATTTAATATATTTGGCGAAGTGTACTAATCATGTTTGTAATTGTACGAGCCGACTCGGAAACTTGGTGTATTACTCTATTGTCCTTTAACA
Organism: Tetrastigma voinierianum; assembly: GCA_016808115.1. Classification (NCBI taxonomy): domain Eukaryota; kingdom Viridiplantae; phylum Streptophyta; class Magnoliopsida; order Vitales; family Vitaceae; genus Tetrastigma; species Tetrastigma voinierianum. Next base: position 580,642 of record JAEQBH010000791.1, read on the forward strand.
GCCAAAGTTGATAGGTTTTGTTTTCTTATTGAGGTGGCCTATAAACCCTCTGCAACCTAACAACAATTGGGAGAGAATAATTTGTAAGTTTTATTTTTGTACATAAAGTCTTTTTATTTTAGGTTTTGCTTTATTTCTTTTCTCTCTTCTCTCTCTTCTTTCCCTTACTTTCGGCTGCCAAACACCCCTCTTGAGGATGGCGACTCAAGAGATGCCCAGCTAAGCCTCCTTTCTTTGAGGAAGGAAGCTAGCTTGAGTAATTGGGGCATATCGTGTTGTCTCTTGTGCTAAGAAAGCTACAATTAGTGTATTTATGGCCCTTATATTCTCGAGAAACATGGTTGCATAACATTGGGGTGTTGTGGTTTGTGTCTCTCATGCTTTAGGATCAGGACCATGTTCGATGAGAAGAAATATTGTGATTCTTTAGATGGTCTTTCTTTGGTATAAAGATCAATACATAATTAGGGTTCTTGAGTGGGGATCAATGGCATTCTTGCTGTTATTTTGGCCAATACTCTCCATGCTTTGAGATACGGTGCAGGTGAGATGCAGCTGTTGTTTAACAGATGGTCTTCTGAGCCTCTAAAATGATAATTTAATGTTAGGGTTTAAAAGGGGCCATAAGCGCATGCTACTTAGTGACTCAAATAGGGTTGCTTCATGGGTGGGGTTGCTATTTAAATATAGATCAGGTTATGCCATGGACTATGAGTTGCATCATAGCAGGATAAGCCCGGACACTTTGTTTGCCTAACAAGTTAGTGACCTAAATCTTCAAAGTTAACTTTTCACTTTAACCAGTTTTACAATTCTCGGTTTTTTAAACCATTCCCATTTAATTTTTTGACACAATTAAGAGTCCAAATAAGCCTTACCTTCATGCAGTGAAATATTTTAGGATGAAAACCCATCAGTGTTGACCTAGACCACTATCTGCGGTGGCTGACCCTACGGGGTAGTAGGAACTTAGGTGTATATAGAATTTTGTTGATTTTAAACATTTCTTGTGTACAAGATCGGGGAAAACATTTTCTATTACGTGAGATCGAAAGTCGATGTGGATCCCAAAGAGATTACTAGGCGCAGTAAGCCATAAAACTATCTAAAGAGAGCAGGAATCATATGTTGGTGTATTCCAATGGGAGTCTTGGAATACTTGGTTATCGTCTGATTGAGGGATATTGGTTCCTAGTAAAATTGCTTATAAGGAGAACCTTGCAGACCTTTTTACTAAGACTATTTTCAAGTGTGTGTTTGAGAAGCATGTAAATTGTATAGGTCTTAGGAGTGTCCATGCTTACTTTAGAGTAAGTGAGATTTTGCTACATTTATGCTCTAGGAGCAAGACTAAATGTAATTTCATTTTCTGATGGTATAAATTTCTTAAATTCTTATACATGCTTTGTTTTACGTATAAGGTCTGGATTAATTATACAATATATGATCATATGGATACGTCCATAGAAGACATAGTCATAGGTTCTCTGTAGTAATGCAGATTGTCATAGTTGATAAATAAAAATTTGGGCACTTTATTTAGACTAGCAATATTCTATAAAATAATTTTGTCTGGTTATTGTAGAATATTAGAGTGAGTTAGTTGTACGCACTTTGAGAGGGTAAGAGCAATTTAATTAAAGGTAATATTCTATGAAAATGAATCAAATCTCAGACAATATTAGTTATGCTATTTTTCTTCATCCTAAGTATATTATAAACAAGTAGTTAAGTAATTATCATTATTTGATTTGTCAATAAGTGAGGTATCCTTTTAAAGACCAATACGCATTGGATTTGGAATAATAATCATTTGACTACTAGAGTTTATGAGATATGCAAAATGGAATTTGTATGAAATAACATCTCCTCTTAATATGTTTGGTGCTTTAGTCCATTAAGAATAATCGATTGAAAAAAGTCCTGTAATTAAGTGTTTTACGAAATATACGTATATGTACATTATTAATCTTAGAGTTCACATATGGGCTTTTAGTGGAATAGCACCGAATAAGAACACAGTTCCAAACTTGCTTCTGAGCAAGTGGGAGATTGTTGGATTTATGCTCAAGAAACAATATGAGCCATTGATCAAGAGCCAAAATTAATAATGGGGCGTCGGATCCCCAAACTAGCTAATTAGTGACATAACCCATTAATTAATTGGTTAAGAGGTAAGAAACTCAATAAGGCAGGAGTATGGTTACTTGATAGGCAAGAAACCTTATAAGGCAGGGATTGGTTGCTTGTCAAAAAAGTAACCCTATCAGGTTAGGATTTTGATTTTATAAATAAACCCATCTCCCTAAGACCTTTAAACACATTCTCCCGAGGGTCTTTACACACATACACAGGTGTTCTCTCCTTTGGTCTCTAAATTAGTTTTCCACATGCTGTAGATCTCTTGCTACTAGAATAACCGGAGGTCCGTGTCAAAGGTTAGTAAACCCTACAAATATTGATTAGTTTATGCATCTTGTTCGATCATGATCAAACTTATATATATATATATATATATATATATATATATATATATATATATATATATATATACCTATACCACTCTGCTATATATGCTGTGCCTACTCTTTCTCCTGCTGCTATATTGGACTAAAACAATGAAATAAGGTAGATCTTTAAAAAGTGGTGTAGGTACCATGGTTTTTCTGAGGCCCAGACCCTTGTTGATGAGGCGGGTGCATGTAGGCCCATTGCACAGCCCGCCTGAAGCGGCCAAGTATTACGTATTATTAAAACCACACAGAGACACACGAGACAATGTCGATTAGTAGGGCAATCCTGGGTCCCAGAACCCTAACCCGGCCATCCCACCACATATTGGAAGGCGTTTAAGGAAAATATGTAGTCATTTGTCTTTAGAATTCCTAATTTCATCATTTATTTGGAAGAATAATCATAATAAGGAAGCGAATGTATCCCTTAAAGGATAATCCTTGATAAGAAAAATGGATCTTATCCACTTAAGGGATAAATGTAGTAGGAAAACGCATATCATTATTCTGATGAAGAGATTTGGGGATGAATATAAATTGAAGTCGAAAAGTTTCATTCTTCCATCTGACCCTCCTTGCTTCCTCTCAGTTGATGACTTAATCATTGGAAATGACCGAGAAATCCTAATCGTAGGATCGGCACTTTGAGGGAGGTTTCGAGTCTTGTGTCGATGCCTCGGAGATCAGACGAACAAAATCGGTTCTTTCATTAGTGCGTCACATGGGAAATTAGGCAAAAAGTTTCCTTGGCGATTAAGGAAAGGGCTTGAGAAACCCAGCAAGTAATACGATGGCGCCGTCATGCGGGCTGGTCGATCCCCCATTCCATCTAATTGATGGAAGTGCATGATGTCATCATAGGCAACAAATTAATTAATTAGAAAATCCAGATTCAGCCATTGGCGTCGGGACATGGGAAAAGCGAGAAGACCGCGAAAGATGAAAAATTTAGGGTCACGTGTTTAAATCATCACATTGAAATAATGAAAGCCAGATTATGGACTCAGATAAGGAGCCAGTGAACTTGGGAGGACATTTAATGAGTAAAACTTTAGAAGCGTTTGCCATCCGTCTTTGAGTGGCCGGCTTAAAGCGTTCTGCCTGGTAAAAATGACTGTCAGCGGGTGAAAGAATATTCTAGTAGGGTCTTGGCAAAGTCAGATGACATGCAAATGACACGTCTAGCTGCTGATTAAAATATTCTAGCGATTCCGACTTAAAAATCGGACGTACGGTAATATTTTATTCGACCGTTAAAATGATTAAATTGGTCGTTCAAAAGTCCAGATGACGCGGTCGTAACATCATCCGATACGGTAAAATCTTTAACGGTCAACCAAAAATCAGGACGAGGTAAAAATGATATCCGATGGTTCGAATCAACTAACGTTGACCGCGTTGGATCGCGCTGTTCGTCTTTGTTCGACGAATTAAAACTTATAATCGGTTAACCAAGTTCGGACTAATTCGTGGTACCGTCGGCTGGGTAAAGATCAACATCATTTGGATCAACTAAAAGCCGGATGACATGGTGTGACCTGTTGATACTGTCGTTAATCGCCGGATCGTAAAGCGGATCGTATTAATGATATATTGACCGATATCATTACGTCAACAGTTGCCGGCGGATAACGATGATGATATGTCGTTGATTATGGATACGTCGCCCGGTCCATAAAGCTGGATAAACTCGTTGATATTAACCGACCGATATACGAACAACGTCAACAATCATGGCGGGATGGCAGCATTAAATATTTGTCATTTTGACCTTAAATGACAATCAACGATCCATTAAAGCTCAGACTAATTCGTTTTTAATGACGCAATCGACCCATTCGACAACATATTAAGTCCACTTGCCGGATGGCACGATCAAATCTTTGTGGCGGTATAGACCAGCGTATAACGATTCAGCCCGAAGCCACCAGACCAAACTGGTAAAGAATGACACCTTCAAATGTTATTAGATAACCTTATGTGATTAAACATTAAAAGCCGGATGGCGTGTCAAATAAACTCATCCGATAGTATAAATTATCTATTTGGTGAACATTTCAACTGGAAAACGATCGTGTATTCAGACCGGCGCATTAATGCGATGATGATGCAAGGTCTAAGACGCGATGTTTGCGATCCGACCCCGGCATGTTGGATTTTTCGATTGAGTTCATTACTGCGATCAGGAAAGGTTCGATGTCCTATCAGACCGATCATGGTTAATCGACGTTCTTCGTCTTTGGAACAAAATAATATCCGACGCTGCGGATGACTTAAATCTAGTTATTGGCGCTTCATTAATGCCGAACTTTGTTTCTGTTGTCGGCGCGAAGATATGCCAGCTCCAAGCGTTCGACCTTTCTTAATCATGGACTTGCTGGCTCAGCGATCACCATTCAGCCATCTGTTGCTATAATGCCATGTTAACAATCTCAGCGTTGGCTATTTCACCAAAAGCCATCAATTGCTTCTTATTGCGAGACTTGTGATACAAAAAGCATAAGAATTCTAAAGTCAATCTTTTTGTCTTGAGACCGAAACCATAAGCATTTTGGCGCTTCCTTCTCCGCGGTTCAAACCAGTATATTTTTCTTAATCACGGACCAAACAAATATCTGGTAATTCGGACTTCTGAACCATGCGTCTGGAACCATGGCTGGACACTGACTCTATTATATGGCACTTCGTAATGCGGACAAAACATGCCGGTTGGCACATCATAATCTTCAAACCGACCTGTAGTCTGGCACTTTCAAAGGACCTGACTTGTGTTTGCCAGCGTGGCATCTTGTATAGACTTACATCTACCGCCATATAACTTTATTAATGCAGGCGTCAAATAAGCGTTGTGATTTAAAGTCATTGAACCTTTCATAATATGGACTTTAAACTCAATGTGGCTTTCTTGTCTGAAGGCTTTCGCTCTAAAGCCGTCGGAACTTTCTTAATGGCCGGACTTTATAAAAACACAGCCATTCGTTTTTCAAAGACGAGTGCAACAAAGCCCTGTTTGCGCTTTAAAGACTAGACTTTGGGCTCTATTATTCATGTTAAACCTTAGCTGGCTCTCAGCGCATTGCGTTCTTTTCTTTACCGATTGATGACTGTGAAGTCTTGACCATAAAAATTGGTAGATTGTAGACAGAAATAACTAGACCTTGTTAATCTGACCGATCTTGAGATGACCAAACGGAAAGATCTGCCAAAGATTGACACCAATATTCCTTAAGACAATGCTAAGATTCTTTCGCGACCTCTCACGTATGGACAGGGGTGTATTGAGAACAATAAGGAAAGGATTGGGCCTAATAAGGTTCTTACGGAAAAGATATTATCTCTTGATGATCCATTATCTGTTGATGTTGAAACATATGGTTCTGATCTTCATAATCAAACACCAGTTCGTGTATTAACGTTTCTCGATTCCATTCAGCATTATACTCAGGTTTAAAAATTTTTCCATCATTTTAAGTAGAAGAAGTACATTGACTTGGAAAAGAGACAATTAATGATTACATGAAACTTTCATTGATTATGTTAAATGACATTTATGAATACTCTTTGTTATCTAATAAGTGACCCAAGGCGACCATGTGTTAAACCATAGAGACCATAGGCGTCAGGATCTGGAACCATTAAGATTCAGGATTTGATCATTAGCATATGGAAGTTTGTAGAATGTGAGAAGGATGTTTGTCATAGTTTATGTTTCTCAAATCGTTGTTGGGAAGAATGATCCTTCAATAAAAAACATTATCTTGTCCTTAAAGAGGATCGTCGCTGATAAATAGATCTTCAAATCTAAAGGATAATCTTAATCAGAAGAAAACATTATGTTATTCATAGATAAAGGCAGATTTGAGGACAAGGTACTATGATTGGGAGATTAAGAAGGTGTGAAGTTCATCTCTCAAACATATTGTTTATATCTAGTTGTTTGACAATCATTCAGGACGCGAAGCCATATATCAGCGGATCTTGGATCACATTATTCTGATGCGTGGAGATCAAAACTAACTAGTGAGTTAGTATAGTGAGTTGATAACTACCTCTTGACATCATTTTTCATTATCATACAGTTCTTATTCAATCATTTGTATAAAATATCATGATTATATGAGTGACAATATCATTTCGTGTGATATGATACTAGCGTGAGATTTGTTTAAAAATATAAGAAAGTTAAGTTCTAAATGTTGAGTCATTCTTTGAATAATTGAATCTTTTCTTATTTTTCTGATTCAATGAGGTGTTTGATGAAGATAGTCAATGAATAATCTCAAACGAAGTCTGATTAAGTAGCCATTGATCTCAAAGTTTGTAATGTTATAGTTTTGATCAGTGATATCATTAATATTTACTTGCAGATAAATTATAATCATTTGCATGGAAGCAAGTCATACTAAGCAGTCTTGCCTATTGAGCTTTAGATACCTTGTGGATAAGAAAAGTAATTAATCCTAATTACTGAAATAAAATAAACAAAAGATAAATACTCTTGAAGTCAACATGTTCAATAGGAGTCCTCATCTTTAAAGATACTGATAATTAAAATAATTAATAGGAGTCATCATCATTAAAGATAACAATTAATTAAAATAATTAATATGAATCCTCATCATCAATTAAAACTATTCAATGATTTCCCTCATCATTCACCTCCACTTCAGAACTAGTCCTCGAGTTATTTACGGATACCCCAGAAGACTCATATATGTTGGAACATGGTAAGATCAATAACATTGAAATTGTTTGAAATCTCTATGTTTTGGCAGTCTGTCACATAAATATTGTTGTTGATCTTGTAGTTTGTATGGTCAATACTTTCTTTGTTGAAGCTTGATATGATCACCCTGCATGTTCAGATATTTGTTTCACCATACCTAAATAGGTTCTGATCTTATGATAGCCACCCCTCAAGTCAATAATCTTGCCTAATACATTTAATACATACTCCCTAAAATCTCATTCTCTTTAGGACTCATCTGTGATGGAAGATTGAGAGAACTGCACCGAATAAATCAATGTGATGTTGAATATCACGCAAAGGAGCAATTCATTTGGTGTATCATCAACCAAAACATCATGAAATTCGGTCAATAGTTCTTACACCTCCATTGAAATTTTATTCACTTTGATTGGCTCACTCATATTATCCCCCTTTACAATCATTACATGAATCTCTAGAATTATCTTTATTCTTTGAAAAAATCATTAAATCTATGCGTTTTAGTGAGAAAATTCTTCCCATCCACTTTACTTGACTTTTGGTTGGTTCGTTTCATAAGCCAATAAATTATAAGCATTACACCTCTTTCCTGAGTTGATATGTGCTATTTTCTGCCGAATGTGTAGCATCAACATCAATTGCCAAGGCCTCCCAGAATAAAATTACATGTATCATATAACAATATATAAATAAACCTCATGAATCTTTATATTGAAGAATTTTGCTAAATATTTCATTGAATATGTCATGTTTTTATCTTGATTGTATAAGGATGCAGGCACTTTTCTAGGGTCAGCTGTGATTTATGAACTACATTACGCCAAATAATGTTCTCTTAACTTCCACTATTAATGATCAATTTAAGTTTCATTCCCTTCATAGTACATTTGGTGCGAAAAAACTTGTGGCATTGTGTATCGTCTCCATGCTTTTGTGACAACATAAGTTTCCTTACAACACATGTGTACACCTCATGTCCAAAATCATTCCCATCGTCCTCATCGTTAGGTCCACAAAGCACCTTATTGTCTTGTTTCTTCTTCCTCCCTTTCCACAACATTAACTGACTTTCTCTTGGAACACTCATTAGATGAATCATGGGGTTATTACATCGAAAACACTTGGAAGGACTAGGCTTTGCATAAGGATTATTATTTTATTTTTTTAGGAGGATATGTATTGTTATCTCGATCGTTACCTCCAACTGGAGCTTTAATCAATCCATTGTTGTTTGTGGACGATTGATTAGCGCGTTGGGCACCTTGTGGCTACTTGCCTCTTTCAATCGTTATTTGTTTGTTGTCACCCCCACCATATCGCCTCTAATTTTTAGTTCGAGTCTTTTCTTGATACATCAATTTAGCCTTCAAAGCTAAGTTTCTCGCCTCTTGCACACTCAAAACCACATGCACCCCAATTTTATCGTGAATATTAGCCTACAAGCCACCTAAATAATAGGATGCCTATTGATTATCACTTTCTGACATTGATTACGGGCTACCAATCTCATAAATTCAGAGGTGTATTTACAATCCTCGTCCCTTGCAAACATCATTGATACGATTCGAACAAGTATTGTTCATAGTCTAGAGGTAAAAATCTACCCCTTAAATATTGTTTCATGCGCCTCCATGACTGGACAACACCTCTTCCTTCCCTAATTCGAGTTTCTCGTAATTGTTCCCACCAAATGGAAGCTCCTCCCTTCAATAAAAAAGCAACCAACTTTACTTTCCTTTCTTCAAGGATTTCCATATACTCAAAGAACCGATCCACCTCAGTAATCCAATTAAGAAATCCCTCTATGTCAAGATCTCCACTAACAGTAGGGATATCTACCTTAAGCTTAAACTCATAATCATGCCTATTGTTATTAAAGTCTCGATTCCTTTCAAATCTACCCATACCTGGATTAATTGGATCAACACCAAAGTTTATCTCATCATCAACAATAAGTCTTCTACGTATTTGAGGAATTGGGTCAACTATTGGCTTACTAAGGCTACCTCCTTCGGCTTGATTCAATAAGTTGTTCATGTTCCCTTGAACACCTCCTCGTAAAAATTCACACAGTTGTCCAACAACTTCTGTCAACTATTGTTCAAGATTGCGAGTTAACGTTCTCCGTTCTTTGATTTCTCTCCAAACAACTGTTAATCCCTGATCTTCGTCTTGGGATTGGTTGTCATCACCAGCACCAATATTAGCCATCGATTGAAAGAAACCCGCTCATATACCACTTGACGCAACGTGTAACTCGAGAAGATTATCAAATGACAAATCTCCAAGCAAAGTCTTAATTAAGAAACCATAAATACAATCTCAAAGAGAGTTAGCAAAAATTGCTTGGTTTTGACTATTGAATAAAATAATAATTGCTTACAAAGATAGAAAGACTAAGTATTTATAGAGGCTTAAAGGAATCCTTGCTAAACAAGAATCTTGCTAACAGAAAACAGAATACGACGATAAGAAAAAGTAATTAATCCTAATTAATCAAATAAACAATTAAAATATAAATACTCTTAATTAAAATAATTAATAAGAGTCCTCATCATTAAAAACTCTTAATTAATTAAAATAATTAATATGAGTCCTCATCATTAAAGACTCTTAATTAATTAAAATAATTAATAGGTGCCCTCATCAGAAGTGGAGGACCCTCTCGTCTTTATTGCTTGTGATTTCTTTTCTTTAGAAATTTTTTCGTGTAGGCGGAGGTATTCTTGTGAAAGGTTAGCTCGTATGTATAGGTTGCCAAATGCTTTGTTGATTTTTGAGCACATGTAGATAAGTATTATATTAGTTTTAGGTGCAAGTAAATTCGTTAGATGTTGTTGGTTTGTAGTTCTTCTCATAGTCCTTATTTTGAGGTAATTAAAGTGAAATTGTGCACCATGGATCTTTTAATTTAAATGGACCATTCTCTCGATCGTTAAAAAGTATGATATTCATATTAAAAATAAATCTTATAAACTTGAACTTTTAGGAGTTTAACGTTATATTAGACCAAAAGTTTGATAAAGATCGTGAGTTGAGTTATAAAATGAACTTCATTAAAAAGCATGTGTTTGATCTATTCAAGCATGTGAAATTTAATCAAGCATGATGTTACATGCATGATAAGATGATTTTGCAATGAAAAAACTTCAAGAAAATGAGTGATTATTGACATATATTATACATTACAAGAAAAATGGTGATTGTTGACATATATTATCTTGACTTACATAAAAGTATGACGATATTGTTCATTTAAGTGAACAATTACCTTATCTAAAACTCTTTACAATAATAACATATATAAAATTTACTAAATTCTTCTTGTGAAAACCCGGGTAATGCGAAACGATAGGTTACCGTTACAATACAAGCCGTAAGTCCGGAAAATTCTCTAGATCTCGGATAATGACGCGGATCATGTCGTTGAGTTCATCTCATGAAATCTAGGTACATAGTGGAATTTCGTTGAATTCCAAAATAGTCGGAATTTCACGTATTTCGAGATGAATGGGAAAATCGTATAGTGACACTTGGCATGAGGGTGTGGTGCCATGTGGCACTAGAGGAGAGGACACTTGGCACACGGAAATAAGTGTCATGCTCTTGTCATGCATGGAGGATAATTAGTGGACTTAGATGAACATGGGTGACACTTGGTATGGAACAGATGCTAGGTGTCAAAATGGTTTGAGATGGGTGCTCCACAAGAGACCAGATCAGTTGAGTGGAATAAGGGAAAGGAAAGAAAGAAGGGGAGAAAGAAGAAGGAAGAAAGAAGAAAAGGAAGGAAAGAAAGGAGGGAGGAAAAATAGAAGAGAATTGAGGGTGGTTCACTGGTTTTTCAGCACTCTAGCAAGGATAGTCCACGTCAAGAAGGGGGCTGGTCTGCACTCCAAGGTAGGGTTCTTTTCCTACTATGGTTACTCTTGTCTAAGGGCCATCTAATGGCCATGGGGTCTAGCTTTAACAGTGGGGCAGTTTCATGACAGTTTGAACTAAACTGTGATGCGTTTTTGGCTTGTATTCTGGTTTCGGAGCTGCAGTTCTGGGACAGATTGAGTATACTAGTATTTTGGGATCTGAACATGAAGAATCTAGAATGTGTGTATGCTGTTTTTCTAAGTTGGAAACTGAAAAAAATTGCAGTTTGCATGTTGGTTGCTTGGTTTGAATAACATGCAGTTTTTGTGAAAATGATGTTGGTAATATGCCTACTATTTTTTTTTTTTTTTTGAGCTGGAAAATATGAACTGGAAAATAGGTTGTGTTGCTAGAAAATATGAACTAGAAAATAGGTTGTGTTACTGGAAAATATGAACTAGAAAATAGGTTGTGTTGCTGGAAAATATGAACTGGAGAATAGGTTGTGTTGCTGGAAAATATGAACTGGAAAATAGGTTGTTGCTGGAAAATATAGGCTGGAAAATAGGTTGTGTTGCTGGAAAATAGGTTGTATTGCTGGAAAATATGGGCTGGAAAACGGGTTGCGTACGCAGTTTTTCTTGGGTTGAGACTGAAAAATCCAATTTCATGTTAATTGCTTGATGAATAACATGTTGATGTATGTGTGTTTGAAATATGAATACGGATTATGTATGGGTAGGAATTACATGCAGTAGATGTAGTTGCCCATGATGATTGGTATGAAGCATGATTTTTAAATATTCCATGTAGTTCCTTTGTATGCATGTAATATGTAAACTTCATGCAGTGGCATTGCATTGCATGTGCACGGGACATCGCGTGAATCGGGTGTGAGTGCATGAAATGGCTTTTGAACAAGCAGATTTATCGAAGAGTTGTCCAACAATAATTCTCGGAGCATGTCCACTAAATTATATCGGAGGGTTGTCCAACAATATATCTCAGAGCATGTCTACTAAACTATATTTCGGAGAGTTGTCCAATATATATTTGATATCGGAGTATGTCCAATGAGTTTAAAAAAATATATATATTTTGTTTTGAAAAAAATAGATTTCATACATGGTAAATGCATGTGTGAGGGAGTCGGTGAGGACTCGAGACATGGGGCATGACATGTAGACATTCATGTAGAAACATGCATATTTTTACTGAATGTGTCTGGATGTGTGAACATGGCATTGCATGTGCACTTAGATGGGGAGTAGCCTTTGTAGGAGATTTTCTCTATTGGGCATTGCTCACCCCGTCATGGGACCACCCTTTCAGGTACACGAGAAGATATGGCACCTTAAGGGGCCATGAGTATATTTAGGGTTGACGAAGTATATTTTGTAAAATATATTAGAACAATCTAGTTTTAATATATTTTGGCATGTAAAAGTGTAAAAGAGTTGTACATCAAACTCTTGTAAAATATTATAAGCATTTGTGTATTTGTAAGAAAAATATATAAGGTTTCATATATACTTATAATAGTTACCATTTATATTTCAGAATTACAGGCGTATGGAAAAAAATATAAAGGTTTGGGCGTCACAACTGAAGGTATCGAGCCTAGGTATGCGATTTCCTAAGGCTTGTTTGGGCGTGGGTTTAGGACACCCAGTTACGGTATAGAGCTTGGGTATTTGATTACCTGTAGCTCGATGTTTGGTAAACATCACGACAATGATATGTGTGCATTGATTGTTTGTGTCGTTACGATATGTTTCCAAAGTGCTGTGTTTGTGAATTATGCATGATAGAACATATATAGAGAACACTAGGATTGATGAACATAACCTTAGGGTTGAAACAAATGAGCATGATACTTGAGAATGGTTATTTATTAGTGTTTTGGCATTGTACCACTAATGTGATAAGTGAAAAGAGATAATCTCAAATTGATATCTTAACTTGTGTAGATGGAAAGTCAAGGGCCAGGCCAGAGAATTAGATCCCACGAGGCGATGGTCGACCAGCACCTAGCTTTGTTCGACAGCATTGTGGGCGATGGGCCTTTGCATTACCACCATTACCTGCGAGGCTAGTGCAGCGGGCAGTTAGGGAGGGTCGAGTGACCTCCAGAGATTTAGAGCGCATCATCCTCCTACATTCAGAAGGGGAGGGGACCTGGTAGTGGCTGACCATTAGTTCCAGCAAGTAAAGAGAGTTTTGAAGGCTATGGAAATTACCTCTAATGTGACACGGATCCGTCTGGAGGCATTTCAGCTAGAGGGTGAATCCCAGGTATGGTGGGATTGGGTGAAAACCTCCAGAGATTGGGAGGCCATGACATGGGTAGATTTTCGAGAGCTTTTTATGCGTAAGTTTTTCTTGGCATCTGCAAGGCATGCAAAAGTTCGGGAGTTCCTTGAGTTGAAAAAAGGAAACATGACTGTACTCAAATATGTAGCTAAGCTCATCGAATTAGCATGTTTCGAGGATAACATGTGGCTACAGACATGGCCAAGGTGAGGAAGTTTGAGGATGGTCTAAAGTTGTCCATCCGGGGTAAGATCGTAGGATTCCTCCTACATGATATGGACTCTATGGTCAGGATAGCTATGGCCATAGAGAGAGAGAGTATGCACGGGTGTCAGGTATCTTGAAATAGCAGTGGCGAGAGGAAGGAGGTGACCTTCTTCTGGTTCGAGGAAAGAAGCTAAAGGCTTCGGTTCCAAGGGTTTTCGGGGGTGAGACGCACTGGAACCAGAGCCATATCGAGGATCTAGCGGTCGGGACGGTGACATGTTTTCATTACCATCGGCTGGACTGTAGACGAGATTGCACTACGAGGCGAGGATCCAGACTATAGGACACCTCAGTCCAGTTATTAGTGGGGCGTGCACGAGGCGTGATATGTTCCTCCTTACCCGATGCAGGCCAAAGAGGCAATTATCAAGCTCAGGTGTCTTTGCATAAACACTTGCGAGAAGCCATGACGAGGCGAGGCGCATGGAGTGGGAGAATGAGTCTCGGGGTCACGAGCCCGACATTTAGGGACTGGCGTTGTCTACACCATAACGCACCACCAGCGAGCATACGGATCACATTAATTATCTAGGTATGTTTTGTTATATTGCATATGGGCAAGGATATTGACTTTGGTGCATCGCATTCATTCATTGCTGCATCATGTGTGGAAAAGTTGGGCTTAGAGGTTGAGACCTTGGAAAAGTCGTTGTATGTGAGTTCTCCTCTCGGAACAAGGGTGAGTGTGTAGCTGATATGTCGGAATTGTGAGTTAGAGATCTCTAAGAATCTACTCACAGTGGACCTAAGGGTCATGGATATGTCCGAGTTTGATGTTATTCTCGGCATGGACTGGTTGATGGCACATTGAGTTGTCATCGATTGCGATTGTAGGCGAGTTACTGCCTACACACGGGATGGAGTATGTGATGTGTTTCAGGGGGATAAGCTGATTAGTGCCCAAAAGTGCTGTACAGGCCCTGTTAGAACAGTTTAAGGTGCTTTTGACCATTTAATCATATGAATAAACGATTGTCATTATTCATGTCACGCCAGTAGCCCGATTTATTTCGAGATTGTTTTTGATAGTTTTGCAGGTCTTGAGAACCCAGTCGACAAAGCAGCTTATTGGTGCTGAATGCGAATCTCGATAATTTCACCAAGTTGAGCGATGAAATGTCAAGATGGGTTGAAAGATTGAAGCGAAGTGATGAATAAAAAAGTCACGGGGAAGCGTCGCGTGTAGAATTATGACGAGAATTTTCGCTATGATTGCCGAAAATTTCGAAGATTCTTGAAAATTTGTAATCATAGCGAAAATTTCGCAATCTAGCGAAATTTTAAATATGTGAAAATTTAAGCTAGGCTAGCGAAATTTCGCTAGCTAACGAGGAATTTCTTGTTCTAGCGAAAGTATAATTCGCTATCTCTGTCAGATTTCGGCTAGGCTAGCGAAATTTCGCTAACATGTAGTACAAATATGCTAATAGTGAATTCTTTTGCATGGCTAAATTGCTCAACTGTGTTTTGGTATTTTTGATTCCAAGCAGTACGTTTTAGTAAATTACATTTTTGTCACAGTATGTAATTTCATATTTAGAGGCATTTTTTATTTTCCACACTTTAGTTTGGCTATAAGCCCTACAACTTTGTAACCCTAAGTAACTTTTCCGTGTCAGTTTCCCGCCTTTCATTTTAGGTTTACTTTGCTCTTCTCTCCTCTTTCTCTCATTTTCATTGCCGAACACACCCCTTGAGGATGACAACTCGAGGATGCTTGATAAGCCTATGTAAGGAGGGTTGCTAGCTTCAGTTTTGGGGCTCTTTGCGAGTTGTCCTCATGCTTTAAATATTACAGTCTTGTATTTATGGTTACAAACTTTCAAACTAAGTGCAAAGGCCGTTTAATGTCATTCCTTTAGTGAGGGCTTGCCATGTGAGGTTGATGCATTCTTAATGGTAGATGCACTAAAATTCTTTAGATGGCATTTACGAGGCATTGAAATGAGGTTAAATGCTAGGGTTTCAAACTGAATGGGACTTTGAATGCTTAGTATTTGGTTTACTCAAATAGGAGTGGTTCACAAGGCTAGTTTTTATAGCTAACAAAATCGGTTTGGCTTTGACTATGTCATTTTGCCCTAATGCGAGAGATATAACGAGGACACTTTAATAGCCCCATGTTATCAGAAGCTAGTGACCAAGCCTTCAAGGTTACCATTTCACACTTTCATTTGCTGTATTACAGTTCGCAGTGAACAAAACGAGCTCGCTGTTTTGGCAGATCAGAAAATCCAAACAAAAATTTCCACCATTTTCCATCAACACGTCCCGAATCATTCATGGGATGACCCATCCCGGTAATTCGACCCTAGACCGCTATCACTGCGGTAGGCTTGACTCTTGTAGTAGGAGGCTATAGGAAACAAATATTGTTGATTCGGAGTCACCTATAGTGGCAGCGCGAATCCAAATGGCGTTCTTGGTGAGTTGATGGTGCCAAACTACATTATGAGTTGATGTGTACTTGTAATCCACATTACAAGTGATAGTGTGCCTGATCCTTTTGAATTAAGTGTGCAGGAGCGCAGGATTTTCTTCACTTAAGCGATTCTTGCCTTGTTTTTATTCTTACCGGTCGGTTTTGTTACGTGCTGCCCGACCTTTCTTTAGCAAGCTTTGTTTGTGTTCTTTGTTTTGTTTCATTTTGTGTAGCAGGTGTTAATGCGGCACTCGGACGGAGGATGCTCGGTGGGTGCAAAGAGTGAGTGCACCGGTTGAGCAAGCTGCGAAATCGGTGAGCCACCGATGACGGAAATGGATCTCACGAGGAGCAGCCAAAGTCAACAAAGCACCCCCTATGAATCCAACGAGAATACGGGTGATGAGGATCACATACACCCTCCTAGAGTGAGTGCTCCTTCACACATCATACCTCTGGCGAGATGCGATTGAGACCACTACCTAATTTTACAGCTTCCATTTCTGGTATGGAGAATGAAATCATATTCACACATCACGAGATTTGAGGAAGTATGCATAACTTTAAGGAGGGCATAGATATGGAATTATTGAAGTTGAAGAGGCATTCCCATTAACCCTCAAGGACAAAAGCGAAAACATGGCTCAATTCACTGAGGGCAGAGCAGTTGAGCTTGGTAGATCTTGGCTGATTTTGAAGAAAATTCTTGATTAATAAGACAACAGTTTGAAGAAACGGTTACACTTATACGGCCTTTGACAATGAAGTTTTATCGGTGTTGGGGAGAGGTTCATAAGGATCATCATGCATGCCCACACCATGGTTTTTGATCACATGGATGCTAGTGAATCATTTTTATGATGGTATGTCTCCATCCATTGACATTTATTAGAAACCGTAATGCGGAGGTGACTTTGGTAAAGCCGGATAAGGCCATGGACTTTTGAACTATGGCCGGAAGCCTCAAAGGCATGGGATGAACCGAATCGAGAAGCTAGAAATATCGAGGCCTTGAACACCGAGAGGGGCATTTATGCACTTCACGAAGACCAGAGATGAAAGCAAAGCGCCACTTTGACTCGAAGGTTGGAGTGGAAATGAGAAGCGACCGATTAATGCAAGCAACTAACCGGAGTTACACATCTCATCCATCTTGTTTTATTTGTCGGACAAATAGTCATCTGAGAACCTTGTCGAAACATACCCGTGTCTGAATCAAAATAAACCACCACAAATACTCCCATATGGCAACACCACCAACCTAATTGGAGAAATCATCCGACACATCATGGAAGCGAAACCCTGCATATATTCCTACGGGAGCACGACGGTTTGGCTCATGACCTAACGGCGGTAGCCTCACCTTTGTCTGTTGAAGCGAGGCAATCCCGGAATTTAAGTAAAGTGGTAGGCACGTTTGTGAAGAAACGAGTGTGAATGTGCGAGACTAATCGAGAGGGTGAAGCGGTCGAAAGCTGCATCAGGAGCTGGGCAGTGTGCACTACGAGATTTTGAGGTTGTGCGACTATGCAATGGAGTTAGAAAAGGAGAAATTTCCCTCGATTCTGACAACATCGAGAAGGAAATGCATGAAATAGGCTCAACCAATGATCGAATGTAAGAATTGATGAAGTCAAGGCGTGGTGACATTAAAGAAGTAGTGGCCGGGGCAGCCGGTCGGCTCTAGTGAGTTAGCCGAGTAGCTAACCCGCCCTGAAAGAACGATCAACAAATAGGGAAGAGGTGAAGACCGGTGTACCTCCATTTCCCACGGGCTCTCAGAAGACGAAGAAAAATTCCGTTAACCAAATAGAAATGCTAGAGGTTTCTGACAAGTTAAAGTTAACATTCTCTCTCGACATGATTAAACAAGTCCCCACATGCAAAATTTTTTGAAGGACTTATGCAGTAAAAGAGGTCTCGAAGTAACAAATAAAGAGCCTTTTGATGAGCAAGTGATCCTATCATTGATTTGAACTCCGGTGAAATATAAGGAGCAGGTGTCCTCTGATCTCGGTTAATATTGGAGAGCATTAGTGTGGAGAAAGCACTATTAGACTTGGGAGCTAGTGTAAAATCTTTGTCGTATTCCATGTACAAAACAACTTGGTTTGGGTGAGCCCGAAACCCCGTCCATCACTTGTCACCTAACCGATAGGTCTATTAAAATGAAGGAGTTTATTGAGGATGTTTTAATACAAGTGGGCCAATTTTACTATCGATGGAGTACATGGTACCCGACCTGGGCGATTTGCGATGAGGCAATCATGTGCCCATCATATTAGGGGAGGCCATTCTTGGCTACTTTGAATGCCATAATAAGCTACTTAGGAATGGGGTTGTAACTCACATTTGGGAATATGACCTTAGAACTCGATATCTTTCATTTGAGTAAAAGGCATATGCACTCGAGAGGAAACGATTGTGAAGAGTACGTATAATAGATGCAATTCTTGAAGAAGCGGCTAATGACCGGCGGGTGCAAGATATTAACCCCAAAGTTATCCCAGGTGCTGGGAGAACAACAAGAACCTCAATGCATGAGCTTAGTCTTGGGGAGTAGCTGGGTAAATCCTACCTCATTAGTAGAATAGACCTAACAGTGATAAACCTCAAAATTGTAAGTTCCACAGAATGATAATCTAGATTATCAGTTTCATGCTGTAGTTACCTCTTCCAAGAGCATAACTTTCTTGCATCTTCTCAAAGAGCCTGTAAAGCATTAGGTGGAAAATTTTTTGATTTAAAGGCATCGCAACAATGCGCACCCATCACATTACACAGAGGGAATTAAGGAACATTGGCGACCACGGAGGTTGAACCCAGCCTTTGCGGGAAGTAGTTACGCGTGAGTCCTAAATTGCTCCAAGCCGGTATCATTTACCCCATTTCTGATAGCACTTGGGTAAGCCCAACCCAGGTGGTGCCTAAGAAGTCAGGAGTGACAACCGCTGAAAAATGAAAAGGGTGAAGAATTGTCTATCAACTTACTCAGGGTGGAGGTGTGCATGAAAGTTATGGGAGGCTCAATGAGGTAACAAGAGAAAAGATCACTTCCCGTTGCATTCATCGTTAGCTCCTTGAAGTTTACGGACACCCGTTCTATTGCTTTTGGATGGTTATTGAAGTCTTTCGGATAAATTGCACGGAGGATCGGGAAAAGACTACCTTTACTTGTCCATTTGGCACGCGTATGCTTATAGAATGCCTTTTGGTCTTCTGGCATGACCACTTGCGAGAGATGTATGCTT